>JBCNJP010000027.1:96054850-96126029 GCA_039602395.1 Deinandra increscens subsp. villosa
CTGGTTTGTCATTGTTTCACCAGATTTAAAAGTAAAGTTTTCATATTTTTGTTTTAAAACATCTTTCTTGTTTTCTTTTACTTCACTGGTTCCTTCATACATTTCACTTAAGGCATTCCACAGGTCAAATGCAGTTTTATATCCTTTAAACCCACTTAGAATGGAATTAGGAAGTGCAGCCTGTAGAGTCCAGTATGCCTTATGGTCAAATTCAAGAGCAGTGTAGTCAGCTTCAACATATTTATCTAACGGCTTAGGTATTGTGACTTCTGCATCATCAGCGGATGCAACCATTGGTGAGTAGGGTCCTTCAGTGAAAGATTTCCAAATACGACGGTCCAAAATCCTAACAAAACCTTCCATCCTGAGTTTCCAGGTACCAAAGTCATCAGGAGTGAACATTGGTGGTTTGTTGGAGGAGCCATTTGGGCAACTTAGACTGAAATCACTCATTTTGAAAAACTTTTAGAAAGATAAAACAACGAAGCTTGTAAAGTAAGCAAGTAAAGTATCGACTTTGAAGCACAGAAAGTCTTCAAAGTGAGAGCCAAAGCTCTGATACCACTTGTAGGATCGAAAATAGTTATGAATTAACTAAAACTAAGCCTTTTACTTGCAAATATAACCCTGCGGAATTAAAGTTATATTTCACTTTACTTAAGCGATATTAAGTTCTTGTATAATGTAAATGCTTGATTTGCAGAATAGTAAAACAACGATATATCGAATATTCGGCACTATTTGCATTAACTCAAAGCTACACTATTACAAGTGATGAACGTGTGTGTAAACTAAGAGATTACATGCTATATATAGTGCTGATGAGATCAATGACAACCATTGATCTCATGCGATCTAATCTAGACCGTAAACATGAAAGTCAAATATAAACTACCAAAAGAATAAACATCGACAATCGGAATGACTTGCGTGTTGGCAGCAGCAATCTACTTTAGGAGAGCGGCTTGAATCAGATTTAGAAGCATACGAGAAGCTTTTGCAGGATTGGACTTCTGAAAAGACTTCTCAGGAAAAGTCAGGTTGAACTCTTTATCTGGTGGATAAACGAGTTCACCCGGAATATTCGTTAAGAAACAAAACTGCTTCTTTCCGCTTGAACTGCCTGTTCCGCTTGAAGTATGAATTCCGCTTCAACTTCAACTTCAGCCGGAACTACTAAAATTGGCATTTCAGCTGGAAATCTTCCAAGCTCTATTTTTCCTTACAGAAGCCAAAAGATACTGATATTATTAACATGCACGAAAGGTTTTAAGCTTCTCAAGCTTCGTCCTGAAAACCTCAGGATCCATCCACTTAAGAAGCTCGAAGGTCAAAAGATTGTTTTTTAGGAATCCTGGTTTCGTCTTGTAAACACAAGATCCCTCCACCAGGATCCCTCCATTGTTGTTTGTTACATGTCTATTACAGGAAGCAGAAAAAGTTTCATCAAAAACCACCAAAAACCTAAAAAAGTGGGCTCAGACCGTTGCATTGTCCTCATCGCCCACTGTCTTCTCCTCCTCCACCTGCTTCACCGCATCCTCCAGCTTCTTGCCCTCTCCCAGCTCCAACACATAAGCCCATGTCATCGCCACCGGAGAATCCGGAACCATCTTTGAGGAGCCACCATCGTTCCCATCCTTCCCTGCCACATCACCATCTCCTCCTAACGATTCCAAGACCTGTTTCCAGCCTGCGATGTCCCAGCCTGGCACTTGGAAGCCAGCCGCCTCAGCCTCTTCTGCCATTTGAATTTTGCATTCCTAGGACGCTCCGGGCAGCCGAGAGTTGGCCAATTTTGGCATCAGCGGTCATCTTGGCTTCCAGGGGTTGACGCTGCTCGGCGAGCTTATGCTCATAGAACAGGGTTTTACCCTTAGCAGTGTCGGCCTGGGCCTGGATCTTATCGTTGGCTTCGGCGAGCTTCCTCTCCATATCCATGGCCTGGGTGCTCAGCTTCTCAATACCCTGCACAAACAGAAATCCTGGTCAACAACTGTAACAGGTATGAAACTAACATAAAAATTGTATGAGCTTCTTACCAGGTTGATCATGGTCTGCATCGAGAGGATCTTGTTGCTGACCTCGGAAGGGGCAAGATCTTCAAAGGTTTCCAGGTACACCGCGGGAGCTGCAGGAGTCTCCGGAGCCTTTCGCTTCTTTGAAGCTAAGGCCTTTGGCCGAATGACAGGCGGCTTGGAGGTGGTAGGATGCTCAAGTTGTTCCTTCTTGACCTTGAGTAGATTGTCAAGATCCTTCAAGGAGGACGAGGCACTAGATTTGAGAGCTGCAAGCAGAAACAGATTGTCAACATTCAGGATGCTCGAATAACTAAACTGTTCAGAATCCTAAAAAGACTTACCAGACATGGCGGGAGTATGATCGGCTGAGTAGCTGTTTTCACTGGCAGTTTCTTCAAGCACCAGGGCTCTTTCACTGGCAGGAATCTGGTAAACTGCTTCAAGCTTCTTAAAATCAGGCTGCTTCTTGATGAGATTCTCAAACTTGGGTGCTGCAAAAAAGAAAACAACAGAAAAGTTAGAAATATATTGGAGATTCAGCAACATTAAAAGACATCAGTATCCTACCCTTCTCAACCCACTTCAACGGCAACTCCGTCCTCCCAGGAATCGAGTCTCGTTTGACAAAGAAGAAACGCTTCTTCCAATCATGGTCATTGTGGTAAGCTCGGGGAATCAACTGGGAGGTGGAGGTGCGAGCCTTGAGAACGAACCGGCTACAACCATGGGTTCTTAATTGGTATGCTTCACAGATCTCAGGAATCCCAATGTTGAGATTCCTGATTTGATTCAACTGGTCAAGAGAATACAAGATTCTCCAAACCATTGGCATGGTTTGGGAGTAGGAAAGCCGGGTGGTCTTGAAAAACTGGGTGATGAGTTCCAGAAAGGGGAACGTCATCCCAAGCGAGAAAGGGTAGTACATGAAGCAAACCCAGGTGGTGGAGATGAAATCGGACTTGGTTTGAGAGTCGAAGGGTCGAAAGATTGTTTCCGGTGGAAAGATACCGGAGTTCTTCAACTCGAGAATATCGTCGTCGTCAAAAGTGCAGGTTTCTTCCTCACAGGGGATAATGTACCCCTGATCGTGGAAATCCTCGATGACCGGAGAGTTCAGCGTAGAAGATGATCGAGTGTTTTTCTTGGCCATGGCCGAAAAACGAGAAGAAAAACAAGAAAGACGATGAAGAACTGACCTGGAATATCGGATAAGCTCGAGAGGGTTTGCGAAGAAGATGATGAAAATCTTATGGGGTGATCTTCTATTTAAAGAGAAGGTCATGATTAGCGTCACATCCGTTGGGCGCCGAGAAATCAGTCATTTCTCAACTGTTTTCACTGTCTTGACGCCGTGAAAAGGCATCTTTTTTAATTTTAACAGCTGTCGAACTTATCCACATCTGTTAAAATTCAAGGGGCAATTATTGAGGGTTTATTTTGAGGATGCTCGCAGGAAGCTCACGCAGTTCAGGAATCCTATTATCATCTGGGAATCCCACTCATCCAGGTATCCTGATTTATTATATTTAACTAACCCTTGTATTTGCCACGTGCCTATTTGACCAGGTACCGTTGAAGTCACCAACTACCTCCGAAACTTAAGCTCCAGCTAGAGAAGATCGTGGACCAAGTGAACGAAGAGGGCCTTAACGGTCGAGTTAGTTGGACGATAGGATCCCGGGAATCCCGGAAGGTTTGTTATTATTGTATTTCTTATATAATCGAGGATTCGATCAGTAGGAACACACATTTGACACACCTTAGCTCAGTTATGACTGCACAACATTGTATCACATAGTTCTGATCGACCAAACCTCTAACCCATTGTAACTTTTCATTTGATTATCAATAAAAGTGCTAGGCAGCAGGCTCTTCAGGCAGGCTCCCGAGATCTTTTTGCAAGGATTCCTAGAGGCAACTCGAAGGATCCTGGATTTTTCCCTCGTTACATCCTTGTGTTTGATTTTACATTTCAAGTATATTGACAAGCACACTACCTCACATTCTAAGTTTGGAATACGAGATTCCTTTGTGAATTTTTGACCAAAACAACAGGTTTCTTGGATTTCTTGAGCTCCTCAATTTCCCTCATTACCGTGTGATTGGTCTTTTCTTGCTGATCCATCTGACTTTTTACATGTTTAATCAAAGCAAACAAATCAGTGTTAGTAATAAGAGGATCAACAGATTGAACCTGGGATCCCGTGAACATGGGACACTCTGTTCTCCTCGGTTGCTCATCCACTTTTTTCTGACGATCATTGGTCTTCTTCTGGCTTCCTGGAGCAGGAGGAAGAGGAGGGACAGAAGATGAAACAGAGGCTGAAATGGATTTTGTTTGGGCCGACATGTTTGGAGTGGAGATCAAATTGGATGAAAGAGACATAGAAATTTTTGTAGAATGAAGCACTACTTGCCCCATGATGGGCGCCAACTGTTTTGGTTAAAAAAAAATCAACAAAGTGATTTCGTATTCCAAACTTTGATTGTGAGGTAGTGTGCTTTAAGGTTAGAATGACAATATGCCAAAATATAGAAATCTACACAAGGATGTAACGAGGGAAAATCCAATATCCTTCGAGTTGCCTCTAGGAATCCTGGCAAAAAACCTCGGGAGGCGGCTTGAAGAACCTGCTGCCTAGCACTTTTATTGATAAGAAATTGAGTAGTACAAGTGTTTTGGAGGATTGATCGATCGACCTAAGTGTTACAATGAATCAATGCTATCAGAGCTAAAGTGTGTAAATGTTGTGTGTTTCTAAACCGATCGAGTCCTTAATTATATAACTATTTACGAAGATAACAATATTTTCCAGGATTCCCGGGATTCTATTCTCCAACTAACTTGACCGTTAGACCAATAATCGTCCACTTAGTCCACGTTCTTCAATAGCTGGAGCAAGTCTTTCAGAGGTTGTTGACACTCAATGATACCTGTGATCAAATAAACATGTGGCAATTATAGGGGTTAGTTGAATAGAAAATAGTTAGGATGCCTGAACTGGTGGGATTCCCAAACTGTAACAGGATTCCTGAATCATCTAAGCTTCCTGCGAGCATCCTGAAAATATACCCCTAATAGTTTGTAAAATGAAAAATCCGAAAATAGAGTTTTTCATTTTAGGGGAAGATAAAGACAAAGAAAAAGATATAAAAAAATGAAAAAGATCAAAATCAAGCAATTTATCATTGGGAAATTATGGTACATTGGCTAACATTTCTGACTCGCGGATAGAGTAAGTGAAAAGGCCATAAGATCATTGTTCGATGTGCTAGGTAGGTTCGACAAATTATAAAGTATTCAAATGTGATATACACTAAATCTAATGTGATATACACTAAATCTGATGATTGACTTAGTGGACAACATCTTAATGCGTATTTCAAGATATAAATAAAAAGATATGTGAAAAGAAAATGATAATTCACTGTGTATACATGTGTTCATTTGGAAAAAAATTTAAACTTGTTTGATTTTCTTTATTTTCTTAAATGATCGGACTATCGCTGCGTATACGGGAGTATCGACCTGATAGTTGTACATTTAAGTTTCTGCTTTATTTTCTTTGGTGTTTCGTATAATTCATCGGACTTTCTCTGTATGTCCACAAGACCGTCCTGATTGTTGTTTTTATTTTCTTATTTTGTTAAATCTGAGGCCTTATCTATGTATCGAAAGATCGACCTTAAAGTAGACAATTTAACGTTCTTATTTCTTTTTGCCTGGAACACAGTTGACGAGATTATGAATACAAAGTACTTTGTGAAACTCACAAGTATGATCACATGAAAATATGTGAAAGATATCTGAATATGTCTGATAATGTGGGGTACACTGGTCAAAGCAAATTAATAATACCTTAACATATCCAGCTGTTATGAGTATGATTCTGCCAAAGTTTAAAGTTGGACAAATTATATCTGCAATCGACCCATGGCTTATGTGCTACAATAATTGAAATTGAAGTGTAGTTCAGCACGTTCTGACCAATATGATCCCAGACAGTGATCTTTCTTAAACAAAAAAAAGAGAGTAATTCAATATTGCATTTATGTTTTCATTTCAGAAAAATCCAAAAAGATTTTTTGTGTGTTTTAGTATAAGTTTAAAAAATAAAAAAGATTTTAGGTGTGTTTTGATCTAAAGTTTCTAAAAACCAAAAACATCACTACGTCAAAATTCACCTTTGGCCCAAAAAAAAACTATGACCAAAGGTGTTTGGTCACGTTTTTTTTTTCATTTCAATCGACACCAAAGGTCCCGTCAGTGGCTGAAGCCACCTAGAAGCGTGGCTAAAGGGTACCAATATTTATTATTGTAATCAAACAGTTCTTCCGGAAAGCGTGGCCAAAGGGTCCCAACGGCCACATGTGTTTTTTAACGTGGCCTTTGGTATTATATGGTCACATATATTTGTGTTTTAGCCACATACATCATAAAAATACGCAGCCAAAGGGTTACCAAAATCATACATTTTGTCCCCCATACGCGTGGCCAAAGGGTGGCAACGGCCACATTAAAATATCAAAAGCGTGGCATTTGGTACTATATGGTCACGTATATTTGTGTTTTAGCCACATATGTTATAAAAAACGTGGCCAAATGGGTTGCTGAAATTATATTTGTTGTCCGAATATGCGTGGCCAAAGGGTGGCAACGGCCACGTTAAAATATGAATAGCGTGGCCTTTGGTATTATATGGTCACGTATATTTGTGTTTTAGCCACATATATTTGGAAAAAAAAAGTGGCCAAAGGGTAGTTGAAATCAGATATTTTGTCCTAATACGCGTGACCAAATGGTGGCAATGGCCACGTTAAAATATAAAAAGTGTGGCCTTTGGTATTATATGGTCACGTATATTTGTGTTTTACCCACATATATTTGGAAAAAAAAAGTGACCAAAGAGTAGTTGAAATCATACATTTTGTCCCAATACGCATGGCCAAATGGTGGCAACGACCACGTTAAAATATAAAAAGTGTGGCCTTTGGTATTATATGGTCACGTATATTTGTGTTTTAGCCATAAATTTTTGGAGAAACTAAAAGTGGCCAAAGGGTAGTTGAAATCAGATATTTTGTCCCAATACGCGTGGCCAAAGGGTGGCAATGGCCACGTTAAAATATAAAAAGTGTGGCCTTTGGTATTATATGGTCACGTATATTTGTGTTTTAGCCACATTATTTGGGAAGAAAAAAAAGTGACCAAAAGGTTGTTGAAATCAGATGGGTCCTTGCTATACGAGTGGCCAATTTAAAAGCTATTACAAATTATTAATTACAAATAAAAAAAATTCATTTACTAGTCAAATACAAATGAAACACAAAAAAAAATTAAAGAAAATTACACTGTATACAAGCATTATTCTCAATTTAATTTTCAATCCGGGAGCCACCAACACTACCACGTGATCTTCATCTTCAACTTTCCAGATTTGAGCTTAATTAGGACCATTTTTTTCTTGTATTCTGATGTTAGTCCAAAGTGTCGTACGTTATTGGTATTAATTTGCTATTTTTATTAATGTTAACGGTTGGATTCCATTACATTTTCACGGTTTGGTTTTTCAAGGTACCAGGAGTTTAAAGTGCTGAAACCTGAGCTTTTAGGAGATTAACGAAGCTGATCGGTACAAAGTCGAGTCGAGATCGGGAAACTAGTGAAGAATAAGAAGAAATTGAAGAAAAGTTCCTGAGATCAAGACCGGGGCGGTACGCCCAGGAATGAAGACATCAGGGCGGTACGCCCTAAATTGGAAGAAATCAGCCAAATTCAGAATTTTGGGCGGTACGCCCAGGAATCCATATATTGGGGCGGTACGCCCCAAATCGGTCGACAGAAGATTAACATTAAGGTTTCTTATTTAAACTTGGAGATTAAGTTATATGTTGGATAACATCACTTTTACGAACTAGAGCTCTCTGGAGACGATTTTCAGAGGTGTTTGATAGATTTTCATTGTGTTCGGATCATTTGTTTGACAAGGTATTTTACATTCAATGCAATTCTTATTTGAAATCATGTTTGTTACATTATCTATGTCCGGCTAATCACCTTTAACTAATTTTGGTGATTGGTTGGCGGATTCGTTCACTTCCTAACCATCTTTCGCTAATTGTTCCGGTTTTCCTTACAACCGTCGAGCACCCGCATGCTGAACTTGTTTAATTAACTAGTAAATTAGAGTTTTAGTGGTCCACTGTCATGATCTAGCCTTTTCTTGTGGCAAGAACTAAGCAGACCATTAGAAACTTAAGATATTAGGTCAACTAAGCAATTGGGGATCATGTATATGTGTTATTAGCAATTGATTAGGTTTTCCCCAGATCGGTAGCCAACCAGGATCCAAAAGTAGTTAGCTTTTCCCATTTGATAGTTTAATCAATTTCTCTAGTTTTTAAGTTAGTTAAATTTTAGTTATTTACCACCAACTCATTAAAAACAGCCAAGAGGCAATTTAGGTTAATTTTAGGTTAATTAGTAGTTATAGTTAGTTTAATCAATTGGTCAATTTGCACATATTCCCTAGGCTCGATAACCCTAACTTACCACTTCTACAAATTAATTGTAGTTGGGGATTTGTGACGGTCTGACAAACCGTTATCAAATTGGCGCCCTTACCGGGGAATTGGTGCGCTTTTTGATTTTGATTTCTAGTTAATTTGCATTTTTAGTAAATTTTTCAAAAAATCCAAAAAAAAAACCCAAAAATAGTGTCATTTATTCCAGTTATTAATTTATGCAACTAAAAAAAACAAAAACAAAATTATTTTTTGTCGAAAATCAGTTTCGGGTGGTACACCTAGAATTTCATAATTCTAGGCGGTACGCGGTGCGCCCATTTTCACAGAAAGTTTTTCAATTTTTGACCTTCCAAGTTTAGATTGTTCCTGTTCTATTGCCTTAGTTTCATCCATTGGAACAATGCTACGTGATTGGTTTGCTTTGTTGTAACCAATTTTGCAGGTTAATGGTGATTTGCATGCATACGCGGCATTCCTGCAAGACATCACAGTTGATTTACAATCCGGAGATCGAGAGAATAGCTTGGCAGAACCGAGAGAGCAGAGAAACCGTCGTGCAATGGAGGCGCAAAATCCAAACCCCAATCCAAATCCAAACATCAACCAAAACCTAAATCCCAACCAACCCCTGAATCCAAACCAACACCTCAACCAAGACCATAACAACCCACAAAACCAACCCCACAATGAGCCGGTGAACCCAAACATTCCACCAGCTCAAAACCCCAACATCCCGCAAAATATCCTACCAAATAACCCACAAAACATTCCTCCAATACAAACACCACCATTCCGTGTGCATGGACACAATTCCCTTCCGTCATTGTCTCCTAAATCCTCTCAACACGATGAGGGAGACTACCACTACCGGGGTTGGCAACCATTTCCACCACAACAACAACAACAACCTATGTTCCGCCAAGCTCCACAACAACCTCCACCACAAAAATTCTGAAATGCCAACCAACCCTAATTTAGACAAAACCCGGTGTATGAGGAGCAAGATTGGCAGAGACAAGAAGAGCAGTGGGGTCAAGACTGGTATGACCCAAATGAAGACGATGATGGATATGAGTATCGAGCGAAGCCGCAGAATAATGCTCCAAGGGATCAAGCACGAGTTCCACCTCCACATGCTGCACCGAATGTTCCACGAGATCCCCCCCCCCCCCCCAAGAGGGGTTCCACAATTTAACCAACCAGACAATGGGGGAGCTCACATTCAAGTGGAGGGAGGAGTTCCCAGAGTTGTAGTAAACGCAACGGTTCAGGGTGTGGCCAGTCACTTTAAACCGGTAGTCGTCCCGAGCTCCTCCGCAGTAGTCACCCCAATTGGAGCTAATAGACGGGCATTCGAGGTCTGACCTCAATATTTGGGTCATTTTCCAGAATTCTACGGGAAGAGAACCGAGGAACCATACCATTACATACATACCTTTGAGTCGATTTGCATCACTATTGGAGCAACAGGGTCTTACAACGGAAGATGTGAATTTAATGCTATTTCAGTATACCCTCAAGGACCGGGCAAGGCGATGGTTCGAGAGTTTGCCCGCCGGTAGTATCTACACTTGGGAACAAATGCAGAAAGCTTTCCTCGAAGAATACTATCCAATGAGCAAGATGAGTGAGGTCAAAGAAGTGATCCGATCATTTCAGCAACACACCGAAGAACCATTCCATGAAGCATTTAACCGGTTCAAGGATTTGTTGCGAAAGTGTCCACATCACGGGATACAAACTTGGGATCTAATCAAATCCTTTTATGATGGCCTCCTCCCCGAAGACATCCGAGACTTGAACTCCATCAGTAACGTATCTTCCTGACTAACTCAGAAGCAGTGGATTGGGGACACATGGAACAAATGAGTGCAAATTCCAAGAGGCTTGCTCAAAATGGAAGATGATAGAGATCCGCATCGGTCAAATCCATTGACTATGAGGAGGAAGAAAGAATAGAGAAGCTCTGCACCCCTCTTCAAGAAATAGGTAGCTCAAATGAAGTTAGGGGGGGGGGAGCACCCGAAGAGGCGAAAGCGAGTGCACAAATTCTGATGTGCACTATTTGTGCCGAGTTGGGTCATCTTGTTGATTCCTGTCCCACCGGGGTGCAGCATAATGCAAATGTCAATTATGTGCAAGGGACCATGAAGTCCAACACTTACCATCCCAGCCTTTGAAATCATCCAGTATTCAAGTATGGTAATGCTAGTAATCAATTAAATCCTGACTTTCAAGGTTCTGATGTGCAAGGTGGAGCTCCGACACAACATCAAAGCCGGCAATCCGGGTACAATCAAGGGAGCTACAAACAAAACACCTACACTCAAGGTGGAAATCCGCCCCAAAAGAGTTACCATCCAAGCCAGCCAAAGCAGGAGGATCCCATGCAAGTCATGCAAACTCAGATAGCCACGTTGCTAGAGAAGAAGAATTCGTTAACCAATAAAGTTCAAGGGTTTGATAGGAAGTTCGAGCTCCAAGACAAGACAATGGGAGCTATGCAGAAACAGTTAGGCCAATTGGCAACCGAGTCAGCAAAGAGAAATCCTGGAAAGTTGCCAAGTGATACCACCATCAACCTACAGCATCAGCAACATCAATCGTCCAGCTCAAAGAACACGTGACATGTGCCAATCAACAAGATCACCACTTTACGTTCAAGTAAGTCCGTAGATAACAAGGTCGGGAAACCTCCACCGCAAGTTGATGGGGTGGTGGAGGATTAGGTAAGTGACAGTGAGAGTGAGCCGGAAAACGACCAAACAACCCCAAATTCAGTTGCAACCGAGTCTAGTAGCCCTAGGAAACTGAAAAAGGCAACTTTTAATGAATCTGACAATAGGGTGATAGATAGTGAAGTAGTTAAACAAAAAGAAAAGTCGGTACGTTTTCCAAAAGCTTTAATTGAACCTATTCAGAAAGTGACATCTAAACGAGGCCCACAACAAGATGAGATGTGGGATATTTTTAAACAAGTTAAAATCAACATCCCCCTTTTAGATGCCATTAAGCAAATTCTGGCTTACGCAAAGTACCTGAAAGACATGTGCACTCAAAAGCAAAATTACAAAATTCGAAAACAACTTGATGCAACTGCAGATGTAAGTGCCATAATTTCAGGGATTTTGCCTAAGAAACTTCAAGATCTGGGGGTATCAATGATTACAATTCAAGTTGGTGATTTTCAAATGACCCGTGCCCTTTTGGATCTTGGGGCGAGTGTGAGTATATTACCGGGGAGCTTGTATGACCAGTACGACTTTGGACCTTTGAAAAAAGCCGACACTATGGTGATTTTGGCTGATTTGACCCCTAAGCTTCCCTGGGGAATTTTGTCGGATGTTATTGTTAAAGTAAATGAATTTTTCTATCCGATCGATTTTTTGGTTCTTGATTATGTGTCAGTTGAAAAGACAGCTCAACCGACGGTAATTTTGGGTCGACCTTTTCTAGCTACGAGTCATTCACAAATTGATTGTAGGTCGGGTACCGTTGATATGACTTTTAGGAACCGTAAAATGCGGTTGAGTGTTTTTGGGAATGTGACTAACCCTAGGGACGACGATAAATGCTTTCGGGTTGAAATTGTCGATGGTCTTGTACCTCCATTTTTTCCTTTTAATGAGGAGGATGGGATCCCTGAGGAGTGTGCTTTGTTTGGCAATGGATACGCGGATATGGTCAAGGAGATGGAAGCAGAAGACGAGAGCTAGGAGTTGATGGCAGTGAGAGATCAGAGACCACCATGGTCCATTCAAGTGAAGAGCTTACTAGAGCATATCAATTCACAATTGAAGCCTTCACTTGAATCACCACCTTCTTTAGAACTTAAAGAACTTCCCAAACATTTGAAATATAATTTTGTTGGAGAATATAACACTCTTCCTGTGATTATTTCTGCAGGTTTGACTATGGAGCAAAGCCCGCAATAGATGCACAAAGGAGAACCCAAAATGCGAGAGGTAGAGGAGGTACTTAAACGGCTCGATGCAGGTATTATCTACCATATCTCCGATAGTACATGGGTAAGTCCAACTCAAACCGTTCCTAAGAAAGCGGGAATTCAAATAATTAGGAATGAGAAAGGTGAGGAAATAGCCACCTGACCGGGAACCGGGTGGCGAATTTGCATTGATTATAGGAAGTTGAATTTCGCGACTTCCAAGGACCATTTTCCTCTAGCTTTCATTGACCAAATTATTGAAAAGTTGTACGGTCAAAAGTTTTATTGTTTTCTAGACGGTTATTCGGTGTATAACCAAATTGCCATTCACCCCGATGACCAACAAAAGACCACTTTTACTTGTCCTTATGGCACCTTTGCTTTTCGGAGGATGCCATTCGGGTTGTGCAATGCCCCGACCACTTTTCAAAGATGCATGATGGCTATTTTTTCTGATATGATCGGGGATTCACTTGAGATTTTTATGGATGACTTTTCAATATTTGGTACATCGTTTTAGTCTTGTTTGAACCAATTAACACGAGTGTTAGAGCGTTGCATAGAAACCAATTTAGTGTTAAGTTAGGAAAAGAGCCATTTTATGGTTCAAGAGGGAATCGTGTTGGGACACGTAGTGTCGAGTCGTGGGATTGAGTTTGATAGGGCTAAAATTAAAGTAATTTCAACTTTACCTCCTCCCACGAATGTCAAGGGTGTAAGGGCGTTTTTAGGATATGTCGGTTTCTATAGGAGGTTCATAAAAGATTTTAGCAAAATTACTAAACCTCTTTGCAAGTTGTTGCTAAAAGATGAAGTTTTTGATTTTAATGATGAGTGTCTAAATTCTTTTAACACTTTGAAAAATAAATTAATTGAGGCACCAGTTTTGTAAGCACCTAATTGGTCCACGCCTTTTGAAATTATGTGTGATGCGTCTGATTTTGCTGTTGGGGCGGTTTTGGGTCAAAGAGTAAATAAGAAACCGAGTGTGATCTATTATGCAAGTAAGAATTTAGATGGGGCTCAATTGAATTATACCACCACTGAAAAATAATTACTTGCAGTTGTGTTTGCTCTTGATAAGTTCAGGTCCTACATCTGGGGAAGCAAAGTCATAGTGTATTCGGACCACGGTGCGGTTCGATATTTGATGGAGAAGAAGAATACCAAGCCGAGGCTCATTCGGTGGATCCTTTTGTTGCAGGAGTTTAATCTGGAAATTCGAGACAAGAAGGGGAGTGAAAATGTGGTGGCAGACCATTTGTCCTGATTGCCTCACATTGAAGCAGAGGAAGATGAATGGAGAATCAACGAAACTTTTCCTAATGAACAGTTATTGAGTGTTTCTAACTTACCTTGGTATGCTAACATTGTGCACTATTTGGCTGCAGGTACAATTCCGGAGCATTGGCCCAAAAGGAGGAAGGTGCACATGAAAGCTCAAGCGACCAAATACATATGGGACGAACCAGACTTGTTCATGGTAGGGCAGGATCAATTGATTCGGAGATGTGTACCGGAGTCGGAGGTGCAAACAGTGTTAGATTTGGTGCACGCATCGGCATGTGGAGGCCACTTTAGTGGGCAGAAGATGGGTCACTGTGTGAGATGTCAGCAGATGGGGAGCATTACGAAGCGCGATGAGATGCCTTTGCAACCAATTTTGGTTGTAGATATTTTTTATGTTTGGGGCATCGATTTTTATGGGCCCTTTCCCTAGCTCTAATGGTTTTGTTTATATATTAGTGGCATTAGATTATGTGTCGAAATGGATAGAAGCTATTGCCACTAAGACCAATGACCATAGTGTAGTTTGCAAGTTTGTCCAACAAAACATTTTTACTAGATTTGGAATCCCTCGTGTGATATAAGTGATGGGGGCTCCCATTTCAAGAGTTTTCAATCTGGCAAACTACTTAAGAAGTATGGCGTAGACCACAGAATTGCCACCCCATATCATCCGTAAACAAGTGGTTAAGTGGAGGTTTCCAATAGGCAAATTAAAGAGCTTTTGCAGAAAACTATGCGAACCAACCACAAGGATTGATCTTCCAAATTAAATAATGCCTTGTGGGCGTATCGCACTGCTTTTAAAACGCCTATTGGAACCACTCCAAATCGGTTGCTCTATGGAAAGGGGTGTCATTTACCTGTTGAGTTAGCTCATCAAGCATTATGGGTTGTTAAGGAAGTTAAATTGAGTTTCGATGCTGCACGTAGAGAAAGGAAGCTCCAGAAGGAAGAATTGGAAGAGTTACGCGATGAGGTGTACGAGTGTGCATCTGCTTACAAGAACAATATGAAGAAAGTGCATGATGCCAAATTGAAGCGGATGGACTTCCAGGTAGGTCAAAAGGTATGGTTGTTTAATTCGAGGTTGAAATTGTTTCCAGGTAAGCTGAAAACAAGTGGACGGGGCCGTACCTCATTACAAGTGTGTGTGGGGGGGGGGGTATGGTAATTTCGAAATTGAAGAATTGGATGTCCACCTGAGGCAGGTAGTGAATGGGCACAGATTGAAGCCCTATTTGGATTCAGCAGATATTCACGGGCAAATTGATAAGGATGATTACTTCTTGGCGCCCGCATCTGAAAGTCCCGAAACGTGAAAGGGAAGTAAGGTCTGGCTGAAGACCTTAAAAACTTAGCGCTAACTGGGAGGCAACCCAGCGGTTTGTTTTCTTTTGATTTTTGTGTGTTTTCATAGTTTTTGCTAGATTTTTTGTTTGTTGGTGTGTTTTCAGGAAATCGGGAAGCTTGGGAGTGAATTTGTGCTATATACTGCATTCTTGGTAAGTTTTAATCAAAATTTTGCAGTAAGAATGTTCAGTGGTGCAAAACAAGTATTTTTCCTGAGATAGAAAATTTTTTGAGTCCCCAAAATTTTACAAACTTTCTGCCAAAAAAGGGGATGGCGGTACGCTCAGGATTTTGTAATCCGAAGCGTTACGCCTAAAAATATAAAAAATGATTTGGGTTTTAATTTTGGAGCAGTACGGCATCACGTAGCTTCGCCATCTACCACCGTCACCACGCACCGTCGAACACCGAGCTCGACGCAGCCAGGAGCACATTCACCATCATCCACGGCCGACACCACCGCTGCGCGACATCGCCGGCCATCACTGAGCACAATCAAGCACAGCACGGTCAAACCGAGCCATTCAAGGTTCGTTTTTAAGTTTTTGTTTCAATTTTGTTAGATTTGATTAGATTTTTTACTTTTAGGTTTGTTTTTAGCTTTCTTTTCGTGGGTTAACCGATAATAGAACCAATTTGAAGTGAGAAACGAGGTTGCCGAAGTGTGTATAGGTTTAGCTTAATCGGTTGATGCCGATTTTTTATTTTTTGCGCCAGGAATTGGGCGGCGTACCGCCTAGGGCTCATACATTTGAGGCGGTACACCCCAAAATGGAATTAGGGTTTCCTGCGAGCAATTTGGGCGGCGTACCACCTGGATTGATCCATTTTTGGGCGGTACGCCCATGGGTTAAAATGACAGATTTTTTACAATTTTTTTAAAACCCATTTGTGTTTTGTTTTTTATTTTTATTTTTAATTTTAGTTTTGTTTCAAGTTTACTTTTTGTTTTTGTTTATAAATTTTAAGAAAACCAAAAAAATTAAGAAATCAGAAAAATACAAAAATAGTTTATGGAATGTGGAAATCAATTGCAGGTGGCCCGATTATTATTGTATTATTGTTTCGTGTGCTAACTTGTTTGAATCAGGATGTTGAAACGACCGGAGTCTAGTTCCTGAAAGCAGGGGCCCAAGAAGAGGAAACAGGGTGCTCCGGATCCTGTTGTGCCGGTGCCTCCGTTTAGGATGCGGATTATCAACTATTGGGAGCCAGAGATCTTTCTTAATCCCGAGATTCCACCACCTCTGGTCGATCGGAGGAATCACCCGCATCATTCGTTGCTGAAGTTTGAGCGTGGGTCTCCGGAGGATCAGCATATGAGACGGATTGTGGTGATGCCACTCTTGCATCACCGGACGATTGACTAGGGTCTGATTGTGCAGTTAGGGTAGCTAGAGAGGATTCGAGGGATAGTGACTGATAGGTGGAGGAGGGCTTTGACACCGGATGACCACCAGTACTTGGAGCTTACGGTGGAGTTCTTGGCGACTTTTTTAGGAGGGCGTTGTATTTTGCTTTGGGGCGCCAGACTCACCATATGAGTATACCTGAGTTTGCAGTGATGACTGGTTTGCATGCGCAAGCAGAGGTTGAGGCGCCTGAGTTTGCTGCGTTACCTAGAGGAGTGTTAGCCGATCACACCCATAGGGGGTTACTGATGTTCAGATTGTGACGTTTTGGAATGTGGTCGGGTCGGTGCTGTATACATATAACTTGTTCGAGTCCCAGATTCGAGATCCAGTGATTAGGTATTTGCATAGGACTGTTGTGTGCACCATACTCCGACGCCGGTCCGGTGTGGAGAAATGCACAAAACTAGACATTGCGGTTTTGATATCGATTGTTGAGGGACATGACCTTAACATTGCTGGTGTTTTGATTTCATCGTTTGCAAGGAGGATGTCTTCGACGAGGTGCTCATTTGAGTATGGGACCGTATGTGACTAGGCTGTCGCGGAGATTGGGAGTGTTTGACAGGTATTTGGAGACACATCTGACAGTGGGTGCTGAGACCTCTCATTATGAGTTGGGTGATATGCGGCTGGCTTCGATGGTTACTATGACTGATCCCCCACAGTGGGATGCTGTTCGGGAGGTGATTGTTCAGGGAGATGAGGTCGTTGGGGCTGTGAGGAGACGTCGGATTGCTCACCAGGTGGAGAGGCCACTTAGGCAGAGACCAGAGAGGCAACCGAGGGCTGATCAGGTGACAATGGAGACGGTTCAGGAGATGGTGCTAGATTATGTGGATACAAGATTATGAGGATTGAGTGGGCGATGTGTTATATGATGCTGCAGCAAGGTATGGATATCCTGGAGTTTTTCCAGGAGCCTGAGGATGATGATGCTGGGGATGATGACAAGGCTGGTGATGATGAGATGGATGTTGGGGGTGATGCTGGAGCAGGTGCTAGTGGAGCTAGAGGTGATGATGGAGACGATGAGGAGTAGGATGTTGGGTTGCTGATTTCACTACCACTGTTGATCGGTTTATTTTCTCTTACCCTGTACTCTTTTTGGTTATTTTGTTTTCATCAGATCATAGTCTGTATGATATTATACTATACTATTCCTGAGGGTACTGTATTGGGTAACCGGTTGGGTGGTTGTGAGTTATTTTGGTTATGTATATATACTTGGTATGATGGTTGTGTTTGTTGGTAGCACCATGATTGAGATGTGACATTCATGCATTACTTCTTCCATCCGATTTTTGGAATTCACGATCTGGTATGAGAGGGCGTTGGAACGAACTTCAAGGAGCTTTCACATGCTATCAGGGGAGCTTGTTCCAACTTTTTACTTTTTATTTATTTATTTTTCTTTTCATTTATTCTTGCGTTTTATTTTATTTTTTATTTTATTTTATCGTTCGAGTCTGTATATTCGTCATGTCCGTGTTCTTCTATCACATTGAGGGCAATGTCGATCTTAAGTGTGGGCAGGGGGACAGGACGTCAGTTTTTGAATTTTTAAGTAGTTTGAATTTTTAGGTACTTGTGTTATTTTGAAAAAAAAAATTAAACAAAAGCATAAAAAATCCAAAAAGATTTTTCATTTTTTAGTCATTTTTAGTTTTAGTGTTTTGAGTCAAATCTGTAGTTGGATTAATTGCCGGTACATGGAAAATGATAGTACAATTGGGAATCGATTTTCAAAAGTAAATTAAAAAATAAAGAAAGGGTAAAGTATTCGAAAAGGAGAGTATGGAAAGTATATCTAATCTGTGATGTGTTGGTAGGCTCAGCTAACTTAGTAAAGTTTAATTATCCCATTGTGTTTATTATTGTTTAAATATGTAATTAAATCAGTCTGCTAGTGGGTTCCCATTTTAGGGGTGATAGAGATATTGAAACTGATGATTATGAGGAAAAGACCTTTTTAAATTAGTGACTTATATATCCTCAGAATAATTGGCACGTTATGATCTTTTTGCGAAAGCAAATCCGAGAAATAACAGCGCCCCATTTTTCCATATTTGAGCATATCAGGTAATAAATTGGTTAATAATCTAGAGTGAAGGGACAGAATACTCATGTACAAACTAAGGATAGTATCCCGCGGTGACTGCCTCTGATGAGAAAAAATGAACAAAAAAGTAGAAAAAATAGATTAGAGAAATAAATGCTCAAAAACTTCATCATCCATTAGATCCACCATTCTAGGGATATATAAGTATCTGTGTTTAAAGAGGGTTAGGAAAATTTAAATATATCATCTTAATTACCCTTTGCTTTGACTACATTTGACTCGGGAGTAGATTGATCTTGAACCTTCTGAATGTGGGATACATAGGTAGACTGATACAATTGATTGGTAAATTATAAACACCTTGGGGGCTCAAAGGTCAGTGGTTAGGTTTACTCGGACCGAAATATCGGCAGTCGCAATTAGCATATGCGATTACATTTTGGAATGTGGAATGAGAATGGTTGATAAATTGGAAAGTTAAAATAGTTTGAGATTGATTTCCCAATTATGATTCCATGGTAGTTTTTCCGAGACGGAAAAAGTCAAGTGTGGGGATGTGATGCTAGTCCAAAGTGTCGTACGTTATTGCTATTAATTTGCCATTTTTATTAACGTTAACGGTTGGATTACATTACATTTTCACGGTTTGGTGTTTCAAGGTACCAGGAGCTTAAAGTGCTAAAACCTGAGCTTTTAGGAGATTAACGAAGCTGATCGGTACATAGTCGAGTCGAGATCATGAAACGATGGAAGAATAAGAAAAAAAATTGAAGAAAAGTTCCTGAGATCAAGACCGGGGCGGTACGCCCAGGAGTGAAGACATCAGGGCGGTACGCCCTAAATTAGATGAAATGAGCCGAATTCAGAATTTTGAGCGGTACGCCCAGAAATCCATATTTTGGGGCGGTACGCCCCAAATCGGTCGACAGAAGATTAACATTAGGGTTTCTTATTTAAACTTGGAGATTAAGTTTTATGTTGGATAACTTCACTTTCACGAACCAGAGCTCTCTGGAGACGATTTCCAGAGGTGTTTGATTGGTTTTCATTGTGTTCGGATCGTTTGTTTGACAATGTATTTTACATTCAATGCAATTCTTATTTGAAATCATGTTTGTTACATTAGCCATGTCCGGCTAATCACCTTTAACTACTTTTGGTGATTGGTTGGTGGATTCGTTCTGTTCCTAACCGTCTTTCGCTAATTGTTCCGGTTTTCCTTGCAACCGTCGAGCACCTGCATGCTGAACTTGTTTAATTAACTAGTAAATTAGGGTTTTAGTGGTCCACTGTCATGATCTAGCCTTTTTGTGGCAGGAACTAAGCAGCCCATTAGAAACTTAAGATATTAGGTCAACTAAGCAATTGGGGATCATGTATACGTGTTATTAGCAATTGATTAGGTTTTGCCCAGATTTGTAGCCAACCAGGATCCAAAAGTAGTTAGCTTTTCCCATTTGTTAGTTTAATCAATTTCTCTAGTTTTTAAGTTAGTTAAATTTTAGTTATTTACCCCCAACTCATTCAAAACAGCCAAGAGGCAATTTAGGTTAATTTTAGGTTAATTAGTAGTTATAGTTAGTTTAATCAATTGCTCAATTTCCACATATTCCCTAGGTTCGATAACCCTAACTTACCACTTCTACAAAATAATTTTAGTTGGGGATTTATGACGGTTTGACAAACCGTAATCATATTCCTTCATATACCAAAACATATAATTGATAATTAGGTTATGGAAATTGATCATAATATATATAGCAATTTTGAAATACTTACCACCATGATAGATATGGACTGAGGAGTGCCATTTTATTGTAGGTAGTATGGGTCATTAGGTCCTACAATTCATTTGATTTCCATATGAACATCACATTAAGTTCTGGATCAACTTCAAAGTCAGTTGAACTTTATTTGGTACACATCTCACCATTTGTTTCAACAATCCCTAGCTAGCCCAAGTGTTTGAGGTACTAATTAACATTTAAAATGGGACTACATGACATTACCAAACAGATTACTGTGAAACTATAGAATGGAATGAAATTTAACTGGCAAATATTTACCTTTTTCTTCTCAACCGCTTCAGACGAGGTTGATCGACCACCGATTTCACGCCCTACAGTTCAACTAATTTACTTATATATGTAAATGAGCAATCAAACCGATAATGAGTTTGTCAAATACTAACCGTTGTGTGTATGTCAGCATGATTAGTGTTGTGGCTAGATCCAACAAAAATCTCCTTAGAAGTTACGTAGAACAATGTTTTTGAATTGGTAAAAAGTGAGAGCAGAATAATGACGCGGACCTATCATGAAAGTATTAATTCTGTTTTTTTTAATCTAACATAAGTTGTTCCAGTTTTATTCATACAGATTATGTATATACTCTATTTTTTCATATTAACACACATTTTCAATGAATCATAATAGAGCTCCATTTAACTCATAATTGTGTTGTTACATGAAGTATATATTCTTTTGTACCAGGAACTTGCATCTATTTGTGTTCTTCAGGAAAAAGAACTCATCCGGATTGTGTTCTTCAGGAAAAAGAACTCATCCGGATTGTGTTCTTTAGGAACAAGAGTTTATGTTATTATAAGGTACTTGAGAATAGTATAATTAAGGTGTGATGTAAATAATTTACCTCTGTAGATGCCGGAGCATTAAGTTGTTGTGGTAACGGTGTTCCAAGTGCAAATAGATGAGCTATAAGTAGATCAAGTTGTTTATCTGATTCTTCAATCTTTAGGAAGAGGGCCTTAACTTGTTCATTTTTTTCATCCCTAAGAAGTCTCTCCTCTTTAAGTTCGAACTCAAGTTTTTCCAATTGACCATCAGTGTTGTTGGATCGATCCTTGAAATTTGTACAATTAACAGAATGTAGTTAGATGCTTTTTAACAAAGTACATAAATATGAAAGCATGCAGACCCTTTGTAGGGATATGATCACGTATTAATAAGCGTATGTCCGGAAAGTATTTAAGCCTACGGGGTTACACGTCTCGACACTAATGTATTTGTATTAATTAATTAGTTAATTAATATTTATCACGAACATTTAACGAGAAGTCGTTAAGAACTAACGTTTATTGTTAACAGGGGTGTTAGTTGTAAATTAGAGAGAGTTGAAATTTGATTACAATTAGGAAAAGGTTTGGGATAGGCCTTAGGGCCGAATTCGGCTAAGCCCAATCCCTAACTTGTTCATCAAGTTCCTAAACACTATAAATAAACCATATAGGTTTAAGGTTTATGTTGCTGCTTTTATCTGATAAAGTGCAAATCCCTAATCTCTCTCTATTCTCTCTCTAATTTTCGGCAATAAGAAAAGAACCCAAGGGGGGTTCGATTTCTTGTGTGGTTCGACCAAGCCTACATCAAGAGGAGTTCGTGATCAAGTACTAGCATACGTACATCGGTGTGTCGTGTGTGCGATCATAGAGGGATTTACTTCAAATCCTAGAAGATCTTCTGTTGCCGAGCTAAAAAGGTACACATTATCTATCCGGTTAGTTAGATTAATTCATAGGAAAATATCCGCTGCGTACTCGTGTTTATTTGATAATTAGTTATATAACCCAACAGTGGTATCACGAGCCACCTATGATTTTAATTAATTACCGGGAATAAAAACTTGGGGGGGGGGGGGTAACCAATTTCGATTAGAAACAAGTTTTCTAATCAAGATTCTAGCTTTTCGATCCACCTAAAATCGTCTTTTACAATTGGAAAATCGGTTTCGCAAATTGGTAAAAAACGTAAACCCTAATTCTGATCGTATGTTTCCGATCGGAACCATTGTTTCCGGTCGTAAACCCTTGTTTACGACCCACCGTTGTTTCCGATCGGAGAACTATGTTTCCGATCTCAAACCATAAATTCCGATCGCAAACCCATCTAAAATCGTAAACTCAAGGACGCCGAAATCGAAAACCCGATCGGAAACCCTAATTCCGATCGGAATCAAGAAAATGGATCGAAAACCTCTAGCCGAATCGGAAACCCTAATTTTAGGTCTAAAATTTGATTCTTGTGATCTAAAAATTAAGAACCCAGGTTTTTGTTGATTGATAATTGTTTAACAACATGTTGTACCTTTATTTTAAATGTTAAAAGAAAGTAAAAACCATGAAGTTTCATGCAAATCGTTCATGGTTATTACTTATATCAAAGAGGATTAAAAATTAAAATTATGTTAGATACTTAGAAACCCTAAGATTATGTGATTATTTGTGATAATTGTGACATAATAAAAGGTTTTATTGCAAATATATTTTATGAAAATCGAAATTTGCTAATAAACTATTGAAATATGATTTTGTTTATAAAAATAAAATTTGTGTCCAAAAACTCAAAAGAAACACCGGCTCACCCATTTGAACACACTCTAAGAGAGGTATAAGTCGGGTCACCATGCTTGCCTAAAGTGGGTAGGTTTTTAATTGCAAAAGTGCAAACCTCACCCCTACGCTTCTTTGTGTGTTGCGAATGGAGCTACCAAGCTCTTTTGATTTGGAAGACAAACTAAGAATTTTATAAACACATTATGTGGTGAAGATGTGCATGAATCTATCACACATAACATTTTTGATCACACATCAAAATTGTTTTGACCCAAAGCAAACTTAAGTCTTTGCCATCCACCTTGAAAAGGACACTTGTGGATGTCATCTTACTCATTGTTACACAATGGTAAAATAGCATTTACATGGCAAATTCCCACTCATTGGTACACAATGGTGGACAATTTGTGCGTTCTTAGTTGGACGACTTAAAGCGAGCTAGGCGGTGAGACCCCTGGTCCATGGCAAAAGATGGGATGAAACATGACTACAAATTACTTGGTGCAATATTCGCAAGTGTCATTTGTAGGTCCCATAAAATCTAGGAATTGTACTTGGAGTATAATTATTGATCGTCACTTACCTTTTGAGTGCATCATTTCTAGCTGATCAACTGATGAAATGATGGCATGTCAATTGGATCCTAGCCTGAATAAGCTTAATTGTTTAAATATGTTTAAACATCGGATAATTAAATTTATTAAGGAAAAGATTATCGAAAATACTGATTTTTGAACTTAATCTGTTTTGTAGATGGCAACAAACCCTCCTTAAAACAATGTTGGTCATGCTTTTCGTCAAATGTTTAAAAGAGAAAAGATGAATGGATCTAACTTCAATGACTGGTATCGTCAACTAAGGATCGTCCTTAGAGTTAAACGTAGGACCGATGTCCTTGAAAATCATTGGCCGACCGAGCCAGCTGCTAATGCTTCTGAACAAGAGAAAGCGTTCTACAATGCAGATTATAGCAGATACGATGAGGTTACTTGCATGATGATCTCGAGTATGACTCCCGATCTTCAGAAGCAATACGAATTTCATACACCTTGTGATATGATCAAAGAGCTAAAGATGATGTATGAAAAACAAGCTGGTGTTCAGGTATCTTCACAATTGAATTATTTTCCTTTTCTAAGTGTGATTCATGGGTGTATGACACTGGCTGTGGAACTCACATCTGTAATTCGTTAGTACTTCAGGTATCTTCCCAATTGAATTATTTTCCTTTTCTAAGTGTGATTCATGGGTGTATGACACTGGCTGTGGAACTCACATCTGTAATTCATTACAGGGTCTTAGAAAGAGGAGGAAACTAAAGCCTGGAGCTTTGCAGTTGTTCGTGGGAAATGGTTTGCCAGCAGCTGTGGAAGCTATAGGAGAATATCATTTAATTCTGCCTTCTGGGTTAACTATTGTATTAGACAATTGTCATTATGCACCTTCTATTACTTGAGGTGTAATTTCAGTTTCTTTGTTGAAAAACCAAGGATTTATTAATGCATTTAATAATATCGGTATTTCTGTTTCTAAAAATAATGTTCATTATTTTGATGTTGTTCCTTGTGATGGCATTTATGAAATTGATATGCGTGGTTGTGTTTCAAATAATTCAATGTACAATATTAGCAAACGAGCCAAAACTAGTTTGGACTCTATGTAAGTCCCGAAAACGATCCTTACACGATATCGACGATCAATCGAAGGTGCGGAATCCCGACGATTGATTGATTCAAGATGAGAAATAAATAAAACAATAAACACAATAATATGACTTAGAAAACCTGGTTGATGCACACGATTACAATTGATGAGAATCGTCTAGTACACCTCAGAGAATCTCGAATTCTCTATTTCTCTGGTCTCTCTCTAGAATGGCCAACGCCCTACAAAGTAGACTAGGGGATCCTATAAATAGGAATGGACAAGCTTGGTAAACAAGCCATCCAAAAACCCTAAAATACATCAAATTCCCGTATTGGACCCCATAGGCCCAATAAACTCCCTCTAAACACTTTCTAATTGAGCCCAAACATGTCTAAAATGGCCCAGTGACCTAATATACCCATAACCCATCTAATTTTCACCTATTCTATCACATAGGCCTTCAAAATAGTCCGCCAAGTGATGATTTAATACACAAGCCACAAATCTTGGTCCTTACAATCTTCCCCTTGGCTTGTGCTATTAAATATCTTCTACTTTCAATCTTCAGACTCCAGTCTTCTCCTTGGCTTGAACATGGGTTGGTGAAGATTCTTTTCTTCGATAATCTTCATTAGGCAACATGAACAACTTCTGGGAGATTTCTCTCAATCAGCATCAGCTTGGACTTCAAATGATAAACAAGTAATGAAAGGAGGATTCTCATGCACTTGCTTCTTCTTGAAAACCGTTGAGTCCTTGAATTTTCTTTTCCATGACATTTATTTGCATTTAACCTGCCATACATGGAACAAACACTAACCAGCATATGATAACTGGTTATCGAGTTAGCATTATTTAACCAAACAACTTCCCCTGAACCCGAGGGGGAGGTCACACCTTCTTGCACAAAACCCAAAAAGAACTTATTAAAACCTTTAAATTAACCTGGCCATGGTTGAAAAAAAAACAATAAAAACTTAAGATAATACAAAAGAAAAAAATAAAAATAAAAACAACCATACCAAATTACTAAACGAGAAGGTTTCTATGGGATCAAACCGTATGAATCTGACTGAGGAACCCTTTTCAGCTTCTGTTACTCGAACACGTCTAGGTGATTGCCAATATACCGATCCACTTTAAACTCAAACCCTTTTCTTAATCAGGCTGTTTGTCACTTTATTATCTTTTATTGGTGCATTAATTATGAACAGCAAGTGGGTTTCAACAAATCCTAGGTACATGTTATTACACACTATCAAGCACATAAATTCCCTACCACATATTTTCACAACCTGATCCAGAAGTTTGAAATTAAGCTCGAGACTTGGTTGAGAAGAGAAAGAATAGATCACATAGATTTTTGGGTATAATATACAAAGTCAACTGAATTTTTGAAACATTTTTAATAATGCTCTCATCAGTGACAAAGGCTGAGGGTTTTGGACTCTTGAGGGTCTCTTTTGATGTGCTCTTTGGCATCTTTTGGGTGTATATTATTTTTAATTATTTTCTTAATTTTAGATGATCTAGAAGTACGTATGTATGGACAACTCCAGGTCATTGCTCACGCAAAGCAGAGGAGAGCCTTACATACATTCGAAGCATCCCCAGGTCATTGCTCACGCAAAGCAGAGGGGACACCGACTTTTTGA
Organism: Deinandra increscens subsp. villosa; assembly: GCA_039602395.1. Lineage (NCBI taxonomy): Eukaryota > Viridiplantae > Streptophyta > Magnoliopsida > Asterales > Asteraceae > Deinandra > Deinandra increscens. The sequence goes on from JBCNJP010000027.1 coordinate 96,081,113, forward strand.
GCTCAATTTCACACTCTTGAAGACAAGCGTGTGTATCGGGAACTTGAACATGCAGTCAAATAGTAATGCAATTAACCTAAGTGCTGTTACCCAACAAACTGCCATACGTTATCTTTAAGTGTGTAACGCATACCTTTTCAGATTTTAGAGCCGAGCCTACCAGCATATCACCATGGATCATGTCTTTCACATCTGCCTTACGCGTGTCAGCCATCTCCAAAACGGAAATTTATTTCACTTCCCACCTTCTAAACGCGCAAACAAAAGATTAAAAATTAAAAAGCACAAGATAAATTAAAAAGCACATTTTGAGGGGTCAACAATTTCATCTTTGTCTATTCTTCCCCTTGCTTTTTGATTTTTTTTAATAACAACACACCAACTAAAACTAAAACTCTATTTTTGTAGTTTAGATTTTTTTTTTTTTTTTTATGAATTTTTTTTTTATGATTTTTTTTTTTTTTTTTATGAACGCACTGACACATCACTAAATAATTACTAAAACTGGCCAAGCTAACCTTCAAAGTTTTTCTTTTGAACATTTTTCAGAACTGGGTTTTGTTTCATGCACAACCATACTTCACATCAAATTAGCCAAGAAACAAACAATTAAGACAATGTTACCTTTTTTCTGCTGATTTTCTCAGTTTTACCTCTCACAAGGAAACATACCCTCCATTGAAATCTTCATGTCATGTGGTAGAGAGATGCCTCCTATCCTGTGCCTGGAACAATCACTATCACAAACAAACAAGGTTAATGAAAGTCCTCCTTGACTGTTCCTGCACAATGTGAGAGATCAGTTAGCCATAAGTACCCAGGCCATTGTGGTTCTGGGTATACCTGAAGAATCGGTGAAAGAAATTTCTTTTAAGAACATCCCCTTTGTGATATCAGGAATTGGGGGTGTGGCTGCCTTTGATTTTGGTTTCCAAATTCCAGGTGATTTGAAAGTTGTTTTAGTCACCTTTGAAGTAGTGACTTTAGGTATTTCAACCTTCTTCATTTCAGGTTTCTTTTTCAAAACAGTTTTAGTTACCTTTGGAGGAGTAACTTTAGGTTTGTCAACTTTGTGTTGTTTTGAAATCGGTTTCTTCACCTTTTTATGAAAATTCTCAAAATTTGGAAAAACATATTTTTGATTCGAAAATTTTCTCTGCTCTTTGGCAGCGCCCCAATGTTGATCAGAGGGTTTTATCTTAGGAGAAACAGTCTTCATCGCCTTAGGTGGTTGCACCTTCATTGGCTTAGACTTAAGTGATTCCCGAGACGAAACACTCCGACTTTGTGGATAATATGGCTCATAGGGGCGATAGAGACAATTTCGGGCAATGTGACCAGGATTGCCACAATTAAAGCACGTTTGCTTCTTCAGGTAGAAGTCAGAAGTGTGACCGTTTGAGCTGTATGGCTTTGAAGGAGAGGCATTGAGATTCGGTTGCATGTTCAGAAAGACTCCAGATCTCCAGTTGTTCGATCTTTCTGACCTTGATCCATTTATGTTGACTCTTTTCTGATTTGTGGAAAACTGAGGAAAACCAGAAAGTTGAACTTTTGGGCCCTCTGGCTTCTGAGAGAAAGTTGTGTTGCCATTGCATGATCCCACTGATGAGTTTGGAGACTTGTTTGTCACCTTGGGCCTTTCAATCTTGATTGGAACGGAATTTGGAGGCTTGATGGTGATCTTGGGCCTTATGCTCTTAATGTTAGATGATAAACCACCATCATGACCCAAGCCTTTGAACTTAGTGGAGAAGGATGGTAGTTCATAGCCAGCATCTGGTTTTTGGTCAAACATAGACCCAGATGTCATGAATATCTTACCATTGGGTCTTGTAGTCATCACCACACGTTCCCGCTTTACCTCATCCACCACTTTCGAATAAGGAGTCTCGATCTTTGGATAAGGAGTCAACTTTTCTTCATCAGCTCTCTTCACTTCACTAGAGCTTGAACCTGCACACTCAGTAGTGTCATTTGACTGAGTTGCGTCTGTGGCTGTCTTTTCATCTTTGTGCATAGGTTGAGGCCCATACACCATGGTTGCTTCATTAAGTGACTCTTTCAACAATTCATCGGCAGTTTGGGGCACTCTGATGTATTCATGTTGTAATGGGGGAGGAAAATTTACATCCCCGAGGCCAGATGTTTCTTTTACATGCTCGAGTCGCTCCTCAGATTTGAATAAAGTACGATGAGAGTCCATCATTTTCTTTTGAATAACTTGATGTTTCTCAAGCACAGATTGGGAGGAGTCAAGCTTGGTTCTGAGTTCCTCAACCTCCTTGGTTAGCTCTTCTACCTTAGCATTAGCAAGCCCAAGATAGGTGCTTTTATTACTAACATCACGTTGAAGATTTTTTATGTCTACCTTAGCTGCTTCCAGTTTCTCTCTATATATTTTAGCCTTACTTTGATACTCCCTAAGATCTCTAGCATAAAATTCACGATTTAGGGTTTCATTTGTGAACTTACGTTCCCATTCTTTAGACTCACACTTGGGATTACAACATATCTCATTGATGTTGGTAGATGCAGTGGTAACTGGCAGAATGTGTGCCATGATCTTCTTTGATTGAGATTTGGATCGGAAAGACTCGATCGGATTGAAAACGGTTTTTGATCGGAAATGGGTTTTCGACTGGACAAGAAATGGGTCGAAAAGTGCTTCTCGGTCGGAAAGGGCTTCTTGATCGAAAAGTACTTTTCGATCGGGATGACGCGGGTCAAAAAGTCTGAACCGATCGAAAAATGAGGGCTGGATCGAAAAGTCTCAAAGGGGACTTTTCGATCAGGAAGCACAATAGATCGAAAAGTCACAGGGGACTTTTCGATCAATGGAGGCTGATCGAGAAGTCTCAAGGGGACTTCTCGATTGAGAGGGTCGGATCGAAAAGTCTCTGAGGGGACTTTTCGATCGGTAAAACAGATCGAGAAGTCACAAAAGGGGACTTCTCGATTGGGGAGGCTGGTCGAAAAGTCACTTAGGGGACTTTTCGAGCAGAAGCAATGGGTCGAAAAGCCACAAAGGGGGCTTATCGATCGGTTGAGGCGGCAGAGAAGGGCTTTTCGACCAAAAAATCTGATCGAAAAGTACAGAATGCAATCGAAAAGCTCCAAAATCACGAGCACAACCCTCCGAAACCTTCTGTCACGAGTTGTAACCTGCACAAAATCTCACGAAACTCACAAAAAAATCGTTAGTAACACCTTGAAACACTTGGAGTAAAAATATGGAAATAACAAAAAACGAATTACTCCACAAGGTGCAGAAAAATTCAACGACCAATTCCCCGTCAAAATTAATTTGCACCAACTTCAATTGAACGGCCGTTTACAGCTTCAAAAACCGGTCAATCTGGACCACTTGTTCTAATTAAATACAATGGCAAGTTCGTAATTATTTAGAATTCAATTTACGTGAACTTTAACTTTGCAATTCCAATGATCGAAAAGTGAATCCTCCACCCGAGCGCTTGATCGAGAACTAATTCTTCTCTCCCCTACGACTCAAATTGGAAAGAGATTGATTTATATTTAAAAAAAAATCACGATCAGTAAACAAAAATTTAAGTTTTAAATTTTGATATTTTGGAACAACTAATTTAGCAAACAACTAGAAAACCAAATCTTCGTTGATCAATGATCCGAGTTTTTAAAATTTAATAAGAACCCTAAAATGTTTTTCACAACCGTCAAACAAAAATCATCCAAAATCATTAAAAAAATCACGAAAACCTCAAAAACTCTTGAATCTTGATATCGTGAGAGCCTCGAAACAAAGTTTCTTGGCTCTGATACCAATTGTAAGTCCCGAAAACGATCCTTACACGATATCGACGATCAATCGAAGGTGCGGAATCCCGACGATTGATTGATTCAAGATGAGAAATAAATAAAACAATAAACACAATAATATGACTTAGAAAACCTGGTTGATGCACACGATTACAATTGATGAGAATCGTCTAGTACACCTCAGAGAATCTCGAATTCTCTATTTCTCTGGTCTCTCTCTAGAATGGCCAACGCCCTACAAAGTAGACTAGGGGATCCTATAAATAGGAATGGACAAGCTTGGTAAACAAGCCATCCAAAAACCCTAAAATACATCAAATTCCCGTATTGGACCCCATAGGCCCAATAAACTCCCTCTAAACACTTTCTAATTGAGCCCAAACATGTCTAAAATGGCCCAGTGACCTAATATACCCATAACCCATCTAATTTTCACCTATTCTATCACATAGGCCTTCAAAATAGTCCGCCAAGTGATGATTTAATACACAAGCCACAAATCTTGGTCCTTACACTCTACCTATCTATGGCACTGTCGTCTTGCCCATGTTGGCAAAAACCGCATTGAAAGACTTCAACATGAAGGGATCTTACAATTAAATGATGTATCATTTGATAAATGCGTTTCCTGTATCTCAAGAAAGATGACAAGAAAACCCTTTCCGAACAAGCCGCAAAGGGCTAAAGAGCTACTTGGACTCATTCATACTGATGTTTGTGGCCCATTTAGACATGTGTCAAGAAAAGGTGCTAGCTACTTCGTGACTTTCACAGATGATTTCAGTTATTATGATTATGTTTCCTTGCTTATTAATAAACATGAAGTGTTTGAAACATTCAAAGAGTTCAAGAACGAAGTAGAAAATCAACTCGGAAAGACCATCAAGATCCTTCGATCGAATCGTGGTGGAGAATACTTAAGCCAAGAGTTTAAGGATTATCTTAAAACGTGTGGAATTGTCCAACAGCTTACTCCTCCTTACACTCCTCAGCATAATGGAGTATCTGAGAGGAGGAATCGAACCTTACTAGAAATGGTGAGGTCGATGATGAACCTTACAACTCTCCCAATATCATTTTGGGATTTTGCTCTAGAAACCGCTGTACGCGTTCTAAATATGGTTACAACCAAGAAGGTTGAAAAGACACCGCATCAATTATGGCATGAAGAAGTCCCTGTGTTGTCTTACTTAAGAGTTTGGGGATGTGAGGCACTTGTGAAGCGTGATACGCCTGACAAACTACAACCCAGGACGACTAAGTGCATCTTCGTAGGATACCCAAAGGAAACAATGGGTTACTACTTTTACAATCCTTCCGAAAATAATGTTCGTGTTGCTCGATATGCTGAATTCTTTGAAAAGAATTTTATAGCTCAAGAGAACAGTGGCAGAATTGTAGAACTACTAGAAGGTGTGTCACCTTCTAAAACAACTAGCAATCATCAACTTGGGGGGGGGGATGTTCAAAGTAATGAACCTCAAGTCGATGATGTTGCGATTCCATTTCATAGATCCGAAAGGGTCATACGTAACCCGGATAGATGGATTGGTCTAGTCGAATCCGAGGAAAACGTATCAGGAGATCTCGATGAGCCTCCGAACTTCAAAGCTGCATTATCAGATCCGGAATCTGACAAATGGCTTGAAGCTGCGAACGTGGAAATGAAATCCATGAGAGATAATCAAGTTTGGAACTTGGTTGATCTTCCTCCTAACGCGAAGAACGTTGGGAGTAAACGGATCTTCAAGAAGAAGACCGACATGGATGGAAATGTACACACCTATAAAGCTCGTCTTGTGGTGAAAGGTTATACTCAATGTTTTGGCGTTGACTATGATGAGACCTTTTCACCAGTAGCTGACATTAGAGCGATTAGGATTCTCTTAGCCATAGCAGCGTACTATGACTTTGAGATATGACAAATGGATGTTAAGACTGCCTTCTTAAATGGTTACTTGGATGAAGAAGTCTATATGGATCAACCTGAAGGGTTCATTGATCCAAAACATCCCAACCAAGTATTCAAGCTTCAAAGGTCCATTTATGGACTAAAGCAAGCATCAGGGAGTTGGAATAAACGGTTTGATGAAGAAATCAAAAAGTTTGGTTTCTTTCAGAATCCCGATGAGCCATGTGTATATCGCAAAGCTAGTGGGAGTAATGTTACTTTCCTTGTCTTATATGTAGATGACATATTGATTATAGGAAAACACATTCCAATGTTGCAAGATGTAAAATCCCATCTTGGAAAGTGTTTTGCCATGAAAGACTTGGGAGAAGCAGCATTCATTCTTGGAATCAAGATCTATAGAGATAGAACTAAGCGGTTGATTGGACTAAGTCAAAATGCTTATATTGATAAGATCTTGAAGCGATTCAACATGGAGAATTCCAAGCGTGGTATAGTACCTATGCAGGAAGGACTTGGTCTATCGGTCAAACAAGGTGCTTCTACACCTGATGAGGTGAAGCGTATGCAGAGAGTCCCTTATGCTTCGGCTGTAGGCTCTATAATGTATGTGGTGAGATGCACTAGACCTGATATAGCGTTTGCGCAAAATATCGTTACCGATTTCAACAGAATCCAGGTGAAAGTCACTGGACTGCTGTTAAGACCATTCTCAAGTACCTACGGGCTACTAGAGATTTGTTTTTAGTATATGGGGGAAATCCAGATCAAGAGCTCAAAGTGACCGGATACTGCGATACTGGATTTCAGACTGATAGAGATGACACGAAGTCTCAGTCTGGGTACGTCTTCGTTCTGAATGGAGGCGATGTGGATTGGAAAAGCAAGAAACAAACCACAGTTGCTATGTCTGCAACAGAGTCTGAGTACATTGCTGCTTCGGAAGCTGCAATGGAGGCTGTCTGGATAAGGAAGTTTATTAGTGGGCTAGACATTGTCCCCACAAGTAACTTGCCGATCGATATGTACTGCGATAACTCGGGTGCATTGATCATCGCCAAAGAACCTGGAGTTCAGAAGGGCGCCAGACACTATGCCAGGAGATATCACTATGTTCGTGGGCAGGTCGAACTAGGTGAAATCAGATTACTCAAAGTTCACACAGATATTAACTTAGTTGATCCTTTCACGAAAGCTTTGCCGACGCCGAAGCTTGAAAGGCATGCCGAGGGCATGGGACTTAAATTAGCTAGTTAAATCATGTATGTCTGATGTTCGGTATTTGGATAAGGGATGTTAAACAATTTCTATTTATATAATGAAATAAAGTACTTGATATGTTTGATTTCATTTAATAGAAAATTGTGTCCTATATTTGCATGTTTAATCCTTGAGCACTTGTCAAGTGTTCTAAATTGTCCATTGTCGATTAACTATATGGGAATATAGTTAAACTAAGACAAATTTGAGTGATTGGTAATATTCTTGGAATATATAATGGATGGTCCCACCAAACTCACATGGTATTCATAGGATGCATATCGGACTACCCCATTAACGAATTGTCACTTTATGGATCGTCTTCATTAAGAGAAATTCGTAAATGGTTGCTTTACTTATCCTTAGACTTGAGATACAAGCAGGTCATGCATATATGGATTTCACCTACTTGATATAGTTCTAACTATCCTGAATAAGGTAGTACAAAAGGGCTATTTTCAGTAAGTGTAGTGAAGTACGTGACTGGACACGTGTAGTCAAGAGGATTTGTTCCTTCAGCCTAAAGGTTGAAGCAGATACCACCGGGACCCTCATTGGGACTAATTAAGATGTTTGCATGGCCATGCCCAAATGAATCCAGATGTGTCTCGATTTGAATTTGGTAATCTTTAATTAGTTATGGAATGAGAAACAGAATCGTTAAAGTATGAAATGACCTTGATCCATATTCCTATTTAACAACGGTATCGGTAACAAAGTGATAGTAAATGACTGTACCATTTAAATACACTTTGAGAAACTGTACTTATATATTTCCGGGAGCACTGGCGTGTTGCTAGACGCTAACCAATGTTATTACCTTTATTATTACGAGCTCAAGTGGGAGTTGTAGGGATATGATCACGTATTAATAAGCGTATGTACGAAAAGTATTTAAGCCTACGTGGTTACACGTCTCGACACTAATGTATTTGTATTAATTAATTAGTTAATTAATATTTATCACGAACAATTAACGAGAAGTCGTTAAGAACTAACAGTTAATTGTTAACAGGGGTGTTAGTTGTGTAGGGATACGATCACGTATTAATAAACGTATGTCTGGAAAGTATTTAAGCCTACGGGGTTACACGTCTCGACACTAATGTATTTGTATTAATTAATTAGTTAATTAATATTTATCACGAACATTTAACGAGTTTTCGTTAAAAACTGACAATTAATTGTTAACAGGGGTGTTAATTGTAATTAGAGAGAGTTGTAATTTGATTACAATTAGGAAAAGGCTTTGGGATAGGCCTTAGGGCCGAAAATCGTAAAGCCCTATCCCAAACCCTAACTTGTTTATCAAGTTCCTAAACCCTATAAATAAACCTTATGGGTTTAAGGTTTATTTGCTACATTTATCTGATAAAGTGCAAAACCCTAATCTCTCTCTATTCTCTCTCTCTCTAATTTACGGCGAAGGAAAAGAACCCCAGGGGTTCGATTTTCCTTGTGGTTCGACCAAGCTTTATCAAGGAGAAGAGTTCGTGATCAAGTACTAGCATACGTACATCGGTGTGTCGTGTGTGCGATCGTAGAGGGATTTACTTCAAATCCTAGAGGATCTTCTCTTGCCGAGCTAAAAAGGTACACAACATCTATCCGGTTAATTAGATTAATTCATAGGTTTTATTCCGCTGCGTACTCGTGAATAATCTGATAAATAGTTATATAAACCAACAGTGGTATCACGAGCCACCTATGATTTTAATTAATTACCGGGAATAAAAACTTGAAGGGGGGTAACCAAAGTCGATTAGAAACAAGTTTTCAAATCAAGATTCTAGTTTTTCGATCCACTCAAAATCGTCTTTTACAATTGGCAAAATCGGATTTCGCAAATTGGTAAAAATCGCAAACCCTAATCGATCGTAAATAGTTTACGATCTGCCGACTGTTTCCGATCGGAAACCCTAAGTTTCCGATCGTAAATTTTTGTTTACGACTAGGTTTATTGCAAAATCGTAAACTAAAGGTCGGCGGTTGTTTCTGATCGGAATCTCTTGTTTCCGATCGTAAACCTTAATTCCGATCGTAAACCCTAATTTTGATCGGAAACGTTAATACCGATCGGAAACCCTAATTCCGATCGTAATCTTTACATTGGATCGAAAACCTCTAGCCGAATCGGAAACCCTAATTTTAGGTCTAAAAATTCGATTCTTGTGATCTAAAATTAAGAACCCAAGTTTTTGTTATTTGTTATAAACCAACATGTTGTACCTTTTTAATTTTAATGAGTTAAAAAGAAGTAAAAACTGTAGAACCTGAAATGTAGTCTAATATTATCAACACTGTAAAGTCAACAGCAAGTTAAGTTGACGGGTTCGAATGATGGTTTTGGCATGTGGCGTTTGAATATTGAAAAGACAATGGAGCTTATTGAAGACTAAATTTAGGGGCTTTTAATGTAATTTATTATTATTGTCATGTTTTAGTCTTTATTATTGTCTAGGGTGCTTATTGTAATTAGCCTATAGTCATTAGGCTATATATAGACAGTGTTAGGGGAAATGAGGTTAAGGCTTGGATGAACCAAATTAGATCTAGGAGGTTAATTTCCAGATTTTTGTAGATCTATTTGGGGGTTTTGAAAGATTATATCCATCTTCATCAAGTTCTTCATCTTCTATCTTTTTCTTTCTTACTTTTTACTCAATAATCTCAAAATATCTCATCTTTTTTGTTGTTTCTTTCTCAAATCACCAATCACTAGCACTGTAAAGATCATATTGGACCAACAATATGGTATCAGAGCCTTGGTGCTCTTGATTTTGGTGATTTTTTGGTGTTTTTGAAGCTTTTTGGGGTTTTCTTGTTCAAACCAATTTGGATCTTAAATCTGTGTTTTTGGATTGGAAATTGGTCGGAAATTGTGTGGTTTGATAGCAGGAAGCTATTGCAATCATTCCCGCTTCAATTGGTTGATTTTTGAGCTTTTTTGGTGATTTTTCGGGCTGAAAAACGCGTCCAGCGAAACTGCTGTTCTTCCAGCGAAACTGCTGTTCTTCCAGCGAAACTGTAGTTTCTCTGGCAGAGAAACTGCCAGAGAAACTGCCAGAGAAACTGTCAGAGAAACTGCCAGCGAAACTGCCAGAGAAACTGTAGTTTCTCTGCCAGAGAAACTGTAGTTTCTCTGCCAGAGAAACTGTAGTTTCTCTGCCAGCGAAACTGTCAGTGAAATTAAGAAAATTTCGAACGAAAGTTCACCGTTCTCGAGCGAATTTCCGGGCGAACCTCTGCCCGATTTGCGAGCGAACTATCGGGCGAACTTCATCAAAAAAAAAAAAAAAAAAAAAAAACATAAAAAAAAAAATTATTATATCATTTGGATCGCATACAATCGAAAAGAAAAGAAGAAGGAAATAGAATGGAAGACATTGGCCGGGTGTTAATTGCTTTTCTTATGGGCTGAGACAATTTGATTTTAGACATATGTAACAAAGTCAAGCGTGATTGTGATGAAGCCAATTATTTGTTGCGAGAAAGTTGGAGTTTCAAACCTTTATCAATTGCCTACATGTTAGGAGGATCTACAATCGAGGGGGAGATTCACCATAACGAGCTTCATATCATTGGTCATGTTGTGAAACGCAAGATGGAGTTAACCAGTATTCGATCAAGCTTCCATTAAGAGTATATGGAAACCATCAGTCTAGGGGGAGTATTATTGATTCATCAAATCAAGACTAATGGTTTCCAAGTCGAGACTGAACACGATGCAAGACGTTGATAATAGTAGACTAAGGGGGAGAATTGTAGAACCTGAAATGTAGTCTAATATTATCAACACTGTAAAGTCAACAGCAAGTTAAGTTGACGGGTTCGAATGATGGTTTTGGCATGTGGCGTTTGAATATTGAAAAGACAATGGAGCTTATTGAAGACTAAATTTAGGGGCTTTTAATGTAATTTATTATTATTGTCATGTTTTAGTCTTTATTATTGTCTAGGGTGCTTATTGTAATTAGCCTATAGTCATTAGGCTATATATAGACAGTGTTAGGGGAAATGAGGTTAAGGCTTGGATGAACCAAATTAGATCTAGGAGGTTAATTTCCAGATTTTTGTAGATCTATTTGGGGGTTTTGAAAGATTATATCCATCTTCATCAAGTTCTTCATCTTCTATCTTTTTCTTTCTTACTTTTTACTCAATAATCTCAAAATATCTCATCTTTTTTGTTGTTTCTTTCTCAAATCACCAATCACTAGCACTGTAAAGATCATATTGGACCAACAAAAACCATGAAGTTTCATGCAAAACGATCATGGTTATTACTTAAAACGAGAGAATTAAAAATTAAAATTATGTAAGATAATTAGAAACCCTAAGATTATGTGTAGTTATGTGATAATTGAGACATAATAAAAAGGTTTTAAATCGAAAATTGTTTCATGAAAATTGAAATTTGCTTACTAACTATCGAAATATGATTTGTTTATAAAATAAAATTTGTGTCCTACAAGTTCAAAAGAAACACCGGCTCACCCATTCGAACATACTCAAAGAGAGGTATAAGTCGGGTCGCTCTGCTTCCCTAAAGGGGTAGGTTTTTAATTGCAATGTGCAAACCTCACCCCTACGCTTCTTTGTGTGTTGCGAATGGAGCTACCGAGCTCTTTTGGCTTGGAAGACAAACTAAGCATTTTATAAACACATTATGTGGTGAAGATGTGCATGAATCTTCACACATAACCTTTTGATCACATCAAATTGTTATTGACCCAATCAAACTTAAGTCTTTGCCACCCAACTTGTAAAGAACACTTGTGGGTGTTACTCTACTCATTGGTACACAATGGTAGATTAGCAATTGCAAGACAAATTCCCACTCATTGGTACACAATGGTGGACAATTTGTGCGTTTTTGGTTGGACGACTTAAAGCGAGCTAGGCGGTGAGACCCTTAGCCCGAGGCAAAAGATGGGATGAAACATGACTACAAATCACTAGGTGCAAGTTGTAGGTCCCATAAAATCTAGGAATTGTATTTGGAATACAATTATTGATCGTCACTTACCTTTTGAATGCATCATTTCTAGCAGATCAACTGATGAAATGAGGGCATGTCATTAGGATCCTAGCCTTAATAAGCTTAATTGTTTAAAGTTATTTAAACATTGGGTAATTAAATTATTAAGGACTTAATTATCGAAAATACTAATTTTTGAACTTAATCTGTTTTGTAGATGGCAACAAACCCTCCTCAAAACAATGTTGGCCATGTTTTTCGTCAAATGTTTGAAAGAGAAAAGCTGAATGGATCTAACTTCAATGACTGGTACCGTCAACTGAGGATTGTCCTTAGAGTTGAACGGAGGACCGATGTCCTTGAAAATCATTGGCCGACCGAGCCAGCTGCTAATGCTTCTGATCAAGAGAAAGCGTTCTACAATGCAGAGTATAGCAGATACGATGAGGTTGCTTGCATGATGATCTCGAGTATGACTCCCGATCTTCAGAAGCAATACGAATTTCATACACCTTGTGATATGATCAAAGAGCTAAAGAAGATGTATGAAAAACAAGATGGTGTTGAATTGTTCGACCTAGTTGTGGAACTCCATGACTTGAAGCTTGAAACTGGTAAATCGGTCAGTAGTCATGTGCTCAAGATGAAGAGCTACTTTGACAAATTGGAATCGCTCAATTATGGGTATAATCAGGCTGTGGCAGTTGGCATGATCCTCAAATCTCTTACGAAGGATTTTGAGGGTTTTGCGCGCAACTACAACATGCATAGTATGACTAAGACTATACCTGAGCTTCATGCTATGCTTGTCGAGTATGAAAAAACGACTCCTAAGAAGGCCACTGAAACACCCCAAGTTCTTATGATCGAGGGGGGCAAGATCCAAAAGGCTAAACGACCGCAAAAGGCGAAGGGCAAGAATGATGGTAAAGGAAAAGGCAAGGCAGTTGCGCTTGTTCCTAAAACCAAGCACACCCCTCCGGCCGCAAAAGAGCATCCGGCTAAAGACCAGATCTGTCACCATTGTGGTGAAGTTGGACACTGGAAGAGGAACTGTCCTACCTATCTAGCTGAGTTGATGAAGAAGAGAAAGAATACTAGCGGGGCTAGTACTTCAGGTATCTTCACAATTGAATTATTTTCCTTTTCTAAGTGTGATTCATGGGTGTATGACACCGGCTGTGGAACTCATATCTGTAATACGTTGCAGGGTCTTAGAAACAGGAGGAAACTGAAGCCTGGAGCTTTGCAGCTGTTCGTGGGAAATGGTTTGCCAGCAACTGTGGAAGCTATAGGAGAAATTCATTTAGTTCTTCCTTCTGGGTTAATCATTGTTTTAGACAATTGTCATTATGCACCTTCTATTACTAGAGGTGTTATTTCAGTTTCATTGTTGAAAAACCAAGGATATATTAATGTTTTTAATAATATCAGTATTTCAGTTTCTAAGAATAATGTTCATTATTTTGATGCGATCCCTTGTAATGGCATTTATGAAATTGATATGCGTGGTTGCAACAATAATAATTCATTGTATCATGTTAGCAAACGAGCCAAAACTAATTTGGACTCTACCTATCTATGGCACTGTCGTCTTGCCCATGTTGGCAAAAACCGCATTGAAAGACTTCAACGTGAAGGGATCTTAAAATCAAATGATGAATCATTTGACAAATGCGTTTCCTGTATATCAGGAAAGATGACTAGAAAACCCTTTCCGAACAAACCGCAAAGAGCAAAAGAGCTACTTGGACTCATCCATACCGATGTATGTGGCCCATTTAGACATGTGTCAAGACAAGGTGCTAGCTACTTCGTGACTTTCACGGATGATTTCAGTCGTTATGGTTATGTTTACTTGCTTAAACATAAACATGAGGTATTTGAAACATTCAAAGAGTTCAAGAACGAAGTAGAAAATCAACTCGGAAAGACCATCAAGATCCTTCGATCGGATCGTGGTGGAGAATACTTAAGCCAAGAGTTTAAGGATTATCTTAAAGCGTGTGGAATTGTCCAACAGCTTACTCCTCCTTACACTCCGCAGCATAATGGAGTCTCTGAAAGGAGGAATCAAACCTTACTAGAAATGGTAAGGTCGATGATGAACCTTACAACTCTCCCAATATCATTTTGGGATTTTGCTCTAGAAACCGTTGTACGCATTCTAAATATGGTTCCAACCAAGAAGGTTGAAAAGACACCGCATCAATTGTGGCATGGAGAAGTCCCTGTGTTGTCTTACTTAAGAGTCTGGGGATGTGAGGCACTTGTGAAGCGTGATACGCCTGACAAACTACAACCCAGAACTACTAAGTGCATCTTCGTAGGATACCCAAAGGAAACAATGGGTTACTATTTTTACAATCCTTCCGAAAATATTGTTCTAGTTGCTCGATATGCTGAATTCTTTGAAAAGAATTTTATAGCTCAAGAGAACAGTGGGAGAATTGTAGAACTACTAGAAGATGTGTCACCTTCTGAAACAACTAGCAATCATCAACTTGGGGGGGGGGGGAATGTTCAAAGTGATGAACTTCAAGTCAATGATGTTGCGATTCCACTTCGTAGATCCGAAAGGATCGTACGTAATCCCGATAGATGGATTGGTCTAGTCGAATCCGAGGATAACGTATCAGGAGATCTCAATGAGCCTCCGAACTTCAAAGCTGCATTATCAGATCCGGAATCTGACAAATGGCTGGAAGCTGCGAACGTGGAAATGAAATCCATGAAAGATAATCAAGTTTGGAACTTGGTTGATCTTCCTCCTAACGCGAAGACCGTTGGGAGTAAATGGATCTTCAAGAAGAAGACCGACATGGATGGGAATGTACACACCTATAAAGCTCGTCTTGTGGCGAAAGGTTATACTCAACGTTTTGGCGTTGACTATGATGAGACCTTTTCACCAGTAGCTGACATTAGAGCTATTAGGATTCTCTTAGCCATAGCAGCGTACTATGACTTTGAGATATGGCAAATGGATGTTAAGACTGCCTTCTTAAATGGTTACCTGGATGAAGAAGTCTATATGGATCAACCTGAAGGGTTCATTGATCCACAACATCCCAACCGAGTATGTAAGCTTCAAAGGTCCATTTATGGACTAAAGCAAGCATCAAGGAGTTGGAATAAACGGTTTGATGAAGAAATCAAAAAATTTGGTTTCGTTCAGAATCCCGATGAGCCATGTGTATATCGCAAAGCTAGTGGGAGTAATGTTACTTTCCTTGTCTTATATGTAGATGACATATTGATTATAGGAAAACACATTCCAATGTTGCAAGATGTAAAATCCCATCTTGGAAAGTGTTTTGCCATGAAAGACTTGGGAGAAGCAACATTTATTCTTGGAATCAAGATCTATAGAGATAGAACTAAGCGGTTGATTGGACTAAGTCAAAGTGCTTATATTGATAAGATCTTGAAGCGATTCAAGATGGAGAATTCCAAGCGTGGTATAGTACCTATGCAGGAAGGACTTGGTCTATCGGTCAAACAAGGTGCTTCTACACCTGATGCGGTGAAGCGTATGCAAAGAGTCCCTTATGCTTCGGCTGTAGGCTCTATAATGTATGCGGTGAGATGCACTAGACCTGATATAGCGTTTGCGCAAAATATCGTTAGCCGATTTCAACAGAATCCAGGTGAAAGTCACTGGACTGCTGTTAAGACCATTCTCAAGTACCTACGGGCTACTAGAGATTGGTTTTTGGTGTATGGGGGAAATCCAGATCAAGAGCTCAAAGTGACCGGATACTGTGATGCTGGATTTCAGACTGATAGAGATGACACGAAGTCTCAGTCTGGGTACGTCTTCGTTCTGAATGGAGGCGATGTGGATTGGAAGAGCCAGAAACAAACCACAGTTGCTATGTCTGCAACAGAGTCTGAGTACATTGCTGCGTCAGAGGCTGCAATGGAGGCTGTCTGGATAAGGAAGTTTATTAGTGGGCTTGACATTGTCCCCATAAGTAACTTGCCTATCGACATGTACTGCGATAACTCGGGTGCATTAATCATCGCCAAAGAACCCGGAGTTCAGAAGGGCGCCAGACACTATGCCAGGAGATATCACTATGTTCGTGAGCAGATCGAACTTGGTGAAATAAAATTACTCAAAGTTCACACGGATATTAACTTAGCTGATCCTTTCACGAAAGCTCTATCGAGACCAAAACTTGAAAGGCATGCCGAGGGCATGGGACTTAAATTAGCTAGTTAAATCATGTATGTCTGATGTTTCAGTATTTGGATAAAGGATGTAAACAATTTCTATTTATATAATGAAATAAAGTACTTGATATGTTTGATTTCATTTAATGGTTAAGTTGTGTCCTATATTTGCATGTTTAATCCATGAATACTTACTAAGTATTCTAAATTTTCCATTGTCAATTAACTATGTGGGAGCATAGTTAAACTAAGACAAAATCTGAGTGATTGGTTAGGATGGTCCTACCAAACTCACATGGTATTCAAAAATGGGTAATTTGGGAGAAAAAGACTCGAAAACACCAAATAAGGAAGAACCAAGCACGAAAACGGGAATTGACCGGAGGAGGTCCATCCTGGGCGGCTCACGTACCGCAAACCTGCCCAGGGAACCCCCTCGCGATCCGCGACTGTGTCAGAAGGGCAAAAACCCTATTTGGCATCTTATAAATCCATCTTAAACTCCATAGCCCCCATTCTTCCCACTTTTATGCACACATGCACCCTAAATCGACTGACCTTGATCTATTCCTCCAAGTTTGAAGATTTAGAGCCTTGTTTTGGTGAAATCGAGCATAGGAAAAGTGTCGGTTAGTCGTATATTTGGTGCATTCTCTCTAACTCCATTCCCATCTTCTTGTTTTCTTGCCATGCCATGTCTAAGATCAGATTTTTATGGCTATTTCATGCTAGATCTAGGTTATGCATGATGTTAGAAGATGGATTTAGTGATTAAATGATTAAAAGTTAGGAATTTTATGGATGGCGTGTAGGTTTTATTGATGTTCATGAATTATTGATGATGGATCTTGTTAAAGCTTATGTTTTTGTACATAATTTCTCATAAAGATATGATCTTCGTAGTAGATATAAGGTTTTACCATGGAAAGTTGCATGCTTGAAGACTTTAGATGATGGGTGTTGTTATTGATGAAGGTTAAATATATGTTTTGTGCATGCTTGCTTAGATTGCTTGAAAAGGATGGTACTTTATCGATGATGGATGATAGATCTAGGATGATCAAGCATGTTTAGTCATAATGAATTGGCCTTGGATGATTTTCATGGAAAAGGTTGAATTTTGGATGTTTATTTTGTTGGAATAATGGTTAAATTAGGTTAACTTAAAAATAATTATTGTTAAATGTATAAATATATTTTAGGGTGAAATCATGCTTGATCTTGCTTGTACGACGGGATTATGTTGGTTTTTAGGTTTAAAAAAATTAATTATCGTGTTGTGGGCGCCCCATGTGATTCCATGCAAATTAAATATATATGTTTTCGACGTCATGAGAATAAATAGTTTTATTAATAATGAATTGACGTCGCATGTTTAGTTTTAGGAGTGACATATCTCATGACCATGAACGTACGTTATCACTACAATTGAATCACCAATAATTTGTCGAGTCGATTTTGTATTGAATTTTAATTATTTGTTTATTTATTTATTTATTTATTCTTCCATCTCGTTTAGTCGTCAAGGTCACTTTCAGGTCTAACTGTTCCATTACGTGGTGTCATTTTCTATTCGTGTCTCCTTCGCCAGGTGAGTATTCATAATCCCTCTTTATTTTGAACGTTTTGGGGTGCAACATTCACCGTATTCAAATCTCATATTCAATATACTTTACTCAAAAACTACAATCGAACTCTATGTGCTATGTGTGTTCTTGTATGTTAAATTTGTTGGATTATTGCTATGAACGATTGAACGATGTGAACGATTGAACGACCTCGTGTGACATTAACCATAAAAGGCCGGGTTTACGGTAATAAATCTATTGGCTTGACAAGCCCACTTGGCCTGCCTTGGCTTGGGGCGCCGGGTTATTGGAAGCCTTATTGTTAGGGTTGGATCATACATACTTATTTGCTTTATTTCATATCAAGTTTATTGTACTCGATTGTACTTAACTCATGGATCACATGTTTTACACTTACTATGTACAACCTATGTTTACTCACCAACTATTCGTAGTTGATCCTTATTTTATACATGTTGCAGCCTTTGCTGTTTGATGTTGATGTTCTCGTTGATGACACTTTAGGATGCATGTGGACTTAGTGAGACCTAAATTAAACTAGTTAAATTGTATCATTTGTTGTTTTGTTTTCGAATTATCATGTTATATGTAAATGTCATGAAATATGTTGATTAAAAACATCACAACATTTAATTAGTGTTGTGTGCATCTGGACAATCATCGCACCTCAACATTTTCCGTCGTTGGTTGGGGTGTGACAGATTGGTATCAGAGCCACGGCTATAGGGATCTAGGTTATTATAACCGACTTCACATAGACTTATGCCTTAGGTGTCTTGCATGAGTGCCTCATGCATAGCATGCCTATATAATTTATATGTCCTATAATTGCTTCTTAATTATATCTGTTTCAATTGTTGACTTTGTCGATTAGCACACAACTGAACACAAATCACTTGAGGCTCCCTAGCCTCTTCCCTTAGAAATGGTGCCTTACGTACCATCTATGATATTGATTTCTGATTTTATGATCTCGTCAGAAATTAGGCCTTAGTGATTGACCTGTAGTAACTGGAAGGGCGGAAGCACCGGTAGTCGAGGTCACTGACTAAGAAAAGCGTTGCGTACAAATTCGAATTGATGGACCCGGACGCTCATCTGGGATGTCTCGATGAGAGTGCTGAAACCTATTAAGCCAAAGCATGTCAATCACTAGGATCTTACTCTGATTAGTCACGGTTGTAGTTTTTCACTAGGGAAATGAGGGTCATTCCCTATGTTTTTCACTCATTTGGTTTCATGATTTACGCATTATTATATTAATTTTCAATAATCTATGATCATCTGAGTCACACCACCTCACGGCCACACGAGTTTTACACTTAATCTTTTGTGTCCTAAACGGATTTTCAACCTAATTTCTCGTTTTATGTGTCAGTGATTTTTTGATTTTCCCTTATGATCCTTGGTATTATATGATTTATTATATTCAGTCGCATCGTGATACTCCAGTTCGGGTCTTATATATGATATTTCTCACTCTCGTGATTCCGGAGAGATCATTCACCCTGTTGTACCCTTTGTTTCATGATCGCTTCTCTCTCATATTCTCAGCTTGGGTTGCGGCAATCGTCGCCACATCCATCAGGTGGCCCCGAAAATTACTTGGCAAGTGACGGCTGCCCTCTCCAACCTAACATAACGAGCCCTCGATGCTAACTCTATCATCAATATTAACCGTTGCTAAGTCGCTCGCTCTTTCAAACGCCATAAGGCCTGTAATCCTTCTAAGTGCAAAGGCTTTGGGAACACTATCCACCTTCCATGTTGGCAATGCACGAATTGTGGCCTCCTCGGTCATCACGTGAGTATCTGTCGCCAATCCGGCCATCTCATGAGCACCTATCACCAGCCAGCTCGAGTTTAACCTCCAATGTTTCAACCTGTGGTGCAAATGCCTACTCGGGTCCCTGCTGTTCACCTGAATGCCTTTCTCTCCTCCTTTGCTTGCTATTATTATGGTACCCTTGATCGCATTCTTCTCGTGCGTCCCTTGTTAGCCACCGTTAACGCCCCCATCAACGACAATGCTGACCGTGGAACCCATGCTGGAGCTCCCAACTCCGATGTTATTTGATGAATCTTATGTTAATGCTTTGTAATCGTTTGCAATTGTTGACATTCTATGTAGTCATTTCCCTTATTGTTGTTGATGTTTAAAATCTTTTCGTTCTATGTCATTTATGCATTTATGTACCCAGATATGTGTTGTCTCTTTTTGATTCTGAATCATTTATTCCTTATATCACCTTTATCGTTGTGTGTACGTTGGGTGATTTCTCGTTGATGGGTTCACGAGTTTACAGGTTGTGTGGTTACGGGATTACATGCATACATGCAAACAAGTGGGATATTAGCAGATTACGAGCCTATGCACATAACTCCCTTGTTTTGTTAAAAATTTCAAGCTGACCATTTTAAACATCTCCTTTTTGATATTTCTCACGTATCTCCTGGGTATGTGTGTCGGGGAGTCTACCTGTTTGGAACAAGCACGTACGTGAAACTCGGGTGATAAACTTAGGGAAGACATGCCCCTAAATAAAATATAATAAAAAACTAGGGCGACAAACTTAGGGAAGACACGAGATTAATGTTGTCTCTACACTATGTCCGATTTGTGGTGATCTTGAGGAATTGGTGGAACACATCTTTATATCTTGCGAGTTTGCACAGTTAATTTGGGATGCTATCTCTCAGTGGTGCAAGATTCCACGTTTTTTTTTATATTTGGGGTGGAGGACTTACTATAATTGCTTCAACATATGAATGGATATTGGAAGCAAAAAAAGGTTGTCAACACCATCACTCAAACGGCGATTTGGTGCATACGAAAGATGATGATTGACTCCGTATTCAATCAAGTTTCAGTCTCGAAATCAAAAATAAATGAAGAAGATCAAAATCCTGAGCTATCTCCGGTTAAGAAAACCGGCTAGAAAGGTTATTTCTTGGAAGTAATGGTGCGCGTTTACACTTCGTTCGCGGGTTCACGTAAGGAGAGAAAAGAAATGAAAAGAAAGAAAATGTAAACATGTTTGTCTTCCCGAGTTTCATTTGAGGAAGGAAAAGAGAAGAAAATAAAACATGTTGCTTATTCCCGAGTTTCACTTTAGAAAGGAAAGGAAGGGAAATGGAAGAAAAACTATGCCATTTTCTTGTGTTCTCTTTTCTTTCCGATTTGGAAGGAAACAAACGGAAACGAATCATTTCATTTCCTTTCTTTTCTTTCATTTCGCTTTTTTTCTTTTCCATCCTTAACTGAACTCGGTACGGAGAGTTCATAATTGTGAAAATTCCCTACAATAATCTGAATTATCAAGGTATTAGATTCCATTGCACCTCCGTTAAAAAGTATCCTAACACCGTTAGCTCTTTGCTGATGTGGCAACTTATGTATTTTTTTTAAACAAGTTATTAAATTAGAGGGACCATTTTTGTAATTCCTTCAAAATATTATGTGAACCATTGACGACCACCCATCACCGATACGACACATCGCCGGCCACCCATCACCTCTCTTCCACCATCTGCCACCATTCTCCCCCGTTTGTCACCATCCTCCTCAACAATTTTTTGAACCTCGATCAAAGCTGTTCATCATCTTCTTCAAACGAGCTCAACGTGTTTAATTCAGATCTTAAATCTTCCCCGAACCATATCAACAATGGATCTAGATTAGATCCTTGTTCCATTTTGATCGCAACAGTGTGATCAATTCATGATCGAATAAAGTTCTTGTTCATCACTTTTGTCTAAGTTGCTCGATGTGTAGAAAATTCTTCCAATTGTGATGAATCTGAATATTTTTTGTTTCCTCATGATCGATGTCTATTTGCGAAATTTGTGACACACTCAATTTCGAAAATTGGATCAAAGTAAGATGGAAATCAACAATCACAAGTTCTTTGTGTTCGGACTGTGTATGCTTTGATATTGCGATTCCAATGGTATCCTTAACTGTGAGTTCTTCACATCAGATCCACCACTCTGCCATCTCGTTCCCATCAGATATAGGGAGATAATGAGTCGATTCCGGCAGATGGGTCAAAGACGAAGACTGATGAGTCGATTCTGGCAGATGGGTAGGTTCGATGGAGCCGCGACTGATGTTCAAAATCTTGTATCGGAGGTTTGATGGTGGCCATGGATGGTTGGCGATGGTTGGCTGTGGTATCCTCAACTGTGAGTTCTTCACATCAGATCCACCACTCTACCATCTCGTTCCCATCAGATGTATGGAGATAATGAGTCGATTCCGGCAGATGGGTCAAAGACGAAGACTGATGAGTCGATTCTGGCAGATGGGTAGGTTCGATGGACCCATGACTGATGTTCAAAACCTTGTATCAGAGGTTTGATGGTGGCCATGGATGGTGATGATGGTTGGCGGTGGTAGTGGCGGAAGAATGAAGCTCGATTCTAATCCGACAGAGAAGAAGATTGGTGACGATGCAGGTGAGATTCCGACTGATAGTTTATAAAGAAATAATTTTATAGAAATTACAAAAACAGTCCCTCCATTTTAAAAAATTACAAAACAGTCCCTCGTCATATGCCACGTCAGCAAAGAGGTAACGTTGTTAGGGTTGAATTTACGGCGATACAATAAAATCCAATACCTTGATAATTCAGATTATTATAGAAAATTTTCGTAACTTAAATTTTTATCAATAAAAAAACACAACTTAAATTATTAAAATCCAATAAACCTATCCAAAAAAAAAATTTAACTTCGTTTTTGTGTGATTCTATTGGGATGTAATTTTGCTATTCCTGTTTGTAGCGTGTTAAAATCTTTCTTTCCCGTTCAAAACAAAAAATTCAACTGAAATCTCGATTTGAAGTTTGAACGATATCAATGACGATGATTGAATCCCGCAATCTTTTCAAATCCATCTCGCGCTTATTAGACGACTGCAATAAAATCAGAGACCTCAAACAAATCCATTCCCAAATCATCACATCACCATACTTGTCAAAATCCCATCATCTCTTCCTCATTTCCCGCCTCCTCTTCTTCTGTGCAGTCTCCGATTCCGGATCACTCGCCTACGCTTCTCGAGTATTTCAAGCTACAGATAACCCCAATCTCTCTATGTACAACGCCATGATCAGAGCATACTCTTCCCAATTCCGTAACCGCGACGAAAACCCACGATCCCTGGTTTTGTATAAGCAAATGTTGTTGAATTACATCGTGCCAGATTGCATTACAATCCCTTTTATCTTGAAGGAGTGTGTGAGTCGACTTGATTTTGTTGTGGGTCAAAGCATTCATGCTCATTCTTTTAAGTTTGGGATTCATGATGATGTGTACGTGGGAAATTCTATGATTAGTTTGTATACGGGTTGTGGGGTTTTGAGATGTGCATACAAGGTGTTTGATGAAATGTCTGAGAGGGATATTGTGTCTTGGAATTCGATTATTATCGGGTGTTTGAGAAGCGGGGAGCTTGATATGGCACAGGATTTGTTTATGAGGATGGATAAGAAAAATATCATTACTTGGAACTCTATAATCACCGGAATGTTCCAGGGGGGTAGGCCAAAGGTGGCGATTGAGTTTTTCTGTGATATGCTTTCATTAATCGAGGATGATGTCGTTTACCCTGATAAGATCACCTTAGCTAGTGTAATTTCAGCTTGTGCATCATTAGGGTGGCTTAACCATGGGAAATGGGTGCATAGTTACATGTTAAGAAATGGGATAGAGTGTGATATGGTAGTAAAAACAGCAGTGGTGGATATGTATGGCAAATGTGGGAATGTGAGCCTGGCGAAAAGGGTTTTTGAAGATATTCATAAAAAAGATGTTTTAGCGTGGACATCGATGATCTCGGTGTACGCTCTTCACGGGCATGGGAACGAAGCTTTTGATCTTTTTGACGAGATGGTTGCGTGTGGGGTGAGGCCTAATCGAGTAACATTTGGTGCATTATTGACGGCATGTGCTCACTTGGGTTTAGTAGAAAAGGGTCGTTGGTATTTCAACGTTATTAGAAGTGTTTATATGATCGAACCGACTGTCCAACATTATGCTTGCATGGTTGATATTCTAGGTCGAGCTGGACTTTTTGACGAAGCCGAAAGGCTTATTACTGACATGCCGATGGATCCAGATGTTTTTGTCTGGGGAGCATTACTAGGAGCATGCCAAATGCATGGGAATGTAGAGCTTGGAGAAAAAGTTGCCAAACATTTGATTCATTTAGAGCCCTTAAATCATGCTTTTTATGTTGCATTATGTGATATACATGCTAAGGCTGGGAAATTCAATGATTTGGAAAATACTAGGGGTCTTATGAATGAAAGAGGGCTTAAGAAAGATATACCAGGTAACAGCATGATTGAAGTAGATGGAATTCTTTATGAGTTTTCAATAAAAGGATCATCTAACATCTTGATGGAGGAGATTAAGAGTCTATTGTGTCAGCTAAGTAAAGAGATTAAGGTAGACCAGGATACATTGCTCATATTGAAGGAAGAGTAAAAGCTAAAAAAGCCAAGAAGGGTCAAAATTGTCCTTTTTTGTATCATCATCCACACAATTTTATAGTTATCTTTGAATGACAACAGCTTGAGATGGTCCAGATGATGTTGACTCATGCCTTAACTTCCACAACATTGAGCTGCCCAGCACCCACTATGAATAAATCAAACATGTCTTTGT
Source organism: Deinandra increscens subsp. villosa (assembly GCA_039602395.1). Classification (NCBI taxonomy): domain Eukaryota; kingdom Viridiplantae; phylum Streptophyta; class Magnoliopsida; order Asterales; family Asteraceae; genus Deinandra; species Deinandra increscens. The sequence goes on from JBCNJP010000027.1 coordinate 96,105,505, forward strand.
CTTCAAATCTTTCGCTACAAATCTAATCTATTATTAAGTATTATAACACTAAGGCAATTGTCAACAAAGTCTACCTCCTACTGATTCAAAGAACTTATAAACACAACTATTATCATCTGTTCCTCAACCAACTGCTTTTAATTTCTAAGATGAATACTTTCTTGGTTTTTTTTATGTTCTTCATTCTCACAGGGTTTTACTACTCAGTACCCTTCATGCTTACAGTTCTTGTGCTCGTGTTTTTGTTTCTGGCTGTACTCTTGTCTACTTTACTCGTATCTTACTTCAAAGAACTGATGTCAAACGATCACCGGCCACCGGTGGTAGGATCAACTTTGAATATGCTCATGCACATCGACCACTTTTTCGATTATGTGGCCTTGATTGCCAAGAAGCACCACACTTTCCGTTTTATAACACCAACACACAGTGAAGTTTATATTGCCGATCCTATTAATGTGGAACATATTCTTAAATCGAACTTCCAGAACTACACCAAGGTATTTCTATCTTGGTTAGTTTTGTTTTGGTAGTGCTTTCATACTGACCGATTCAGAGGCTAATATTTAATATGATCTTCAATTGAAGCACAGGGTGATCACAAATTGATATTAGGAGATCTTTTTGGAAATGGAATTTTTGCAGCAGATGGAGATATATGGCGTCACCAGCGGAAGCTTGCAAGTTTGGAATTCTCAGCTAAAGTTTTAAGAGATTTTAGTACTGCTGTGTTCAGGTCCAACACTGCTAAGCTGGTGAAAAAGGTTTCAGAATCAGCTGTTGATAAGCAAGTTATATCTTTACAGGTATTGTAAGCTCAATAAAAATATGAAATGTATAATTTTGATGAAGCTACAACAAAATCATCCCTTTTTTTTCAAAATTTCAGGATCTTTTGATGAGATCAACCTTAGATTCCATATTCAAGGTGGGATTTGGGTTTGATCTTGATACTTTATCAGGTTCAGATGAAGTCAGTAATCAGTTTATGACTGCCTTTGATGATTCAAGTTGCATTATCTTCCGGCGGTATGTTGATTTGTTATGGAGGCTAAAAAGGTATTTCAACATTGGATCAGAATCTGCTCTTAAGAAAAACATTGAAGTGATCGACAACTTCGCATATGAATTAATAGAACGTAAGAAGGAGCAGATGAAAAATGTGAAAGATGATGTGAGTATCATAAAAATATTAATTTTCTCACCCTCATTAGATTTTAAATGCCTTGACAAGTTTCTTTCCAAAAAAAACAGAGAAATAAGGAAGACATATTATCAAGATTTCTGATCGAAAGTGAGAAGAATCCGGCGAATTTGACTGACCAATACTTGAGAGACATAACACTCAGTTTCGTAATTGCTGGGAAGGACTCAACAGCAAACACACTGACTTGGTTCTTCTACATGCTTTGTAAACACAAACCAATTCAAGAAAAAGTTACACTAGAAGTGAAAGAAGCCACTGGAGCTGAGTACCCATATTCTATCAATGAATTTTCCCTCAAATTAACCGAAGCCGCCCTTGACAAAATGCATTATCTCCATGCAGCTTTAACGGAGACTCTCAGACTTTATCCTGCTGTTCCTCTGGTAATATTGGGCATATCGGTTTATACTCATTCTTAAAGTTGGCAAAATTTGAACTGGAAAGGGGGGTTGCATAATGGCCAAAACATGTTTAGGTTGAAATGGGTTATTTTTAGGGTAAATTACTAAAATAGACATTTTGACCAACCAAATCACCAAAATTGACATTAAAGGCTTAACCGGTCGAAAGGTTAGCCTGCTCTTTTGAAGGCTTTTGCATGCTTAGTCGTCGCTTTTGAAGGTTTTTGCAGGCTAAGCCTTCAATATCTATTTTGGTGGTCATAATGTCTAGTTTGGTGATCACCCTTATTTTTAGAACGGGTTGGGTTTTGTGACGGGTCAAAACACCCTTTTGTCCATTTTTATTATATTTTTTGCATTGAAAATAAGACTTTGGAAGACTTTTAGATTGTTTGACATGTTCCTTTTTTAGTTAATGCCCCCTTTTGAGATGAAAATAACCTAAATGGACCCATTCCTAAGTAAATGGGCTGAAATTGCCACCTCTAATTTTGGTAAAACGTCGTTATTCAGGATGGAAAGCATTCAGAGAAAGATGACATTTTACCGGATGGTTTCAAAATAAAGAAAGGTGACAGTATAAGTTACATGCCGTATCCAATGGGAAGGATGACCTACATTTGGGGCGAAGATGCAGAGGAATTCCGGCCAGAAAGATGGCTCCATGATGGTGTTTTCCAGCCTGAAAGTCCATTCAAGTTCACTGCATTTCAGGTAACAAACAAAACTGACAGATTTGTGTTTTGAAACTACTATTTATTGATTTACTTGTAGCTAGACTATTTGATTCTAGATATTTAAAATCACATAACCATATTAAATACTAATGATCAAGTTTAAATTGAATTATTTAGGGTGGACCAAGGATATGCTTAGGGAAGGACTTTGCATATAGACAGATGAAAATAATGGCAGCTTTTCTTGTGTTCTTTTTCAAGTTCCAACTGGTGGATGAGAGTAAGGAAGCTACATATAGAACCACGATCACCCTTCAAATGGACAAAGGACTCTTCTTATACGCGTTTCCTCGTTCAAAACCATAATCCAAAACTTGTAATTCCATTTTCCATGCAATCATTGTTAAGTATAATCTCTAGTCAACTAAGTCAATGAAACTTAAAGGGGAATAAATGTCAATATTTTATTGATGAGTGACCATTTCTGTCTGATCGGCTTAATCTTTTGTTAGGCGGGTTAATCTGTTTTCAAAAAGCCGTTAAGGGTTGTTAGATTAACGGTGATATAGAGTAGCTAGGGTTCTGCATTTCGATTGATCCTTTTCTCTTGTAATTTCCAATTCAGTTTCATACTACTTGATTAATAAAAGTTTCGTTGGCGTTGATCAATTTCTTAGTTTCAATTTCGGTTTATGTTGCGTCTGATTTCAACAATTGGTATCAGAGCTTGAGTTAAGCTCAATCGAAGAAATTGAAGGTTCCTTTCCGCTCGGAAGTCGATTCAATGTCTACCACGAAGTTTAATTTAGAGAAGTTTGATGGGAAGAACGATTTTAGTCTATGGAGGTTAAAGATGCGGGCGCTGTTGGTTCACAGTGGGGTTGTAGATGCTTTGAAAGGAATCGCAGGCTTACCAGCAGAATTATCAGACAAGGATAAGCAGGATATGATGGATAAGGTGCATTCTGCAATCGTGTTATGCCTAGGAGATAGGGTACTACGTGAAGTGTCTAAGGAGAAAACAGCAGCAGCAATCTGGATGAAGCTTGAAAGCTTGTACATGACTAAATCGTTGGCAAACAGATTATACCTCAAGAAAAGGTTATATACTTTCCAATTGGCTCCTGGTACCTCAATGGATGATCATATCGATGAATTTAATAAGATTGTTCTTGATCTTGAAAATATTGAGGTGGAGATTGATGACGAGGATAAGGCTATCTTATTCTTATCCTCTCTGCCTCAATCTTATGAGCATTTCGTTGAAACTCTTATGTATGGAGAGATAGTTTGTCAATGGAGGAAGTATTGTCTGCTATAAACTCTAAAGAGTTGAAGAGAAGAATTGAAATCAAGGAAGAAACTGGTGAAGGACTGTTTGTTAGGGGCAGGACTGAGAATAGAAGTAACAAGAAGAAGGGGTTTAAAAGATCCTAGTCAAAGGGTAGACTGACATTGTTTTGTCTGTGGATCTGAAAGTCATATGAAAAGAGAGTGCCCTGAATGGAAGAAGAAGAAAGCAGAATACTCGAATCATAAACCTCAAATTAATGCATCCTAAGAAGATACATCAGATGGTTATGACAGTTGTGATGTATTGATGGTATGTGATGGAAAAGAAGATGACAGGTGGATTCTTGACTCTGGTTGCTCATACCATATGACACCACATAAATATTTTTTCAAAGAGTTAAGCCAACGGAGGATGGGGACAGTGAAGCTAGGAGACAACATGCCTTGTGAAATTAAAGGTGAAGGTACTGCTTTACTTTGTCTTGATAATGGCACTAGCTTAGAACTGTCAAGTGTAAGATATATTCTTGAATTAACAAGAAATTTAATCTCATTGGGGTCATTTGAAAGGGATGGGTCTAATGTGAATCCAAGAAATGGTAGAGCTAAAGTGGTTAAAGGGTCAAGAGTGGTGTTATCAGGCACTAGGTGTGAAAACAATATATAGCTCTTGGATGGTGGCCTTGATCATCAAATGAATGATGTTACTAGAGAGAGCAGTTTTGATGAAGGCACTATGTGGCATAGGAGGTTAGATCACATTAGTGATCAAGGTTTGATGGAACTAAGTCATCAGGGATACTTGGGCAAGTACAATGGTAAAGGGGTAGGTTTCTGTGAAGATTGTGTAATAGGGAAGGCACATAAAGTGAGATTCTCCACTGGTAGTCACATTTCAAAGGGGGTTATGGATTACATACACATGGACTTATGGGGGCCCTCAAGAACAGAATCTCTTGGAGGGGCAAGATATCTTTTGTCCATTATAGATAATTTATGTAGAAGGGTGTAAGTTTACATTCTCAAGCATAAGAATGAATTTTTTGAGAGGTTCAAGGAGTGGAAAGTAGAGGTCGAAACTCAAACTGGAAAGAAGGTCAAAAAGGTGAGAACTGATAATGGGTTGGAATTCTGTAATTCACAATTCAACCATTACTGCAAGTCACGGGGTATTCAAAGGCACCTAACTGTTACAGGGAACCTCAGCAAAATGGGTTAGTTGAGCGTATGAACAGGACACTTCTAAATAAAGTTAGATGTATGATGGTCAGCTCAGGATTGCCAAAGAATTTCTGGGCAGAAGCTATGGTCACAACAACATATAGTGAACAAGAGCCCCTCTACTGCAGTAAATTTAAAGACCCATATGGAGATGTGGACAGGGCATAAAGGACACTATAAAGATCTTAAAAGTGTTTGGTACACTGGCTTATGCACATATTAAAGAAGACAAGTTGAGTGCAAGAGCAATCAAATGTATATTTCTTGGTTATCCAAGTGGTAAAGGGTATAAATTGTGGAAGCTTGATGAAGGTAGTCCAAGAATTTTGATAAGTAGAGATGTTTTATTTAAGGAAAACATCTACTACAAGGATGTGTTAAACCAATCCATTGATGTTCATGATGGAGTTCAAATTGAGGTGGAGTCTTCTGCAAGGATGAAGGAGCCGGAGAAAGAAACTCAGGATCACAATGTGCAGCCAGGCACAAGTAGTGAAACTCAAAGTGATACTCAGGATCAGGGAACTTCCATAGCACAAAACAGAACTAGGAGAAAAATTACTAAGCCTATAAGGTTTAGAAATGAAGAAGAAATTTCTGCTTTTGTATTCATGGCTACTGAGGGTGAGATTATAGGGACACCTATGTCTTATTCTGAAGCTATAAACTCAGATGAGAAAGAAAATGGATATGTGCTATGAAAGAAGAACTAGAGTCTCTTCACAAGAACAAAACTTGGGTACTTGTTAGGAAACCTGAAGATCAGAAAATTACTACCTGCAAATGGTTATTCAAAATTAAGGAGCCTTTGCCTAGTGAACGTGAACCAAGGTTCAAAGCCAGATTGGTAGCTAAAGGATTCACTCAAAGAAAAGGAGTAGATTACAAGGAGATCTTTAGCCCTGTAGTTAAGCATTCTTCAATTAGAATAGTGTTGTCAATCACTGCTGCATTAAATCTTGAATTGGAGCAATTGGATGTAAAGACTGCATTCCTCCATGGGCAATTGGAGGAAGAGATTTATATTGATCAGCCTGATGGATTTATAGAACCAGGAAAAGAAGTTATGGTTTGTCTACTTAAAAGGTCATTGTATGGACTTAAACAAAGTCCAAGACAATGGTATCAAAGCAATGACTCCTATATAATAAGTCAAGGTTTCTGTAGAAGCTTGTATGATCCCTGTGTATACTTCAAAGAATATGAGGATCATGAGTATGTTTATCTCTTACTGTAAGTAGATGACATGCTCATAACTTGTAAAAGCAAATCAGAGTTGTAGAACACAAAGAAAATGTTTGGTGCCAAGTTTGACATGAAAGAACTTGGTGAAGCTAGGAAAATCATTGGGATGGAGACCATTAAAGACAGGCAGGCAAGAAAGCTCAAGCTGGTTCAATCAGACTACGTTAAAAAGATATTGAAGACATTTAATATGATGGAGTGCAAGACATTTAAAACTCCTTTTGCTGCTCACTTTAAAATGTCTTTACAGGATTGTCCTAAAGATGAGTTTGAGGCTGCTGAAATGAATAAGGTTCCTTATGCCAATGCTGTAGGCAGCCTAATGTACCTTATGGTATGTACTAGGCCAGACATTAGTTATTGGGTTAGTGTTGTCAGCATGTATTTAGCCAATCCTGGAAAAGTTCACTGGAATGGGTTCAAATGGTTGCAGAGATTCATTGCAGGGACCATGGAAGTTGGTTTGATTTTTGATGGTAACTACATCAGTGATCAAACAGTTTTTGGTTATGTTGACTCTGACTATGCAAAGGACCTTGATAGGGGTAGGTCTATTACAGGATACTGCTTTAAAGTACTCAACAATTTGGTGAGTTGGAAAGCAACTTTGCAGGGGTATCCAACATAGAGTCAGAGTACATTGCTTTAACTGAGACAATTAAAGAAGCAATTTGGCTAAAAGGTTTTGTGTCTGAACTAGGCTTTAGTGTAAACAGTTCAGAAGTGTACCGTGACAGCCAAGGGGCTGTGCAGTTATCTAAAAACAGTGTCATCTATGACAAGACAAAACACATAAGTGTTAAGTTACACTTTATTAGAGATGCCATAGATTTAAAAGAGGTTGCTGTTTTGCATATAAGAATAGAAGACAATGTTGCCGACATGTGTACTAAAGCACTTCTAGGTGTTAAGTTTCAGAAGTGTATAGACATCTTGGGCATTGGTTGAGTTTATATTGTTAATCTTAACAAGTGTAGCTAAGTCTAATAATGATATTTTTGAATATTGGGATATTCAAATCCCGTTGGGGTCACTGTTATTCGATGATTCTTGAGTATTGTTGTTGGATTTAGCATTTAAGCTTGTCAATAAAAGGTTGAAAAGAGCTTAAGGTGGAGATTGTTAAGTATAATCTCTAGTCAACTAAGTCAACGAAACTTAAAGGGGAATAAGTGTCAATATCTTATTGGTGAGGGACCATTTCTGTCTAATCGGCTTAATCTTTTGTTAGGCGGGTTAATCTGTTTTCAAAGAGCCGTTAAGGGTTGTTAGATTAACGGTGATATAGAGTAGCTAGGGTTCTGCATTTCGATTGATCCTTTTCTCTTGTAATTTCCGATTCAGTTTCATACTACTTGATTAATAAAAGTTCCGTTGGCGTTGATCAATTTCTTAGTTTCAATTTCGGTTTATGTTACGTCTGACTTTAACAATCATTGTTGACTACAATTATCTCATGCATACTATGTTTTTCATTGTCTCGCATTCATATGATCACGAAGCTTAAAACCAGGTTTGAAAAGTTGAGATATTTATACCATCGGTGATAAGCTTCAAGGCAGGTTTCAACTGCAATGCATTGCTATGGAGATCCATAGAGAATATAGGGGTGAGATCTTTGTAAATGATGAGTGATGACATAATCAATCATCAAGAAGGATGACTTTTTTTCAAGGTAAAGAAATATATCAAGAATGTAAAACTTGAAAATGATTAAATAAAAATGCATACTTTTGGTTCAAGAATTTTATGTCAAAAGGCATCCGAAAAAAGGTGAACTATTTTGAAATTCTGACCACATGTGTGCAGGAAGTTCATGGTCCCTTTTATTTATTTTATAAAATAGAATACACCAAATAAAGTTAAGTTTGATATTTAGTAATTTAGAAATTAAAAAAAACATAAACTGGAATGCACTTCAATGAAAACAGAATTGGTATTACATTTTATTTTTGTTCTATCTTTTATTCGTCATCATGGTATTACAAGCCTTGGTTTTCTTGTATCTCATCCTTGTATATCACCTCCTACAATATTTTCGTCTTAAATGAAGACATGTTGAACTTGTTTCGCCACATTCAAGTGGTATTTAAGCTGATTTGTATTTTTATGGGAAAAAGTTAAAAATGATCGTTTTAATGGATAACGATTCCGACCGTTTGAAAAGCTAAGGCCTCGTTATAGCTGTCTAACAACGTTGTCGGACTCGCCGGAGACCGTTCAAATCATTTTTTAATACAAAATGGAATACAATTGCGTTTAAATCATTTTTTAATACAAAATGGAATACAATTGCGGTCGTCCAACCATTCTCCGACGGTCGTTTACAACCGGCTTCACGGTCGTCTGACCACCGTAGTGATTTTTTTAAATATTTTATTTATTGTTTTATTTTAATCCTATTTATAGTTATCTTTTTATAACTTAATTATCATTAGAATTTTTGAAGTAAAATTTTTGAAATTTAATCATTTGTTTTTATTCTAGTTATCTTCGAGTCAACCGTGTTATTTGTAGCGATATAATCTTGCCATTAACAAAAAAAAAAAAAGATTCCGACACTTTCATAAAAGTTTGAGGTTCATAGAGTATAAAATCAAATATTGGGTTTTCTTTCCTTTCTGCCAAACCAAAATTTAAAAAAAATCAAAAACATCAAAATCATGTAGAGTTATACTACTTGAAGTGTTACCGTGTTCTCATTTACTATTTTATTTATTAAAGTGCTATATAAAGGTATAAGGTATACCCATGTGGTGTGGTTGTCATATAGGTCAGGGGTGGATTTTTATGTGTGCCAGCGATGACCTCGGTCACTATGGTTTTTTCGCTTAGAAGTCCCGAGTGCACGTGTAATTCTTTGAAAATTTTTATATACATTCAACCGGTCACTATTAAAATTTATATGCAAAGAAAGTTATACAAGTATGTGATCTAGATTAGCTGGTAGAACTTTGGTTTTCTGTTCAAGAGGTGACCATTTCAAATTTTGGTATCCACATTTTTAGCATTTTTTTTCCTTTCTCAAATCTCACTATATCTCCGTTTTGGAAGTTTTTTTTTTCTTTTAACCTAATACGACCCACCTCATTCTAAGCCCTAATTCGAAAATCATTTCGTGTCTTTTACGCTTCTTTTCTTCCTAACCCGAATCGCAACTCCCAACCCTTCTGGTTTCTCCCCATCCCCAAGTTCCTAAACTCGAACCAAAACTTCGCTTTACCTCACCGAGATCAAACCACAACTTGTCATTCCCAAATCTGGCTTTCCCCATTCGAAATTTCTCCATAGAAATCGAAGTACAGGAAAGGTTAGAGTTTGATTACATTGTTTGTGTTGTATGAATCTGATTTGCGATCATTGGATAATCATTAACTTGATGTTGAAAGCTATGATATCAAAATGAGCTAATAAATAGTTTTTGTTATAGATAAAGTTTTCATTGGATATCATGTCCCTCTGTTAGTTGTCTACCCAACAATGGTTCGAGAGGGGGAGATGAGTTACAACATGAGGTTAGTTTACCCTGGTTTAAAAGCATAAAAGCATGGAAAGCTAAGTGGGGTATTAGCAGTTATACTTGGACAGATAGATTCTGGTGGCTTCTTTGGGTCTTTAATTTATTCCTATGTTCATGTTTTAGATAGGTCTTTTTAATTTTTTTTCTTTGTTCCTTGTTTGTTTCAGTGTATGGGTTGAACTCGTTTGCTTGTTTGTGGTTATAAAAGTTTGGTTGTTAAAAAAAAAAAGTTTTCCCTGGTTTATGAAAAGAACATATCTATTATTATGGTGTATTAAAGGTGGGTTTTTAAGGATCTTACTTTGATTTCATTTCAGGTCTTGTTTTGTGAAGAACTTTTTCATGTTAGTATACTGCAAATGTATTAACATAGTGATTGATAGCTTAGTTGACAATTCCAATGCTAGTTTTCTTTCTTGTATTTATTGAATGTGTGGAGCTTGTTTTGGTACACTTAGTTGATCCTATGTTTCTTTCAAGATTGTTGGAGTCTTTCGAAAGACTTTAAGGCTAACTAACAAGAGTCGTAGGAAGACTGCATCCGTAAAGATAACCAACTTGATGTCAACTGATTATGAGTCACTCCAGGTATGTCTCATTAGTATTTATGTCCATGCATTCAAATTTATTTATAACAATTAGTGTGTCAAATATGATGAAACAAGTTACACCATTCCAATAATATTATAATATATTGAATAAAATAATTTCGGAGGTTTTATGCATTAGAAATACTATTAGGAAGACTTTTGACCCATTTTCTTTTTAGCTAATATTTTTTTATTCATTAAAGATAAAAACATAACCTAATGAATCAGATCATAAGTAAATTGTTCAAATTGCTACCTCTAAATGAAAGGTTTTGAATGAGGTCGTACTTTAAGTTGCTAATCTTATATGACGATGATGATAATGACATATGCAGTGTGTTAAGCATGATACTTTTAGTTAGACCTGGCAATGTTGACCCATTTGGTTAAAATGTGTTGATTTGGACTTTATGGTCAGAATTAGGGACTACTATGAGCTAGCTAGTTTGACCCGACCCGAACCGGATCGCTGATCCGAACATATACCTTGAAACATAGTGATAAAACTTTTTTTATTTTTATTTTTTTAGATCACACGACTTTCGGTCACCGCTAGAAAAAATTTCAAGCTCCGCCACTGATATAGGTGATGACTGAACCACATGAAATTACCACACCAATGGTGGTATACCCATGTGGTGTGACACCAATATTTTTTTTCTTTTTCTTTTTGATTTGTTTAAACTTTAAAATGCAATTAATTTCAAATGAACAACTAAATAAAAACGACATACTTAATTTTTTTTTAAAAAAACAACACACTTTAAAAAAACGACCTACTTTAAAAAAAAAGAGTACATTAATTTATTCTAGAAAAAACAATATACTTAAAAAAAAAACACCAACTAGTTATGTTTTCTTCGTAATTTCTCCATGAGCTCTTCTTTTTCTTTTTCGACCAAAGCCCTTCTCTCCTCCGACAAACCCAATGTGTCCAAGCAAATGACCCGAAGCTCGTTCAAACAAGTATTTTCTTCGCATATCTTCGTCCTCTTTTTTTGTTCGAGGTTGAAATCGTGAAGTTCTCGAACAAAATCTTCATCTTGAGTTTGCTCCTTTTGTTGACGAATTGTCTTTTTCTTTCCAATCGGTCGTCGTAAAATATTCATTTGTTGTTCGTCATCCTCGTCCTCCAAATCAATTGCATCATCGTTGAGGTTAATACCGGAACGCCCCGTTGAAGCCGAACCCATAGGGCTATCCATCTCTGTTGATGATCGTTTCAAGCTTGCCTTCGGTCCCTCCAATATCTCGTTAAATTTGGGAGACCTTCTTAAACGGTTGTAATGCTCGAGGAGAGGTGGGGATTTGTGATCGTCTCTATAACGGGTGATCGCTTTGTTTAGGATGTTGATACCGCTTTCACCACTTTTACGAGTGTGCTCGACGCCCAACATAATGCCGAAAAATTTCGAAATCTTCGGCTTAAGGATCCCCCACTTTCCACTCAACTTGTCGTTGTTGCGAAACAACGTAAATCCTTTAGCCTTGCGCAAGTCGTGAAAACGGGTGCTAACTCGATCCCAAAAGGCGTCCTTCTTTTGAGAATTCCCTAAAAAATTAGGAGATATTTAAAAATTAGTTTGCAATTTTCGAACAAAAAAAAATTAAAAATTGTAAAAAGAACGTTAAAAAATAAATAATAATAATACCGTATTTAGGATCCTCGGACGTGTCGATATAAGCCTCGATCAAGTCTAGCTCTTCTTCCGAATCCCATTTCGTTTTAACCGTCGGAGCCTCGGTACCCTCGATCGGTTTTTTTTCCTTTGCCACGTCCCTTTGTAGCTCTACTAGGGACTTGGGTTTCGGTAACCACCTCAACGTCATCATTATCTTGTTAAAAAAGTGGCGTTTGTGGATGAGACGGAGCTTGAAACGGAGTTGGGAATGGTTGAGGTTGACCCCATTGAGCGTAGTTATTAAAATTAGGGTTGGGGTTAAACATGTTAGGCGGGGTTGGGGCCGTATACGGGGTTCGGTTGACCTGCGTACATGGGCATATTCCACGGGTTTTATTGATTTGTTGGGACCGGATATTGGTTGCTAGAGGGATGTTGGCTTGAACTTTGGTTTGGATTCATGGTGACTTTTTATAGAAAAAATAGAAGTAGAAGAGGAGGAGTAGAGAGTAGAAGATGAGGAGTAAAAAAAGGGTGTACAAAAGTTTGATTTATATAGGGTTTAAATAGGAAATTAAATATTTTTTTTACAGCAATTGACCTTTAACGGTCAAATTATTAAAAAAATTCGACCGTTGCACACCTTTCCAAAGCAACCACGCACGCGGAAGAGTTCATGCGTGATGTCCGTGCAAGTCGATGGCGCCGTGGGGGGGGGGGGGTGGTATCCGCGCGTGTTGGCGTTGCGATCCAGCCTTCCGCGTGCAGTATACCTGATGGCCTAACTTAAATTTTTGGATTCCGGTTGCACCCAATTATGTCACATTTTCATTAATTCTTTATGTTTGCTCTTTTTTTTTGAACAACAACTTTATTCCACCATCCCAAACTCCCCTAGCAAGACACTAGAGAAGCCGGGCACCAAAACACAAAAAATTACAGCATACACATATTGTTCCAATCTATTACATTATTTTTTCCTCTATTCTCTAACCAAAGCCTACACAAGCCTTGATGTCTATGATAACCTTGGCCACCGACGTCTCTTTCCCATTGAAAACCACCGTGTTTCTCTCTTTCCACAAACACCAAAGCGTCGTAAGAATAACCCCATGGATCACCTCACTCTTCCTCCTCTCCACAATTCTATCCGAATGAAACATGAGCAAATTGCTCCCAGAAAAAGCATACAACGGAGACACTTTACACCAACTCGACACCCATTGCCACACCTGTCACACCCCAACCGACGGCGGAAAATGTCGGGGCGCGATGATTGTCCAGATGCACATGACAACTAAATTAAGTTGTAATACTTAAACATGCCCTTTTTCATTAATCAACTAAAGATATTGTACAATAAAGTTAAACATACAAAATACATATTAACTGATTTAGAGTCTTTAATCTAGGTCCAGCAATCCTAGCGTGATCACAACATAGCTCATGTATAGGTTCCTGCAACATGTATAAGATAAAGTGTCAACTACAAAAGTAGTTGGTGAGTAAACACATGTTTAAATAATATAAGTATACTTTCAATAACAGCGATATATGTCTAACCAGATATTTTCATATGTATAGTCAAACAAGTAATGAGTTAAAGCCAATGAATGAGCGCATCAAACCCTAGACAACTAGGCTTCCAATCACATGACGCCTCCAGGCAGGCCAAGTGGGCTGTCAAACCAATAGATCTATTACTGTAACCCCGGCTCGGTGTGTTAATGAGTACGCTTCGAGATAGAATTAGTAACCGTGCTAGATCAAACCAATCACAATAATCCACACATATTTAACATACATAGAACGTATCAAATCATCATATAATCGCGTTTGTGGTTTAGAGAAACAATTTGAATATAGAGATACATGTTACACCCCAAAAAGGTTAAAAGAGGAGGTTTGTGAATACTCACTACTCAAATTATCATTTGAAGGAATCACCCTTCTAATGATAACAAGAGTTGATATCGCATCACATCCCATAATATTAAAAGAGGGGGATTTAGTGGTTACTCACCTGATAAGTAGATCGGAAACGAGAGATAGAACCAATCGCGAGAGATAACAATCTGGAGATTATCCTAATGAAACGAACATGCTAAATGAATATAGGGAATGATAATGATTATGGTTCTAAGGACACGAGGAACTTAAGGAGTGTTAGGTCTTATTTGATCGAAAGACCATTTTACCCTTTTTGGTAAATTAGGGTTTTGGTAATTTATTTAATAATTAATTCATTTATCACTTTTGAACTCATATACACTTATTATATGTATAAATATGCTCTAAGACCAAAAATCAAGTTTCACTACTTTCCGGTTTGTTTAATATTTAGTAATCATATTCAAAACCCTAATTTTGGAATAATTATCAAATAAATAGCAAAATCTTTTATTAAATGAAATAAATTTAGGGCTTTTGCTTAAAACATTATTTTATAATATACCTTTAAAGGATTAGCCCTAAACTTAACCCGTTTGTTAAATTTTGGCAAAGCAACGTCTAGAAAACCCTAATTTTAATGTATTTATTAAATAAATATCAAAACAATTTATAAAATTGTAAAAACTTAGGGTTTTATTCATTATGATATATTATAATATTCCTTAAGATAGTAAACCTTAATTTAATACCTTTTTCTTAATTTGGGCAGAATAACGACGTGAAAACCCTAATTTTGAAATATTTTTAGATAAAATACTAAACGTTTAGATATCATGAAATTGACTTAGGGGTTCTTTAATATATGTTATAACATCATAACCTTCAAAATTTCAGACCCTAATTCTTTCCCAATTACCCATAATTGAAGAATTACATCAAGAACCCTAATTTTTGGATGGTTTTAAATCTCGATCAAAACAACAAAATTAACAGAAATTGATAGAGGGCTTTTGTAGAGCATACCTAATAACGTGTAACTGCAGAAGATCAGCTTCTAACACCTCTCGGATTGATCGGATTTTGGCCGGAAAGGAACTGATGCGACTTAGGGTTTTTAGAGTGAAGAAATCGTGAATTGGTGAGTGAAAAAGGATGATCCGGTCGAGCTTTTATAGTGGTTAGGGTCGCAACTCAGTGTAGACACGTATGTAGGTGACTAATCGATCGAAAATGACGCGTAGCAAGGTTAAACGTCGGCTGCAAGTTCGCAAAAACAAAAATCTGCGACGGTGTCGGTGGGCGGTACGCGCCGGGTGAGCCTAGGGCTCGGCGACCCGCGAAGCACTTTGCTGCTTTGGCAGTTTTGGTCCCTCAAGTTTATATTTACATTTTAAGCCCCAGATTTCTCCGAAACTGTTATTTTATGCACCAAAACATTATAAAACATGTTTATAAAAGTTTTTAAGGCTCGGAACATGCTTGATGATATACGGATACGTGTGTTTCATAACTTTTAATAAATTGCACATTTAGTCCCTTAACTTTTGTTTTTTTTATGCGTTTTACCTTTGTATCTTTCGATTTAATTAATGTTTTAACTTCAACATGATATTAGAATACTTTCTTAAGATTTATAAAGCTCGGGATACATTTAACGAGGTATAAAAATACGTATTCAATATATATTTATTTTTCTTTTTATTCGTTCGAGCTTATTTTAACTCGTTAACCTCCAAAATTTTATGAGCAACTTATATTGACCTTATAAAATACCAAGGAACATTAAAATATGGTTTTTGTAAATTTACGTGATTCCCGGTTATTAACGGAATTGCACGAAAAACGGTAAATTTAATTAATTGCGTTTTAATTAACAAAATTACTCAATAATTTAATCATTTGATTTTAAATGTAAAAAAATGATTTTAGAATGTTCCAAAGTATATATTTTGAGATAAAATTCCTGAGATTCCTAGTAAGCGATAAATCGAATACCGAAAGTGCGTAAAAGCACAAAATTGCTTTATTTTTGTTTTAATCAAATTGTTTAACCTAAAACCTTGTAAATTTATTATTTTGTTTTTAAAAAATGATTATCGAGTATCCCGAACATAATTTAATTGTATATTTTAGACAAATTCCCTCGAAAATTCGTTAAATCAAAACTCGATTTGCGCGACAAGTTCAGATTCGGGTCGGGTTTTGTAATTGTGTCGGACACAGGTGTTACAGTCTCCCCTACTTTAGGAAATTTCGTCCCGAAATTAGAAGAGATATTCGAGATAAGAGGAAAGAATATATCAATGATGATTGGGAATTTGATACAAACAACAATCAATGGTCAGTTCTAAGTTTGATTCCTAATTCATTATTAAAGTACCTTCGATGTTTATATATAGGGTGTACCGCAGCTAACCCACCACATCGGTAATACTTTTAAAAATGCGTTAGTAATCTACGGAGAACCACTATGTTCCATATACTAACGAATGAACTTAAGATTGCAACGATATGATAGAGATTGAATTATGGATTATGATTACATGATTGTCCGTAACCATCAGATTTATAGATTTGATTTATCATCGTCTCCCCTACTTTAGGGAAAAGACCGGTGGAATATGAGGAGAGTGGTGGGGGTAACATGATTTACTTTTAAATTGTTGAAACTGATATTTTGACATTAAGTCAAAAACATCATTCCACACAATAAAATGGGATCACATATTGCTTAACGAGAGAACGGGTCGAGTACTGGTGAGCTAAATGGGTAGCGAGCCACATTCAATTCACCTACGGGACACAAGGTCTTGTTAATAATCTGGATTAGAAATTGGCTAAAGCCCAAAATTAACGCATATGATCAAAACCAAATGTATGCTAAGCTAGCATCACACACAAGTGTTTAGGTGTAGTACGTATAAGTCTTGGACTGGCCAGAGAAATCAGAGATACTTTATGATCTAGAGAAAATTCAATCATTGCCATTTAAGGCGGTGATAAAGTGAGAGAATTGTTTTTAACAGAGATACTTTATTAATCCGTTTGAGGAAAAGATAGTGATACAATACGAAATTACCATTTAAATGAATCACCATTCACATGATAACACGAAGTGACCACTTGATATTAAATTGCAAATCATTATTTGAATGAATCACCATTCGAATGATAATGCAAATTAGATATCATAACTTCTCCTTTATTAAGATTAATAGGGGAATCAAGACCAGATTAAATCATGGTTTTGAGAAAGTTCAGGAATTCATTCTGTATGCTGATAACGAGAATTGATCTTGAGGAGATAGGCGATTTCGTAAATTTTCCCGAAGATGTTGCTAATATAAGAGTTTCCCTATTTGATGATGAGTCCATCGGACTGGTGATGTACATACGAGATGTATCATCTTTCAAATGAATGGGTGTTCCTCAAAGTGGGGAACTAGATCGAATGAATTGTAATAAAGTGACATTTTAACAAAGATGCCACGTATTCGTTACGGGTTTGATGAAGGATACGTGTTTCTAATTTACTTGATAACGGATAGTCAAGTCTGGATTATTTGAACGAGGAACAAATTCCACGTTATGTTTGAGACACTTAATTCAATGATGACGTTTGATCTTCCCGAGAGGCGCAAATATGTTTGTCAGGGATTGAGTTGCAATTAAGGATAACGGAAATTGAGGGTAATAGGTTTCTTGTCCGCTGATTACTCATAATGAGAAGTTTAAGGGTAATATGAATATAAGAATGATTGAGTAAGTAGGAGGATAACAAACAAAGAGTTATAAAACTTATTTTCTGACATATATACAGGATGAACATCGATTGGAAAGATTACAAACTTTAATTACAGGGTAATCGATTTATTCAAATATTAACAGAGTCCAAATGATCTTCAAGCATCATCATTACTTTCTTCAGATATCATTCACGTTGAAAGTTCCAGCAGTTGCTTGGAGGTTGACAATTGTTGTGGAGAGGAGTTCTGATAGTGGCTGGATGAGGACACATGTTTCGAAAGTGATTAGGGTTTCCATAATGATAACAACAATGCATCGGGATAGCAGAAGGGATATGAGTAGGGGCAGGTGTCATAGTTTAAACTATTGGAGGTTGGGTTCTATGCTCTGCATTGTTGGCTGGAGGGTTGGGAATAACAGCATTAGTAAGCTGAGGGCAAGTGTTTCTAAAGTGTCCAGGTTGACCACAGTTATAGCAGTTACGAAAAGTAGCCTGAGCAGGTATCATAGGATGGGCCATCTGAGGCTAAGCGGATAATGGTTGAGCTCGAATAGGTTGCCGACATACATTCATAAGATGACCAAATTTGCCGCAATTGGAACAACGCCAACAAATGGATTGAGTCGAGTGATGGTAGTTACAAGTTTTGCAAAGAGGGTGGGCTCCAGTATAGGGTTTCTTGGTTGGCCGAATATCGGGAGTCTTTTGAGTAGTGAGTATAGCAGCTTTTGCAGGTGCGGTCGTTTCATCAAGATGTTTAGCCTTCCTCTTCCTCTTCTTGGTTTTGGCAGTGGAATGTTTGATGATTTCTAATCATTGAGGTAGTTTAGTAGCATCATTGTTAATAAATTTATCGTCGAGGGCTTGTCGGAAAATGTTGGAGATGAAAGCTGCCACTTGTTGAGAAATTTGTTGGGTCATTTGTTGATTGTCAGGATTCATGCTGATGGTAAATATTCAGGAGACAAGGGATATGATAATCGATTCAGGATCATGATGACAAATATTTTATAAAACATTTGAATTCAGAAATCATGGGGTTTCAAACAAGGGATAGAGAAGAAATCAGGTTGTTTTAGTAAAACACAATGGAATGGCTTTCGTTCCTCGATTGAGAAACAACAACCCGTGACTAATCAGAGTTAATTGGGATCCATAGCAGTAATTGACATGCTTTGGCCTAATAGGTTCCAACACTCTCACCAAAGACTTCTAGGTAGGCATCCCGGTCCACACGTTTGATCAGGTTATATACGCAATGCCTGCCTAGATAGATCTCCGGCTACCGGTGCCTTCCCCCTTCCAGTTACTACATGTCTATTGCTAGGAACCTAACTCCGACGGAATTTTAAAAATCAGAATTTTCAAAATCCTAAAATGGCACGTAAAGCACCATTACTAAGGATAGAGGCTAGGAAGCCAGAAGGGATTAATTTGTATATGTGTCAAGTGTTAGGGTAACGGTGAGATCTAAGAAGGGCAAGTTTAAGCAGCATCTATAGACATAATATAATAATAGGCATGCAGACATGAGTTATTCATGTAGGACACCTAAGACATATAGTCTAGGTCATCCGGTTCTAATAACCTAAATCACTATAGCCAAGGCTCTGATACCAATCTGTCACACCCCAACCGACGGCGGAAAATGTCGGGGCGCGATGATTGTCCAGATGCACATGACAACTAAATTAAGTTGTAATACTTAAACATGCCCTTTTTCATTAATCAACTAAAGATATTGTACAATAAAGTTAAACACACAAATACATATTAACTGATTTAGAGTCTTTAAACTAGGTCCAGCAATCCTAGCGTGATCACAACATAGCTCATGTATAGGTTCCTGCAACATGTATAAGATAAAGTGTCAACTACAAAAGTAGTTGGTGAGTAAACACATGTTTAAATAATATAAGTATACTTTCAATAACAGCGATATATGTCTAACCAGATATTTTCATATGTATAGTCAAACAAGTAATGAGTTAAAGCCAATGAATGAGCGCATCAAACCCTAGACAACTAGGCTTCCAATCACAAGGCGCCTCCAGGCAGGCCAAGTGGGCTGTCAAACCAATAGATCTATTACTGTAACCCCGGCTCGGTGTGTTAATGAGTACGCTTCGAGATAGAATTAGTAACCGTGCTAGATCAAACCAATCACAATAATCCACACATATTTAACATACATAGAACGTATCAAATCATCATATAATCGCGTTTGTGGTTTTAGAGAAACAATTTGAATATGGAGATACATGTTACACCCTAAAAAGGTTAAAAGAGGAGGTTTGTGAATACTCACTACTCAAATTATCATTTAAAGGAATCACCCTTCTAATGATAACAAGAGTTGATATCGCATCACATCCCATAATATTAAAAGAGGGGGGATTTAGTGGTTACTCACCTGATAAGTAGATCAGAAACGAGAGATAGAACCAATCGCGAGAGTTAACAATCTGGAGATTATCCTAACGAAACGAACATGCTAAATGAATATAGGGAATTGATGTGTTGCAAACACATCCTAATTTAAGAGTCTTTTATTTTATAATTTGAGTCCATTTGAGTCAGTTTCCATTTGTTTTAAGTGCTTTTATTAAAGTTTGAGTCTTTTGGTCCTTTTTATGTTTTCTTATAAGTTTTATAGGTAATTGACAAATCCCGAGGCTACGAGTGAAAGGTGGAAGGAATTGGAAGAAAGAATGAAGAGCTGAAGATTGGTTTCCAGGCGTATCGCCTGGAAAATGGGAAGTTCTAAGCGATACGCGCGAAAGAGGAAGGTCAAAGGCGGTTTACAAAGTCAAACCCGACTAATTTGTCGAGATGTGAGGACCAGGCGTATCGCCTAGACAGAACACAATTCCAAGCGATACGCTTGGAGGTCTAAAACCCGCAAAAGAAGGTTTCTCGATATAAATTCGACTTTTAGGGTTTCAATTCTGATTCTTCGACTTCCAGACGAACTCAGAGGCGATTTTGGGCGACTTGAAGAGCAGAGAAGGCCAGGAACAAAGGGGGAATCATCGGTGGATCAGTTTCTCAACACGAATCATCATCGGTCTACCGGGTTTCATCCTTTATTCTTATTGTTCTTAATTT
>JBCNJP010000027.1:96126529-96231476 GCA_039602395.1 Deinandra increscens subsp. villosa
ATGAGTTAAAGGAATGTTTTAAGAAAACTGAATCATCATACATTTCAAAAATTGAAAACTTAACCAAAGAGTATGAACAATTAAAACAAACCAACTCAGTGCTTGAAACACAGCTTGATGACTTGCTGACAAAACTTGAAAAATCAAGAAATGAAACCAAAGATGCTAAGGCTGAGGTTGATGTTCTTGAGATCAAGCTGAAAGATGCTTTGTTTACTTGTGATAAATTTCAAACAGCAAACAAAAAGGCTGAAAAACTGTGGATGGGAGGGATGTATGGTAAAGCAGGTGTTGGCTATAACTCTGTTGAGCCGCCAATTGAATACTCACCTGCAATCAAACCAATTGAAGCTTTAAAATCAGAATGCAAAGTTAGTCTCACAGTTGATGACACTTCATCACAATCCATTTCTGAAAACACTGTTGAGTCTAATAAAATTGATGTCACTGCCGCCAGCACATCTGCTTCAGTTGACCAATTAAACATTTTGAAACCATCAATTGCTGTTCCTCCACCAACTGTTTATGAACCTAAGGATTCAAAAGTTGGAGGAAAGCAACCTGAGCAACCAAAGGGAAGTCAAACTCAAAGGTTTGGTCAAGTAAGCTTTAATCAAGTAACCAAAATTGAGTCTCCCAAGAAATTTGAAACTAAAATTGTTGAGTGCATGTGCTGTGGTGAACAAGGTCACCTAGCTGCTGTCTGTCAGTTTAACCCAATGAGTAAAGTCAGACCATTTCAAAAGCCAAAACCTGTTTTGAAACCAAAAGCTGATTTTCAAAAGAAGCTCACAGGAAGAATCTCACCTGTGAAAAATCACAATTTGAAGCATTTTGGATCTGAATCCAACAAAGTTTTAGTTGGTAATGATAGAAATGGTAGTTTCACTATTTTAAAACAAAATCGTTTTCCGGCTGAAGTTCAAGCGGAACATTCTTCCGCTCGAACTCATGTTCAACCGGAAAAGAAATTTCAACCCAGATCAGCTACTGCTCCAAAGCAGAGACCTCAAGTTCACTTTGCTGATGGGTTTGAGCATTTTGAAGCTCAAGGAAGAAGAAACCCCTCCAGAGGAAAAGTCACCTCTAGAGAAAATTTTTCAAGAAACAGCAAACCCAACCAATTTGAAACTGTATTTGCTAATGGTTCAAGTGGAAATCATTATGTTCCACTTCAGGGAGGGAGTTTAAATCAAAGCAGACATTTTCCCCAAAGATTTTCAAAATCACCTGAAAGAACTATGTTAGTTAATCAAGAAAGTGAAAAACTTAAGAAACTAACTAACAAGCAAAGAAAGTTTAAAGAATATAGGGACAGAAAAATTGCTGCAAAAAGAAACACCAAAGATGAAAGGTCTAGTCAAACAAGTGCTCAGTTTGAGAACTTCAGTTTGGACAATGATGATCTGTTAAATGAAGCTCCAGTTGTTAATACTCTAGTACTTAAAGAGTACAGGTATAATGATGCTTATGGCAGACCCAAGACCACTCAGGCTTGGGTCCCCCATAGAAATTAATCATTTCTGATATGTGCAGGTGCAAAATAAAGGCCAGAATAGCCTATGGGTAGTTGACAGTGGTTGCACTTGCCACATGACAGGGAATAAGCTCATTCTGGAAAATACAAAAAGAATCAATGGAGGACCAGTTGCCTTTGGAAGCACAAAAGGCCATATCACAGCACAAGGTGATGTGACAAATGGACTGGTAAAATTTGACAAAGTCAATTTTGTTGATACATTGAATTTTAATTTGCTTAGTGTCTCACAAATGTGTGACAGGAATTTAAATTTAATGTTTAATGAGAAAGAGGCAATAGTTCTCAAACCTGGTGTTAAAATTCCTGATGAATTGATAATGCTTAAGGCACCTAGGAGAGATGGACTATACATTCTGGATATGTCAGTGGCTACACCTTCATGTGGCACTGCTTGCTTTGTATCCAAGGCCTCAGTTGACGAATCAGATCTTTGGCATAGGAGGTTAGGTCATGTGAACTACAAAAACATGAACAGAATTGTAAATTTAGGCTTGGTTAAGGGTCTTCCTAACAAGCACTTTATCTGTTCTGAAAACTGTGTGCCATGTCTCAAGGGCAAGCAACACAGAACCTCTTTCAAGCCAAAAGTTGAATCTTCAATCTCAAAACCTCTAGAGCTGCTGCACATGGACTTATTTGGTCCAACTAGAGTAATGAGTCTAGGAAAAAGGTCATACTGCTTTGTTATAATTGATGATTTTTCTAGATATACTTGGGTTTTCTTTCTTAAAACAAAAGATGAAACTGCTGAATTATTGAAAACTCTTGTCATTAATTTAGAAAATCAATCCAATCTTAAAGTCAAAACAATCAGATGTGACAATGGCACAGAATTCAAAAATCATGTTCTGAATTCATTTTGTGAGGAAAAGGGAATTTTGAGGCAATTCAGTGCTCCTAGAACTCCACAGCAAAACGGTGTTGCTGAAAGGAGAAATAGGACATTAATTGAAGCTGCCAGGTCAATGTTGGCAGACTCTAAGCTCCCTGTGATATTTTGGGCTGAAGCAGTTAACACTGCTTGCTATGTCCAAAATAGGATCTTAATTGTCAAGGGAAAGAATAAAACACCTTATGAGCTTTGGAGAAAAAGGAAGCCGAACATTTATTTCTTTAAGCCATTTGGTTGTCCTGTCACTATTCTAATAACCAGTGAATCTCTGCCTAAGTTTGCTGAAAAGGCAGATGAAGGTTATTTTGTTGGCTACTCTGGTATGTCAAAGGCATTTAGAGTATATAACAAGAGAACTAAAATTGTTGAAGAAACCATAAACGTATCTTTCAATGAAAAATCCGCCAACAATTTTAAGTCTCAGCCAAGCTGGTTATTTGATATTGATGCACTAACCACTGCTTTCAACATAACTGTTGATAAGCCTGTGAGCTCTCCAGTGCAGGAACAAAACTTTAACAGGTCTGCTGATGAGCATTGGAAGAAAAACCAAACTGTTAATGAGAAGTCAATCTTCTTTTCTTCAATGAGTTCTGAACCTGTTTTCCCAAGAAATGACAAGAAACTGACTGAAATAATTCAAATTGAAGAAGAAATTGTTCCGCTTGAAGTTCAAGCTGAACATATTTCTCCGGTTCAAGTTCAACCGGAAAATCAAATTTCAGAAACTGAAGAGAATACTGAATCAGAGTCTCATGAAGCTGGAAACTCACATGAAAGCACATCAAATGAGCTCAATTTAGATCATCTGATCTACAATTCAGATACCAATTCTCTTGAATCAGTTGGAGTTTCAGATTCTATATCACAACTTGAAAATGTTGAGCTTAATCACAGACTTCCTCAGCTCAACATTCCCTCAAATGGAAGAAGCCATGAATTTCCTATGTTCATTGATAGAAGAATCAACAGAGATCACCCAGCGGGAAATATAATTGGAGAAGCTTCAGCTCCAGTGCTGACAAGAAGTAGATCTGCAAATGCAAATATCTGTTTGCATGCTGCATTTTTGTCTCAAGAAGTACCCAAGAAGGTAGCAGATGCCTTAGAAGACAACAGTTGGGTGGAGGCAATGCAAGAAGAACTATTTCAGATAAACAAACAAAAGGTTTGGGAATTGGTAGATCTGCCTGATGGAGCAGAACCAATTGGAACAAAATGGGTGTTCAGAAACAAGAAAGATGACAGGGGAATTGTTATCAAGAATAAAGCAAGATTGGTTGTGCAGGGCTATGTACAGGAAGAAGGCATTGATTATGATGAAGTCTTTGCACCAGTAGCCAGGTTGGAAGCAATCAGAATCTTCCTAGCCTATGCTGCATTTAAAGACTTCCAAGTATATCAAATGGATGTGAAAAGTGCTTTCCTGTATGGCCTCCTGGAACAAGAAGTTTATGTCAATCAACCTCCTGGTTTTGAAGACCCTCACCATCCGAACAAGGTATGCAAGCTAATCAAAGCTTTGTATGGTCTCAAACAAGCCCCTAGAACCTGGTATGAAACTCTTTCTAACTACCTTCTAGTGAATGGCTACAAGAGAGGAGCAATTGACAAAACTCTTTTTGTTAAAACTGTTGGTAATGACATGTTAATGGTACAAATTTATGTTGATGATATTATTTTTGGTTCATCTAACACTTTGTTGTGCAAGGAGTTTGAAACTTTGATGCAGTCAAAATTTGAAATGAGCTCCATGGGAGAACTAACCTTCTTCCTAGGGCTTCAAGTGAAGCAAACTGCAGACGGAATCTTTCTGAATCAATCAAAGTACATTCAAGACATGCTGAAGAGATTCGACATGTTATCATGCTCAAGTGCCAAGACTCCAATCTCCACTTCCCACAAGTTAACTAATGACTTAAGTGGAAAGCCAGTAGACGTGCACATGTATAGAGCAATGATCGGCTCTCTAATGTATCTCACAGCTAGTAGACCTGACATCATGTTCAGTGTTTGCTTATGTGCTAGATATCAATCTTCTCCAAAAGAGTCACACATGCTCGCTGTTAAGAGAATTTTCAAGTATCTAAAAGGGCAACCCAAACTGGGTTTGTGGTATCCCAAGAACTCTGACTTCTCTTTCAAAGCATACACAGATAGTGATTATGGAGGATGTGATATAGACAAGAAATCAACATCAGGAGGATGTCAATTTCTAGGAGAAAGGCTCGTCTCTTGGCAATGCAAGAAGCAAACATGTGTTTCTACTTCAACTGCAGAGGCTGAGTACATTGCTGCCTCAAGTTGTTGCAGCCAAGTCCTTTGGATCCAAAATCAGATGCTTGATTATGGAATCACATTCATGGAGACTCCTATTCTTGCAGACAACAACAGTGCCATTTCCATCGTCAACAATCCAGTGAAGCACTCCAAGACCAAACACATCGACATAAGGTATCACTTTATTAGAGATTGTGCTGAAAAGAATTTAATCAAATTATTTAAAGTTCACACTGATCATCAATTGGCAGACTTGTTTACAAAAGCTTTCGATGAGGCAAGATTTTTCTACCTCATTACAGCCATTGGGATGATGAACTTTGAATAGAATTTTTCACAACTTTAATAAAAGAAAGAGATGTGCTCAAAGAGTCCGTCTCTTGATACAAAAAGAAAAAGCAAAAGAAAATCTCTTGTGTTAATTGAAGAATGCTTCAGTTCATAGTCAATAACTGCTGTTAAAACTATGAAAAATTGACACAAATTTTCAAAATTTATGTGTTTTGGATTTTCCGGTTCAAGTTCAGGTTCAACCTGAAAGAATAACTTTTGAAATTCACCGGGTGAACTTCAACCGGAAAAATGCTTTAAATTTGACGTGAAAACTTATTTTTGAAAACAATTCTTCCAAGCGGAAAACTTATCCGCTTGAAGTTCAACCGGAAGAAATTTAGTTTTTAAAATAAAGGAGAAAATGAGTTCCGCTTGAACTTCCGGGTCAACAAAGTCAATGAATCATTTAATTACCCGGAATGCACAATTTACTAAGCGGATATTCATTTATTTTACCCATTGAATTTTTTAACTGTTCAATTCCGAGGTTTCAGTAAATTAACTTTTGGATAAGGGCATGCTTTAACCAGTTGTACTGTATAACCCCTAAAGCACCTGTCCCATCCGTCAATGAACCGTCGATTTACAACCTCTCTCCTCCACGTCATCTCCGAAAAGGTAAAAAGCCCTAAATTACCGTCATTTTCCCCATTTCTCGCAACACAACTCCGAATTTACTCCCAAAACCCTCTCAAACCATCTCCGATTAACTCCCACAAAACCGTCGACATTCTCAAAATCCGTCAACAATGGCTCCGAAAGTAAAGGCCAGTGGCAAGAAGCCAGTTGGTGACTCAAAATTTCCGGTAGAACACAACTTGATGGCATACCTGGAACCACCATCCAAGACTGCAATCTACAATGAAATGATCGAGTTCATCAAAAGCTCTCACCTACATCATGCGCTTACTGTAGAAGCCGAAATTTTTGAAGAGGTGATGGAAGACTTTTGGGTTCACGCTAGGGTTACCGACGAGGCTAGCGGAAGTGATAAAATTGTGTCAACTGTCCAAGGGAAGGAAGTTGAAATTGATGAAGCGAAGATTCGAAGACTGTTGAAACTAAGGGATGAAGGTGGATACGGAGAATTAGATCAGAAGAAATATCTCCGTCTATTCAGAAACATTGGTTATGGTGGCTCCCTGCACAGCAAAACTATCAAGAAGGGGCAGTTACCATACAAGTGGAGATTTCTTGCACACACACTTCTGGTGTGTTTGTCTCCAAAGAAGGGAGGATTTGATGAGCTCTCCGGTGAGCAAGCCTCTGCCTTCTACGCTGTGGTCAAGGGTGAGAACTTCAATTTTTCCAAACAAATTTTTCAAGCCCTAAAATCCAATGTTCATTCTGAATACGTATACTTATATCCCAGATTTTTGACATACATTCTCAAAGAAGAGTACCCCCATATAGTATGGCTTGGTACAATTTTGCACCAAAAACTTCTGAATGAGAAAACTTTTTCAAACCTTGCTTTAAATAAAACTCCATTTCTTGGAAGGGATACTGACCACCCCATACCAATTCCAAGGCAATTTCCTGATGAACCTGCTACTGTAGAGGTTCAACCGGAAATTGTAGGAGTAACTGAGCTCCCTGCTCAAGATGACAGAGCTGTAGACCTAACAGTCTCTGATCCCACATCTGTCCCAGCTTCCTCTTCACTAATAGTCTTTCAATCCAAAAAGAGGAAAGCTACCACAGTCACTTCCACTGCCACCTCCTCATCAAACTCACCTCCTGTCACTTTCAAAAGACAGAGGAAAGTGGTCACTAGGTCTCCTCCACCTAGCACCACCAACCAACCTGAAGCTTCAAACCCCGTTCAAGGCAAAAAGCCTAAACGGAAACTGGTAAATTTGGGATTATCTCTTAGGGATGAACCTTCTGTTGAGGGGGAGTCATTAGAAGCAGATGTAGCTTCCCCATCTGAACATTTTTCACCCCTGCAACCCCTGTCACCCAGGAGTGACAGTGCTTTCAATCCCGGCTTAAATGAAGGTGTTATTAACTCACCTACCATATTACATGAGAACATCCTGATAAGCCAGGACACTGTAGCACTGCAACCCCACTCCTCACCGGAGGTGAATCTCAGTGGTTCTGAAGAGATTCATGCAGAAAGGGCTGCTGCTGCCCAAGTATCCCAACTGGAGCTTGGTGTCAGCAGTAACATAAATAAGACCCAATCTGCGGCAATCTTCTCTGAATCAGCACCCGGAAGTCCTTCATTGGAACCAAGGGCTGTTGAAACAGCAGAAGAGAATCCCAGGTGCCAAGAAGCCATGGGTACCAATGCTGATCAATCTAGGATTGATAGCTTGGTTATTTCCAAGGATACTGGCAAAAAGCCAGTTGAGGATAGTCTTACACTACCTGAATTGACGAAATTGTACCTTTCTCTGCAAGCACAGGTTGAAGCTCTAAACTCAACTGTTGCCAAACTGGTTCAAGCTGATCCTACTCCAACTGAAGCAGGTCCTTCAAACCCTACCGGAGATGCTGAAGAAGTTCTTGTAACTGATGAAGCTGATACTGTCAAATTGGGGGAGAAGTTACTGTCAAAACCTGTTATTACTGAAATTGAAGAAGTAGAAAGGATACCGGCTGAAGTAAGAGCCACAGCTTGCCAAAAGATTGGCATTAACCCTTTTTCTGTTGAAGAGAGCTGGGTAAATATGAAGTGCAGTCAACTGATTGCTATTTCTCCTTTTGAGGACCCCAACCTCACTGAGCTGGTTCAGTCGTCCATGCTGATTGCTGGTGCTCTCCCTGAGCATATCAACATGATCACAACACTTTTAAAAGATGTTATTTTTCCGGCTGAAAGAGCCAGTGATCATGTTTTAGGCAACATTGCCTCCACCAGCAAGGCAGCAGCTGATATGGAAGAAAGTACTGCAACTGCAGTAGTCGGTACTTTGACTGAAGGAGAAGGAGAAAGTTTGATCGGTGAAGATGAAGGAACCGAGGTACTGGAGTTTACTGACAAAGAACCTGAAGTCACTCAACCTCAGGTGGTGGCTGATGGTCAATTATTGGTTCAAGCGGAACTTCAACCGGAAGTTCAACCGGTAGTTCCAGGAGAAGGAGATCTGAATGTTCAACCGGAACATCAAATACCAACCCAGGTGGATGTTCAAGGTTCCAGCTCCTCAATCTTTGGGACTGTTGAAACACCTGTGGTTCAACCAGAAGAGCAAAGAAATGAAGAAGCTGAGGATGTGGCTAGATCACTGATAGCATTAAGGAGTTCAGAAACAGTTCAAACTGAGGAACCTGTTCAAGCTGATATAGCTAAAACCATTCAACAGGTAACTCAAACTCCTGAAGCTGAGGCTATAGTGAAAATGGTTGAAGATGCCAGAAGGGTTGCTGAGGATGAGAGAATAGCCAGAGAGCTCCAAGAAGAATTCGATCTGTACATGCAAAACAATGTGTTTGAAAACCTTCTTGAAGAAGCAAAGACCAGGTCTTTCAACTGGAGATTAAAGGACTATGATTTGGATACAATGTCTGAAGCTAATAGGCAGAGGTTAATTGCTATTGCCTCTCAACTGCCTACCAGGCTGGTAAAGAATGATGAAAATTACCATCTGTTGAAAAAGATTCAGAGGGCTCTTGTGATTAGAAATTTGAAGAAAGAGGAAGAGCTAGCTCAGATGCAGGTTAAGGGACTTTGCAGCTTGATTGACAAAATATTTTATGAGCTAAAAGGAGAAAGTGCTGCTGTCAATCCTAACCTGGTGATGCCTTCACCATCAGAGCTGGTCTCAGGTACTATAACTGCTAATGTTAAACCTGAAATTGATGATATTGCAGATATACCACCTCCACCCTCATTTATTTATGATCCAAACCCAATGCCTACAACAACTTCATCCATTCTACAGTCACTTCCAATCATACCTTACAAACCTCCACACATCCCCAAGAAGCTTGCTGCTAAACTTGCCAATCCTAAGTTTAGATCAGACAACTTCACACCCATCACTCCCTTTAAGAAGAAGCCTCCACCTACTATGGACTTCTCTGACATCTTTCCACCTACTCCACCTTCAAGCCCAACTCCTGAAACCAATGAACCACCTCCAAAAACCACCCTACCTCCACTCACCATAAGAGAACCTTCTTCCACCACCATCACCAAACCTACTGAAACTCAGCCTGGTCCCTCTTCATCATCTGCCAAAGGTAAAAGACCTATTGTGCAAGAACCTGCCAATGATTCTGATGAAGAGAAGACGATGAGAAAGAAGAAAATGATGCATGCCAAAAACAAAAGAGATCAAAACAAAAGAAGGAAAGGCCCACCCAGAAAGAATAAGATTGTTGGGTGGACGGTAAATGAAGATAATTTTGACTTTTCCTTCAAATTGGCAAATGGTACAACTCAAGTGATAAATGCTCACAAGGCCACTAAATTTCTCAGTGCAATGCAAATGACTGACATCATCCTAAAACTCAGAGAAGTTATGAATCCTTCAAGGGCAGAGCACATGTTAAGGCTTATCGTTGAACCAACTGTGCTGGAATGTGGAATGCTCTATCGAAGAAATTTAGATGATGATTCAGAAGGAGAAGAAGAAGAAGAGCCAACCAGTGAGATCAAATTTATCATCTGGGAAGAAGAAGAGAAGCTCTTCTATGTTCATAGAGCTGATGGCACCTTTACAATCCATGAGTCTATTTCTGTTCAAGAAGAATGGAACGAAACGGACTGGGATTCAATCAAACATGTAAAGGTGACCAAAACAAACATCAGAGAGCTTTCTCAAAATCTTGTTGCCAGCATCGGATCTTCTAATAAGTAGGTTGTGGAGAAGAAAACTTTTGGGTACAAGTCAGTTTTGAAGATAAACATTGAAGACAATGAATAATTTGACAGCATCAGCTTAGGGGGAGATTGTAAGGAAAAATAGAGCTTGGAAGATTTCCGGCTGAAATGCCAATTTTACTAGTTCCGGCTGAAGTTGAAGTTGAAGCGGAATTCATACTTCAAGCGGAACAGGCAGTTCAAGCGGAAAGAAGCAGTTTTGTTTCTTAGCGAATATTCCGGGTGAACTCGTTTATCCACCAGATAAAGAGTTCAACCTGACTTTTCCTGAGAAGTCTTTTCAGAAGTCCAATCCTGCAAAAGCTTCTCGTATGCTTCTAAATCTGATTCAAGCCGCTCTCCTAAAGTAGATTGTTGCTGCCAACACGCAAGTCATTCCGATTGTCGATGTTTATTCTTTTGGTAGTTTATATTTGACTTTTATGTTTACGGTCTAGATTAGATCGCATGAGATCAATGGCTGTCATTGATCTCATCAGCACTATATATAGCATGTAATCTCTTAGTTTACACACACGTTCATCACTTGTAATAGTGTAGCTTTGAGTTAATGCAAATAGTGCCGAATATTCGATATATCGTTGTTTTACTATTCTGCAAATCAAGCATTTACATTATACAAGAACTTAATATCGCTTAAGTAAAGTGAAATATAACTTTAATTCCGCAGGGTTATATTTGCAAGTAAAAGGCTTAATTTTAGTTAATTCATAACTATTTTCGATCCTACAGCTTCTCATGTTATGTTTTGCATCGAAATTTTTGTGGATAGGATTAATTTATAAATTTATCAAGAATTTTAAAAATGACGTGTATGTTGAAAAATCACTTGGGATTTAAATAATTAAATAGGTTAGGCTTCAAGATTAGTAAAAACTTAAGTCACCTGACCTTCAAAATTTACCTTAGTCGACCTCTTGATTCAAACAACCATTTCTTCTTTCATCTTATTCGAGATTCCGACGGGAATCCTGAAGTCACTTTTCTTGGAACTTATCTCAGCTTCCTCATGAACCTGAAACAATCTTAAGAAGCTTCTTGGCCTTCTGAGAGTAAATTAAGTTCAAAAATAAGCTAGGGATAAACCCGGGATTCTTGGGACTAAGCCAAAACTGGGGACAAGCCCGATAAACTTGGGACAAAGCCAAAACTGGGGACAAGCCCGATAAACTTGGGACAAAGCCAAAACTGGGGACAAGCCCGATAAACTTGGGACAAAGCCAAATCTGGGGACAAGCCCGATAAACTTGGGACAAAGCCAAAACTGGGGACAAGCCCGTTCGTATGTGACATGAATATGTCAAAACCTTAGATAACACGTCAGTGTTATAAACCTTGAGAATCCTCCCAGCAGCCTCCAGTGACAAGATTGTCAGCCAGCCCTGGAGTGGACTGGTCCAGCCACCTTGAGCATACTGGTGGACAACGTGCGCTCCTGGCGAGGGTCGTGCGCTACTGGCGATTACCCAAACTTAGGAGAGGATTCAGCCTCTCAAACCTTAGAAGGTATGCGGGATACCTTAAACGTAGGAGAGGTGGCCAACCTCTAACTGGGGATATACCCAAAATTCTCTAGGATTCTCAAAATCTGCAAAACACTCAACACTTGGTGAGAAGTGGGTGTTAGCATAGCTAACACCACTCTGATGCTTAAGTCAGTAACGTGTCATAAAAATAATAAGAATAAATTGAAATAGGATTAGCATACGTACCTTGGAATATTTAGGCAATGAGGATCCTTGGGATTCTACCTGAGATTTTCAATGAGATTCTCACATAAAATACGCTTTAAGATGGATGGCATTCCAAGCTCTTGGCAGAGGTTCTCCTTCCATACTTACCAAACGGTATGCCCCCTTTCCTTCTTCAGAATCTATGAGGTAAGGGCCCTCCCAGTTGGGTGCTAACTTCCCATCGGCAGGATTGGTAGTATTCTGGAAAGTCTTCCTTAAGACCAAGTCGCCTACTTGGAATCTTCTTATCCTGGTATTCTTGTTGTAGGATTTTGCTATCCGCTGCTGATAAGATGCCATCCGGATTCTGGCCATATTTCTGAGTTCCTCAGCTGTTTCAAGATCCTGAAGGAGATTCTGGCTATTAGTTTCATGATCCTAGCAGTTGACTCTGGCTGTTGGGACATCTCCGTAGGGATCACAGCTTCTGCTCCAAACACTAATGAGAATGGCGTTTGGCCAGTAGCATTTTTAGGTGTGGTTCTATCTGCCCAAAGGACAAATGGCAGCTCCTCAGCCCATTTCCCTTTCTTGGAGCCCAGCTTCTTCTTGAGGTTGTTGATGATGATCTTATTGCTGGATTCCGCCTGCCCATTAGCTTGGGGGTGGACATGTGTTGAAGTGATCATCTTGATGCCCCAGCTTTCACAAAAGCTTGTAGTTCTCTTACCTATAAACTGGGAGCCATTGTCGCATATGATTTCTGCCAGGATCCTAAATCTGGTGAGGATGTTTCTTTTGATGAAGGATATCACTTCTTTCTCTCTCACTTGAACATAGGCTTCTGTTTTGATCCATTTGGAGAAATAATCCGTCATGGCAAGCATAAACGCCTTTCCTCCAGGAGCCTTTGGCAGCTTACCCACAATGTCCATGCCCCACTTCATGAATGGCCATGGGGATACTATAGGATGCAAATTCTCAGCGGGTTGGTGGAGGATATTGCCATGCCTTTGATAAGCATCGCATTTCTGAGAGAAGCTCGCGGCATCCTTATTCATAGTTGGCCAATAATATCTGAATCTGAGAACTTTAGAGAACAGTGCCCTGCCCCCGGTATGGTTCCCACAATCTCCACTATGGATGTCTTCAAGCACCTCAAGAGCTTCTGACTTCTCTAGGCACCTTAAGTAGACACCTGCAAGAGATCTTCTATATAGGATATTGTTAATAATAGTATAGGGTACTACCTTTGTGCGAAAAGCTCCCATCTTTGAGATACTTCCTGATCGGGTAAGTCCAGGATTCCTGAGCATCTTCAGGATTCTCGACATTTGTGCCTGCATTATTGTTAACAGCCTGAGGTTCCTGTAGAGCTATCGCTAGCATCAGGATGTGAGTTATTGGAATCTAGACATCCTCAGGAATCTTGAGCGATGAAGCCAAGTTTGCCAAGGCATCGGCTTCTGCATTATATTCTCTTGGTACCTGTGAAATGTTAAAATTTTCGAAAAATAGAGACAATTTTTTTAACAATTTCAAGATATTTGATCAGATTCTCCCCTCTCACTGCATAGGAGCCATTAAATTGGTTAGTCAATAAGAGAGAATCAACAAATACTTGGATAGATAGGATTCCCATATCCCTAGCCACTTTAATCCAGCAATTAAAGCTTCATATTCAGCTTCATTGTTGATAGCCTGGAATTCATAGGATATGGATAGAGGTATTATATCCCCCTGTGGCGATTTTAGCAGGATTCCCAGCTCTGTTCCTCTGACATTTGAGGAGCCGTCAGTATAGAGGATCCAGTCTTCCTTGAGCTTCTCAAGCTGCTAGACTTCCTTTTCAACTTCTGGTTCTATGTCACTGCTGAAATCCGCCACAAAGTCAGCTAATGCTTGGGACTTGATTGCTGTTCTTGGTTCATATTTAATGTCATAGGCACTTAGCTTAACTGCCCACTTAGCCATCCTTCCTGACATTTCCGGCTTCCTGAGAACTGCCTTGATAGGATAGTTAGATTTTACAATTATAGCATGAGTTTCGAAATAATATCTAAGTTTAGTGGAAGCCATTATAAGAGCTAGAATTAATTTTTCAAGGTGAGAATACATGGATTCTGCGTCTAGCAGAGTTTTACTTACATAATATACCGGATGTTGCTGACCTTGATGGTCTTTTACCAGAACTGCACTGATTGAGCTTCCGGAAACAGCGAGATATAAATATAGTGGTTCCCCATCTTCTGGTTTCATTAGCAACGGGGCTGCTGACAGGTAGTCTTTCAGGCACTTCAGGGCTTCTTCATGCTTCTTGGTCCATTCGAATTTCTTATTTTTCCTCAGGATATCATAGAAATCCTTACTTTTTTCTGAGGATCTTGAAATGAACCTGTTGAGTGCTGCGATTCTTCCTGTCAACCTTTGTACTTCTTTTACGTTTGATGGGGACATCAAATTTAGGATTGCCTTGATCTGATCTGGACTCGCTTCGATCCCTCTTTCGGTAACCATGTATCTTAAGAATTTTCCAGCTCGCACTCCAAAGCGACATTTGGAGGGGTTGAGCTTCATATTATACTGATCAAGGATATCGAAGGCAGTTTAGAGATCCCTGACGTGATCTTCAGCTTTCTTGGATTTAACCACCATGTCATCTATGTAGACTTCCATCGTGTCCCCCAGTTGCTCTTTTAACATCATATTGACGAGCCTCTGGTAGGTGGCACTTGCATTTTTTAAACCAAAGGGCATAGCAGTGTAACAATATATACCTGTTGGAGTCATAAATGTCGTATGCTCCTGGTCGCAAGGTTCCATCTGAATTTGTTGGAATCCTGCTGAGGCTTCCATAAAGGTGAGCATCTCGTGACCAGCCGTGGCATCCACCATAGCATCAATATGGGGAAGTGGAAAAGGATCCTTAGGACAGGCCTTATTTAAGTCTGTGTAATCAACAAAAACTCTCCACTTTTCATTCTTCTTCTGGACCACCACCACGTCTGCTAGCCACCTAGGATATTTGACTTCTCTAATCATCTTGGTTTTGAGAAGCTTGTCAACTTCCTCCTGGATGATTATATTCTTCTCTGGAGCGAACTTCCTCCTTTTTTGCTGTATAGGCCTGAAAGAAGGATCTAAACCAAGTTTATGAGTAATTACATGTTTAGGGATACCTGTCATGTCTTCATGCTTCCAGGCAAAAGTTGAAGTTCTGGCTTGGAGAAGCTGGAATAATTCCTGCTCAACATTCGCTAGGATGCTTGTTCCTACGAGCACCTTGATTTCAAGATTCTCAGGTTCTAGAGGCACTTCTTTGACATCAAGCTCCCTGTCCTCCTGTACTTCAAGTGCCCTTTTCTGTAATTGCTATCCCTTCATCACCTTAGTGGTGTTCTTCATCGATGTTGAATAACAATTCTTGGCTTCCTACTGGTCACTTTCAATCCTCACAACTCCCCAGGGTGTAGGAAGCTTGATACACTGGTGATAAGTTGAAGGGACCACCTTCATCTCGTGAATCCATGGCCTGCCAAGAATAATATTGCAACAAGAGCGAGAATCTATGACACAGAATTTTTGCATAGAGTTTACCCCCTCTATATATACCGGCAACCTGATATCCCTAACGGTGCTTTTAGTTTCACCGCTGAAGCCAACCAGGACTGAGGACCTTGCAACTATTTCAGTTTCTGGGATCCCCATCTTTTTGAGCACATCAAGACGGATTATGTTTACTGAGCTTCCATTATCAAACAGGGTGGACGATTTCATGACTGAGCTTCCATTAGCAATATATAAAGTAACCACAAGACTATCATGATGGGGATCCTGAACATGGGAGCGGTCGCTTTCATCAAAAGATATGAGTTTGTCTGGAGTCAGGGTGGACGTCCGGACAGGTCTGTCACCCTGTTCAGATTTGGATTCCTTAGCATGCTTCTTGCCTGAGGAATACGAAGTGCCGCAGATGTCTGAGCCTCCCGAGATGAAGTTGATTATTTGAGCATCCTTGGGTGGAGAAGCAGCTCTTTGAGGCACCTTGTCGGCATCCTGAGTCTTGACCTTCTTTCTGCCTATCAATTCTTTAAGATGCCCCTTGCTGAGTAGATAGATGATTTCATTTTGGAGTGCTATACATTCATCTGTTAGGTGGCCAAAATCTTCATGGAAGGCACACCACTTGGTCTTGTCTTTCCAGGATCCCTGCTTGGTATCCTTCCTGGTCCATCTTGCCTTTTCACCTAGGTCCTGCATAGCACGCATCAAACCACCAATATCAACTAAAAAACAGTATTCAGATACCTTAGGATACTCCTCATCATCATCGTCTTGGTCAACAGCATTGACTTTGTGATTTTCCGGTTTGGAGTATGGACGAGATCTATATGGCTTCCTGGGGGATTCCGCCTTTTTACTGTTAGGATCATATTTAAGGACCTCCAGTCTTTGGTGGATCTTCTTGTCATCTTCCAAACGGATAAACCTTAAGGCTCTACTACGTACTTCGTCAAGGTTCCTGCAAGGAGTCATGACAAGATCATCATACAAACGTGAATCTTTGGAGAGCCCCATTTTAAAGGCTTCTACGGCTGCTGCCATATCCAGATTAGGAATCTCAAGAGATTCTCCTCCAAATCTGGCAATGTATTCCCTGAGAGGCTCATCTGGCTTCTGAACTATTTGGTATAGGTCACCTGTGAGCTTCTCAAAGGTTCCGCTGCAAGAAAAATGATTGTTAAACATGTTAACTAAATGAGAAAATGATGTAATAGTGTTAGGAGGAATGCTTTAGTAGCCATTTCATGGCTGGTCCTGTTAAGGTTGATCCAAAGCCTTTGCATAGACAGGCTTCTTTGATCTCTACCGGAACAGGATTGATCTCCGTACGCTCC
The DNA here is from genome assembly GCA_039602395.1 of Deinandra increscens subsp. villosa. Classification (NCBI taxonomy): domain Eukaryota; kingdom Viridiplantae; phylum Streptophyta; class Magnoliopsida; order Asterales; family Asteraceae; genus Deinandra; species Deinandra increscens. The sequence continues at coordinate 96,142,983 of JBCNJP010000027.1, forward strand.
CTGTAATGTGCCACGTGTTCTTCAGGATCTGTGGTTCTGTCGTAAAGCTTCATGCTTGGAGTTTGGAAAAGTTTCGGGATCTCCACTTGGGAAATCGGCCAAGTAAATCTAGAGATCTTGTGCCTTTCCAAAGGAACCTCAGGAATAGGTTTCAGGATCCCTGGAACATTTGATATCATTTCTTTCAACTTCTGGAGCTCACTAGCGATACTTGGATGATACCTGCATCATAAGGAGCAACCTGGTTAGAAACAATAGGAATGAATTGGACACATTACCTGAGCCAGGATTCCGGACTGGGATCCTGGGATTATATCCATAGCTCGTTGGGATGCTCGGATCTGTAGTGGCTGCTGTTTGCATGGGGATGAGGTCACCGTCATGCACATCTGAGGAGCTAGTCTTGAAGATTCCTACAAAAACAGAAGGGTTAAATTATTGATACCCTTGGGGGTTCTGGCTTGGATTCCCGGCAGAAAAAGGATATCCTTGAGATGGTGAGGCTAAGGATCCCGACGGTAGCGGAATCAAAGGATCCTTATAGCGTGACTGTGAGGATTCTGGTGGGACAGCTCCTGAGAATCCAGCAGTACTCCCTGCATACCTAGCGGCCTGAGAAGTCATTGTAGGGGCTGTAGTGAAGCCTGATGCTGATTTGTAATTGTAGCGAGACGGATCTGAGGATCCTGGAGCATTGAAGTCAAGATGCCTGGGAAATAGAGGACTTTGTTCCTCCACAGGTTTCTTAGACTTCTTAAGTTCTTCAATCTCCTTCATCACCGTTTGATTGGTCTTTTCTTGTTGATCCATCTAATTTTTCACCTGCTTAATCAAGGAAAACAAATCGTTGTTAGTAATAACAGGATCAACAGAATGAACCTGGGATCCTGTGAAGACAGGATAGTCAATTTTTCTCGGCTGCTTGTCCACTTTCTTCTGACGGTCATTAGTCTTCTTCTGACTTCCTGGAATGGAAGGAAGAGGAGGAATGGAGGACGATGTAGAGGCCGAAACAGTCTTCTGTTGGTTTGACATTTTCGAGATTGGAGATCAAATGAAGTGAATGAGATACGGGATTTTGGTAAGATTAAGCACCACTTGCCCCACGGTGGGCGCCAATCTGTTTTGGTCAAAAATTCACAAAGGAATCTCGTATTCCAAACTTAGAATGTGAGGTAGTGTGCTTGTCAATATACTTGAAATGTAAAATCGAACACAAGGATGTAACGAGGGAAAATTCCAGGATCCTTCGAGTTGCCTCTAGGAATCCTAGCAAAAAAACCTTGGGAGCCGGCCTGAAGAGCCTGCTGCGTAGCACTTTTATTGATAATCAAATGAAAAGTAACAATGGGTTGGAGGTTTGATCGATCAGAACTACGTGATACAGTGTTGTGCAGTCATAACTGAGCTAAGGTGTGTCGAATGTGTGTTCCTACTGATCGAATCCTCGATTATATAAGAAATACAATAATAACAAACTTTCCGGGATTCCCGGGATCCTATCGTCCAACTAACTCGACCGTTGAGGCCCTCTTCGTTCACTTGGTCCACGATCTTCTCTAGCTGGAGCTTAAGTTTCAGAGGTAGTTGGTGACTTCAACGGTACCTGGTCAAATAGGCACGTGGCAAATACAAGGGTTAGTTAAATAAAATAAATCAGGATACCTGGATGAGTGGGATTCCCAGATGATAATAGGATTCCTGAACTGCGTGAGCTTCCTGCGAGCATCCTGAAAATATACCCTCAACACCTGTGGAGGAGCAGAGTTCCCTATTCCTCAGGCATCTTGATTTTAACGCCTTAGGATCCTCAGATTCGGTCCGCTACAATTACAAATCGGTAGCAAGATTTACTACGGTCCCTACGATGACTTCCCAGGCTGCTGGACACGTGAGGTTTACTGCTGGGTTCTCGGGAGCCGCTCCACTAGAATCCTCTCAACCATGCCCTAAAGATTCTTGGACAATATCATTGCTGGGAATCTCAGCAACGCTATCCTAAGGATATCCATTTCCTGCGAGAAACCCAGGCCAGAACTCTCACGGAAATCAGCACTCCAACCTTTATGTTTCTGCAGGAGCCTTCAGGGCCAGCTCCATAGAAGTACATGATGGGGATTTCATTCCCATGTAGTTGACCACAACAACGGAGCCGAGCATCTTAATGAACTATGGATATAGTCCAAGGATCCAAGTCCAGAATCTTGACCCAGGTAATGTGTCTAACACGATTCCTTTAGCTTCTAACCAGGGTGCCTCTTATGATGCATGTATTCACCTATGTATCGCTAGGGCTCCAGAAGTTGAAAGAAATGATATAAAGTATTCTAGGGATCCTGAAACCTATTCCTAAGGTCCCTCTGGAAAGCCACAAGATCTTTAGGTTCACTTAGCCAATTTCTCAAGTTCAGATTCCGAAGCGTTTCCAGACTCCAAGCATGAAGCTTTATGATGGAACCACGGATCCTGAAGAACACCTGGCACATTACAGGGAGCGCATGGAAATCAACCCTATTCCAACAGAAATAAAAGAAGCCTCTCTATGTAAAGGCTTTGGTTCAACCCTGACAGGACTAGCAATGAAATTGCTACTGGGCATTCCTCCTAACACTATTAGATCGTTTTCTCATCTAGTTAACCTGTTTAACAATCGATTTTCTTGCAGCAGAACCTATGAGAAGCTCACAGGTGATTTGTATCGAGTGGTTCAGAAGCCGGATGAGCCGCTCAGGGACTATGTTACCAGAGTTGGATGAGAATCCTTAGAGATCCCTCATCTATATATGGCGACAGCCGTCAAAGCCTTTAAAATGGGGCTCTGCAAGGATTCCCGTTTTTATGATGATTTAGTAATGACTCCCTGCAAGAATCTTGATGAAGTACGCAACAGAGCTCTATGGTTTATTCGTCAGGAAGATGATAAGAAGATTCACCAAAGGATCGATATTCCTAAATATGATCCTAGTGGCAAGAAGTCAGAATCCCCCAGGAAGCAATACAGATCCCGACCATATTCCAAACCATACAACCAAAGGATCAATGTTGTGGACCAAGATGATGACGGGGAGGAGTATCCTAAGGTATCTGAATATTTCTTTTCTGTTGATATTGGTGGCTTGATGTGTGCAATGCAGGATCTCGGAGAAAAGGCAAGATGGCCCACGAAAAAAAATAAACAAGGATCCGGGAAAGACAAGACCAAGTGGTGTGCTTACCACGAGGATTTCGGCCACTTAATCGATGAGTTTATTGCACTCCGGAAAGAAATCAGCTACCTACTCAGCAAGGGGCATCTTAAAGAACTGCTGGGCAGAAAGAAGAGCAGGACCCAGGTAGCCGACAAGCCTCCTCGAAGAGTAGTCTCTCCACCTTCGGATGCCAGGATTATTAAATTTATTTTAGGAGGCTCAAATATCTGCGGCACCTCCTACTCATCAGCCAAGAAGCATGCCAAGAAATCCTAATCTGAACAGGGTGACAGACCTGTCTAGATATGCACCTTAACTCAAGATAAAGTGATATCCTTCGACGAAAGTGACCGCAGCAACGTCCAGGATCCTCATCACGACAACCTTTATATGTTGCTAATCATTTTGTCCGCAGGATTCTGATATATAATGGAAGCTTAGTGAACATCATCCGACTTGACGTGCTTAAGAAGATGGGCATCCCAGAAAGTGAAATTGTTGCAAGATCCTCAATGCTAATAGGTTTTAGTGGAGAGACCAAGAGCACTGTGGGGGACATCAGGTTACCAGTATATATAGAGGGGGTAAATTGTAAGCAAAAAGTTTGTGTTATAGATACTCTCTCATGTTGCAACACTATTCTTGGCACGCCTTGGATTCACGAAATGAAAGCAGTCCCCTCAACTTATCACCAGTGCATTAAGCTTCCTACACCATGGGGGAGTTGTAAGGATAGAGAGCGACCCACAGGAAGCCAAGAAAAACTACTCAACTTCAATGAAGAATACAACGAAACTAACGAAAGCATATCAATTACAGAAGAAAGAACATGAAGATCAGGAGGACAGGGTGCTTGACGTCAAAGAAATCCAGTTAAACCCTGAGAATCCTAGATCAAGGTGCTGATAGGGACTAGCATCCAAGCAGATACCGAGCAGGATCTCATTCAGCTTCTGAAAGCTAGAACCTCAACTTTTGCTTGGAAGCATGAGGATATGACAGGTATCCCTAAACATGTTATTATTCACAAACTTGGTTTAGATCACTCTTTCAAGCCCATCCAGCAAAAGAGGAGAAAGTTAGCTCCCGAAAAGAATGCAATCATCCAGGAAGAAGTTGATAAGCTTCTCAAAAAAAAGATGATCCGAGAAGTCATGTATCCCAGATGGCTGGCCAACGTGGTTGTAGTACAGAAAAAGAACGGGAAATGGAGAGTTTGTGTAGATTACACAGACTTAAACAAGGCTTGCCCCAAGGATCCTTTTCCACTTCCACACATCGATGCTATGGTGGACGCCACGGCTGGCCATGAGATGCTCACTTTCATGGATGCCTCATCAGGATTCCAGCAGATCCAGACGGAACCCTCTGACCAAGACCACACGACATTTATGACTCCAACAAGTATATATTGTTATACTGCTATGCCATTTGGTTTGAGAAATGTAGGTGCCACGTACCAGCGACTGGTCAACTTGATGTTTAAGGAGCATATGGGAGACACAATGGAGGTCTATATAGACGACATGGTGGTAAAATCCAAAAAAGCTAAGGATCATATCCGGGATCTCCAGACTGCCTTCAATATTCTCGATCGGTATAACATGAAGTTAAACCCTTCCAAGTGTCACTTTGGGGTGCGAGCAGGGAAATTTCTAGGATATATGCTTATTGAAAGAGGGGTAGAAGCAAGCCCGGAGCAGATCAAGGCAATCTTGAATCTAGAATCCCCATCAAACGTTAAAGAAGTACAGATATTAACAGGGAGGATAGCGGCGCTTAACAGGTTCATTTCAAGACCCTCAGAGAAAAGTAAAGACTTTTATGATATTCTGAGAAAAAACAAAAGGTTCGAGTGGAATGAAAAGCATGAAGAGGCCCTGAAATCCCTAAACGAATACTTGTCAATAGCTCCACTTCTTATGAAACCAGAGAACGGGGAGCCGTTATCTCTATACCTCGTAGTATCCAGAAGCTCAGTCAGCGCTGTATTAGTAAAATATCATAAAGGCCAGCAGCATCCGGTGTACTATGTAAGTAAGACTCTGCTAGACACATAATCCAGGTATTCCTATCTTGAGAAACTAATTTTAGCCTTAATTATGGCTTCCACGAAGCTAAGACATTACTTTGAAACTCATGTTATTTTTGTAAAATCTAACTATCCAATAAGGCAGTTCTCAGGAAGCCGAAAATGTCAGGTAGGATGGCTAAGTGGGCAGTCAAATTGAGTGCCTAAGATATAAGATATGAGCCAAGAACATCAATCAAATCCCAAGCCTTAGCCGACTTTGTGGCTGATTTCAGCAGTGACATTGAGCCAGTAGCCGATAAGGAAGTCCAGAAGCTTGAGAAGCTCGATGACAAATGGATTCTCTACACGGATGAATCCTCAAATGTTAGAGGAACAGGGTTGGGCATCCTGCTAAAATCGCCACAGGGGTACATAATACCATTATCCATATCCTGTGAGTTTCAAGCTACCAACAACGAATCTGAATATCAGGCTTTGATTGCTGGATTACAACTCGCCAAGGATATGGGAATTTGGTGCATTCAAGTATTTATTGATTCTCTCTTATTGACTAACCAATTCAATGGCTCTTATGCAGTGAGAGGGGAAAATCTAATTAAATATTTGGATATTGTTATAAAATTAGTTTTATGCTTCGAAACTTTTAACATAACGCAGGTACCAAGAGAAGAGAATTCAGAAGCTGATGCTTTGGCAAATCTAGCTTTATCGCTCAGGATACAGGAAAATGTCAGGATCCCAATAACACACATCCTAACCCCAGTAATAGCTAAATAGGAAGCTTATACGCTTGACAGTAACGGAGACGCGGATGTTGGGGATCCCAAAGATGTTCAGAAATCCTGGACGCACCCGATAAAGAAATATCTACAAAGCGGGGAGATTCCTAAGGGAGAAAATCCGATGGCTATTCGCGCCAAGGTAATACCTTATTTTATCTTAGATAACATTCTATATAGAAAATCTCTTGCAGGTGTATACTTGAGATGCCTAGAAAAGTCAGAAGCTCTTGAGGTGCTCGATGACATTCACGCAGGAGATTGTGGAAATCACACTAGGGGCGGCGTACTATTCTCCAAGATCCTTAAATGAAGAAAGATGCCATGAGCTTCTCCCAGAAATGCGATGCCTGCCAAAGGCATGGTAATATTCTGCACCAACCTGTTGAGCATCTGCATTCTATAGTCTCTCCTTGGCCGTTTATGAAGTGGGTCATGGATTGTAAAACCATGAGCGATCTTACTACTGGATAAACCGATCAATCTAGTGAAACAAGTTGTGTTTCTTCACAAAAGTGCTTAATGGGTCAAATGGGTTGAGATCTCAGAAATTGCTTCAACGGATGCTAAGATTAAGGTTAATTGCTCAAAACCTACAAAATAAACATCATGAAGCTTATTTAGTTTGAGTCAATCAATCAATAATCTGAAATTTGAAAATTTCAAAATCTTCAACACTTAGAAAATTTTCAGCCATGTTCTTGAGCATAATCAGTGGATCAAACTCAAATTTCACGAAATCAAGTTTTTATTGCACCAACAGTTTAGGAATTTGCTTAGGAACACATTTGTTAACTACAACAAACTCCAAAAAACCATTTAATCTATGTGAAATCGGATCAAATAGTGATTCTTATGAAAACCTTCCAAGAACACAATTTTTGCTCTAAAATCTTCAATACTTAATGTTTTTGAATGATTCAAGTTGCTATCATCCCTAAATCATGAGTCTAACATGTATGCATGTTCATTTTTGACTCAAAATCAGTGGAAGATAGACTTTTATTTTCAAAAGAAACGCACAGCACGTATGCTCTGTATTCGCATAAATCTGAAAAACTCAAAAATTGACCCATTTATTGTGATTATTGGTGAAATCTAAGCATTCCAACAGATTCCTTGTGAAACTTCGTTTAAAATGTTTCAAGGAATCATACAAACAACTCGATTTGATGACTTGAATGAGTGATTCTTCAAGTTTTTGAGAAAAACCTCAAGAACATGAAGAACAATGGCTCTGATACCATTTTTCAGGACCAATTTGGAGCCTTTACTCTTCCAATGCACAGAGCCAAGTGCGGAAATCATAAATCCATGATCAAATCATAGTGTTTGTTGGTTGAAATCCTTAGATTTCATGTCTGAAACTCAAGAACACGAGGGTTTTCACACACATGTGCTCTCTCTCTTCAAACAACCGTCCAAAAGCTTATTTTAGGTTATTCTCATGTTCCTATTTATACTGGAGAGAGCACCTGCCGTCACAGCCGTGAAATCAAGAGAATGTTATTGAAATTAGTGAAAATTATGTCATCAGACTGACGAGATTTCCAAGAACAAATGCTGACATCGCCAAGACCACTTGGTGAGGTCGCCAAGAACACTTGTCCAGATCGCCAAGAGCAAAACCAAGTCGCCAAGACTTCCTCGTGAGGTCGCCAAGCTTGGTGAGGTCGCCAAGACTAACTCTAAATCATCAAGTACACTCGTAAAATGTCAAGAATAATTATTGAACCTTTAAGGGTTGTTATTATGAAGACACATTCAATTATTAACATTAGCCAAGTAAATTGTCATGAAATGGCTCAGAATATGGATCCAGACTTTCACATCACAATAGAAATGTACAAGGGCAATTTCCTCAATATCAATGATCAACACAAGTTATGACATTACATATGAAATACAAAACATCGAATACTTGAATGATTAACACAAACATCAAGAGAATTATCCAAATACAAAATACAAGTAAAGTGAAAGATTTACAATTTGAGCACAAATACTAAGGATGCTATGTTTGAGTTGCCACCAACCCTATAAAGATCTTACAATGCACCCAAATGATCAAGGGGTTTTCAAAGAAATTCATACTTTTGATGCTGCTGAGAGAAAAAGTTATGAACCTGAACAAAAGGTGTTTGGTTATCTTACCATGGCTCTACCTACCGAGTTACTACATCAATTCAGTACATGCAAGAAATCAAAACAATTCTGGGATGCCTTATCGGCAAGGTGTGAAGGCAATGATGAATACCAGAAGAGTCGATGAAAGGTGTTGAACAAAGAGTTTGACAACTTTCAACATTATGAAAAGGAGAATAGTACGGCTCTTGTATCAAGATTTTCACATCTTATCAGCGAATTGAAAATTGTTGGGATTGAGAAAACCAATGAAGATTTGAAAGAGAAAATAAAGGAGGCTTTACCTGAAAATGAAAAATTATGTCTTGCTACTCACCCATGATAAAGAATATTCTACATTATCATTTCATGAGCTCACTGGTAAACTTCATGCTCGGGAAATGGAAATGATGAATTTAAAGAAATCAACTGCTAAATTGCAATATCCAGAATTATATCATGGAGAAAATGCTGCTAGCATAAATGCTAAGGCTAAACCAAGTGGTCTTAGTTCTGCACCAACTACTGCTTTTATTGGAAATATGTCTAAAGCATCTGGTAATACTACAACAAGGGGTTGTAGCTTTACAATTCTAGAATCATCAAATCAAAGTGCATTTTCTGTCAAATCAGTGGATGATTGTGCAAAGTTAATTTCTACTCTCATTACATCTTCATTTGGAATTATTATCAATGATGTCAGCAATGCTCGTTTGACCGAAAAAGATCATGATGAAATTGATGATAATCAGGTAAATGATATGGATATTATCTGGCAATTGGCTATGTTGAGTCAAAAGTCAAAGCGATATTTCAAGAAAAGTGGAAGAGACCATTTAGGATCAAATAGAAAGCTGGGTTTTGATAAATCCAAGATAAAATGTTACAAATGTTCGAATCTTGGACATTTTGCAAGAGAATGTCAACAAGCTCACATTTCCAAAGCTACTAATAATATTCAACCATCATCAAGTAATTCACATACAACAGCATTGACTGCTCAGGATGATAAACATTACAATTGGGGTAAAATATTTTGTGATAAATCAGCTTTGATTGTCGCTCATGAGCAAGATGAATATTATTCTGATTCAAGTTCATATGAAGCTGCTGAAAATGAAAATTTTGAGTCTAAGATTGAAAGTTTGACAAAAGATAATGAGAGGTTATTGAAAGAAAATTATTTGTTAGAAAAAGAAGTTAAGATGATTACTGAAGTTCTTCAATTGGTAAAGAAAGATTTGGAGATATCCAAAAAGAATGAAACGGATTGTGAAGAAAAGACGGCAAAGTTGGTTGATGAAAAGGATGAGTTGGTTAAAGAAATTCAGAAATGGAAGGATGAAGCAGAAGATGCTGCTAATGATTTTCAATGTCTGTTTGAAAAAACAAAAATCAAACTTGATCTACTTATAGAGACTTCTGTTGAGTATGTTACTAAGATTGAAGATTATTGTAAAACCACGGAGCTGATCTTACTACTGCTAGATTCGGTAATATGAGAATGCACATGATGTAAATAAAGCTTTGCTTTATTGATTCACAAAGAGTTACAAGCTAGAGAGAGAAACACACTCAGTTACACACAGTTAAGATATATGAAATGACAGAACTTGTGAACTCTCTCTAACACGAACTATTTATAGTTAGCAACTTACCAGCGTACCAACTAGCATACCATTATGTATGGACGTACCAATTGGTATGGCGTACCATTTGGTACGGCACCTTGGTATGTTGCAACTATACGACTCACAAAGAGGCTCTAGACTAGATACAATACACGAGACACACGGTAACATAGGAATATGCTCTAACAAACTCCCCCTTAACGTGTAGTGTATCTATGTATCTATTTATCTAACTAAACTTCAGTCTTCAATATTCAGCATAGCTGCATCTGATCTTCAACTTAAAATCTTCTCAGAAATAGAGCTTGCATGGTTGGATCAATCTTGAACAATCTTTTAACTTCAAGATCCACTTGTGAAAGATATTACATACTCCCCATTTCACCATGCTTGAGTCTTGTCACACAGAACCTGCAATTTCAGAAGACAGAAACACGGCTTTCTTTTCCTTTTGAAATTTAATTTAATCTTGGCGCAAAACTTCTCTTCGAGAATCTAAGATATAGTTTTGAAATTATAATTTTGTATCTTCTATCGATCGATCAAAAAAAATAAGAAACAAAATCTTGTTGAGTTTTTGTAACTTTATATCAAAACACACCAAAAATCTTTTTGATTTTTCTAAGTTTATGCTAAAACACACCTAAAATCTTTTTGGATTTTTCAGATATGAAACATAAATGCAATACTATATCAGACACTATTTTTGTCTTTTGCGAGAAAGATCACAACTTGGGATCTTATTGAACATAACATGCTAAACTACACTTCAATATCAATTACTTCAGCACACAAGTCTTGTCGATTGCTGGTATAATTTGTCCATCTTAAACTCAGGCACAATCATACTCATAACATCTGGATATATTATTGTATTGATTTAGATTGCTTTGACCAGTGTACCCCACACTATCAGACATACTCAGCTATGCTTTTGCTTATCACATTTTGTGATTTCATTTGTGATATAATCACATAATGATTGAATTCATGATATTGTCACTTGTGTTCCATGCAAAAATAAATAAGAACGTTAAATCATCTACCTTAAGGTCGATCTTTCGATACGCAGATAAGGCCTCGGATTTAACAAAATAAGAAAATAAAAACAATTTGAAATTGTATAACCCAACAACAAGCAGGTCGGTACTCCCGTACACGCAGAGAAAGTCTGATGAGTTATACAAAACACCAAAGAAAATAAAGTAGAACGTCAAACGAACAACAATCAGGTCGGTCTTGTGGACACGCAGAGAAAGTCCGATCGTTTGAAAAAACAAAGAAAATCAAATAAGTTTTAAATCTTTGCAAAATGAACACATGTAGACACAGTGACTTCTCATTTTCCTCTTTCACATATCTTTTTCTTGATATCTTGAGATATGCATCAAGATGTTGTCCACTTGGTCAAGCATTAGAATTTAATGAATATCACATTTGAATACTTTCCGATTTAATGCCAAGCCTACCAAGCACATCAAACAATGATCTTATGGCTTTTTCATCAATTTTATCCATGAGCCAGACACGTAAGCCAATGTACCATCATTTCCCAATCATGTCGGATCAATTTCTCATTTTTCAATGTTTTTGTATTTTTCTGTTTTTTCATTGTTTTTGTATTTATCCGTTTTTCTCCCCCTTAAAATGAAAACTCTAGTTTTGGATTTTCATTTTAACAAAAACACAAAGACACTATATTTGGTTTTTCAATTTTCTCCCCCTAAACTACATACGAAATGTAAAAGAAAGAAAATTGACCAATCTATACTTATACCTTTCAGATTTTAGCTTTCAAAAAAACTTTCATTTTGAAATATGGAACATTCAATTTAAATTAAGCAGGAAACTCCACTATCAGCAACTGCTTGAAGCGTGAACTTCACAATCACTGACAGGACTTCTTAAAGAAACCTGCACACTGGTTTAAATGATTAGTATTCAAATGACCCGAAGCACACAGCTTCTGGTCGACCAGTGTCTTCCACAAAATCATTTGAAGCCTTTCTGACCACTTTAGGTCGCCACTGCATTTTTACTTTTTCATTTTGAACCGAGTCATCATCCGGAGATGAACCACCAACACTTGAATTGAATGTGAAAAATGATTTCTTTTGAGATTTAGTTTTGGAAGGTGGGGACTCAGTAAAAATTCTGCCTGATTCATCCACAAATTTGGCAGATTTGGTATAAAATGATCTTTTAACATTTGCAGGACAATCCTGTGCCATGTGTCCCTTTCAGCGACATTGATAGCACAAACGATATGATTGTTTAGATTTTGGTTTGCTTTGAAATGTATCACATCTATCATCAGAATCAGAATTATCATAAATATCATCAAATACTTGAAACCTGTTTGCATGTACCCAGTTAGATGTAGGACTTTGAGGTGTAGAATTAGATCCAGATGAATATTCTTTTGGAGAACTTTTAGATAAATCCTGCTTCTTTTGTTTGCCTCCAAATCCCTTTTCCATAGTGGAAATGAGTACTTGAGCCAAGTGATAAATTTGATCCAAACTAGTGTATTTTTTTTCTTTCTTAACCTTCTTTGACACATTTTTCTGATTTTTCTTCTCAAACATCTTGCCTTCACTACCTAAACCAGAACGTTTGTAACCTGGTAGCTTAGTTAAATCGACTTGAGAACTTGAAGGACCAATTTTAGCAGCTTGATTGAATGAAGCTTTAATATCCTTCAACTTGTTAGTTTCAACCAATTTTTGCAGCAACTTGTTCTTCATTCAATTCTTTATCATCTTTTTCAATCTATTTCCCTCCAGAACCAACTCCCTCATCAGATATAAACCCACCAGATACAAACTTTGATGTAGATTTATCAATCAAACTTTCCTCCTTTTCCCTTGTCTTGTTTGAAACCTTAGAATCCTTCTTCCTAGATTTTTCAAAATAATCTCCAGTTATATTAGAAAAATTAAGATCAGCTAGAGCATCAGATTGAATAACTGGATGTGGAATTTGATTATGCTCTTCGCTTCCAAAAACCTTCTTGAATTCTCATCTTTGCACAAGTAACTTGTGAAAGAATGTGAATTCTTCAAATTGTTCAATTGCCTTTTAAGATCCAATACTTTAACATTCAAATCAGATATTTTCTTTTGAGCTTCCCCTAACGCTTTTTCTGAATCAATTAATTACTCTGAAGCTCTATTAGATACAAACTTCTCTTGTCGCATCTGATCATGGGCATCATACACTTCTTGAGTAATTTTCTTCACCCTGCCCTCATGAATCTCAATAATTCTTTTCAGTAATTGATTTTTTTCTTTCAAACTGATAACTTTGTCTTGTAATTCAGAATGAACCAATCGATGTTGGTTTTCTGCAGCAGTAACTTCATCAAACTCTTTCTTGAGTTCATCATAAGCTTGCTTCAGCGCTTCGACTTTCGCAGTGCATTTCTAAAATAAAGCATCAAAATCATCAATGACATCTTTTGCTTCACTCTCCCACTTCTCAACACTTTTAACCAACTCTTCATTCTCAGTGTGCAATTTCAAAATTTGTTCTTTATCTGCACTGACCAGCTCATCCAATTTTGTCTGAAGCTCTACAAACTCTTCCATCAAAACATTCTTTTCCTTGACTAATTTCTCATTTATCTTTAGAATCTCATTAGAATCTTCAAACTTCTTTTTGAAACTTTCTAATTCTTCTTCCTTCTTTGTCCTTTTAACCATTAACCCTTCTTTTTCTTGAACCAGATCTCAATGTTTTCTATCCTTTTGAGCACAAAATTCACAAGTTGACTCATAACCATTATCTTCAGAATCACTTGTTTCAGATTTACTGATCTCAGATGCATACCCACTTTATTCAACCTCAATATTTGCCATCAATCCATAATTTTCTAGAGAGTGAACTAAAAATGCAGATTCATCTGGAAACTCTGTAGCCCAATCATATCCTTCCTCAGTCACCAGTGCTTTTGCATCTTTATTATGATTATGATTATCCGAAGTACTTGGTTTAGAAGAAGATTGCTTACATTCTCAAGCAAAATGTCTAAATTTAGAACATTTGAAACATTTAAGCTTCGACTTATCTAAACCAAACTTTCCTCCTTGAAAAAGAGATTGCTTTCCATGTTTCTTTATAAATCTTTTTCCTCTTTGAACAAGCATAGCAAATTGCCATTCCAAATCTAACTTATGCAGCTGATCATCATCCATCTGACTTAAATCATCTGGAAACATACCAGAGTAACCAATTAGACTAAATATGGATCCATATGAAGATGATATGCAAGCAGATAGCAATACAGCTAGATCTTCAGTAGCTTGATTAGCAGTAGACTTGCTTGATGATCTATTGGGAATAGTAAAACTGCAACCCGAAGAATAACCAGTATTTTCAGACATTCCAGCAAGAAAAACTGTTGTTGGTGGATTAATTCTTGAACTAGAATGAGATTTTGCTTTAGCATGCATGGTAGCAACATTTTCCCCAAAATACAATTCAGGAGTTTGAATCGAAGGAGATGCTGACTTCTTGACTATCAATTCCATCTCTCGAGCTTGTAACTTGCTAGTTACTTGACTGAATGTCCAATTTGTATAGCTTGGATCATTAGCCAACATCATTATATAGTTTTCCCACTTTTCGGGTAATGCTTCCAAAAACTTCTCTTTCAGTTCTTCACACTCTTTCTTGACCCCCACAACATCAAGTTCATTGATCAAGTGTAAAAACCTTGCAATCAAATCTGCCACCTTTTCATTATCACAATGTCCAAAATTATCGAATTCTTTCTTTATTATTTCTGAGTCTTCTTGTATTGATCATTTCCCTCACATCGTTCAGCAATAGCATCCCATAATTCTTTAGCCGTTGTATGTTGTTCAAATTGATGCATTAGATCTTTTGGTAAAGCCATTGTAAGATAACTATATGTTTTCTTTTCTCTTGCAAAGAGTTTTCGTTCCTCCGCATCAAAACTACTAATCATCTTTGGCTTGTTGGGACCTATCATCGGATGCTCATATTCTTTCTCAATTGGAATTCAACAATCAACATCTTGTGAAAAAATGTAAGATTCAAAACGACTCCTCCAGTTATAGTAATCTTCCAATCGTAGCAACTTAGGAACCTTTTGTGTTGTTCCTATCTCATTATCATAATTCATCATTGCTTGCAACGATGTTTGAGCAGCTGAAAATGCGTGAAAATCGCTCATCTTGAAGTTAAAATTTGACCGTCAAAACTTCGAACTCAAAAATGAAGGTATTCCATGTGGATTTTGGGGGTCAAACCGGAGGGTATTGGCCGTTAGGCAATAAAATTATAGATCTCGTTGATAAAAACGTTTTGGATGGTATTAGCTCCCGTAACTCTTAACAGTTCTCAAGTTACGTCAGTTTTACTGAATAACACTTTCTGCCAGCATACCGAAACTTCTCAGCGTACCAATCTACGTACCAGACCAAATCAGTAGACCAAAGCAACTCAGCGTACAAGATGCGGACCAGATGACTTCAGCGTACCAGACCACCCTCAGCATACCAGTTTGGTACGGAGTAACTGTCAGTGGACCAGTGAATAACCGTCGTGGACCAAACTTGAAGATTGTCTTCCGGACTAGATTTCAGCGTACCAGAATCTGATGAATATTGCCTTGCGTACCAGAAGCGTACCAAAGACGTACCAGCTGTTCTTCGAGCGTACCAACCACGTACAAAACTAAGATCGATGGATTTTTCAAATTTTCGACTTTTGGGACTGGAATTTGATTCAGTGAGGTGCGAAAACTCATTAGGAACACTCAGAAATCATTTTTGACCTTAGAATCACTCAGAATCAAGAAAATTTGATGAAAAACGAAGAAAACCCAAACTTTCTCTCTCTAAAAACTCGAAAATGGATCAAATCACAGCAGTAGAGCAACCTGGATTGCTCTGATACCACTTGTAAAACCACGGAACTGATCTTACTACTGCTAGATTCGGTAATATGAGAATGCACACGATGTAAATAAAGCTTTGCTTTATTGATTCACAAAGAGTTACAAGCTAGAGAGAGAAACACACTCAGTTACACAAAGTTAAGATATATGTAATGACAGAACTTGTGAACTCTCTTTAACACGAACTATTTATAGTTAGCAACTTACCAGTGTACCAACTAGCATACCATTTGGTACGGACGTACCAATTGGCAAGGCATACCATTTGGTACGGCACCTTGGTATGTTGCAACTATACGACTCACAAAGAGGCTCTAGACTAGATACAATACACGAGACACACGGTAGCATAGGAATATGCTTCAACGCTTATCAAATTGACATAGAGAAGTTATTAGATGAAAAGAGATAGTTAGTGAGTGTAAATAAAGTGCAAGCTGCAAATCTTGAAACTCAGAAAAGAAAAGAAGATAAATGGAAGAAAGAATTATTTGACGAGCTTGATAACCTTCGATTGCAGAAATTTGAAACTCACAAAGTTGCTAAGAGGTTGATCACTACCGAGAAAGAATTGGCAAAAGCACAACAAAAGATCTCTGATTTAAAGATTCAAGTGATTGATGCCAATCGTCTTTTGAATAATGTCACCAATTCTCAATCTTTCACAAGCTTCTTAGCCATACGATGAAAATTTTGAAAGAATGTTTGACAAGACAACGTCACCCCCTGCTAGTATCAAAGAAGCGGTTAATGAAGTGAAGGAAAAAGTTGAAGATTGTGATTATTCTAAGTTTTCTTCATCAAATTCAGAAGAATAGAAAGTTGTGAAGAAGAAAAAGAATAATAAGAAGGGTAAAAAGATTGAGAAGAATGCTGAAATTCCTCAAGTTCTAAAGTTTGTGTCTGGTTCGTCGTCGATAGAAAATGAGAAATCAGCTGATTCTTGTGAGAAGATTGGGTCTCAAACTGATTTTGATGAGACAATTTTCTATGAACAAAAGACTATGCAAGAAGTCAAAGCTGAATTTTCTAGATTGGTGAAGAATGGGCATAAGTCATCACGTTCTGAGGAAAAGATTTCTGGAAAGAATGTTGGATTGGGTTTTAAGGCACAAAATGAATGATAAAGTAGAGGAGGTTCAAGTTTCAAAACCACAAAATCTGAAGAAAATGAAGTTAAAGCAAGTTAAGAAAGAGGTTTTCAAGGCTGAGAAGGTTCAACCCGAAAGGTTTTACAAACTTAAGAATTCAGAACAAATATTTTCAGATAAAGAAATTCCACTTCATTGCGTCGATGCACAAAAAAAAATTCTGAAGTGTTTGTGAAAGCCGCTGATTCAAAGACCAAGAACAAACAAGCTGCTAAATTTTCTTCTGATAATTCTACTTCAAAAAGCCCAACTTCCAAATGGGTTCATGATCATCGATATTAGGTATATGATACATTTTATGATCATAACTTCCAAATGGGTTCATGATCATCGACATCAGGTAAATGATATATTTTATGATCATTTTGGAGATACAAATGTTTCTGAACCTATGCAGATGCATAAACAGTGGGACAAAGCTAGTCGTTTGTGCTACAATTGTCATAAAAAAGGACATATGGCACGCGATTATCCTTTTCCTGCTGTTTTAAATCAAAATCAAAAGATTCCGGTTGTTGGTAAATCTGCCAAACCTTTGTTTCTTGGTGATAATGGCAGAGTTTTTGATGAATTTCAAGCTACTTTCTTTCAGAAACAAAAACTTTTTGTTCCAACTTTTTCAAAAGTTCAAAATGTAGGTTGTTCGTCACAGTCACCTGTGATTGATTCATCAAAAACTGAATTACCAAAACAACAAATCTGGAAACCTAAAGTGGTTTCAAAAGGAAACTAGGACACTGGTCAACCAGAAGCACTTCGCCTCGGGTCATTTATGAAGTGATAAGTTTGACCAGTGTGCAGATACTTCTAGAAGACCAATCGGTGATTGCAAAATTATTGATTGAGGAGTATTCTGCTTAACTCAAAGTTCATGCCATATTTTTCTAACCTGAAAGTTTTCTGAAACTTTAAACTACAAGGTATCCGTGTTGGTTGATCAATTTTCTATCTTTACATTTCGTTTTGTCGTTTAGGGGAAGAAAATTGAAAAAGTCAAAAATAGAGTCTTGCTTTTATAAAATGAAAAATCCAAAAATAGATTTTTTCATTTTAAGGGGGGGAATTGCAAGTAAGGGGGAGTAAATGCATGTTATGGGGAAAAAGATGAATACATGCAAAATATATAGTGAAGGATGCAAAATATATAATATTTTGAGAAATTGATCATTGGGAAATGATGGTACATTGGCTTACGTATCTGACTCATGGATAGAGTATATAAAAGAGCCATAGTTGATGATATCATGAATTCAATTACTTTGTATCGAAAAAGTCAAAAATAGAGTCTTGCGTATCGAAAGATTGACTTTAAGGTAAATGATTTAACCCCTCTTATTTCTTTTTGCATGGAACATACTTGACGATATCATGAATTCAATTACTTTGTGATAATCACAAGTGTAATCACACACGAAAGAGAAAAATATATGAATATGTCTGATAGTGTGTGATGAACTGATCAAAGTAAATCTAATCAATACCTTAACATATCCAGATGTTATGAGTATGATTCTGCCTGAGTTTAAGATGGACAAATTATACCGGCAATCAACATTACTTATGCGTTTCAATTAGTTGAAATTGAAGTGTAGTTGAGTGCGTTATGACCAATATGATCCCATATAGTGATCTTTCTCATACCAAAAATAGAGTTTAATTCTGTATTGCAATTTCATTTCATTTCAGAAAAATACAAAAAACAATTCGGTGTGTTTTAGTATAAGTTTGAAAAATCAAAAAGATTTTAGGTCTGTTATAAACTTTCTAAAAGCCAAAAAGATTTTGTTTATGCGTTATTTTTTATCTGATAAACATGTGATACAAATCAAAATTTCAAAATCATGTCTTGGAGTCTCAAATAAATGTTTTGTGCCGAGATTATTTATGTTTGAACAGGTTGCTAAGTGAAAACATGTCATAACTTCAAGTCTTCTGAAGCTGCTGATAAAGAGAGAAACACACTCTGTATCATCAAATTATTCAAGATCAAGATTCTATCATGTTGAGGTTGAGTTTGTTTGAAGATGTATTTCTATTGAATGAACAGATTTTGCACTTGAGGGGGAGTTTGATTGAAGATACAGTTCTCTGTGTTGTTAAGAAACTACACACGTCCAGGGGGAGTTTGTTGACGCATATTCTATACGTCGTGTGAAGTATCTGATCAAGACGATGTGAAGATCAAAACAAGACAAGATTGCTGTCAGGCGAACCTGATCCGAACTGGCAATTCGGATCAGTCGAACCACCAGTTCGTTTGAGGTTCGGACCGTCGAGTATAAATAGTTGTTTTGTCTTTGTTTTTCCGTAACCGAGCAAGATTGTTCTGAATCTAAAGTGTGTGTTTTTGTGATATTTTCTCTGTGTTAGTTTTCATTGTTCTCTGATTGTAATTGTTCACTTTGATCAATAAAACAATCGGTTTAATTACGTTTCATATCCAAAATAGCTAGATCAAGTAGACAATCCGATGCTCACGAACTTTTAACTCGCACCTCTTTAACCTCATAACTAAGAACTTTATGCTTATAGCCTGAAATCTTGGATGACCCAGATTGAGAGCTAGAAATATTTTGTTTGTGAATAAACCGTGTGACATGTGATGTATTAAAATTAGCTTTGTTAGTTGTTTGGATAAAATAGCTATGATGACTCAGAAAGATTTTGATGATTGGGCACACAATTTTGAGAATAATATTTCGGATAAATCTATTTTTGTTTGTCACTCTCTCACGCAAATGATGCTAGCATGGAAAATATGTCTGAAACTAGTTTCACTGGTAATTCACATATAGCGTTGATGGCAAATGGACAATTTGTGTCTCATGAAACTGTTTTAGATAATGAAACAATTTCTGTTGAAAAGATTGTTGAGAAAGATGAGAAGAAAGTATTTGAAGAAAAAGTTGCTGCTGAGTTGGTCTCAAGCAAACAACTTAAGGGGCATTAAAGCTAAATTTACTCAAGTTTCTCAAGCTGGTTCTTCTAAGTCTCAAGTTGAATTGTCAAAGATACCGGGTTACAAACATGTAGGTTTGGGTAGTGAAAATAAGAAAGTTGAGAAGAAAGACAAAAAGAATATGTCAAAGAAAATTCCGAAAGAAAAGAAAGATACAAGTTTGGATCAAATTTATCATTTAGCTCAGGTTTTCATATCTACAACAGAGAAAGGATTCGGAGGTAAGAAACAAAAGAAGGATTCATCTGAAAGTTTTGCTAGAGTTGGTCAACAGTTCAAAGAATGTTTTTCATCTAGATCAAATTCTACACCTCGAACTCCTACTTCAAAATGGGTGTATGCTAATCTATTTCAAGCTTTTGATGATTTTTATGATAATTTTGATTCTGATGATGTGTGTCATGCATTTTAGGACAAACAAAAACCAAAGCGCTCATATCGCTTGTGCTATCAATGTCGCCGAAAAGGCCACATGGCACAAAATGGTCCTAAAATGGCAAAAAGATCATTTTCTGATAAATCTGCCACATTCATTGATGTATCAGGCAGAGTTTTTATAGAGTCAATACCTTCATAATTTAAATCAAAAAATAAACAACTTTTCAAATATGATTCAAGTGTTGGTGGTTCATCACCTGATGAAGACTCAGTTCAAATTGAAAAAGCTAAAATGTAGTGGCGATCTAAGTTGATCTGCAAAGCTGCAAATGATTTTACTGACGACACTGGTCGACCAGAAGCTGTGTGCTTCGGGTCATTTAAAAACTAATTGTTTTTTTCCAGTGTGCAGGTTTCGTCAAGAAGACGTGTTAGTGATTGTGAAGTTCAAGCTTCAAGCAGTTACTGATAGTGGAGTCTCCTGCGTAACTTAAATTTATTGTTTCATATTTCAACATTGAAAGTTTTTCTGAAAGCTTAAACTGAAAGGTATCAGTATCGATTGGTCAATTTTTTTACTTTTACATTTCGTATGTAGTTTAGGGGAGAAAATTGAAAACCCAAAAAGAGTGTCTTTGTGTTTTTGTTAAAATGAAAAATCCAAAAATAGAGTTTTCATTTTAAGGGGGATAAAAACAGAAAAATACAAAAACATTGAAAAATGAGAAATTATATCCAAGATAATTGGGAAATGATGGTACATTGGCTTAGGTGTCTGACTCATGGATAAATTAGATGAAAAAGCCATAAGATCATTGATCGATGTGCTTGGTAGACTCGGTATTGAATCAGAAAGTATCAAATGTGATATACATTAAATAATAATGCTTGACCAAGTGGACAACATCTTAAAGTGTATCTCAAGATATTGAAAAGATGTGTGAAAAAGAAAAAGAGAAGTCACTGTGTATACATGTGTTCATTTTGCCAAATTAAACTTGTTTGCTTTTCTTTATTTTCTTAAATGATTTGACTATCTCTACGTATCCACAAGATCGACCTTATAGTTGTTCATCTAAGGTTCTACTTTATTTTCATTGGTGTTTCGTATAATTCATCGGACTTTCTCTGCGTGTCCACAAGATGGACCTGATTATTGTTGAATAAAACAATTTTAACTTGTTTTATTTCCTTATTTTGTTAAATCTGAGGCCTTATCTACGCATCGAAAGATCGACCTTAAGGTAGACCATTTAACGTTCTTATTTCTTTTTGCATGGAACACAGTTGACTATATCATGAATACAATCACTATGTGTTAAATCACAAATGAAATTACAAAGTGTGATAAGCAAATACATATATGAGTATGTCTGATAGTGCGGGGTACACTAGTCAAAGCAAACCTAATCAATACAATAACATATCCAGATTTTATGAGAATGATTGTGCCTGAGTTTAAGATGGGCAAATTATACCAGTAATCGACATGACTTGTGTGCTGAAGTAATTGAAATTGAAGTGTAGTTCAGCTTGTTATGTTCAATGTCTTTTTCGCAAAAGACAAAAATAGTGTCTGATTTCTGTGTTGCATTTATATTTCATATCGGAAAAGTCCAAAAAGTTTTTAAGCGTGTTTTAGCATAAACTTAGAAAATCAAAGATATTTTCAGTGTGTTTTGATTTAAAGTTTCAAAAAGCCAAAAAGATTTTTATTTCTTATTTGTTTTCGACCGATCGATATAAAATGCAAAATTATGATTTCAAAACTATATCTTGGATTCTCGAAGAGAAGTTTTGCGCCAAGATTAAATTAATTTTCAAATGAAAAGAAAGCCGTGTTTCTGTCTTCTGAAATTGCAGGTGATGTGTGTCAAAAGTCAAGCATGGTGAAAGGAAGAGTTTGTAGTATCTTTCACTAATGGATCTTGAAGTTCAAAGATTGTTCAAGTTTGTCACACCCCCAACTAACCACTAACGGAGTTTATACCGTTAAGGGGTGCGAGCAAACCAGGACCACAACCATTAGTTACAAATACTAAACGACTCAGAGTTAGTCCAAATATATGTCATAAATTAAGTCTCAAAATACGCAGCGTTATATATTGTCTTAGCACTAACCACGTGCTTTACAAAATCATTGTTTTAAATTCCCAATTTGATTTAAGCAAAAGTAAAATGTCTTCATGTGCCATGCCAACCCGCTCCGGATACTCCTCGGCGATCTGCAAAAGTTTAAACCACGCAAGTGTCAACCTAACGGTTGGTGAGTTCACAGTGGGCTTGTCACGCAGTGGCCCGGTCTCATAATCATAATTGTGTCGACATATACTTATGTAATATTTATTTGTGAAAAGCAATGCTCAGTGATAATACACCAGTCCATAATCATAGTAACATGATTTAGTAAAAGTAATGTCCGTAACATGCGTTATCGGGTATGTACTAGTTTTGTAAAATTAAAGTGCTCAACCGATATCGCGGGTAGCTAATCCGTTGTTCCATGCACTAAGGAAGTTTGTACCAAAGCTGACTAATAAATATTGTAGTGGCATCGCCATCATCTATTTTGTTTTGCGGACATACGTCATCGCGGCTTTGCCTCCCCCGTGTCCTCTCGGGATCACGGTCAGATAGGCTGATATTGTACCTCCGTACACCTCCAGTGTCACGAGGCGGAGTTTGTCAAACTCCAGTAGATCTACTCAACATCCCCTCGCTTTACAATTAATGGCACAATTAAGTTGAGGACTTTTTCAGTTAAAGGCAATCCTTAGAAATCATGTGATATCATGTGGTTTAGACTTTAACCTACACTAGCCATATTAAGACGGTTTACCGGATTCTCATGAATCTCAAAATGTTTTCAGTTTCGTTTCAGAAATAGTTTATTTAAGTTCCACAAGTGTTTCCCATAAAACACTTCAAGGTTATCAAAGAGGTGCGTGGCACTCATAAGGTTTCAAGTTTATAAAAGAGGTGCATAGCACTCGTAAGGTTGTCAGCATTGTTTTCTGTTAAGTTATTCAGTGTGTCCCAAACGGGCTCACAGTAAACGGGTTAGTGACACTCACCTTGGGTTGCACTGCTACACTTGCTAAATAATCCAAGTATTGTTTGCTTAACGAAGACCTAAGAACACGTTTAGGTCTCAAGTATTAGTTTTGTGTCTAATCTTTAACTTTTGTCACTATGGCCCATAACATAGCACGATGGAACTATGACACGACATACCGACACACGACACCGATGGTTGATCATAAACGTGGGTTCACATAACTCAGAAATCAAAGCATGTTTCATTATTGCATAATCATGTAAGTCATGGCATAACATTCAAATAAGTTGCACAAGTTTAGGTTTTGGTCTTGGCACAGTTTCGCTACACAGTTTCGCTATGTGCACGGGCAACACTTTCGCTAGGGAATACTCGAAACTGGCACAGTTTCGCTAGATAGTTTCGCTCGAAACTGATGACACAGTTTCGCTGTCACACCCCCAATTTCCACTAACGGAGTATAACCGTGTGGGGTGTGATCTAGACTAGGAATCCCAGACTTTAGTCACAACCAAACCATAACAGAATTTATAAATTAACA
This sequence comes from Deinandra increscens subsp. villosa, assembly GCA_039602395.1. Taxonomy (NCBI): domain Eukaryota; kingdom Viridiplantae; phylum Streptophyta; class Magnoliopsida; order Asterales; family Asteraceae; genus Deinandra; species Deinandra increscens. The sequence continues at coordinate 96,166,753 of JBCNJP010000027.1, forward strand.
TAAAGTTTTTGTTACAGACCAAAACAGTAAGTTTAACAGTTCAGCGGAAGCATAAATAAAGTTTGCAGTTATGGTGTTACAAAACGATGGACATAAATATTTGAATTTTCCAAGTTTTTCAAAAGGTATCCATAGGTAGTACTGCCGCCACCGGTGCCGTCCATGATCCACCTAACGACCTGAAAAGAAATCAACAATCAAGTGTCAGCCAAGGCTGGTGAGTTCACTAAAGCAGTCTACCCGTCACAAGTAGACCAAATGTTTATGAATAAAGTCAGGTAAAACACAATCAATATCATAAGACCAGTAAAATTCCATATCGTAGGTAGCTAGCCTATAGTTATGTACACCTGAATTGTTCGTAACCGAAGCTGACAATGTTTTGATAGGGAATTCCTATGAACCTTGCCTTCCCGTGTCTTGAAGGATCACGGAGGGTAGGCTAACATTGGTCTCAGTCCGACCGCCAGTCGGGAGGGTGCATCCTGTGCACCGCTGAGCGGGGGTGTCAATCCCCAGTAGTACTACTCAATATTACCTCGCTATTTTATATTAACGGCCCGAAAGTAAGGACTTTTTATAAATAAAGTTCAATTCAGTGAAACATATGATATTATGTCGGAAATTTACCCAGTAAGAAATACCTTACCGTTTGGGTCACCATCCTTACCGGATGCAACCACCTGCGCGTTATCGTCCCTGAACGGACATAACAATAATATAAATGAACTCACCTTAGGTTGCTCGGCTTACTCTTCAATGAATCCGGTTATGATTGTTAACGAGGACCTAATAATCACATTAAGGTCTTAGGTGTAAGGTTGTGTTTAAAACTACTAGCACGTTGGAAAACACGACACGACATAACGACACACGACATCGATGGTTGATCATACACAAGGGTTCATATACATCAGAAGTCCAAGCATGTATTATCATAGTATAAAGCATGCAAGTCATGGCATATCATTCAAGTAAATTGCACAAGTTTGGATTCTGGTCACAATTTCGCTAGCAGTTTCGCTAGGCAGTTTCGCTGTGTGCACGGGCAGCACTTTCGCTAGGCAATACCCGATGACACAGTTTCGTTAGGCTAGTTTCGCTCGAAACTGTCGGCACAGTTTCGCTAGCCTAGTTTCGCCCGAAACTGGTTTGAACTTTCGTTCAGGGAATTTCGCTCAGTAGTTTCGTTCGGACAGGTCTGGTTGGCTTACCCGGCGACACTACAGTTTCGCTACATAGTGTCGCTGGATGAAGATATACATAGTTTCGCTACCTAATTTCGCCTGATGAAGGCACAGTTTCGCTAGTCGCTAAAAAAACTCGTAAATTTGACTAAAAATCTTTCTAACAGCTTCTGTACCTCATGCAATTCGATATCTAGCATACCTAAACGTTTACCAACATCATGGGAGCAATTTTAACACCTTAAACATGGATTCTAGTCATCAAATTACCAAGAACACATTTTCACATAAAGGAACCTAATTAGCATGGATCTTCATATTGACATGGCAAGTTACAGAATTTATGTTATGTCTAGCATCCCTAGGCATTATAGCAGAAGCATACACATTTGTATGTTGATTTGGTCATCTTTTTAAGAAAAGCACAAAGAGTAGCATAGAAAAAGTAGTCTTGGGGACTCACGGTTGATCTCCAAGCTCTAATGGATGATGATTTAGGGCTGGGATCTCGGCGGTTCGTGCTGATTCCTTGCTGGTCAGAAAACTCCAGAGAAGGAGAGTGCAGGAGTGTGTGTTTTGTGAGGTGCAAGTAAAAATGAGAAGTTTGGCTTGGGGTTTCTATATATATAGTGCTAGTTTCGCCGGCAGTGTCGCTGGCTGTTTCGCTGGCTGTTTCGCTAGCCACGCGAAACTGGTTCCCGGAAACCAAACGTCTTAGCTACCGGGTGAAACTGTAATTTCGCTCGATAGTTTCGCTGGCCACCAGAAAGGGGCCAATTTACATTCTAAGTAAGATGAACACGATTTCTCGATAAATCACATAAATGCACAGTTAATTAAATAAGTATGTTGCATTGCTTTACACAGTGGTAATAAGTAATTAATCATATAACACATATGGACGGGTTCGGTGATCAACCAAAGGTCGTGGACGTATCCGGTCTAGTTAAGTATTAGTTACAAGTTGTAATGTGACTAACGGAGATTGCCTAACGGAACTAATGGAATTAACGGAAAAACTTAACGGAGTTAACTTGGGAAGTTGCAGTTGTCACAGCCTCCCCATGTTAAAGAATTTTCGTCCCGAAAATTGTCGTAGTGCTAACTGTGTCACGGATCGTTATGAGAGAGTCCAAGCTCTTTGCTCCAAGGGGAATGATGGTCGGTATATGATTAAAAGCATCGAGTGAACATTTCGCATGATCGTATAAGAGTGATTTTTCTATAACAAACGTTTCCATGAGTGAGTTGAGTCGCATCGCAAGTGTCACGATGACACCATATCCGAAATCGAAGTATTTAATATGTCGAAGTGACCATATGTCCACTATGGTATCCAATAAGATAACAGGAAGTATTATGTCAAATGACACGGTAGAGGCAAGAAGTGAGTTCGCAGAAAAGGTATAGGTGGATGACGCTGCAAGGTATCGTAGTACCGATAGCATAGCGAGTAGGCGCGGTTATCTCATAAGGAAGTGCTCTGCTTTACCAAAGCGGTGACAATTTTAGGTGTACGCGAGGTTAACAAGTCGTGGGATGTCAGAAATGCAATAACTAGAAGACCAATGAAATATTTCACCAATTTCCATGGTGAACCAAGACGAGTACGGATCTGGAACGAGTAAACGTTGATAAGGGTCCTGGAAAAGTCACGGGGTTGCTCCAAAGAACATATGATTTGTCTTTTATAATACAAACCTTGAGTTGTTAAAACGTTGTTGTTCATCTGGGTCGTAATCTATATTTGACCCTTAGTAGGAAATTTATATCAGGATGTTTCCTCTTAATACAGAGGGTTAGAAAACAATAAGTTTTATTTGATTAAACTGTGTATGTCCCTTCTAGTGAAAATATGCATGAGGGACATGGGAAATCACAACGGAAATGACATAGATTTTTCTTTATTGTGGGCGCTGTCCCATTAAATGAAGTTTCTTAAAATAAGGTTTTTTTGTCTATGATTTCAAGGTAAATATGTGGTTCAGCACTGATCCCACCTTCCACGTGCTGATATTGCTTATGTATAGGGTTTACCGCGGCTAACCCACCACACTACCAGCACGTTGAGGGTGTACCAGTTTCCTGGCCATTCCTGGCTATTTGACAATTTTGTCAGATAATATACTTGAAAATAAGGTATCTTATGTTTTTCCCCAATGTTTTTGAGTTGATTGCGAGAGAAAGATTTGAAACTATGCAACATGTGAAAATTTTGTATTTTGCGACAAAAGGGTTTTTCCACGTTTTCGGTCGGTGGGGTCTTCACCCACGGTGAGGATTATTAAGAGTTTAGCGGGCGCAACGCGAATACAATTTGAGTTTCTGAAGGGGATTCAAAAGATAAGGTAGTCCTTCACGTTTAGGTTTGAAATGAGGTTTGCCAACATGGGATATACCGTTATGCATATTACCCTCCGGTAAAGACCCAAAATAAGGGTGACGTTCTAATGACCGAAAGGCTATTTGTAGAAGCATAAATGATGACAAGTATGGGATTACAGATTCAGGATGAAGAGCGAGGTATCTAGCGTAGGGTAGTTGCAACTGCTCGTTTCAAAGAAAGTCTTCCAGTACATTTGACGCGAATCCGGAGAAAACGATTTGGGTCGACCGACATAAATGCGAGTGTGTCAATGGTCGCACCATACAGAAGAATCGTACACCAGCTTATATCGGCCCTCAAGATTAAGTAGAAGTGTAAACGTGTAGTACCAGCGACTGGTCAACTTGATGTTTAAGGAGCATATGGGAGACACAATGGAGGTCTATATAGACGACATGGTGGTAAAATCCAAAAAAGCTAAGGATCATATCCAGGATCTCCAGACTGCCTTCAATATTCTCGATCGGTATAACATGAAGTTAAACCCTTCCAAGTGTCACTTTGGGGTGCGAGCAGGGAAATTTCTAGGATATATGCTTATTGAAAGAGGGGTAGAAGCAAGCCCGGAGCAGATCAAGGCAATTCTGAATCTAGAATCCCCATCAAACATTAAAGAAGTACAGATATTAACAGGGAGGATAGCGGCGCTTAACAGGTTCATTGCAAGACCCTCAGAGAAAAGTAAAGAGTTTTATGATATTCTGAGAAAAAACAAAAGGTTCGAGTGGAATGAAAAGCATGAAGAGGCCCTGAAATCCCTAAACGAATACTTGTCAATAGCTCCACTTCTTATGAAACCAGAGAACGGGGAGCCGTTATCTCTATACCTCGTAGTATCCAGAAGCTCAGTCAGCGCTGTATTAGTAAAATATCATAAAGGCCAGCAGCATCCAGTGTACTATGTAAGTAAGACTCTGCTAGACACATAATCCAGGTATTCCTATCTTGAGAAACTAATTTTAGCCTTAATTATAGCTTCCACGAAGCTAAGACATTACTTTGAAACTCATGTTATTTTTGTAAAATCAAACTATCCAATAAGGCAGTTCTCAGGAAGCCGAAAATGTCAGGTAGGATGGCTAAGTGGGCAGTCAAATTGAGTGCCTAAGATATAAGATATGAGCCAAGAACATCAATCAAATCCCAAGCCTTAGCCGACTTTGTGGCTGATTTCAGCAGTGACATTGAGCCAGTAGCCGATAAGGAAGTCCAGAAGCTTGAGAAGCTCGATGACAAATGGATTCTCTACACGGATGAATCCTCAAATGTTAGAGGAACAGGGTTGGGCATCCTGCTAAAATCGCCACAGGGGTACATAATACCATTATCCATATCCTGTGAGTTTCAAGCTACCAACAACGAATCTGAATATCAGGCTTTGATTGCTGGATTACAACTCGCCAAGGATATGGGAATTTGGTGCATTCAAGTATTTATTGATTCTCTCTTATTGACTAACCAATTCAATGGCTCTTATGCAGTGAAAGGGGAAAATCTAATTAAATATTTGGATATTGTTATAAAATTAGTTTTGTGCTTCGAAACTTTTAACATAACGCAGGTACCAAGAGAAGAGAATTCAGAAGCTGATGCTTTGGCAAATCTAGCTTTATCGCTCAGGATACAGGAAAATGTCAGGATCCCAATAACACACATCCTAACCCCAGTAATAGCTAAATAGGAAGCTTATACGCTTGACAGTAACGGAGACGCGGATGTTGGGGATCCCAAAGATGTTCAGAAATCCTGGACGCACCCAATAAAGAAATATCTACAAAGCGGGGAGATTCCTAAGGGAGAAAATCCGATGGCTATTCGCGCCAAGGTAATACCTTGTTTTATCTTAGATAACATTCTATATAGAAAATTTCTTGCAGGTGTATACTTGAGATGCCTAGAAAAGTCAGAAGCTCTTGAGGTGCTCGATGACATTCATGCAGGAGATTGTGGAAATCATACTAGGGGCGGCGTACTATTCTCCAAGATCCTTAAATGAAGAAAGATGCCATGAGCTTCTCCCAGAAATGCGATGCCTGCCAAAGGCATGGTAATATTCTGCACCAACCTGTTGAGCATCTGCATTCTATAGTCTCTCCTTGGCCGTTTATGAAGTGGGTCATGGATTGTAAAACCATGAGCGATCTTACTACTGGATAAACCGATCAATCTAGTGAAACAAGTTGTGTTTCTTCACAAAAGTGCTTAATGGGTCAAATGGGTTGAGATCTCAGAAATTGCTTCAACGGATGCTAAGATTAAGGTTAATTGCTCAAAACCTACAAAATAAACATCATGAAGCTTATTTAGTTTGAGTCAATCAATCAATAATCTGAAATTTGAAAATTTCAAAATCTTCAACACTTAGAAAATTTTCAGCCATGTTCTTGAGCATAATCAGTGGATCAAACTCAAATTTCACGAAATCAAGTTTTTATTGCACCAACAGTTTAGGAATTTGCTTAGGAACACATTTGTTAACTACAACAAACTCCAAAAAACCATTTAATCTATGTGAAATCGGATCAAATAGTGATTCTTATGAAAACCTTCCAAGAACACAATTTTTGCTCTAAAATCTTCAATACTTAATGTTTTTGAATGATTCAAGTTGCTATCATCCCTAAATCATGAGTCTAACATGTATGCATGTTCATTTTTGACTCAAAATCAGTGGAAGATAGACTTTTATTTTCAAAAGAAACGCACAGCACGTATGCTCTGTATTCGCATAAATCTGAAAAACTAAAAAATTGACCCATTTATTGTGATTATTGGTGAAATCTAAGCATTCCAACAGATTCCTTGTGAAACTTCGTTTAAAATGGTTCAAGGAATCATACAAACAACTCGATTTGATGACTTGAATGAGTGATTCTTCAAGTTTTTGAGAAAAACCTCAAGAACATGAAGAACAATGGCTCTGATACCATTTTTCAGGACCAATTTGGAGCCTTTACTCTTCCAATGCACAGAGCCAAGTGCGGAAATCATAAATCCATGATCAAATCATAGTGTTTGTTGGTTGAAATCCTTAGATTTCATGTCTGAAACTCAAGAACACGAGGGTTTTCACACACATGTGCTCTCTCTCTTCAAACAGCCGTCCAAAAGCTTATTTTAGGTTATTCTCATGTTCCTATTTATACTGGAGAGAGCACCTGCCGTCACAGCACTGAAATCAAGAGAATGTTATTGAAATTAGTGAAAATTATGTCATCAGACTGACGAGATTTCCAAGAACAAATGCTGACATCGCCAAGACCACTTGGTGAGGTCGCCAAGAACACTTGTCCAGATCGCCAAGAGCAAAACCAAGTCGCCAAGACTTCCTCGTGAGGTCGCCAAGCTTGGTGAGGTCGCCAAGACTAACTCTAAATCATCAAGTGCACTCGTAAAATGTCAAGAATAATTATTGAACCTTTAAGGGTTGTTATTATGAAGACACATTCAATTATTAACATTAGCCAAGTAAATTATCATGAAATGGCTCAGAATATGGATCCAGACTTTCACATCACAATAGAAATGTACAAGGGCAATTTCCTCAATATCAATGATCAACACAAGTTATGACATTACATATGAAATACAAAACATCGAATACTTGAATGATTAACACAAACATCAAGAGAATTATCCAAATACAAAATACAAGTAAAGTGAAAGATTTACAATTTGAGCACAAATACTAAGGATGTTATGTTTGAGTTGCCACCAACCCTATAAAGATCTTACAATGCACCCAAATGATCAAGGGGTTTTCAAAGAAATTCATACTTTTGATGCTGCTGAGAGAAAAAGTTATGAACTTGAACAAAAGGTGTTTGGTTATCTTACCATGGCTCTACCTACCGAGTTACTACATCAATTCAGTACATGCAAGAAATCAAAACAATTCTGGGATGCCTTATCGGCAAGGTGTGAAGGCAATGATGAATACCAGAAGAGTCGATGAAAGGTGTTGAACAAAGAGTTTGACAACTTTCAACATTATGAAAAGGAGAATAGTACGGCTCTTGTATCAAGATTTTCACATCTTATCAGCGAATTGAAAATTGTTGGGATTGAGAAAACCAATGAAGATTTGAAAGAGAAAATAAAGGAGGCTTTACCTGAAAATGAAAAATTATGTCTTGCTATTCACCCATGATAAAGAATATTCTACATTATCATTTCATGAGCTCACTGGTAAACTTCATGCTCGGGAAATGGAAATGATGAATTTAAAGAAATCAACTGCTAAATTGCAATATCCAGAATTATATCATGGAGAAAATTCTGCTAGCATAAATGCTAAGGCTAAACCAAGTGGTCTTAGTTCTGCACCAACTACTGCTTTTATTGGAAATATGTCTAAAGCATCTGGTAATACTACAACAAGGGGTTGTAGCTTTACAATTCTAGAATCATCAAATCAAAGTGCATTTTCTGTCAAATCAGTGGATGATTGTGCAAAGTTAATTTCTACTCTCATTACATCTTCATTTGGAATTATTATCAATGATGTCAGCAATGCTCGTTTGACCGAAAAAGATCATGATGAAATTGATGATAATCAGGTAAATGATATGGATATTATCTGGCAATTGGCTATGTTGAGTCAAAAGTCAAAGCGATATTTCAAGAAAAGTGGAAGAGACCATTTAGGATCAAATAGAAAGCTGGGTTTTGATAAATCCAAGATAAAATGTTACAAATGTTCGAATCTTGGACATTTTGCAAGAGAATGTCAACAAGCTCATATTTCCAAAGCTACTAATAATATTCAACCATCATCAAGTAATTCACATACAACAGCATTGACTGCTCAGGATGATAAACATTACAATTGGGGTAAAATATTTTGTGATAAATCAGCTTTGATTGTCGCTCATGAGCAAGATGAATATTATTCTGATTCAAGTTCATATGAAGCTGCTGAAAATGAAAATTTTGAGTCTAAGATTGAAAGTTTGACAAAAGATAATGAGAGGTTATTGAAAGAAAATTATTTGTTAGAAAAAGAAGTTAAGATGATTACTGAAGTTCTTCAATTGGTAAAGAAAGATTTGGAGATATCTAAAAAGAATGAAACGGATTGTGAAGAAAAGACGGCAAAGTTGGTTGATGAAAAGGATGAGTTGGTTAAAGAAATTCAGAAATGGAAGGATGAAGCAGAAGATGCTGCTAATGATTTTCAATGTCTGTTTGAAAAATCAAAAATCAAACTTGATCTACTTATAGAGACTTCTGTTGAGAATGTTGCTAAGATTGAAGATTATTGTAAAACCACGGAGCTGATCTTACTACTGCTAGATTCGATAATATGAGAATGCACATGATGTAAATAAAGATTTGCTTTATTGATTCACAAAGAGTTACAAGCTAGAAAGAGAAACACACCCAGTTACACACAGTTAAGAGATATGAAATGACAGAACTTGTGAACTCTCTCTAACACGAACTATTTATAGTTAGCAACTTACCAGCGTACCAACTAGCATACCATTATGTATGGACGTACCAATTGGTATGGCGTACCATTTGGTACGACACCTTGGTATGTTGCAACTATACGACTCACAAAGAGGCTCTAGACTAGATACAATACACGAGACACACGGTAACATAGGAATATGCTCTAACAAACTCCCCCTTAACGTGTAGTGTATCTATGTATCTATTTATCTAACTAAACTTCAGTCATCAATCTTCAGCATAGCTGCATCTGATCTTCAACTTAAAATCTTCTCAGAAATAGAGCTTGCATGGTTGGATCAATCTTGAACAATCTTTTAACTTCAAGATCCACTTGTGAAAGATATTACATACTCCCCCTTTCACCATGCTTGAGTCTTGTCACACAGAACCTGCAATTTCAGAAGACAGAAACACGGCTTTCTTTTCCTTTTGAAATTTAATTTAATCTTGGCGCAAAACTTCTCTTCGAGAATCTAAGATATAGTTTTGAAATTATAATTTTGTATCTTCTATCGATCGATCAAAAAAAATAAGAAACAAAATCTTGTTGAGTTTTTGTAACTTTATATCAAAACACACCAAAAATCTTTTTGATTTTTCTAAGTTTATGCTAAAACACACCTAAAATCTTTTTGGATTTTTCAGATATGAAACATAAATGCAATACTATATCAGACACTATTTTTGTCTTTTGCGAGAAAGATCACAACTTGGGATCTTATTGAACATAACATGCTAAACTACACTTCAATATCAATTACTTCAGCACACAAGTCATGTCGATTGCTGGTATAATTTGTCCATCTTAAACTCAGGCACAATCATACTCATAACATCTGGATATATTATTGTATTGATTTAGATTGCTTTGACCAGTGTACCCCACACTATCAGACATACTCAGCTATGCTTTTGCTTATCACATTTTGTGATTTCATTTGTGATATAATCACATAATGATTGAATTCATGATATTGTCACTTGTGTTCCATGCAAAAATAAATAAGAACGTTAAATCATCTACCTTAAGGTCGATCTTTCGATACGCAGATAAGGCCTCGGATTTAACAAAATAAGAAAATAAAAACAATTTGAAATTGTATAACCCAACAACAAGCAGGTCGGTACTCCCGTACACGCAAAGAAAGTCCGATGAGTTATACAAAACACCAAAGAAAATAAAGTAGAACGTCAAACGAACAACAATCAGGTCGGTCTTGTGGACACGCAGAGAAAGTCCGATCGTTTGAAAAAATAAAGAAAATCAAATAAGTTTTAAATCTTTGCAAAATGAACACATGTAGACACAGTGACTTCTCATTTTCCTCTTTCACATATCTTTTTCTTGATATCTTGAGATATGCATCAAGATGTTGTCCACTTGGTCAAGCATTAGAATTTAATGAATATCACATTTGAATACTTTCCGATTTAATGCCAAGCCTACCAAGCACATCAAACAATGATCTTATGGCTTTTTCATCAATTTTATCCATGAGCCAGACACGTAAGCCAATGTACCATCATTTCCCAATCATGTCGGATCAATTTCTCATTTTTCAATGTTTTTGTATTTTTCTGTTTTTTCATTGTTTTTGTATTTATCCGTTTTTCTCCCCCTTAAAATGAAAACTCTAGTTTTGGATTTTCATTTTAACAAAAACACAAAGACACTATATTTGGTTTTTCAATTTTCTCCCCCTAAACTACATACGAAATGTAAAAGAAAGAAAATTGACCAATCTATACTGATACCTTTCAGATTTTAGCTTTCAAAAAAACTTTCATTTTGAAATATGGAACATTCAATTTAAATTAAGCAGGAAACTCCACTATCAGCAACTGCTTAAAGCGTGAACTTCACAATCACTGACAGGACTTCTTAAAGAAACCTGCACACTGGTTTAAATGATTAGTATTCAAATGACCCGAAGCACACAGCTTCTGATCGACCAGTGTCTTCCACAAAATCATTTGAAGCCTTTCTGACCACTTTAGGTCGCCACTGCATTTTTACTTTTTCATTTTGAACCGAGTCATCATCCGGAGATGAACCACCAACACTTGAATCGAATTTGAAAAATGATTTCTTTTGAGATTTAGTTTTGGAAGGTGGGGACTCAGTAAAAATTCTGCCTGATTCATCCACAAATTTGGCAGATTTGGTATAAAATGATCTTTTAACATTTGCAGGACAATCCTGTGCCATGTGTCCCTTTCAGCGACATTGATAGCACAAACGATATGATTGTTTAGATTTTGGTTTGCTTTGAAATGTATCACATCTATCATCAGAATCAGAATTATCATAAATATCATCAAATACTTGAAACCTGTTTGCATGTACCCAGTTAAATGTAGGACTTTGAGGTGTAGAATTAGATCCAGATGAATATTCTTTTGGAGAACTTTTAGATAAATCCTGCTTCTTTTGTTTGCCTCCAAATCCCTTTTCCATAGTGGAAATGAATACTTAAGCCAAGTGATAAATTTGATCCAAACTAGTGTCTTTTTTTTCTTTCTTAACCTTCTTTGACACATTTTTCTGATTTTTCTTCTCAAACATCTTGCCTTCACTACCTAAACCAGAACGTTTGTAACCCGGTAGCTTAGTTAAATCGACTTGAGAACTTGAAGGACCAATTTTAGCAGCTTGATTGAATGAAGCTTTAATATCCTTCAACTTGTTAGTTTCAACCAATTTTTGCAGCAACTTGTTCTTCATTCAATTCTTTATCATCTTTTTCAATCTATTTCCCTACAGAACCAACTCCCTCATCAGATATAAACCCACCAGATACAAACTTTGATGTAGATTTATCAATCAAACTTTCCTCCTTTTCCCTTGTCTTGTTTGAAACCTTAGAATCCTTCTTCCTAGATTTTTCAGAATAATCTCCAGTTATATTAGAAAAATTAAGATCAGCTAGAGCATCAGATTGAATAACTGGATGTGGAATTTGATTATGCTCTTCGCTTCCAAAAACCTTCTTGAATTCTCATCTTTGCACAAGTAACTTGTGAAAGAATGTGAATTCTTCAAATTGTTCAATTGCCTTTTAAGATCCAATACTTTAACATTCAAATCAGATATTTTCTTTTGAGCTTCCCCCAACGCTTTTTCTGAATCAATTAATTACTCTGAAGCTCTATTAGATACAAACTTCTCTTGTCGCATCTGATCATGGGCATCATACACTTCTTGAGTAATTTTCTTCACCCTGCCCTCATGAATCTCAATATTTCTTTTCAGTAATTGATTTTCTTCTTTCAAACTGATAACTTTGTCTTGTAATTCAGAATGAACCAATCGATGTTGGTTTTCTGCAGCAGTAACTTCATCAAACTCTTTCTTGAGTTCATCATAAGCTTGCTTCAGCGCTTCGACTTTCGCAGTGGATTTCTAAAATAAAGCATCAAAATCATCAATGACATCTTTTGCTTCACTCTCCCACTTCTCAACACTTTTAACCAACTCTTCATTCTCAGTGTGCAATTTCAAAATTTGTTCTTTATCTGCACTGACCAGCTCATCCAATTTTGTCTGAAGCTCTACAAACTCTTCCATCAAAACATTCTTTTCCTTGACTAATTTCTCATTTATCTTTAGAATCTCATTAGAATCTTCAAACTTCTTTTTGAAACTTTCTAATTCTTCTTCCTTCTTTGTCCTTTTAACCATTAACCCTTCTTTTTCTTGAACCAGATCTCAATGTTTTCTATCCTTTTGAGCACAAAATTCACAAGTTGACTCATAACCATTATCTTCAGAATCACTTGTTTCAGATTTACTGATCTCAGATGCATACCCACTTGATTCAACCTCAATATTTGCCATCAATCCATAATTTTCTAGAGAGTGAACTAAAAATGCAGATTCATCTGGAAACTCTGTAGCCCAATCATATCCTTCCTCAGTCACCAGTGCTTTTGCATCTTTATTATGATTATGATTATCCGAAGTACTTGGTTTAGAAGAAGATTGCTTACATTCTCAAGCAAAATGTCTAAATTTAGAACATTTGAAACATTTAAGCTTCGACTTATCTAAACCAAACTTTCCTCCTTGAAAAAGAGATTGCTTTCCATGTTTCTTTATAAATCTTTTTCCTCTTTGAACAAGCATAGCAAATTGCCATTCCAAATCTAACTTATGCAGCTGATCATCATCCATCTGACTTAAATCATCTGGAAACATACCAGAGTAACCAATTAGACTAAATATGGATCCATATGAAGATGATATGCAAGCAGATAGCAATACAGCTAGATCTTCAGTAGCTTGATTAGCAGTAGACTGGCTTGATGATCTATTGGGAATAGTAAAACTGCAACCCGAAGAATAACCAGTATTTTCAGACATTCCAGCAAGAAAAACTGTTGTTGGTGGATTAATTCTTGAACTAGAATGAGATTTTGCTTTAGCATGCATGGTAGCAACATTTTCCCCAAAATACAATTCAGGAGTTTGAATCGAAGGAGATGCTGACTTCTTGACTATCAATTCCATCTCTCGAGCTTGTAACTTGCTAGTTACTTGACTGAATGTCCAATTTGTATAGCTTGGATCATTAGCCAACATCATTATATAGTTTTCCCACTTTTCGGGTAATGCTTCCAAAAACTTCTCTTTCAGTTCTTCACACTCTTTCTTGACCCCCACAACATCAAGTTCATTGATCAAGTGTAAAAACCTTGCAATCAAATCTGCCACCTTTTCATTATCACAATGTCCAAAATTATCGAATTCTTTCTTTATTATTTCTGAGTCTTCTTGTATTGATCGTTTCCCTCACATCGTTCAGCAATAGCATCCCATAATTCTTTAGCCGTTGTATGTTGTTCAAATTGATGCATTAGATCTTTTGGTAAAGCCATTGTAAGATAACTATATGTTTTCTTTTCTCTTGCAAAGAGTTTTCGTTCCTCCGCATCAAAACTACTAATCATCTTTGGCTTGTTGGGACCTATCATCGGATGCTCATATTCTTTCTCAATTGGAATTCAACAATCAACATCTTGTGAAAAAATGTAAGATTTAAAACGACTCCTCCAGTTATAGTAATCTTCCAATCGTAGCAACTTAGGAACCTTTTGTGTTGTTCCTATCTCATTATCATAATTCATCATTGCTTGCAACGATGTTTGAGCAGCTGAAAATGCGTGAAAATCGCTCATCTTGAAGTTAAAATTTGACCGTCAAAACTTCGAACTCAAAAATGAAGGTATTCCAAGTGGATTTTGGGGGTCAAACCTGAGGGTATTGGCCGTTAGGCAATAAAATTATAGATCTCGTTGATAAAAACGTTTTGGATGGTATTAGCTCCCGTAACTCTTAACAGTTCTCAAGTTACATCAGTTTTACTGAATAACACTTTCTGCCAGCATACCGAAACTTCTCAGCGTACCAATCTACGTACCAGACCAAATCAGTAGACCAAAGCAACTCAGCGTACAAGATGCGGACCAGATGACTTCAGCGTACCAGACCACCCTCAGCATACCAGTTTGGTACGGAGTAACTGTCAGTGGACCAGTGAATAACCGTCGTGGACCAAACTTGAAGATTGTCTTCCGGACTAGATTTCAGCGTACCAGAATCTGATGAATATTGCCTTGCGTACCAGAAGCGTACCAAAGACGTACCAGCTGTTCTTCGAGCGTACCAACCACGTACAAAACTAAGATCGATGGATTTTTCAAATTTTCGACTTTTGGGACTGGAATTTGATTCAGTGAGGTGCGAAAACTCATTAGGAACACTCAGAAATCATTTTTGACCTTAGAATCACTCAGAATCAAGAAAATTTGATGAAAAACGAAGAAAACCCAAACTTTCTCTCTCTAAAAACTCGAAAATGGATCAAATCACAGCAGTAGAGCAACCTGGATTGCTCTGATACCACTTGTAAAACCACGGAACTGATCTTACTACTGCTAGATTCGGTAATATGAGAATGCACACGATGTAAATAAAGCTTTGCTTTATTGATTCACAAAGAGTTACAAGCTAGAGAGAGAAACACACTCAGTTACACAAAGTTAAGATATATGTAATGACAGAACTTGTGAACTCTCTTTAACACGAACTATTTATAGTTAGCAACTTACCAGTGTACCAACTAGCATACCATTTGGTACGGACGTACCAACTGGCAAGGCATACCATTTGGTACGGCACCTTGGTATGTTGCAACTATACGACTCACAAAGAGGCTCTAGACTAGATACAATACACGAGACACACGGTAGCATAGGAATATGCTTCAACACTTATCAAATTGACATAGAGAAGTTATTAGATGAAAAGAGATAGTTAGTGAGTGTAAATAAAGTGCAAGCTGGAAATCTTGAAACTCAGAAAAGAAAAGAAGATAAATGGAAGAAAGAATTATTTGACGAGCTTGATAACCTTCGATTGCAGAAATTTGAAACTCACAAAGTTGCTAAGAGGTTGATCACTACCGAGAAAGAATTGGCAAAAGCACAACAAAAGATCTCTGATTTAAAGATTCAAGTGATTGATGCCAATCGTCTTTTGAATAATGTCACCAATTCTCAATCTTTCACAAGCTTCTTAGCCAACGATGAAAATTTTGAAAGAATGTTTGACAAGACAACGTCACCCCCTGCTAGTATCAAAGAAGCGGTTAATGAAGTGAAGGAAAAAGTTGAAGATTGTGATTATTCTAAGTTTTCTTCATCAAATTCAGAAGAATAGAAAGTTGTGAAGAAGAAAAAGAATAATAAGAAGGGTAAAAAGATTGAGAAGAATGCTGAAATTCCTCAAGTTCTAAAGTTTGTGTCTGGTTCGTCGTCGATAGAAAATGAGAAATCAGCTGATTCTTGTGAGAAGATTGGGTCTCAAACTGATTTTGATGAGACAATTTTCTATGAACAAAAGACTATGCAAGAAGTCAAAGCTGAATTTTCTAGATTGGTGAAGAATGGGCATAAGTCATCACGTTCTGAGGAAAAGATTTCTGGAAAGAATGTTGGATTGGGTTTTAAGGCACAAAATGAATGATAAAGTAGAGGAGGTTCAAGTTTCAAAACCACAAAATCTGAAGAAAATGAAGTTAAAGCAAGTTAAGAAAGAGGTTTTCAAGGCTGAGAAGGTTCAACCCGAAAGGTTTTACAAACTTAAGAATTCAGAACAAATATTTTCAGATAAAGAAATTCCACTTCATTGCGTCGATGCACAAAAAAAAATTCTGAAGTGTTTGTGAAAGCCGCTGATTCAAAGACCAAGAACAAACAAGCTGCTAAATTTTCTTCTGATAATTCTACTTCAAAAAGCCCAACTTCCAAATGGGTTCATGATCATCGATATTAGGTATATGATACATTTTATGATCATAACTTCCAAATGGGTTCATGATCATCGACATCAGGTAAATGATATATTTTATGATCATTTTGGAGATACAAATGTTTCTGAACCTATGCAGATGCATAAACAGTGGGACAAAGCTAGTCGTTTGTGCTACAATTGTCATAAAAAAGGACATATGGCACGCGATTATCCTTTTCCTGCTGTTTTAAATCAAAATCAAAAGATTCCGGTTGTTGGTAAATCTGCCAAACCTTTGTTTCTTGGTGATAATGGCAGAGTTTTTGATGAATTTCAAGCTACTTTCTTTCAGAAACAAAAACTTTTTGTTCCAACTTTTTCAAAAGTTCAAAATGTAGGTTGTTCGTCACAGTCACCTGTGATTGATTCATCAAAAACTGAATTACCAAAACAACAAATCTGGAAACCTAAAGTGGTTTCAAAAGGAAACTAGGACACTGGTCAACCAGAAGCACTTCGCCTCGGGTCATTTATGAAGTGATAAGTTTGACCAGTGTGCAGATACTTCTAGAAGACCAATCGGTGATTGCAAAATTATTGATTGAGGAGTATTCTGCTTAACTCAAAGTTCATGCCATATTTTTCTAACCTGAAAGTTTTCTGAAACTTTAAACTACAAGGTATCCGTGTTGGTTGATCAATTTTCTATCTTTACATTTCGTTTTGTCGTTTAGGGGAAGAAAATTAAAAAAGTCAAAAATAGAGTCTTGCTTTTATAAAATGAAAAATCCAAAAATAGATTTTTTCATTTTAAGGGGGGGAATTGCAAGTAAGGGGGAGTAAATGCATGTTATGGGGAAAAAGATGAATACATGCAAAATATATAGTGAAGGTGAATACATGCAAAATATATAGTGAAGGTGAATACATGCAAAATATATAATATTTTGAGAAATTGATCATTGGGAAATGATGGTACATTGGCTTACGTATCTGACTCATGGATAGAGTATATAAAAGAGCCATAGTTGATGATATCATGAATTCAATTACTTTGTATCGAAAAAGTCAAAAATAGAGTCTTGCGTATCGAAAGATTGACTTTAAGGTAAATGATTTAACCCCTCTTATTTCTTTTTGCATGGAACATACTTGACGATATCATGAATTCAATTACTTTGTGATAATCACAAGTGTAATCACACACGAAAGAGAAAAATATATGAATATGTCTGATAGTGTGTGATGAACTGATCAAAGTAAATCTAATCAATACCTTAACATATCCAGATGTTATGAGTATGATTCTGCCTGAGTTTAAGATGGACAAATTATACCGGCAATCAACATTACTTATGCGTTTCAATTAGTTGAAATTGAAGTGTAGTTGAGTGCGTTATGACCAATATGATCCCATATAGTGATATTTCTCATACCAAAAATAGAGTTTAATTCTGTATTGCAATTTCATTTCATTTCAGAAAAATACAAAAAACAATTCGGTGTGTTTTAGTATAAGTTTGAAAAATCAAAAAGATTTTAGGTCTGTTATAAACTTTCTAAAAGCCAAAAAGATTTTGTTTATGCGTTATTTTTTATCTGATAAACATGTGATACAAATCAAAATTTCAAAATCATGTCTTGGAGTCTCAAATAAATGTTTTGTGCCGAGATTATTTATGTTTGAACAGGTTGCTAAGTGAAAACATGTCATAACTTCAAGTCTTCTGAAGCTGCTGATAAAGAGAGAAACACACTCTGTATCGTCAAATTATTCAAGATCAAGATTCTATCATGTTGAGGTTGAGTTTGTTTGAAGATGTATTTCTATTGAATGAACAGATTTTGCACTTGAGGGGGAGTTTGATTGAAGATACAGTTCTCTGTGTTGTTAAGAAACTACACACGTCCAGGGGGAGTTTGTTGACGCATATTCTATACGTCGTGTGAAGTATCTGATCAAGACGATGTGAAGATCAAAACAAGACAAGATTGCTGTCAGGCGAACCTGATCCGAACTGGCAATTCGGATCAGTCGAACCACCAGTTCGTTTGAGGTTCGGACCGTCGAGTATAAATAGTTGTTTTGTCTTTGTTTTTCCGTAACCGAGCAAGATTGTTCTGAATCTAAAGTGTGTGTTTTTGTGATATTTTCTCTGTGTTAGTTTTCATTGTTCTCTGATTGTAATTGTTCACTTTGATCAATAAAACAATCGGTTTAATTACGTTTCATATCCAAAATAGCTAGATCAAGTAGACAATCCGATGCTCACGAACTTTTAACTCGCACCTCTTTAACCTCATAACCAAGAACTTTATGCTTATAGCCTGAAATCTTGGATGACCCAGATTGAGAGCTAGAAATATTTTGTTTGTGAATAAACCGTGTGACATGTGATGTATTAAAATTAGCTTTGTTAGTTGTTTGGATAAAATAGCTATGATGACTCAGAAAGATTTTGATGATTGGGCACACAATTTTGAGAATAATATTTCGGATAAATCTGTTTTTGTTTGTCACTCTCTCACGCAAATGATGCTAGCATGGAAAATATGTCTGAAACTAGTTTCACTGGTAATTCACATATAGCGTTGATGGCAAATGGACAATTTGTGTCTCATGAAACTGTTTTAGATAATGAAACAATTTCTGTTGAAAAGATTGTTGAGAAAGATGAGAAGAAAGTATTTGAAGAAAAAGTTGCTGCTGAGTTGGTCTCAAGCAAACAACTTAAGGGGCATTAAAGCTAAATTTACTCCAGTTTCTCAAGCTGGTTCTTCTAAGTCTCAAGTTGAATTGTCAAAGATACCGGGTTACAAACATTTAGGTTTGGGTAGTGAAAATAAGAAAGTTGAGAAGAAAGACAAAAAGAATATGTCAAAGAAAATTCCGAAAGAAAAGAAAGATACAAGTTTGGATCAAATTTATCATTTAGCTCAGGTTTTCATATCTACAACAGAGAAAGGATTCGGAGGTAAGAAACAAAAGAAGGATTCATCTGAAAGTTTTGCCAGAGTTGGTCAACAGTTCAAAGAATGTTTTTCATCTAGATCGAATTCTACACCTCGAACTCCTACTTCAAAATGGGTGTATGCTAATCTATTTCAAGCTTTTGATGATTTTTATGATAATTTTGATTCTGATGATGTGTGTCATGCATTTTAGGACAAACAAAAACCAAAGCGCTCATATCGCTTGTGCTATCAATGTCGCCGAAAAGGCCACATGGCACAAAATGGTCCTAAAATGGCAAAAAGATCATTTTCTGATAAATCTGCCACATTCATTGATGTATCAGGCAGAGTTTTTATAGAGTTAATACCTTCATAATTTAAATCAAAAAATAAACAACTTTTCAAATATGATTCAAGTGTTGGTGGTTCATCACCTGATGAAGACTCAGTTCAAATTGAAAAAGCTAAAATGTAGTGGCGATCTAAGTTGATCTGCAAAGCTGCAAATGATTTTACTGACGACACTGGTTGTCACACCCCCAAAAATCCTACGCGCGATAACGCGCCGCAGGGAGCGTGGCAAACCAGGATCGATGTCCATTAGCTACACCAAACGACCAATAATTAATAAAAGGTTGTATATTTTATTAAAATATAAATCCAGAGTTTTACAAATGCGGAAGCGTAATGTGCTGAAAGTAGTTATTGTAAAAACACCGCCACCCAAGGTGACGTGGCTTGTTCAAAGATAATAAAAGGGTTTCGAAGTCTCATGCATGCGTACTCGTGATACTCGAACATCTGCAACCTGAGAATAACATGCTAAAAAGTGTCAACACAAAGGTTGGTGAGTTCACAGGTTTATCAGTTGAAAAACAGTTCAAGTTCAGTTTAAGATCGATTGTTCAACAACAATCAAGTTGAGTTTATGATTGACTATTCAACAATAGTCAAGTTGAGTTTAAGATTGACTATTCAATAATAGTCAAGTTGAGTTTAAGTTTGACTATTCAACAATAGTCAAGTTGTAGGAGCATAATCACTGATATATATCAAATAGCTAGCTAGGCTATATACATGAAACTTCGCACGTTGATGGTCACCGAAGCTAACAGTTGTTTACAGTTTGCGCAGTTTGCCTTGTTGTGTTTAGGACGAATATAACACCCGTTCGATATCCGATCGTGCCAGCGCGACTGGCCCGGGTGGGGTTTGTCAGACCCAGTAGTACTACAATATATTTCCCGCTATCGTCATTAATATTAACGGTACCAAAGGAAGGACTTTGTTGTATCAGTGTGCTACAAGTACTTCAAGTGATATATAAAAGTCTAATTATCTCAGTTGTGTAAATCATGCATGTTAATCTCCCCCAAAAGGATTAAAATAGTAAAATGGGGCCGTGAAACTCACCTTAGGTTGCTCGGCAAAGTTTCCAGACAAACAGTTAATTCAAGTAGCAAGAACGAGTCTTGTGCAAGCAATCAATCACCTAACGAGCATTCAAGTATAAGTGTGTGTTCTATAAACTACAAGTCTAACGTAAACGACAAAAACGAAGGATCGTGGGATTCGAAACAAGTCGAGGATGGCACGCGTGCCAAATCCGAGCGATTATCGAAATAACGCGAGCAAAACACAATATATATTGATATTATATATATTTCCCAAGTTTAAGAATTCTAAAATAAATATATAATATATATATATATATATTTACTAAACGTTCAAGAAGTGTTAATAACGAATTTGCAAGTACAACATATATTTATATAATATAGGTTATCATAAAATATTCGGTTATTACAATACAAATCTAACGACATAAGTTTATATATTAATCTACTCAAGATTTATATATATTTTACCTTTTTGTAAAACTAGAATTTTTATATCAATATTTATATATATATATAGGTATTAGGAATCTATTTTTAATTAAAGATAACAAGTTAAACATATTTTATAAATCAAAATATGATTTACGAGTCTTAAGTATCTTACTTATACTTTTACGGGTTTATAATACGACAAGGAACAATTTCGGTACAAGTTCTAGTGGTTAAAGACTCAAAACAACACGAAAACAGCAAAAATAAAAATTATGGAGGTCACCGGGTTCGAACCCGTGACCTCCCGGACCAAACCTGAGCGCTTTAACCATTCGGACAAGGATGCTATTTATGATCAGAACTCGATCGAAATCTTTATATCTAGTATTGGTGTTTAGAGTTTAGTTTTATAGAAAAGGAAAAAGAAATGCGGAGGATGGGTGTTGAACCCGCGACCTCCGGGTCTGAAGTCACGCACCAAACCACCCGGACACCCGACCCAATCGTGTTTTAACCCAACGCGTATAATATATAACTTTGAACCAGTTCGCATCATCTTCTTCAACATAGAACTCCGGTGGCCGGAGTTTCATTCCGGTCACCGGAAAAACGCGAAACATGATCAAGAATCCCAGAAAAGATGCGATTAACATGGAGGAATCGTTACCTTGAGTCGGAGATGAGAGATTGACGAGTTTGAACACCGAAATCAATCCCGAAACCTTGACGACGACTCCGTGCGCTGCTTCGATTCACCAAACAGAGGACACCTTCGTGCTCAGTGTCGAAGGGTGGTCCTAATGAGGGTCAAATGGGAGCCGATGGTGCAGTGGTTGGCCGGATTTTTGTGCTCACCGGAAAATTCTTAAAAAGATAAAACGAGAGAGAGAGAGTGACTTGTAGCTAGCAAATGATCTCTTGGGATTAAACTAGGCCTAATGATCGGTGGTCAGTTGAAACCGATTAGGATTTGATTATCGAATTCAAGTCGGTCGAGAAACTCCTTCGTAACTGTGAATTCAATTCACATAATGGTCATTTAATTGACTATTAGATATTGACAATTATAGTCCCTCAAGATTTACAAAGGTGGTCTTGAGTTTTGGAAATAACAAAACCAGTCCTTACAGTTTTGGTAGACATAAAAAGGTTTAGGAAAATGTCAATATAACCCCCCGAAGTTTTATAACAATCTAACGGCTCAAACGGAGGTTAACGGGAAATGTTTTCAACGACGAATATACGAGAAACGTCAAAATATAATATTCGTCTAACGTTTATAAGGATTATAAACTTAAATGACTACATAAAATCATAATTAATAATTCCACTTCTCCATTCAATTTCACATAAAATCATGGGTTTTAATTTATAACCTATATATAATTAAAATACATAACTCCATGATTGATAACTTGTAATTAGAGTCTTTAAATTACATAAAATCATAAATGTGATTAAATTATGTTTTATATGTATATATTTATATTTATCACCTAAAATCATAAGATATAATTGTCACATAAAATGACGCAACGTTCACATGAAATCGTAACGTATGATTTACATAAAATCATAGAACAAGAATATCAAACGTCGAACTTAAGTGCATGCTCGTTTAGTGATTACTACACAAAACCCTAATTTGCTAAAGTCAACAAGTCAACACAGTTAAGCACATAAATGTTCACACAACATTTAATATGTTTTACGTTCAGTTAATGTCGGGAAAATGGCCTGAAAAGTCGGATTGTCACAGTATCCCCTTGTTGAAGAATTTTCGTCCCCGAAAATTGCGTAACGTGGTAAAAGTTAATGAGCTAGACACAAAGAAAAAGAAAAGAAAAAAAAATTCTCAGTTGTCACATCATCCCCTTGTTGAAGAATTTTCGTCCGCGAAAATTAAACCAGTACCTGAACTAGACGAAGGCTGAACCTTGAATAGTCTGGGATATTTCTTCATCATCTGATCTTCGCGTCCCCATGTGAATTCAGGACCATGTCTCGAGTTCCAACGAACTTTAACGATTGGGATTTTGCTACGCTTTAACTGTTTAACCTCCCGGTCCATAATTTCTACCGGTTCTTCGATAAATCGAAGTTGTTCATCCACATGTAACTCCTCGAGTGGAGTGATTAATGTCTCATCTGCTAAGCACTTCTTTAAATTCGACACATGGAAAACTTTATGGACCCCACTTAGCTCTGCTGGTAAGTTTAGTTCATACGATGATAGACCAACTCTTTTAACAACCTCGAATGGCCCAATATATCTCGGGTTTAACTTACCACGTTTACCGAAACGTACTACACCCTTCCAGGGTGAGACCTTTAACAAGACCTTGTCTCCTTCCTCAAATTCCAAAGGTCTTCGCCGTTTATCAGCATAACTTTTCTGTCTATCTCGTGCGGCTGCCATACGATTACGAATCTGCACGATTTTCTCGGTTGTCTCGAGTACCAACTCAGGACCTGTGAGTTGGCTGTCACCAACTTCCGCCCAACAGAGAGGTGATCTACACTTTCGCCCGTAAAGTGCTTCAAACGGAGCTACACCAATACTGGTGTGATAGCTGTTGTTATAGGAAAATTCCACTAAAGGTAAGTGTTTATCCCAACTTTCACCAAAATCAATAGCACATGCTCGCAGCATGTCCTCAAGAGTTTGAATGGTCCGTTCACTTTGACCATCGGTCTGAGGATGATATGCAGTACTCATATCCAGACGCGATCCCAATGCTTCATGTAGAGATTCCCAACATTTGTATGTAAATCGAGCATCTCGATCTGATATAATAGAAACTGGTACTCCATGTCGCGAGACGATCTCTTTAAGATAAGTTTTGCCTAATGTCTCGGAGGTATCAGTTTCCTTGATTGGTAGAAAATGTGCCGACTTGGTTAAGCGATCAATAATTACCCAAATTGTATCACATCTACTTGCTGTACGGGGCAACTTTGTGATAAAATCCATAGCTATTCCCTCCCATTTCCACTTGGGAATTTTTGGTTGTTGAAGTAACCCTGCCGGTTTCTGGTATTCCGCCTTAACTTTGGAACAAGTCAAGCACTTGCTTACGTAAGTGGCAATGTCTGCTTTCATCTTAGGCCACCAGTAAATCAGTTTCAAATCTTGGTACATCTTATCCGAGCCTGGATGAATAGAGTAACGAGACTTAGGGGCTTCATCCATAACCAATTCCCTCAAATTTCCATACACGGGAATCTATATTCGGTTCGCACAATACCGGATGCCATCTGATCTAACTTCCAATAATTTATCCATACCCCTCAAGGATTCTAATCCAATGTTCTCATCTTTGAGTGCTTCGAGTTGTGCATTCCGGATCTGATCAGGTAAACCGGTATGAATAGTAAGTTGCAACGCACGAACTCTTCTAGGCTTGGGGTTATCCTTCCGACTTAAGGCATCAGCTACCACATTAGCCTTGCCTGGATGGTATCTAATTGCGCAATCGTAGTCATTAAGAAGTTCCACCCAACGACGTTGTCTCATGTTCAACTCCTTTTGAGCAAAGATATGCTCGAGACTTTTGTGATCAGTGTAGATAGTACACTTTGTACCATAAAGATAATGTCTCCAAATTTTCAACGCGAAAATGACTGCTCCCAACTCCAAATCATGAGTTGTATAATTCTGCTCGTGAATCTTTAATTGACAAGAGGCATAAGCTATGACTTTTTCCCTTTGCATCAGCACGCGACCTAATCCTTGCTTCGATGCATCACAATACACCACGAAATCATCACTACCCTCTGGTAGGGATAGTATTGGCGCGCTACAAAGTTTCTGCTTTAGTAGCTGAAAAGCGGCGTCATGCTTTTCATTCCAGTTATACGCCGTTCCTTTATGCGTTAGCGCCGTAAGAGGTTGTGCTATCTTTGAAAATCCCTCAATAAATCGTCTATAATAACCTGCCAAACCAAGAAATTGGTGAATTTCCGTTGGTGTCTTGGGCGCAGGCCAATTCTTAATTGCCTCAACCTTGATTGGATCAACGTGAATCCCCTGATCATTAACGATATGACCAAGAAATTGCACCTCACGCATCCAGAAATCACACTTTGAAAATTTTTGCATACAATTGCTCCTTCTTGAGTAACTCTAAGATCAAACGAAGATGTTGTTCATGCTCCTCCTTAGACTTAGAATATATCAGAATATCATCAATGAAGACGATGACGAATTTATCGAGACATGGCTTGCAAACGCGATTCATCAAGTCCATGAAAATCGCTGGTGCGTTGGTTAACCCAAATGGCATAACCATGAACTCATAGTGACCATAACGAGTTCTAGATGCTGTTTTCGAGACATCCTCTTCACGGACTCTCAGTTGGTGATAACCTGATCTTAAATCGATTTTGGAATAGTAGCTAGATCCTTGTAGTTGATCAAACAAATCATCGATTCGGGGCAAGGGATAACGATTCTTGACAGTCACCTTGTTGAGCTCTCTGTAATCGATGCACATTCGAAAGGTTCCATCCTTCTTCTTAACAAACAACACTGGAGCTCCCCAGGGTGATGAGCTGGGCCTAATAAATCCCTTTTCAAGCAGTTCTTGAAGTTGAGTATATAGCTCTTGTAACTCATTTGGTGCTAAACGATAAGGTGCACGAGCAATAGGTGCTGCTCCAGGAGCAAGATCAATCTGAAATTCGACTTCTCGATGAGGCGGTAGACCTGGTAGATCTTCCGGAAAGACTTCAGGAAAGTCCCTCACGATCGGGATATCTTCAATTCTCTTCTCTTCATTTGTTTTCTCTGAAATGTTCGCGAGAACAACAAAATGTCCTTTACGCAAACACTTCTGTGCCTTGAGATAAGATATCACACCCATAACAGTACCACGCTTTTCTCCTTGAACTGAGAGCAATTCTCCACTAGGCAACGGTATTCGAACGATTTTCTCATGACAAACGATTTCAGCACGATTTTTGGATAGCCAATCCATTCCCACAATAACGTCAAAACTTCCCAAGGAGATAGGCAAAAGATCTATTTCTAACTTATGGCCAGCCAATTCCAATTTACAGTCTTTAACTAAATGGGTAGACTCAACAAGTTTACCATTAGCAAGTTCAACTACGTATTTAGCATCTAAAGGAGTCATGTTGGCATTTATCATATTGCTAAATTTAGTAGGTATGAAGCTTCTATCGGCACCAGTGTCAAACAAGACCAGAGCATAGTATCCGTTAAGAGAAAACTTACCAGTAACGACATTTGGATCTGCTCTGGCATCTCCCGAGCCTATGACAAAAGCTCTACCTCTGGCACCATTCCCACCGTTGTTCCCATTGTTGTTGTTATTATTGCCATTGCGATTGCCAGTGTTATTGTTATTGTTGTTGTAGTTGTTGTTGTTGTTTCCACCATTCAGCTGAGGACAATTTCTTTTTATGTGGCCTTCTTTCCCACAATTAAAACAACCTTTAGGGGCTTCAACATCCTGAACTTGTTTCCCATTGTTCTTAACCCTGCAGGTTTTGGACTGATGACCCTTCTTTCCACAATTTGCACACACATAAGAGTCACACGCGCCATAGTGATGGAAACCACACTTGTTGCAACGTGGGGAATTTCCCATGTACGATGATCCTACTTGGCCGCCTCGGCCTTGATTGTTCTGCTTCTGGTTGTTCGAGGAGAAATTCCTAGAATTATCAAACTTGCGATTCTGGTTTTGGTGGTTCTGCTGGTTGGAAGACTTGTTTCCAGACTGATTCCCAGAATTATCCAATTCGTTCATCTAACGTTGTCTAGGTATCCGTTCGGTGAATGCATGTCCAAGTTATCTCACGATCGTAGAGTTCTAGGGATTGATATGGTCGGTAAGATCATAAAAATAGAATTATGATTCAGGATGAGTTCAAACCAGTCAAGGGTTTCGTCGAGAGTGTTCGTAGTTAAGGAAAACTGGTCATTGAAATACACGAGTGTGACGGTGTCCTACCAGGACCAACTTTTCATAATATGCTCCAAAAAGGTTCACAAATGGATTAGAATCCAATAATAAAAGGGGATCAGATCGGGTGTGATAGCGTTTACAAGAATGGAGGACTTTCAACCATCCGATTGAGGCGAACATGCCCGACATTCGGATGTCATGGGGTTTAAGGTAAGAGATTGCATCCTTTACAACCATCAGCTTGCCGTTTCGGATTCGCTAAGATTTCCATACATTGCAAATTACATTTACGTGTGCACCCGTAACTGTAATTTACCCTATATGGTCACCCTAGTTCCTCTTACTTCAGCTACCAGGTATTGTGGAGTACCTATGAGATATCCTCGGAGTTGGTATCAAGAATAGGGTCACTAACCGATAGTTATCCTGACAAGAATTCGTTAAAGAGACAAGTCTCGAGAACAACATGTTCACTTAATTGGAATGACCCACCCGAAGTGAGTCAGCCATAATTTTAGCTTAAAAGGATTCTGAATAGGGTTTACTGCGCATACCGACTTGAACACCATCTTGTACATAAAGAGAAACTTTAGTCGGCCCACATTAGGTATCGTTGAGGTTATAAGAGTTGTTCGCAGGTTGCGTTATCTCGACGCATAATCCGATAGAAACGAGAAGAGAGGGATCTTAAAAGATCAAGGCAAATGGGAAAACGCTCAGGGTAACAGAGGCAGATACAAATGACCTTATGAGCAACCAATTGAATTCAAACAATGTTGCCAATGCTGAAGTTGAATGATCGCACTATTAGCACGTCATGATTTCGTTCCCTGAACATGAGAGTTGAGCTATATATGAAAGGCATGTATAATAAGCACCTCCTAAGCTAAGTTAGAGGTTTTAAGGAAAATAAGAGGTATTACGCCACCTTCCCTATGCAGCATACATCCATAGTATGGGCATTACGCCCACTTGTTCAATCCGGAATAATCCCGAGTAGCAATCAGCTCGTCAAAAGCATAACCGTGATCCTTCAATCTGATTCGACGTCTCGTCGTACATAAATGTTAACCAAGAGGTACACAACTTAGAGAGGTTAACGAAGATTACTCAAGAATAATCGGCTCCTCGCCGTGAGTATAATGGGATTGGATGATGTACACGACATACCGTAAACCAGGTGTGCGTATGAGTGAGTATCACGATGCATGAGAGAAATGTTTAAGTGCAACTAATGCAAAACAGTTACAGTCTAAGACGAATCTTAGTTCGCTGCAACCAATGGCTCTGATACCAATCTGTCACACCCCCAAAAATCCTACGCGCGATAACGCGCCGCAGGGAGCGTGGCAAACCAGGATCGATGTCCATTAGCTACACCAAACGACCAATAATTAATAAAAGGTTGTATATTTTATTAAAATATAAATCCAGAGTTTTACAAATGCGGAAGCGTAATGTGCTGAAAGTAGTTATTGTAAAAACACCGCCACCCAAGGTGACGTGGCTTGTTCAAAGATAATAAAAGGGTTTCGAAGTCTCATGCATGCGTACTCGTGATACTCGAACATCTGCAACCTGAGAATAACATGCTAAAAAGTGTCAACACAAAGGTTGGTGAGTTCACAGGTTTATCAGTTGAAAAACAGTTCAAGTTCAGTTTAAGATCGATTGTTCAACAACAATCAAGTTGAGTTTATGATTGACTATTCAACAATAGTCAAGTTGAGTTTAAGATTGACTATTCAATAATAGTCAAGTTGAGTTTAAGTTTGACTATTCAACAATAGTCAAGTTGTAGGAGCATAATCACTGATATATATCAAATAGCTAGCTAGGCTATATACATGAAACTTCGCACGTTGATGGTCACCGAAGCTAACAGTTGTTTACAGTTTGCGCAGTTTGCCTTGTTGTGTTTAGGACGAATATAACACCCGTTCGATATCCGATCGTGCCAGCGCGACTGGCCCGGGTGGGGTTTGTCAGACCCAGTAGTACTACAATATATTTCCCGCTATCGTCATTAATATTAACGGTACCATAAGGAAGGACTTTGTTGTATCAGTGTGCTACAAGTACTTCAAGTGATATATAAAAGTCTAATTATCTCAGTTGTGTAAATCATGCATGTTAATCTCCCCCAAAAGGATTAAAATAGTAAAATGGGGCCGTGAAACTCACCTTAGGTTGCTCGGCAAAGTTTCCAGACAAACAGTTAATTCAAGTAGCAAGAACGAGTCTTGTGCAAGCAATCAATCACCTAACGAGCATTCAAGTATAAGTGTGTGTTCTATAAACTACAAGTCTAACGTAAACGACAAAAACGAAGGATCGTGGGATTCGAAACAAGTCGAGGATGGCACGCGTGCCAAATCCGAGCGATTATCGAAATAACGCGAGCAAAACACAATATATATTGATATTATATATATTTCCCAAGTTTAAGAATTCTAAAATAAATATATAATATATATATATATATATTTACTAAACGTTCAAGAAGTGTTAATAACGAATTTGCAAGTACAACATATATTTATATAATATAGGTTATCATAAAATATTCGGTTATTACAATACAAATCTAACGGCATAAGTTTATATATTAATCTACTCAAGATTTATATATATTTTACCTTTTTGTAAAACTAGAATTTTTATATCAATATTTATATATATATATATAGGTATTAGGAATCTATTTTTAATTAAAGATAACAAGTTAAACATATTTTATAAATCAAAATATGATTTACGAGTCTTAAGTATCTTACTTATACTTTTACGGGTTTATAATACGACAAGGAACAATTTCGGTACAAGTTCTAGTGGTTAAAGACTCAAAACAACACGAAAACAGCAAAAATAAAAATTATGGAGGTCACCGGGTTCGAACCCGTGACCTCCTGGACCAAACCTGAGCGCTTTAACCATTCGGACAAGGATGCTATTTATGATCAGAACTCGATCGAAATCTTTATATCTAGTATTGGTGTTTAGAGTTTAGTTTTATAGAAAAGGAAAAAGAAATGCGGAGGATGGGTGTTGAACCCGCGACCTCCGGGTCTGAAGTCACGCACCAAACCACCCGGACACCCGACCCAATCGTGTTTTAACCCAACGCGTATAATATATAACTTTGAACCAGTTCGCATCATCTTCTTCAACATAGAACTCCGGTGGCCGGAGTTTCATTCCGGTCACCGGAAAAACGCGAAACATGATCAAGAATCCCAGAAAAGATGCGATTAACATGGAGGAATCGTTACCTTGAGTCGGAGATGAGAGATTGACGAGTTTGAACACCGAAATCAATCCCGAAACCTTGACGACGACTCCGTGCGCTGCTTCGATTCACCAAACAGAGGACACCTTCGTGCTCAGTGTCGAAGGGTGGTCCTAATGAGGGTCAAATGGGAGCCGATGGTGCAGTGGTTGGCCGGATTTTTGTGCTCACCGGAAAATTCTTAAAAAGATAAAACGAGAGAGAGAGTGTGACTTGTAGCTAGCAAATGATCTCTTGGGATTAAACTAGGCCTAATGATCGGTGGTCAGTTGAAACCGATTAGGATTTGATTATCGAATTCAAGTCGGTCGAGAAACTCCTTCGTAACTGTGAATTCAATTCACATAATGGTCATTTAATTGACTATTAGATATTGACAATTATAGTCCCTCAAGATTTACAAAGGTGGTCTTGAGTTTTGGAAATAACAAAACCAGTCCTTACAGTTTTGGTAGACATAAAAAGGTTTAGGAAAATGTCAATATAACCCCCCGAAGTTTTATAACAATCTAACGGCTCAAACGGAGGTTAACGGGAAATGTTTTCAACGACGAATATACGAGAAACGTCAAAATATAATATTCGTCTAACGTTTATAAGGATTATAAACTTAAATGACTACATAAAATCATAATTAATAATTCCACTTCTCCATTCAATTTCACATAAAATCATGGGTTTTAATTTATAACCTATATATAATTAAAATACATAACTCCATGATTGATAACTTGTAATTAGAGTCTTTAAATTACATAAAATCATAAATGTGATTAAATTATGTTTTATATGTATATATTTATATTTATCACCTAAAATCATAAGATATAATTGTCACATAAAATGACGCAACGTTCACATGAAATCGTAACGTATGATTTACATAAAATCATAGAACAAGAATATCAAACGTCGAACTTAAGTGCATGCTCGTTTAGTGATTACTACACAAAACCCTAATTTGCTAAAGTCAACAAGTCAACACAGTTAAGCACATAAATGTTCACACAACATTTAATATGTTTTACGTTCAGTTAATGTCGGGAAAATGGCCTGAAAAGTCGGATTGTCACACTGGTCGACCAGAAGCTGTGTGCTTCGGGTCATTTAAAAACTAATTGTTTTTTTCCAGTGTGCAGGTTTCGTCAAGAAGACGTGTTAGTGATTGTGAAGTTCAAGCTTCAAGCAAATACTGATAGTGGAGTCTCCTGCGTAACTTAAATTTATTGTTTCATATTTCAACATTGAAAGTTTTTCTGAAAGCTTAAACTGAAAGGTATCAGTATCGATTGGTCAATTTTTTTACTTTTACATTTCGTATGTAGTTTAGGGGAGAAAATTGAAAACCCAAAAAGAGTGTCTTTGTGTTTTTGTTAAAATGAAAAATCCAAAAATAGAGTTTTCATTTTAAGGGGGATAAAAACAGAAAAATACAAAAACATTGAAAAATGAGAAATTATATCCAAGATAATTGGGAAATGATGGTACATTGGCTTAGGTGTCTGACTCATGGATAAATTAGATGAAAAAGCCATAAGATCATTGATCGATGTGCTTGGTAGACTCGGCATTGAATCAGAAAGTATCAAATGTGATATACATTAAATACTAATGCTTGACCAAGTGGACAACATCTTAAAGTGTATCTCAAGATATTGAAAAGATGTGTGAAAAAGAAAAAGAGAAGTCACTGTGTATACATGTATTCATTTTGCCAAATTAAACTTGTTTGCTTTTCTTTATTTTCTTAAATGATTTGACTATCTCTACGTATCCACAAGATCGACCTTATAGTTGTTCATCTAAGGTTCTACTTTATTTTCATTGGTGTTTCGTATAATTCATCGGACTTTCTCTGCGTGTCCACAAGATGGACCTGATTATTGTTGAATAAAACAATTTTAACTTGTTTTATTTCCTTATTTTGTTAAATCTGAGGCCTTATCTACGCATCGAAAGATCGACCTTAAGGTAGACCATTTAACGTTCTTATTTCTTTTTGCATGGAACACAGTTGACTATATCATGAATACAATCACTATGTGTTAAATCACAAATGAAATTACAAAGTGTGATAAGCAAATACATATATGAGTATGTCTGATAGTGCGGGGTACACTAGTCAAAGCAAACCTAATCAATACAATAACATATCCAGATTTTATGAGAATGATTGTGCCTGAGTTTAAGATGGGCAAATTATACCAGTAATCGACATGACTTGTGTGCTGAAGTAATTGAAATTGAAGTGTAGTTCAGCTTGTTATGTTCAATATGATCCCAAGTTGTGTCTTTTTCGCAAAAGACAAAAATAGTGTCTGAGTTCTGTGTTGCATTTATATTTCATATCGGAAAAGTCCAAAAAGGTTTTTAGGCGTGTTTTAGCATAAACATAGAAAATCAAAGATATTTTCAGTGTGTTTTGATTTAAAGTTTCAAAAAGCCAAAAAGATTTTTATTTCTTATTTATTTTCGACCGATCGATATAAGATGCAAAATTATGATTTCAAAACTATATCTTGGATTCTCGAAGAGAAGTTTTGCGCCAAGATTAAATTAATTTTCAAATGAAAAGAAAGCCGTGTTTCTGTCTTCTGAAATTGCAGGTGATGTGTGTCAAAACTCAAGCATGGTGAAAGGAAGAGTTTGTAGTATCTTTCACTAATGGATCTTGAAGTTCAAAGATTGTTCAAGTTTGTCACACCCCCAATTAACCACTAACGGAGTTTATACCGTTAAGGGGTGCGAGCAAACCAGGACCACAACCATTAGTTACAAATACTAAACGAATCAGAGTTAGTCCAAATATATGTCATAATATAAGTCTCAAAATACGCAGCGTTAAATATTGTCTTAGCACTAACCACGTGCTTTACAAAATCATTGTTTTAAATTCCCAATTTGATTTAAGCAAAAGTAAAATGTCTTCATGTGCCATGCCAACCCGCTCCGGATACTCCTCAACGATCTGCAAAAGTTTAAACCACGCAAGTGTCAACCTAACGGTTGGTGAGTTCACAGTGGGCTTGTCACGCAGTGGCCCGGTCTCATAATCATAATTGTGTCGACATATACTTATGTAATATTTATTTGTGAAAAGCAATGCTCAGTGATAATACACCAGTCCATAATCATAGTAGCGTGATTTAGTAAAAGTAATGTCCGTAACATGCGTTATCGGGTATGTACTAGTTTTGTAAAATTAAAGTGCTCAACCGATATCGCGGGTAGCTAATCCGTTGTTCCATGCACTAAGGAAGTTTGTACCAAAGCTGACTAATAAGTATTGTAGTGGCATCGCCATCATCTATTTTGTTTTGCGGACATACGTCATCGCGGCTTTGCCTCCCCCGTGTCCTCTCGGGATCACGGTCAGATAGGCTGATATTGTACCTCCGTACACCTCCAGTGTCACGAGGCGGAGTTTGTCAAACTCCAGTAGATCTACTCAACATCCCCTCGCTTTACAATTAATGGCACAATTAAGTTGAGGACTTTTTCAGTTAAAGGCAATCCTTATAAATCATGTGATATCATGTGGTTTAGACTTTAACCTACACTAGCCATATTAAGACGGTTTACCGGATTCTCATGAATCTCAAAATGTTTTCAGTTTCGTTTCAGAAATAGTTTGTTTAAGTTCCACAAGTGCTTCCCATAAAACACTTCAAGGTTATCAAAGAGGTGCGTGGCACTCATAAGGTTTCAAGTTTATAAAAGAGGAGCATAGCACTCGTAAGGTTGTCAGCATTGTTTTCTGTTAAGTTATTCAGTGTGTCCCAAACGGGCTCACAGTAAACGGGTTAGTGACACTCACCTTGGGTTGCACTGCTACACTTGCTAAATAATCCAAGTATTGTTTGCTTAACGAAGACCTAAGAACACGTTTAGGTCTCAAGTATTAGTTTTGTGTCTAATCTTTAACTTTCGTCACTATGGCCCATAACATAGCACGATGGAACTATGACACGACATACCGACACACGACACCGATGGTTGATCATAAACGTGGGTTCACATAACTTAGAAATCAAAGCATGTTTCATTATTGCATAATCATGTAAGTCATGGCATAACATTCAAATAAGTTGCACAAGTTTGGGTTTTGGTCTTCGCACAGTTTCGCTACACAGTTTCGCTATGTGCACGGGCAACACTTTCGCTAGGGAATACTCGAAACTGGCACAGTTTCGCTAGATAGTTTCGCTCGAAACTGATGACACAGTTTCGCTATCTAGCTTCGCTCGAAACTGATTTGAACTT
The DNA here is from genome assembly GCA_039602395.1 of Deinandra increscens subsp. villosa. Lineage (NCBI taxonomy): Eukaryota > Viridiplantae > Streptophyta > Magnoliopsida > Asterales > Asteraceae > Deinandra > Deinandra increscens. The sequence continues at coordinate 96,201,355 of JBCNJP010000027.1, forward strand.
TCGTTCAGGGAAAAGGTATTACTTCGCTCGGTAGTTTCGTTCGAGCAATACATTTAGTTTTCACGGCGACACTATAGTTTCGCTGTATAGTATCGCTGGATGAATATTAACACAGTTTCGCTGAATAGTTTCGCCCAGAGAACACACAGTTTCGCTAAACGCAGAAAACTCGTAAATCAGCCCAAAAATCAATCTAACAGCTTCCATACTTCATATAATTCAATATCTAGCATGCATAAACATTTACCAACATTAAACAGTAAGATTTAACACCTTAAACATGGATTTTCATCATCAAGCCACCAAGAACACATTTTAAGCATAAAATGACCTAACTAGCATAAATCTTCATTATGGCATGATTTTACACGTAAAGTTGCAGACTTTATGTTAGATCTAACATTCCTAAGCATCATACTAGAAGATCAAACAATTCTATGAAGGTTTGGTCATGCTTTTTAAGAAAACACATAGAATATGCATGAAAAATGGTTTTGGGGACTCACGGTTTGATCTTCAAGCTCGATGGATGATGGTTCGAGGCTGAGGTCCGGTGGTTCACAGCTGATGGCGGTTTAGAGAAAGAGAGAATGGGAGTGTGTGTGTGTGTTTTGAAGATAATGTAGGTAAAATGAAAGAATTAGGGTTTTTGGGACTTTATATAATATATAGATCAGGTGCTAGTTTCGCTGGCAGTTTCGCTGGCCAAGCGAAACTAGCTCTGAATGCATGTAAATCGAAAGTTTAGCTACCGAGCGAATCTACAGTTTCGCTCGGTAGTTTTGCTGGCGACCAAAAGGGGCCAATTTACATTCTAAGCACGATTCATGAATTTTCTTCCTACATTGATCTTTAATTTCATTAGCCAATGATTAGAACAAATGCATACACCCTAATTACTCGATTAATCACACAATTAATTAAATAAACACGTTGCACATAATTCCACATAGTGGCAATTAAATAAATAAACACATATGGGAGGGTTCGGTGATCAACCAAAGGTCGTGGACGTATTCGGTCTAGTTAAGCATTAGTTACTAAGTTAACACTTATAATGTAACTAATGGAGATTGTCTAACGGAAGTTAACCTCGGAATTCTCGGATGTCACATCATCCCCTTGTAAATGGAATTTTCGTCCCGAAAATTATTCTTGCGTTGTAGCGTTCGCAGCCTCGGCTGTCGTTGTCGCTGTAGTTGCTGGGGAAAGAAAGCAAAAGTTTTAGGGTCGCCACATCCTCCTCCTGTTAAAGGAATTTTGGTCCCCAAAATTAAATCATACCTTGAGTTTCCGTGGACGTTTGCTCGAACAAGTGAGGATACTTCTTCTTCATTTGATCCTCTCGTTCCCAAGTATATTCAGGTCCATGCTTTGAGTTCCATCGAACCTTGACGATCGGAATCTTGCTACGTTTGAGGGCTTTCTCCTCGCGTCCCATGATTTCTACTGGTTGCTCAATATATCTCAGATGTTCATCAATTTCCAATCCCTCCAAGGGAATTATTTCAGTGTCTTCAGCCAGACATTTCTTCAGATTCGAGACGTGAAACACGTTGTGAACTCCATCGAGTTCAGCAGGGAGTTGTAATCGGTAGGCCACCGGGCCTACTTCCCCAATGACCTTGACTTGTGAGCCTCGTCCATCACGAGCTCACGGAGATTCCCAAGTAAAGGAACCCAAATTCTGTCATTGTAATATATGAGCCCGTCGGACTTAATTTCATAGTTACCATCCACCCCTCGCAGTGCTTCAGCTGCGAAGTTTTCTTCTTTTAAAGCTTCTTGTTGAGCATCGCGGATTCGATCCGGCAGTCTCGTGTGATTGGTGAGTTACAGCGCTCGTACTCGTCGAGGCTTTTCGTACTCTTTTCGACTTAAGGCGTCAGCCACAACATTGGCTTTTCCCGGGTGATACTTAATCGCTAAGTCATTATCATTTAGTAGCTCGACCCACCTTCGTTGTCGCATGTTGAGGTCCTTTTGTTCAAAGATGTGCTGTAAGCTTTTGTGGTCGGTAAATATCGTGCACTTTGTTCCGTAGAGGTAATGTCTCCAGATCTTGAGTGCAAATACAACGACTCCTAATTCCAAATCATGTGTTGTGTAATTCTTCTCAGTAACTTTGTCTCGTTGCATCAACACGCAACCGAGTCCTTGAATGGATGCATCGCAGTAAACCACGAAGTCTTCAACCCCTTCGGGTAATGAGAGAATCGGAGATGAACATAACATGTCCTTAAGAGTTTGAAACGAGTGTTCTTCTTTTTCACCCCATCTATATTGTACTCCTTTGTGCGTTAAAGCTGTTAAGGGTTGAGCCAATTGCGAGAAACCCTTGATGAATCTTCGGTAATATCCGGCAAGTCCCAAAAACTATCGGATTTCGGTCGGCGCTCTCGGAGTAGACCAATTCTTGATAGCTTCCACTTTAGCTGGGTCAACATGAATTCCATCCTTATTAACAATGTGTCCAAGAAACTGGACTTCGCGAATCCAAAAATCGCACTTTGAAAACTTGGCGTAAAGCTGTTCCTTGCGGAGTAATTCCAAGATAAGTCGTAGGTGACTCTCGTGTTCTTCCTTTGTCTTGGAGTAGATTAAGATATCGTCAATGAGAAACTATCACAAACTGATCGAGGTACGGCTTGCACACCCGATTCATCAGATCCATAAACACAGCAGGCGCATTAGTTAGCCCAAACGACATAACTAAAAACTCGTAATGACCATACCGAGTTCTGAAAGCAGTCTTGGGGATATCTTCATCACGAACATGAAGTTGGTGATATCCAGACCGTAGATCAATCTTTGAAAAGTAGCTCGAACCTTGCAGTTGGTCGAAAAGATCGTCAATTCGAGGAAGTGGATACCGATTCTTGATCGTAACCTTGTTAAGCTCTCGGTAGTCGATACACATTCGGAACGTTCCATCTTTCTTCTTAACAAACAATACCGGTGCTCCCCATGGAGACGAACTTGGACGAATAAATCCTTTGTCGAGTAACTCTTGAAGTTGTGCGGAGAGTTCGTTGAGTTCGCTTACCGCCAAACGGTACGGTGCGCGTGCAATAGGAGCCGCTCCGGGAGCTAAGTCGATTCCATACTCGACTTGTCGAAATGGAGGCAAACCAGGCAATTCATCAGGAAATACATCTTGAAAGTCGCGGACTATCGGGTAATCGTCGATTTTACGCTCAGGAAGTGTCGTGTCGGTGACGTTTGCAAGGATTGCGAAGTGCCGTTTACGAAGACACTTTTGAGCTTTAAGAAACGAGATAATACCGTTGACTGTTCCACCTCTTTCACCTTGAACTGTTAACACTCCACCTTCTTCGAGTGGGATACGAATCACTTTTTCTTGACATAAAATTTCAGCTCGGTTTTCAGATAACCAATCCATTCCTACTATGACATCAAAACTACCAATCGGGAAAGGCATAAGGTCGATCCCTAACGTATGGCCAGCTAGCTCTAACTTACAGTCCTTAACTATCTGAGTCGTATCATGAAGTTTACCATTCGCTAACTCTACCACGTACTTAGCATCTAAGTCAATCGGTTTAGCATTAATTAATCTAGCAAACTTAGTGGAAATAAAGCTTCTTTCAGCACCAGAATCAAACAATACAGTAGCGAAGAAACCATTTAGCATAAATTTACCGTTAATCACGTTGGCGTCGTTGCGAGCTTCTCCTTGCCCCATAATAAAAGCTCTTCCCTTGCCGTTACCATTCCCGTTACCATTTCCTCCGCCATTACCATTTCCACCATTATTTCCCTGATTTCCATTTCCCTGTCTTCTCAACTGGGGGCAGTCCCTTTTCATGTGGCCTTGAGCACCACATTCATAGCAGTTCCCATTACCATTTCCTCTGGGAGCTTCATTGTTGTTGTTACGATTCTGACCATTGTTGTTTCCATTGCCCCGGTTGTTTCCATACTTGTTGTTGTGGCCAGAATTGTTGTTGTTTTGCCTTGGGCGGTTTTGTTGCTCAGGTAAAATTGCCAAACAGTCTTTTGCTTCGTGGCTTTTCTTGCCACACCTTTCACAGTTCAAACCCCTCCTACAAATGCCAGCGTGATGCTTCGCACACTTGTTACACATGGGCAGGTTACCCTTGTAGTTACTTTGACCGTTACCAGCCTGGCGGTTGTTTCCACTGTTGTTTCCACTGTTGTTCCCAGACCTTTTTCTTTGACCTTGGGAATTAAAGGACCTCCCAGTGCTGTTTCCCACGCTTTGATTGTTCATTGAGTTTTCAGGAGCTTCATCATCAGCTTTTCTTTTGCCACTTAAGGCAGTCTTCTCTGAGGCTTTTGCAGGTAGTGTACCCTTCTCAATTTCCTGATCAGTAAGCTTGTGAGCCAAACGGATGGCTTGCTGCACGGTTGTGGGGTTGCTGGCAGTCACTAGTCCTTTGATTTGAGGCGCGAGGCCTTCCAAATAACGCTCGATATTGTTGGGCATAGCACCGCGTACTCGTGGTAATGCGCAGTATACTGTTCGACTTCAGACCCAGTCATTTTCAGATTCAAGAATTCACCCTCTAATTTCTTTACTTGGTCACGGGGACAATACTCCTCCATAATCAGTTCCTTAAACGCTTCCCATTCCATGTTATTAGCCGCATCTAACCCAATCATCTGGATTTCGGCATTCCACCAGGTGAGAGCAGCTCCCTCGAAGGTACCAGTCGCATATTTCACTTTGCTCTCAGCAGGGCAGTTGCACATAGAGAAGACCTTCTCAGACTTCTCGATCCACCTGAGGAGTCCTACCGCTCCTTCCTCGCCGGAAAACGTCAATGGCTTGCAGTCCATGAAGGACTTAAACGTGCAGTGATGGAGGTTTCCTGATGCATAAATAGTTCGGATTTTAAGTTTAACCAAGTCAAAATATAATCGCTCTGTGCCTTAACCGGCATAATAATTACCCTGCGCGGCGAATGCAGCTTGGGCGGCTGCCACTGCGGCTTGCACGTGTTCGTTTATCATAGCTTGCAGTTGTGCAGGTGTCAGGTTAATGTTGTTCCTTCCGTGTCCTCTTCCAGGCATTTTCTGGACAGTTAAAGTAGCCAGTGTTCAGTCACAGTTATATTCTATACATATCCCATAATATGTATATTAACAATTTTCCCGTTATCCCTCTATTAGTCCAGAAAAATTTCGTGCAAAATTTAGGCGTCGTCGGAGAACGTCGAAAGTCGTAAGTACTATCGTCGAAAGTCGGCTTTCCCATAAAAGTCACCGTCGGGGTAGTCATCGTAGTAGAAATCAGGACGTAGCGTGTAGCATCGTTTCGTTGTCGCTTTCCCCAGGAATAGTGTGCGTATTAGCGTTCGCATTTCGTATTCGTATGTGAATTTTTCCTAAGGTTTTCCGTTAGACTACTTAGACACGGTCTATATATATATTTATATATATATATTTATATACATAAGAAGTATTTACTTACACAGCAGAGCGAGTATCCCAGGTTGGCACGTAAAAATTTTGTCCTTGGGAATTTGTTTGTTCGTTTGTAACTAAGGTTTCAAGTTGCAGTTTCCAAATCGTTTTTCAAAAATGATTCCAGTTCCCTGCAACTTATGGATCTGATACCAATCTGTCACACCCCCAATTAACCACTAACGGAGTTTATACCGTTAAGGGGTGCGAGCAAACCAGGACCACAACCATTAGTTACAAATACTAAACGAATCAGAGTTAGTCCAAATATATGTCATAAATTATGTCTCAAAATACGCAGCGGAAAATATTGTCTTAGCACTAACCACGTGCTTTACAAATCATTGTTTTAAATTCCCAATTTGATTTAAGCAAAAGTAAAATGTCTTCATGTGCCATGCCAACCCGCTCCGGATACTCCTCAACGATCTGCAAAAGTTTAAACCACGCAAGTGTCAACCTAACGGTTGGTGAGTTCATAGTGGGCTTGTCACGCAGTGGCCCGGTCTCATAATCATAATTGTGTCGACATATACTTATGTAATATTTATTTGTGAAAAGCAATGCTCAGTGATAATACACCAGTCCATAATCATAGTAGCGTGATTTAGTAAAAGTAATGTCCGTAACATGCGTTATCGGGTATGTACTAGTTTTGTAAAATTAAAGTGCTCAACCGATATCGCGGGTAGCTAATCCGTTGTTCCATGCACTAAGGAAGTTTGTACCAAAGCTGACTAATAAGTATTGTAGTGGCATCGCCATCATCTATTTTGTTTTGCGGACATACGTCATCGCGGCTTTGCCTCCCCCGTGTCCTCTCGGGATCACGGTCAGATAGGCTGATATTGTACCTCCGTACACCTCCAGTGTCACGAGGCGGAGTTTGTCAAACTCCAGTAGATCTACCCAACATCCCCTTGCTTTACAATTAATGGCACAATTAAGTTGAGGACTTTTTCAGTTAAAGGCAATCCTTAGAAATCATGTGATATCATGTGGTTTAGACTTTAACCTACACTAGCCATATTAAGACGGTTTACCGGATTCTCATGAATCTCAAAATGTTTTCAGTTTCGTTTCAGAAATAGTTTGTTTAAGTTCCACAAGTGTTTCCCATAAAACACTTCAAGGTTATCAAAGAGGTGCGTGGCACTCATAAGGTTTCAAGTTTATAAAAGAGATGCATAGCACTCGTAAGGTTTTCAGCATTATTTTCCATTAAGTTATTCAGTGTGTCCCAAACGGGCTCACAGTAAACGGGTTAGTGACACTCACCTTGGGTTGCACTGCTACACTTGCTAAATAATCCAAGTATTGTTTGCTTAACGAAGACCTAAGAACACGTTTAGGTCTCAAGTATTAGTTTTGTGTCTAATCTTTAACTTTCGTCACTATGGCCCATAACATAGCACGATGGAACTATGACACGACATACTTACACACGACACCGATGGTTGATCATAAACGTGGGTTTACATAACTCAGAAATCAAAGCATGTTTCATTATTGCATAATCATGTAAGTTATGGCATAACATTCAAATAAGTTGCACAAGTTTGGGTTTTGGTCTTGGCACAGTTTCGCTACACAGTTTCGCTATGTGCACGGGCAGCACTTTTGCTAGGGAATACTCGAAACTGGCACAGTTTCGCTAGATAGTTTCGCTCGAAACTGATGACACAGTTTCGCTATCTAGCTTCGCTCGAAACTGATTTGAACTTTCGTTCAGGGAAAAGGTATTACTTCGCTCGGTAGTTTCGTTCGAGCAATACATTTAGTTTTCACGGCGACACTATAGTTTCGCTGTATAGTATCGCTGGATGAATATTAACACAGTTTCGCTGAATAGTTTCGCCCAGAGAACACACAGTTTCGCTAAACGCAGAAAACTCGTAAATCAGCCCAAAAATCAATCTAACAGCTTCCATACTTCATATAATTCAATATCTAGCATGCATAAACATTTACCAACATTAAACAGTAAGATTTAACACCTTAAACATGGATTTTCATCATCAAGCCACCAAGAACACATTTTAAGCATAAAATGACCTAACTAGCATAAATCTTCATTATGGCATGATTTTACACGTAAAGTTGCAGACTTTATGTTAGATCTAACATTCCTAAGCATCATACTAGAAGATCAAACAATTCTATGAAGGTTTGGTCATGCTTTTTAAGAAAACACATAGAATATGCATGAAAAATGGTTTTGGGGACTCACGGTTTGATCTTCAAGCTCGATGGATGATGGTTCGAGGCTGAGATCCGGTGGTTCACAGCTGATGGCGGTTTAGAGAAAGAGAGAATGGGAGTGTGTGTGTGTTTTGAAGATAATGTAGGTAAAATGAAAGAATTAGGGTTTTTGGGACTTTATATAATATATAGATCAGGTGCTGGTTTCGCTGGCAGTTTCGCTGGCCAAGCGAAACTAGCTCTGAATGCATGTAAATCGAAAGTTTAGCTACCGAGCGAATCTACAGTTTCGCTCGGTAGTTTCGCTGGCGACCAAAAGGGGCCAATTTACATTCTAAGCACGATTCATGAATTTTCTTCCTACATTGATCTTTAATTTCATTAGCCCATGATTAGAACAAATGCATACACCCTAATTACTCGATTAATCACACAATTAATTAAATAAACACGTTGCACATAATTCCACATAGTGGCAATTAAATAAATAAACACATATGGGAGGGTTCGGTGATCAACCAAAGGTCGTGGACGTATTCGGTCTAGTTAAGCATTAGTTACTAAGTTAACACTTATAATGTAACTAACGGAGATTGTCTAACGGAAGTTAACCTCGGAATTCTCGGATGTCACATCATCCCCTTGTAAATGGAATTTTCGTCCCGAAAATTATTCTTGCGTTGTAGCGTTCGCAGCCTCGGCTGTCGTTGTCGCTGTAGTTGCTGGGGAAAGAAAGCAAAAGTTTTAGGGTCGCCACAAAGTTCTAATCGAACCATGTAAGTTCTGTTGCTAACAAGAAATGTCAAGTTGAAGATTGGATGCAGTAATGCTGAAGATTAAAGACTGAAGCTTAGTTAACATAGATACACTACACGTTAAGTGGGAGTTTGTTAGAGCATATTCCTATGCTACCATGTGTCTTGTGTATTGTATCTAGATTAGAGCATGTGAGTGAGTCTTAGTGTCTACTTACCATAGGCAGCATACCAATGGTATGTCTCATGGTATGCTGGCTAGCGTACCAATGGTACGTTGCTTGGTATGCTAGGTAAGTTGCTTACTATAAATAGTTTGTGTTAGAGAAAGTTAGCCAGTTTCTATCATTTTAGTCATCTTAAATGTTTATGTAATTGAGTGTGTGTGTGTGTGTCTCTCTCTCTCTAGAACTCTTTGCAATCTCTAAGTGAAATCAATAAAGCAAAACTTTATTTACATTTGTGTTTATAGTATTGATCGAATTATGAAATAGTAAGATCCGTCCGTGTACATACAGTTTTCATTTTGGAAGATTTAAACTTGTTTGATTTTCTTTATTTTCTCAAACAATCGGATATTCTCTGCGTATCGAAAGATCAACCGGATTGTTGTTCGTTTGAGGTCCTGCTTTATTTTCTTTGGTGTTTCGTATAATTCATCGGAATTTCTCTGTGTGCCCACAAGGCCGACCTGGTTGTTGTTGAATTATATAACTTCAACTTATTTTGCTATCTTATTTTCTCAAATACCTGGGCTTTCTCTGCGTGTCCACAAGACCGACCTGATTGCTACGTATTTGAGGTTCTACTTTATTTTTGCATGACTCATCAAGGATAATTAAATCTCTAAGAAAATTTGCTTCTATATGATAAACATGAGATTTACATGTATTTTCTGATGGAGTAGAGGCCGAGTTATTCGTGCATGATAATATTACCTTAATCATATCTGAAAATGATAAATATGATTGGTGCATGCTGAAATAAACATAAATGTTGTAGTTGCGATTATCTTCTCTTGCATGCTGATTAAGGCCGAAATTGAAATGTGCTAGATGCGTTATGTCTGATATGATTTTGTTTCGTGATTTTTCTCGCAAAATCAAAAATAGAGTTTAATTATGTATTGCATTTATGATTCAGTTTCAGAAAATCCAAAAAGATTTTAGGTGTGTTTTGATATAAACTTTGTAAAATCCAAAAATATTTTATTTCTAATTCGTTTTCGATCGGATTGACACGTGTTACATTATATTTTCAAGACAAATTTGTAATCATCTTGGTTTCTCCAAAGGAGAAGTTTTGGTTCCAAGATTAAAATTATGTTTGAAAAAGAGAAACCGCACTTCTGTCTTCTGAAGCTGCAGGTAGAAGTTTTCAAGTTCTCTTAGACACTGATCTCAAAATGGATCGCAAGCATGGTTATGAAGAAGTTAAAGAGTTTATTCCTTTAGCCAATCAAAGGACAAGCTAATGAAGGATACTTCAGAAATGGTTCAGCTGACACATGTTGTGTTCCTGCCATGCAAACCCTAAAACAATTGACAACGGATTCGAAGTTTGAAAATCAGATACAACACACGTCAAGGGGGGAGTTTGTTAGTGCATAAACCATGTGACGTGTGATGTATTAAAATTAGTTCTGTTAGTTGTTTTGATTATAATTGTTAGTTATATATTCAGAGGGTATAAGTGTCATTTAGACTAAGTTGAGGGTTAGATCCAACAAATTGAAAACTTAATTTATATATATTGTAAGTTCGGGAGGAGAATCAAAACGAACCGAAACGAAGTGAACTCTCATACCCGTTTTCTCTGAGTTGATTTCTAGAGGGGGAGTTTTTCATCTTGAATTTCAAAAAGAAATGAGTTTAGATCTTTGATTAGGTGTTGTAAACGAGTTCATATCATGTAATCATTGATTGATTTGAGCTATTAATGGAGTTTATTTACCTTGTTCGTGTTCTTCATTTTCGGTGATCTTTGTTGGATTTAGGTGTCCTGACCCGACTAAATCAAGAACCCGACCTGGTAAAAAACCTGTAAGAGTTACACCGAAGGCAACGGCGTTAAAGTCCCCTTATCTAAATAACCGGCAAATTCGCAGAGGAATTAAATATATATTAACATGTTCAATAAATATATTAATTAATTATTATTAATCGTTATAATTAATTTAGCGAGAAAAAACATTAAATATTATTTATGTCTAGGAGGACAATTAACGAATCGGTTATTTAACTGATATCCGTTAAGTCTCGGTAATCGATGAATATTTTAAAATGTTTAAAATATGTTGTATTATTAAAAGGTTCGATCATGGATTAATTTAAACCGAGGGACCTAACGGAAAATTAATCAGATATATATATCTGATTAAGGGAGACGAAACCCTAACCCTCCATTAAGAATTTTCGGCCTCCCTCCCTCCTTCTCTCTCGAATCTGACACCGACCACCACCCTTGGCCGCCGCCGCCCTTTTTGTTTCCGGCTATCCGTTTCTCTTTCGATCGCTAGAATTTTAATCCTTTAATCATCGTTTTGGCCCATGTTCTTCTTCTCCGTTGAACCACCGCCATAAAACCGAGAAACCCTAGCCGCCGCCGTGCTGCCCCCGTGAGTCTGCCGCCGTCGCCCGAGTTAGTCCTCCACCGCCACCGTTGTAGCTGCGATCGTCGCCGCCGTCCCCAAGCCAAGCCGCCGCATTGACCGCGACCACCATCGTTGCTCCCCGTCGCACTGTCTCTGTCACCCGAGCCGGCCGCCGCCTCTCCTCGTCGTCGCCCGCTTCCCAGCCGACACCCTCTCCGTGAACCGCCGTCACGCGGTGAGTTTTCCTGTCGTCCGCGAACCCTAGTTCGTGCCCAATCTGATGTACGTGATTTTCTCGGTGCTTGAATCACCGCGTGGTAAATCCGGTGAGGATTGTTCGATTCGCCCGTCGAATCGTCACGTGCGAAACCCTAGTGTCACCCGTTGACTTTCGGTGTCTCAAGCGTCTGTTTGAATCACTGCTTAAGTATATCTAAACTCGTCGTTAGTTTAGATTTATTTATTTTTGTTTGTTGTATCGCGTTCTTATTTTAACACGTTTGGTGATTGTCGAATCCTATTGATAATTGTTTATGTTAATAAACTGGTTTTCACGTGTTGTAAATTAAATAATTTTTCCGTTGCGTATTAAATTAATTGCTAATTTAATTATTTTGAATTTAATTTACTAACTACTCAGTATATGATTTAATAATTATTTGTCATAAATAATTCAGAAAAATTATCATTACCGGGGACCCGAATACCACTGTCGTAACCCAACAGTGGTATCAAAGCCTTAATCACCACACACAAACCCTAACCGGTCGATATGGCGAGTCTACTGTATTTCACCAATTCAAATTTCATTGAGAATTAATGAATTATCACAAATTTAATATGTATAGTGTCCAGTCGTATGTAGCCATTTGATTCATATAAGTTCTTTGCTTACATCATAAGCACATCAAACTCGGTTTTCTGTTTTGATTTCGTTAATGTGATCGGATTAAAGTTTCATGTGTGATTAATTAGTATCACAAAGTCTGGGTGAGGTTATTGTGAGAAGTTTAGTTTGGATAAGAAGGATAAGAAGGAATTATAGCCATTAGATCTTCAATTAAATGAAGATCTATGGCTTAAAATTTTCTTGGGTAAATTAGAGAGAAAAACTAAAGAAAATAAAAGATGAAAGGGTATTTTTGACTTTTTATCAAATTCCCCCTATTTTTTAAAACTTCATAACTTTTAGATACGACATTATTTTAAAAAAAAAATTACACCATATAAACGAGCGTTTTTTATCTTTAAAACGCGTATAGTGTTGCTATATAAATTTTTTTTTTTACTCTTTCGATCGTATCAAAATGTTCAGATCATTGTGTCATTGTGTCATTGTGTCAAAATGTTCAGATCATTGTGTCATATTGTGTCAAAATGTTCAGATCATTGTGTCATATGGTGTAAAAAACCGAAAGAGTATTTTTTTAATTTTATATATAGCAGCACAATATATATACCTTTTGACACGACGACACAATGACACAATGATCTGAACATTTTGACACAATGATGTGTCAAAATGTTCAGATCATTGTTTCATATGATGCCAAAAACCGAAAGGGTAATTAATTTTATATATAGTAACATTATATATACTTCTGACACGATGACATAATGACACAATGATCTGAACATTTTGACACAATGACACAATGATGTGTCAAAATGTTCAGATCATTGTTTCATATTGTGCCAAAAACCGAAAAAGTATTTAATTTTATATATAGCAACACTATATATACTTTTGGCAAGACGACACAATGATCTGAACATTTTGACACAATGACACAATGACCTGTGTCAAAAATCGAAAGAGTAATTTTTTTTTTCATTTTTTATATAGCAACACTATATGGGTTTTAAAGGTAAAAAATGCTCGTTTTTATGGTGTAGTTTTTTTTTAAAAAATAATGTCGTATGTAAAAGTTATGAATGTTTAAAGAAAATGGGGGAAGTAGATAAAAAATCAACAAAAGTTACTAAGACTAAAATACCCCTCCTTCCTTTTTTATTAGATCAAGATCCAATGGCTGAAATTCCTTCTTATCTTTCTTATACAAAACAAACTTCTCATTTGAACCTCTCTCCACAAAGTCTGTTCCTCATGTTTGTTCATCACTCAATTAGTCATTGATTTCAATTTTGTGTTCGTCGATTTCAATTTTGGTTAATCACAATACAGAACTCTCATCGCTCCCGTAACCGTGTTCGTATCGGGTTTTTTCAAAACTTGACTAAAGTGCATCAAACCACATCTTGTTGGAATCGTTGTTCAATTTCGATCACAACCGTATGTTCAATTTTATGATTCGACTAGTTGTGAAGGAGTTATTATCGATTAAAGTTTAGATTGAATTAAAAACTTTTATATACGTACGGGTTTTGAAATTTCCATTTTAAACCTTCGGGAGATTGAAATTTTCAATTTAAACCCTGGATTATTAATACTTTTATTTCAAACCCTACAAGAAGTTGGATTAAATTTTATGGTTGAAGTGAAACATTGGGATCTAAATTTGATTGGATTTGAAGTCGATAATTCAAACGGAAGGTCAAAGTTCGGTTCTAGATTCAAAAGGAGGTTATTCCAAGGAAGACTCGGGTTCCTAATTCAAAGTATTTAAAGAAATTTATTGATTCATTCATTTTGATTCATCACTTGAGGTTCAAGAGAGTTATATTTATTCATCGAAATAGTTTGTAATATAAAATATATTCGACAGGATTTAAAAGTTGGTGATCAAAGGGTTTTATCACGTGGTTTTTTCAAAAGAACCAGGTTCTAAGAGATACAAAGGCTGTATTTCATTGATTGATCAAAATGAATGAGATGCCAGCGTTCACAGGCATACCCAAGTTCTTCAAATTTGAAGATTATCATGATTAGAATAAGCAATTTGAAGCATATGTTGGTACTCATGATGTAAATTTGTGGATACCAATTAAAGACGGGTATATTTATCCATAGTCTAGTGGGGTACCTAAAATGGAAAGAGACCTGTAATCTGAGGAAATGAAAAGTTATGAAAGAGAACTAAAAGCTTATGATATTCTCACAATGGCATTGTCAGAAGAATTACTGCCTTAATTCAAGACTTGCAAGAATTCTAAAGTGTTTTGGGATGCTCTTGCTCAGAAATATGTTGAATTGAATGAATCTAGAAAAGAGATAGACAGTGAGGAACCCAAATGTTGTGCAAATTGTGAGATATCTGATAAAGGTAGTTGTGCAGTTTTGCCAGAAGTTCAATTGCAAAAAGATAACACTGAGTTAGTGAATAAAGTTTCTAAGCTGATTGAGGAAAATGATGATTTGATGAAAGAAGTTGCAAAATGGAAGAAAGGAGCAAATGACATGGCTGCATTTTTTGATGATTTGTTTACATAATCAAAGATCAAACTTGAAGGTCTAGAAAAGGAAGTTGATGATCTTACTGCTAAAGAACTAAGTCATCAAGACGAAAACACGAAACTGTTAGATACTGAAGCTGAATTGATTGAAGAAAACAAGTTATTGAAGAGAAATGTTGAGATTTATAAACAAAGATGGGAAAAGGTTGTTCAAGAGACGCATGATGAACTAAGAAGAGAAAAATGTGTCAACTAAAGCTTCTGAGCAGTTCATTGATTCTCAAAAGGAATTAGCAGTGGCACAAAGAAAAATTTCTGAGTTGGAGATTGAAATTTCTTGATCTGAAGAGGCAGTTGCATAATTTTATAAATTCTCAATCTTTCACAAGTTACTTATGTAATGATAAGAATTTTCAAAAGGTGTTTGGTTGTGCTTAGCTTAACCAGATTCCTCCTCCTGTAGTTATTACAAAATCTATAAATGATTTGAAAGCAATAAAAGAAGTTGTTGTTAATTTAAAGTTTGCTGATAATTCTTCTAAGAAGAAGAAAAAGTCAAAGCCTCCGAACAAAAATGAAGAAAAGTTTGATCCAAGAAAAGCGCCAAAGTGTGATTCAAACTCTATATTTCTCTATATGGAAAAGTGTTTAAAGGCAATCCAAGACATGTTAAAGTTCAAAAATTTTCAGAGATTGTGATTGATGAATCTTTGCTTTCCAATAAAGATGATTTGAATGCCATCAATTATGAGTTTTCTCAACTTGATTTACAAGGTCATGAGAAACCTAAGTCTGTACTAGATAAATCTAAAAAGAATGTTGGTCTGGGATATGAAAGCAAAGACGAGAACGTGAATGTTGGAAGTGATTTCCAAGATATGTTGAGATAGAAGAAATTATGGAGGATATCAGGGTTCACAAAGAAAAGGAGATTCCAGTTGAGAATCATATCATGTGTGAACCTGATGCTGAGTTTCTGTCGAAGAATTCTAAGTTAGAGCGTCAAGCGAGTGATGCTTCTCAACATTCTAAAATGTCCACAGAATCCATGTCATCTCATAAGCCAGTTGATGGGAGAGTTTGTTTTTACTGCAAAAAGACGGGACATGTAATTCGTGATTGTACTATTTGAAAAAGCTGTTCACGTGGTTCTTATCGATCATCATCATCTGGTTCGCTGATTCTCAATGAGGTACCAGTCAAGCGACATTAGAATCATCAACGGAAGTCAACTACCAAGAAGCCGTTTGTTGGTAAAACTTTACATTTTGACGATGATTGTCCATAGTTTGCAAAACCAAAGAATTTTCAAAAAGCAAACAATTTTTTCAGTAATGAGTTTGAAATGCCCCACTCAATTGATTTTTCATATTATGGGCATAAACAACATCACCAACATCACTCAAAACCTGAGAAAATGTTAGTTGTTGAATATTGTTTCTAACTTGTCACCGTATGTCAATGGTTCTGATTTGCATCGGGGGAAATCGTTTAAACCATTTCGTTCTTGGAAACATAAATTGGCAACCTCTGTAGGAAATGATTTTGTTGATGTTACGAAACGACCCAAGCCAGTTTGAGGTTGTGTGCAGGTACTTCAAGAAGACTTATTAGTGATTGAAAAGTTGCTGATAGTAGAGTATTTTGCGTAAGTTAGCACTTCACAGAGTTGATATTTCACAGAATTTTTGAGAAAAATGATTTTTCAAAATCTGAAAATCCGAGGTATCCATGTTAGTCGATCAATTTTATTTTCTTTCCTTTTTCTTTCGTTCATATTTTTTTAGGGGGATAAATATTTGAAAATTCAAAAAATAGAGTTGTTGAATTTTAGGGGGAGAAATTATGGAAAATATAAATAATAATTTGAAAAATTGAGAAATTGTTCCGATAAAAGCTAGAAATGATAGTGCATCAGCATATACGCTTATCTGCCATGGATAGATTAAGGTGCTGTTTGGTTCGTCTGTTTCATTTGGTACTGAATGAATAAGCTGTCTGTATGGTAAAGAAGTGCTGAATCAGTAAGGTGCTGAATCATTATGTGCTGTTTGTTTGAACATCTGAATAACTGTATAAAATAACTATTTTTTAATTATCTGTTTGAGCAGAATAATAATTGATAAATAATTGTTAAAGGAAAAAATAAACTCAAACCATCATAGTATCAAAATAAGACAAACATGCTTAATGATTCATGAAAACATAGTAAAAATACAAATACAACTTATTCATTTGGCATCATTTGAGAAGCTATATTGTCACGCAAATTAGCCATATACTCAACGCCTTGCGAGCCCCATTCCATGTCGTGAGCGGACGTAGTATCACTTCCCCCCTCGTGTACCTCTGCAAAAAGATTTTCCTCGTCGCATGACATAAATAACTCATCATGAATATTCCATTTCCTGATAAAGTTATGGACGGCGAAACAAGCGATCATTATGTCTCTTTGTGTTCGAAATGGAAAAGGCGCCATTTGTTTTAGAATTGGGAATCTTGCCTTTAATACACCATATGCGCGTTCAATAACATTCCTGAGTTGTGCATGGGCATGGTTGAATTTTTCTTCCTTAGTCAAGACGCGTTGTCTACGAAAATCGGCTAGCCAATATCTCGTACCACGGTAAGGAGCCATAAACCCACGAGTGTTGGTGTATGCAGCGTCGCAAAGGTAATATTTGTCTGCAAACCCACGTTAGTATCACCAAAAAGCAAAAGCGCCGTTTGGTACTTTGCATCTGTTCGCTCCCATCCTAAAGCATTCAGTTTTTCAAAACACTTATCCGCATCTTGATTTCTTTCAAGCAACATCCTTGCCACCTTGCTAATATCTTCACCAACTTCTAGTACCTTTGATTTGAAAGTGTCATTCTTTTTTCCTCTCTTTGACATAACCGGTGGCTCTTCACTAGCACCTTCAGTTGAAGTGTTCCTCTTATTGCCAGATCGATAAGAAGACTCTTGGCTAATCACCATATGCATTTGAGTGTCACTAGTCTCATCAAGATTAATGTTCACAGAAGGGCGAGGGAGTGTGGAAGAAGGACCCCAACTATCAAAGCCAGTTGAAGTAGATCCTTCAAACAACTGAGTACACAACTCAGGATGATCAAGTGGCGCTCTTCTCAGGCTTTCTACTTTAGGGTTTGCCTAGATTTTGACCAAATTATAAAAAATCACTTAACAGTCACTGAATATATATATATATATATATATATATATATATATATATATATATATATACTACTATATAATACATATTGGTTCATGGGGGCATTTTTGTCATTAAATTCCTTAATTTTAAGACGCGTACAAATTGTTATGCAACATGTACAAGTGTTTGAAGCATCTAATTAAAGCAACTATCTACATCCCGTTCAAAATTGAGGTTATAATAGTAATCCACCTATCTCTGCATTTATTCCTGCAAGCACGCCTCCATCGAACCACGCTTCTCCCCTTCAATTGGGCAACGCTTCGTTGCTCTCCTTCTCCTTCTTCAACCACACACTTACTTTTGTAATGATGATTCTTTCTCCCTCGATTGGTGGTTGTATTGAGGGTTCAAATCGCAGGAGTCTATAAATGCAGAGTACTCACCATTTCCCTAAGCCGTTACAGCTCCATCGTAGCCACCGTCACTTTCATACAACAGCCACCGCTTCACGCTTCAAGTTCATGTGCGAACCTCCAGTAACTGCAGATCCAAGTTCATACAACAGCCACAACAAACCTCTCTCGCGCTCCCGACGTAGCCACCGCTTCAAGGTGCTTTTTTCTCTCCCTCTTTCTAATTGCCGCCGCATACAGTCAACAACAAAGAAACTGTAAGTTTTTCTCTCCTGCTGATAAGCTCCATTGTTATTTTTATCATCGAATAACTTTTTGTGTAGCTTCAGGGTTTTCTCATCATCAACAGGTTTTATTTCTAGATTTTGATTTCAATTTCATTACCTTAGGGTTTAATTACACTTGATTTGTTCTAAAATGGAATTGGGAAATTTTGAAGCCGTTTCGGTGAGCCAAAGGTACCGATTTGAGGTGAAGGCGCCCAAAATAAATGATCATGAATTGGGTAATTGGAGCCTCTATGGATCTATAAATTCACATCTCCCTCTCCAGCTTGCTTTACCTTCTCCATCTGGAATTCTCTGTTCAAAAACGATCTAGGCACCGATTTGAGGTATTTTATTGGTTTTGATATGTTAGTTAAATCTCAACATTAGTTCTAATTGTTTGGAGAAGTCAGGATTAGTATTGTTTTGAGGAGTCCGTAACATTAATCTTTCTATGATCTCACTTTGTCATGCCTAGAGTACAACTGTACATTTTTTTTTGTTTGTGGTAACGATTTTGACATTTATCTTTTGTGACAGTGGCTATATTTACCTTGCTTCATTTTTCTTCTCAAGTGCATGTGATTGAAGTTAATTTTTGGTTGCCTACGATCTAATGGTTTGTGTCTGTTGTGGTTTTTGTTGATAAATTAGATTTATGCATCATATCCTTATGCTTAATGTATGTGCCAACTAAACTTTGTTATTTGTTTGGCTTGTATTTTTGTAATTGCTGGAGGTTTATTTCCTTTAATCGTGTGCATAGATTAAGGAATTAGTTGTATAGCTATGTTACCTGGTAATACTGTTTTTAGCTTAAGTTTTAGTCCGGATTATAATTGATTGGTTGAAGCAACCTAAAATGGAATAGAATGAAAATGAGATTAAAAGATGATACTAAGCTTTAGTTGCTGATGTAAAGAAAAAAATTAGACATGTAATATTGAATTCAGTAGGTAAAAACCATGTATAAAGCAGTTTAGTAATAAAAAAGAATAGAAAGACAAATCTTATGATACAACATAATTAAGGCTTGAAAACACTAAACTTTTCACAAGACATGGCAGTTGATGAATAAAACATATAATGTGGAACTCTGAATTTAACAACAATCAAAAGCATCTGTCCAAAAGAAATCAACAAATACTGCCACCATTTCTTCATTATATCTTTTGTTATGTTCATTGTTATATATTCTCTAATGTAAGCTTCACTTGTGCTTTGTTCCTATGTCTGCTTCATATGTTTCTTTGAATTTGGATTAAGTACTTTGTCCAAACCTCACCAAAGTTGTCTTCAAAAAGAGTTCCTCTCAGTATTATACATTTATGCATATTAACTCAAAATCACCCCTTAAATTACATACTGCTGGATTTGTATATGAGAAAAGCTATTACTATAGAGAGTTCAAGGCCATTACTAGAACTTGGAACAAAACATTGTTGGGATTAAACTGGTAAGCTTCCTGTGCGTTTATTTTTCAATTGATGCAACAATATTCATCTTTGTAGATTTTGGACAAGCAAGTAATGAGGTTTCAGATAGTTAAAGACCCATACCAGAAGTCATCACATCTTTTATGGCTAAGGTATTAGTACTCTTAGATGCATTTTTCTCTCCCTTATTAAACATGTATTTTGAATGATGGTGTTTTACATTTCTTTTTAACAGAGCACTTGGTTTATCTACTATTGAGTGTTACAATGGTTATGGAGTTGAACAAGGCTGAAAGGTATGCATAACATTTGTTGGTTAAAGTTCTCAGGTTTTTTTTAATATGAAAAAGCTACGAATTAAAATGATTTGGATAGTTTTAGAAATTTGTTTGAAACCTGTGACTTGTAAAATAGATGGTAAATATTGAGGATTCTTGTGTTCTGTATGCAATTTGCAGATTTTGTTGTATATTTTAGCTGAAGTTTCTGAGCTAACTTAAGGCTGTTAATGCAAGCCTACCTTTACTTAGTGTGTTATAGGCAGTAGGAAGACACATACAAAGGATGTAACTGATGTTCTTACTCAGGATATGTTATTAGAGTCTAATGATTTTCAAAGTTGTATATTGAATAAAATTTTATATCCATACATTTTAATATGCTTCTTATAATTTGATACCCTATTATAATTTATTCATTTTAAAAATTAACTTCACTTATCAAAATAGGATAAAAAGAAATCAATGTCCATCTTTGTAATATCAAGAAAGGTTTAAAAGGATAATGTCCTCGAGTTGCAATTGAGTTAGCTTGCTTTAGTGGTGCTTCTGTGACTTTTTTTTTTTATTTTGCCTTACCATGTGGAATCCTAGCTCTATTTAAGTTATTTTTTAGGTTGTGTTCTATATTTGTGGTTTTTGCTAAAGTATTTCCTATTGGTTCTTAGTTTTATCCTGACACATATCAAAAATTTCCTAGAGTTGCAAACTTATAGTATATAGCGATTCAAAATCAAACAGTTTTATAGCTATAGTGTGCTAACTGGTCTTGATCTCATATCTCAAAGAGAATTAAATTATGGTTACAAATTTCAAATGTATATATTGAAGATTTGAAGGAAAGCTTGATATCTATTCCTTAATAGATCAGCTCATATCTATATGGCTCATGGTTATAGAAATATTGGAAAATATGCTTGATTTGGAATTTTAAACGATACAAGCAAGCACACATTTCATTTATCCATGCCGTAGGTTTTTAATAAGCAAAATAGAAAACCGTCTTTATTGGGTCTTGATTACTCATTTGATGTGCATACGTAAACTTGATGTATCACAACAACACTCATTTGATGACTCATTTGATGTGCATACAGAAAACCGCCTAATTTTGATATTGCATAAGAGACGATTCAACGAATGTGAAGACAACATAACATTGGTTAGGGCTAGAGGATATGAAGTCAGGCTTATCTTCTTAAATATTTTGATATGCACAACCTTTGGATCTCTAAAGCCAACTGAACTTCATATCTCTTTTTGCAGATGCACGATGTAATTACAGAGGATATGTGAAGTATATGACAACCGGCTGAAAAAGTGCAATGAGTTCTTGTAAGAGCAGCCATAATCCTTTGTGGTATTTCCTTTTTACCTAGACGTTTTTAAAAAATATTTTCTTTATGCCATTTTGTTCATACAAAAAACTTTAAACTCTCATCTTTGAAAGGTAATATGATCTTGGGGTCATTCAAATTTAGTTTTTTTTTTTTTTTAATTTGTAGGTGAGTCTTGTTTGCAAGGAGGCAATTCTACCATGGGAGCACCCTCACATTTTGTAAGTCTACTTTGTGTTTGTGGAGAGATAAATTTATATATTTTTTTACTAATTGTTAACCTACTTGATTAAAATGCTTCACTACTTTGTGTATGCTATCAGGTACAA
Source organism: Deinandra increscens subsp. villosa (assembly GCA_039602395.1). Taxonomy (NCBI): domain Eukaryota; kingdom Viridiplantae; phylum Streptophyta; class Magnoliopsida; order Asterales; family Asteraceae; genus Deinandra; species Deinandra increscens. The sequence continues at coordinate 96,222,929 of JBCNJP010000027.1, forward strand.
GACAACAATTGTTGGAGTTCATCCTAAGTTTGGTGGGTCATGTGAAGTGGGATGGTTAAGGTTAAAAGTGTGCTATAGATGATAGGCGTGGCCTGGACTCAGACCCAGGAGGACTTCAAAATTGTCCACGAAGATTTTGGATGTGAAATTATGTTAAAAAAAATCCATGGACGTTAGAGGCAATTTAATTTGCAATGTTCGATTAGAATTTCTTTTGTAGATAGTTTAAAAGTTTTAGACTTTCTTTTTAGATAGGATTTCTTTTGTTTTGAATTTTCTTTTGATTGTATTTATATCCTCATGCGTATGTATGGAAAATGAAGACATGGTTTTTCTCGAAGTGAATCGTATTAGTGTGCTTGAAATTTGCAACCCTTTTGCTCCTTCTTAACATGAATGAATAGTTATGCTTGTGTCTATTATAAAGAGTTAATATCTTTAGAGTTTAATCTAGAGTTTAAATCTAAAAGTTGTAAGTTTGGGGTTTTGATTTTATATCATGTTTGTGGTTTAGACCAACTGATGTTTAACTTCATGTGAAATTTGTTTAAAATGACGGTTCTATTTTTACAAGCATCAACTTCAAGACTACCTATGATATTTTAATTCATGTGAATCTTTGTAAATGACGGTTCTATTTTTACAAGCACCAACTTTAAAGACTACTTATATATAAAAATTGACGATTTGAAAGCTAAATAAGTATAATGACTAAGTATTGAAGAATATTTATGACTCTCATACACCTTTAACAATGGTAAAAAAAATTTACTTCAATATATTACATTTTAAACCACATGACTATAATTCCTTTTTATAATCCATTAGGTTCTCCACCCAAACAAACAAACAAACAAGAAAAAATGGTTGCGTTCTATTTGTTATCAAGTGGTTGTATCTATTTAAGTTACGAAAACATACTTACAAAGTTATCAATTATATTGTTTTTATTTTTAATATCTCAACTTCCTAACTGCATAGCACTTCAAAGACCACCTCTCTTGCTACACCGACGTTTCTTACCGCTTCTGAACCGCTGTAAGCTAACAGACGTACATCACAATATAGAATGAGATGATTGATAAACTAATGAAAAATTACGTTGTGATGGAAATGGTGTTGAACGAAATGGGGAACCCCCCATGATGGTTTAAGTCCCATGGCATTATCAACTAGGACCTTTATCTATGGTAATTATAGAGAACATTCTTTGATTCAATGGTTTCTAACAATTTGTCGGGTAGGATACATATTCTTAACACCCACATTCTAAACATTCTCAATTGCTAAAACATAATTGATTTCATATACATTTGAAACTCCTAAAAATCCTTAGAATTATAATGATTTGCTTGACTGTCCAATCATTTCATAATTTGTATATACGATCATTTTATGCTTTGTACACCCCCTTTCATATCATGAGTCTTGTAAATTGTTATTATCGTTGAACGTGTATGTACCACATTATTAATTGTCGTCGCGCCTCATCGCGCTAACAGAAACGAATATCGCATTGTGAATTGTCGTCGTCGTTGAAACGTGCAAACAGAAGACAAATAACGTGCATCATAATGGTATACACTTAGTTATTCTTATTTTCCGTTAGGTTTGTTTGTAATTTTAATGGTGTTCAATGAATTTACCGGGCTATATACCCTTTACCAAAAAAAGAAGCAGAAAAAAAAAATCTTGATTATCGGTATGACTTTTGCGAAAAAAACGTCATCTAGAATGGGAGCTTTTATTTGCAAACGATTTTGATTACAAACGTTAGTAGTATATGTCAACTAAGACTAATGCCTAATTCTAAAAAGTCCCTCATGTGCGAAGCGCGCTAATATGCACCTTATATTTACCATTATAATGAGAAAACTAACAAATATATAATATAATATATCACGAGATGATTGGTAAACTAAGAAAATACAAGTATCACGTTGATTGATTGTTGTCGCCCTCGCAACATTATACACAATTTTTGTTGTCACCATGGCATACGACACGGATTGACTTCCTCACTATGGAACTCATTGACCCTTAGATTTTGATTTAAAAAGTACTATGTTATTACTGATATCTTAAGACTATATTGATGACTTCTATCTTACAACTCATTTGGTTTTAAATTACTATATTTGTGACCAATATATATTTCAATTCAGGAGTTTGTTGTTACTTGTTTGAGTTCTAAAAAAACGAATACATCGATGTAAATTGTCGTGCCGCCATAACAAGCGAACAAATAAACAAAAACTGCGTTGTAGTTTGTTGTGCCGCTGCAACGTGCGAACAAAAGACGAATAACACACTATACACTGTCGCCGCCGCAACGCGCGGGCACACGGCTAGTATATATATATGTGTGTGTGTGTAAACAAAAAAAAACATATACCTTAATCTCAAGTTGCCACTCCTCTTCCGATAAAGTAAACATGTTGGTAACAGGGTTATACACGTTGCCGGTTTTGTTCTTAAGCTTTGACCACGCTGTATACTTTCCTTTCAGGTAATCATAGTGATTTCTCATTTTTTTTTTGGTCCACTACAAAAGTATGTTCATTTTTCAATTTCTCTGCAATAGCCCTCCATGAAGCTGGTTTAAACCTATCACGGCCATGAATTGTGGCTTCATGAATACATGCTTCTAAAAAAGTTTTGTCAACTACCGGCGTCCAACTAGCCCTAACCCTCTTTTGTACAATTTCTTTAGAAGAATTAAGCATCTATCATCAACCAAAAAGAACATCAAAGATATATAATCTATTCATCCATATAACTACACAAATTAACCTACATATACCATTAAAAAAACAGCCCCTAACTAGTGAAGTAGAAAGATATGTAATTGAACTGCAAGAAAAAAACAGCCCCTAACTATGTTGGTGTTCATATGTTTGAAAACTTGTTTTAGTATATTCTATCTCCATTATCCTCTTCTACTGGCTAGCTTGCTTAACCATCGCTCAACTTGGTTAAATCAAATGGAATATAATATAGATATAACAAGCAGGTAGTATCAAATATATGCTTCACATCTTTTACTCTCAAATAGACTCCTGAAATTAAGCTTTTGATTGAATGAAAACTTGCAGAAGCATGAAGAAATTCTTGAGGAAAATATTTGTTCGAAAAAAAATTCTTGAGGAAAATAGCTGTTCGAAAAAGAAAAAAAATCTTGAGGTAAAGAATCAGATGGTTGCTACCACCGAAGCATCATCTATTAAAAAAAGCCCCTAACATCAAAGATATATAATCTATTCATCCATATAAACCCTAAATATGGTTCTCTAACAAAATTCAAACATAAACACATTCATGTGTAGCAAATCAGTGATATAATCCATAAAAAAGCAATGATATCATCAAACACATGGATAATCAAACGATATTTAAGTAAAAAAAATTAGGGTTTACCTTTTTGAGAAGGGGGCGGCGCAAGCAGAGGAGGATGCGGACGGAGGAGGATGATGCGACTGAAGATAGGCGTCGTAGGAAGCGGCGCGGTGGAAGAGGAGCGCCGACGGAGGCGGGCGGCGCGGAGGCAGAAGGGGCGGAGGTCGCTTCAGGGGAGGGGAACCAGGGAGGAGCTCTGCATCGTGGGTTTTTTTTTTTAATGTTTTTGTTCCTTTTCTGAATGATAAAGGATGATATTTGGGGCTGGATGATTAAGTTAAAAATGTCTAAATCGGAAAGACATTTTACCTCAACCAAACAGTCTTTCGGATTAAGACATTTTTTAAAAAGACATTTTATCCCATTAAGATGCTATATAGCATCAACCAAACAACCCCTAAGTCTAAAGGCTGTAGATACGTGTATAATCCGTGAATGTGCATGACTAATCTGATATCTGTAAGTAAGATATAAACATAAAGCTTGCCTGATGATCTTTGGTTATTTTCTTCTTGATGAATGTTGTGTGATGATTATAACAAAAACAGAATAAGAGATACAAAATTATGATTTCAAAACTATATCTTGGATTCTCGAAGAGAAGTTTTGCGCCAAGATTAAATTAATTTTCAAAAGAAAAAAAAGCCACGTTTCTATCTTCTGGAATTGCAGGTTCTGTGTGTCCAGACTCAAGCATGGTGAAATGGGAAGTTATTGAAGTATCTTTCACAAGTGGATCTTGAAGATCAAAGATTGTTAAAGTTCTGATCCAGCCATGCAAGTTCTATTGCTGACAAGAAATTTTAAGTTGAAGATCGGATGCAGCAATGCTGAAGATTGAAGACTGGAGTTTAGTTAGCATAGATACACTACATGTTAAGGGGGAGTTTGTTAGAGCATATTCTTATGCTACAATGTGTCTCGTGTATTGTATCTAGATCAGAGCATGTGAGTGAGCCTTAGTGTCTACTTACCATAGGCAGTGTACCAATTATATGTCTCATGGAACGCTGGCCAGCATACCAATTGTATGTTGGTTGATGCGCCAAGTAAGTTGCTTACTATAAATAGTTCGTATTAGAGAGAATTCACTAGTTCTATCACTTGAGTCATCTTAATTGTCTGTAATTGAGTGTGTCTCTTTCTCTCTCTAGAACTCTTTGTAATCTCTAAGTGAAATCAATAAAGCAAAGCTTTATTTACATTTGTGTTCATCGTAGTGATCGAGTCATGCAGTAGTAAGATCCGTCCGTGTACTTACAAATGGTATTAGAGCAATCCAGGTTGCTCTACTGTTGTGTTTTGATCAAATCTGATTTTTCTAGTGAGAGAAAGTGGGTTTTGATAAATTTTCATCAATTTTTCTCAATTTCGAGTGTTTTTGGTGTCAAACATGATTGCAAAACATTCCTAGTGTGTTTTCGTTGCCTATTGCTGCAATTCACTATTCAAAACCTTCAAACTTGTGAAAATTCAAAAATCTCAGTTTGGTATGCCGGTTAAATGTCATGGTACGTTGGATGCACTGCTGGTACGTTGACTGGTACGCTACTTGGTACGCTAGGCAATCTTCATAGATTTCTGGTACGTTGATTGTTGGTACGGAAGGCAATCTTCATCGGTGGTACGTGACGGTTATTTTTGGTCCGCAGGCAGTTACGCCGTACCAAGGTGGTATGCTACTGTTCATTGGTACGCTGATTTGGTTCGGTCCGGTTCTTGGTACACTGAGTTCACTGGTACGGTGCTGAAAGCTGGTACGCTGCTAGTCCAATAAAGGTTTTGGTATGGAAGTCGATTGTTTGGTACGCTGGCGTAAAAATGACGTTCACTAAAACTAACATAAGTTGAGTTCTGGTTTGAGTTACGAAACCCAATACCAGCCAAAATGACCGTCTCAACGAGATCTACACTTTTACTCACCTAACGGCTAGTACCCTCCGTTTCGACCCCAAAAATCCGTCTTTAAGACCTTCGTTTTTTAGTTTGAAGTTTTGACGTTTGATTTTTAACTTCAAAATGAGCGATTTTCAAGCATTTACATCTGCTCAGACTTTAATGCAAATCATGATGAATTATGATAACGAAATAGGAACAACTCAGAAAGTTCCCAAGTTGCTAAAATTGGAGGATTATCATAATTGGAAGAAACGATTTGAATCATACATTTTTTCTCAAGATGTTGATTGTTAGATTCTGATTGAAAAGGAGTATGAGTATCCAATGCTAAGTGCTAGAAAGCCAAAGATGATAAGTGGTTTTGATTATGAAGAAAGAAAACTTTTTGCAAGAGAGAAGAAAACTTAAAGTTTTCTTAAAATGGCATTACCTAAAGATTTGATGCATCAGTTTAAGAATTATACAACTTCTAAGGAATCGTGGGATGCTATTGCAGAAAGGTGTGAGGGTAATGAGCAATATAAAAAGATCCGAAAGCAAGTTTTAAAGAAGGAATTTGATAATTTTGGGCATTGTGAGAATGAGAAAGTGTCGGACTTAATCGCAAGGTTTTCACATTTAATAAATGAACTTGAAATTGTGCAAGTCGACAAGGAGAATGATGAATTGAAAGAGAAGTTTCTGGAAGCCTTGCCTGATAAATGGGAAAATTATGTTATGATGTTGACTAATGATCCAAGTTACTCAAGTTGGACATTCAATCAATTGACAAGCAAATTACAAGCTCGTGAAATGGAAATGATTGTAAAAAAGTCCCAAGTCCTTCTGTTCAGAATCCTGAATTGTTCTTTGGAGACAATTCTGCTACCGTGAATGCTAAAACTAAGTTAAAACCTAGTTCAAGCTTTAATCTAGCTCCAACATCTTTTCTTGCTGGGAAGTGTGACAATTCTGGTTATTCTTTAGGTTATAGTTTCACTAATCCTGGTAAATCAACAACCAATTCTATTCTAGCTCAAACCACTAAAGATCTAGTTGGATTGATATCTGCTTTCATATCATCTTCTTCTGGGTCAATATTTAGTTAAATTGGTAAAGCTAGTTTGTTTGGAGATTACTTAGATTAGTTGGATGATGATCAGTTGAATAAGTTAGATTTGGATTGACAGTTTGCTATAATAATTGAATTAGGAAGAATATTTATGAAGAAACATGGAAATAAAACTATTATTCAGGGAGAAAAAATTGGTTTGGATAAGTCGAATCTTAAATGTTTCAAATGTTCCAAATTCGGACATTTTGCTCGTGAGTGCAACCAATCGTCATCTGAGAAGTCTAATTTGGATAAAATAGCTATGATGGCTCATAAAGATTTTGATGATTGGGCACACAATTTTGAGAATAATAGTCCAGATAAATCTGCTTTTGTTTGTCACTCTCAAGAAAATGATGCTAGCATGGAAAATATGTCTGAAACTAGTTTCACTGGTAATTTACATATAGCGTTGATGGAAAATGGACAAGTTGAATCAAGTGATTCTGTACCTGAAGTTAGTGGTTATGAATCTACTTGTGAATTCTGTTCTCAAAAGGAAAGAAAGATCTAGTAATTGGTTAAAGAAAAGCAAGATTTTGATGAGATTGTAAAGAAAAATGAACAGATTGTCAAGGAAAAGAGTGTGTTGATGGAAGAGATTGTAGAACTTCGAAAAAAATTTGAAGGGGTGTGTGTTGAAGATAAATAACATAATTTGAAACTGCAAAAATGAAAATGCAGAATTGGTCAAGAATGCTGAGAAATGGGAGAAGGAAGTAAAGGAAGTAACGAAAGATTTTGATGCGTTGTTTAGCAAGTCAAAAGCAAAATTAGATTCACTTAAGAAATCTTATGATGAACTTCAGAAAGATCATGATGAAGTTACTGTTATGGAAGAACAACAGCAAGTGGCACATTCCAAATTACAAGATAAAGTCACAAGCTTGACGAAAGAAAACAATTTGTTGACAAGGAATATAGACATTTATAAGGGACATGTGGATAAAATTACACAAGAAGTGTATGATGCACATGATAATATGAGAAGAGAAAAGTTTTTGTTCAACAGAGCTTCAGAAAAGTTAATCGATTCAGAAAAAGTTTTGGGAGATGCTCAGAAGAAGATATCAGTTTTAAATGTTGAGGTTTTGGATCTTAACAGGCAATTAAATAATCTGAAGAATTCACATTCTTTCACAAGTTATTTGTGCAAAGATAAGAATTTCAAAAAAGTTTTTGGAGGAGAAGAGTACAATCAGATTCCACATCCAGTTATTCAAACTGATCCTCTGGCTGATGTCAAATCTTTTCATGCAAATGGAGATTATTCTGAATTTTCTATAGAAAGATATGACAAGAAGAAATCCAGGTCATCTATCAAGAAGATGGAAAATAAGACAAATGGTGATAATACATCGGTCAAATTTGTGTCTCATGAAACTGTTTTAGATAATGAAACAATTTCTTTTGAGAAAGATGAGAAGAAAGTATCTGAAGAAAAAGGTGTTGCTGAGTTGGTTCAAGCAAACAACTTAAAGGGCATTAAAGCTAAATTTACTCAAGTTGCTCAAGCTGGTTCTTCTAAGTCTCAAGTTGAATTGTCAAAGCTACCGGGTTACAAACATTCAGGTTTGGGTAGTGAAAATAAGAAAGTTGAGAAGAAAGACAAAAAGAACATGTCAAAGAAGATTCCGAAAGAAAAGAAAGATACAAGTCTGGATCAAATTTATCATTTAGCTCAGGTTTTCATATCTACAATGGAGAAAGGATTCGGAGGTAAGAAACAGAAGAAGGATTCATCTGAAAATTCTTCCAGAGCTGGTCAACAGTTCAAAGAATTTTCTTCATCTGGATCAAATTCTACACCTCGAACTCCTACTTCAAAATGGGTGTATGCTAACCAATTTCAAGCTTATGATGATTTTTATGATAATTTTGATTCTGATGATGTGTGTCATGCATTTCAGGACAAACAAAAACCAAAGCGATCATATCGCTTATGCTATCAATGTCACCGAAAAGGCCACATGGCACAAAATGGTCTTTTCTGATAAATCTACCACATTCATTGATGTACCAGGCAGAGTTTTTACTGAGTCAACACCTTCATAATTTAAATCCAAGGGTTGGGTTCTATAGAAAACCAATATTTTGCAAAAAATCAATATTTTGCAAAAAACCAAAATCCAAAAAACCAAGAAAAAATATTTTTTAAAA
>JBCNJP010000027.1:96231976-96259683 GCA_039602395.1 Deinandra increscens subsp. villosa
TGATTGTTTCAGCACCTGATTGTGCTTATGTATGTGATCGTTTCAGCACTCAAATGTGCTTATGCATATGATCGTTTTAAAGAAAAGATACGTATACACACTTCCGAGTAAGTTACACTTGCATCGGAAGTGTCATGATAAGACCTCTCAAGAAAGCATACTAGACGAAGACTTCCGAGTAAGTTAACACTTGCGTTGGAAGTGTCATTATGAGATCTTTTAAAGATGATACTGATCGAAGGTTTTCGAATGAGTTATACTCACATCGAAAGTGTTACAACAAGATCTATCAAAAGAGATACTAGTTGAAGACTTCCGAGCAAGTTGCACTTGCGTCGGAAGTATCATTATAAATGCCTCAAATAAGAGGCTGATATGATCGTTTCCGAGTAAGCTATGCTTGCTGCAGCTGTAATACAATATTAAGACCTTTCTTCAGGAAAGGCATTGGTGATCTCATTTTGATCTAAGACCTTTCTTCAGAAAAGGCATTGGTGATCTCATTTTGCTCTAAGACCTTTCTTCAGAAAGGCATTGGTGATCTCATTTTGATCTAAGACCTTTCTTCAGGAAAGACATTGGTGATCTCATTTTGATCTAAGACCTTTCTTCAGAAAAGGCATTGGTGATCTCATTTTGATTTATGGTCCTCGTGTTTTCAAGAACACCGGACGCGCTTGTGCTCTACTTTCCTGCCTCCATGTGAGAACACTCCAAATTTGAAGATTGGATCGCAAATGCTAAACTACTGGCCAAGCTAAAAATGATCACATCTTCCTATGCATATGCACCTCCGAGTAGCATACATTTGCCCCGGAAGTGCTTCGACCAAAGCCTACATAAGAGGCCTCGCATATGCGTTTCCGAATAATGTGTATTTGCATCGGAAGTGCTATGATAAAAGATCTATATGTAGTATAATCTTCAGAAAGCCCTCTTGATAAGAGGCATATGATCATGAATTACTTTGCCTTGTGCAAGCAACATATCCATTTTGGATTTTTACTACTATATAAAGAAGCCCTCGATAGAGGTATGAAGATACGCTTTCAAAGAGTCGGAAGTGATAAATGAGATCTCAAACAAGATCATTTGCGAATAAAAAGCCCTCGCAAGAGGTATGATGATTCACTTCCAAGAGATGGATACAAACGCCAGAAGTGGTCAGCAAGTCTCAATGAGACATTGCTTATGAATAAAAATCCCTCGAAAAGAGGCATAAAAGTTCAACTTCCAAAGGGCGGAAATGAATGCCGGAAGTGATAATTCAAGCCTAAGACCTTAATGAGACGTTGCTTGTGAACAAAAAGTCCTTAAAAAGACATGCAAATTCATTGTGACCAGAAGAATCTTTGCTACTGCAAGTATTTCGGAAGTAGTTATGCCTTATTTCCCAGTATCAATGCAAAAGCATTTAAAGCTTATCAAATTGAATCACTAATCAAGGAAGAATCCTTATGAAGGATGAACTAGCATTCTCAAGTGCATAGCTAAAAAAAAAAAAAAGTTCTTCAAAGATGATGAAGACAATGAAATGCATCTGCTAGTGGATACATTTGCAACATGAAAAACTCCTAGCAAAAAATTCTTATGAAATTCTTAAAAGATAACTGAAGACTTTCCAATACTGACTCAATCCAGCAAGGCTTTGTACCTTTTCCAAGTACTGACTCAATCCGTGCTGAGTGTTTCCTCTTTAAAAAAAAAATAAAAAATAAAAAAAATAAAATAAAAAAAAGAAAAATGAAAGAGTATGAGCATATGCATATGCTCATGCATCTGTTGACGAAGAGAAACGAGTATGTGCATGTACATGTGCACATGCATCTGTTTAAAAGATCTTCACATGCACTTACTAAAGCCCTCATGAGAGGTTAGTATATGCACTTCCAAGTAATGTACATATGCATCGGAAGTGCTATGATGAAAGATTGAAGAGAAATTTAAGGCTTTTAAAAAGCCCTCTTAATTAGAGGCATGACAACGAATTCCTTTGCCTTACACGAATTATGTTAAAGCCCTTTCTTGGAAAGGCATAGAAAGTCTCATTATAACAAGTGGTCCTCGTGTTTTCAAAAACACCGGACGAGTTTGTGACTTACTTTCTGATCCTAATTCAAGGACAATACAAAGCGGAAGTGAGATTTCATATGGATCGCAACTGCCACATTTCCGAAAAAGTTGAAGATACCAGCATATGTAAAGAAATATTGTGGATTATCAGATCCTGATATTCACATCTTCAAAGCTGCAAGATTGGACCGATGGTTTGAAAAAACTTGATGCCACATGCTAGTGCAAAATTTTACCGGACCTGCCAGAGACTGGTACGGTTCACTTCCGGACACACAAATCAGCAGCTTGGAGCATCTAAGAACCAAGTTCCTGGGATGGTTCAGCCAACAACGGAAGTGTACCAAGGAAATGACGGAAGTGTACAACATCCAAAGAAGATGTGATAAAAGGCTTGAAAATTTCGTGATACGCTTTAATAACGAGACTATGAAGATAGCTGGAGCCTAAGACCAGCTGCGAATATCTAGATTCTACCATGGTGTTCAAATACACACCTTCTTGAAAAATTACATGAAGATCCATCGAAAACCATGAAAGTGCTCATGGACCGTGTAAGAGTGTATGTCAAAGTGAAAAGCGCATTTGAAAATATCCAAGGTGTTAACACCCAGAAGCCGCCTCATGAAGGTGCCAACTCAAGAAGCGCAAATGCAAGTGTCCACCCCGCTCCCTCCAGGAGTCAATCTTGAGGAAGGTTCAAATCTTAACCCTATGATCGAAGAAGGGACGAAAAATTTGAAGGCTACAAAAAGACTTAGGAGCCAAGAACAGAATAATACACATCACTCACCAAAATCCCAAGTGAAATCTTGGTCACTAAAAATGTGCAATTTGCAAAGCCTCAAACGCCACGTTTAGCAATAAGCCTTAACGCGAACAAATATTGTGACTTCTACAAAGATAAGAGTCATGACACTGATGATTGCCGACACTTGCGAAGGAAAAATCGAGAACGCCATAAAATCAGGCAAATTGCCTCAACTAGTGAAGAACATCAATGAAGGCTATCCACTAGCGATCTAAAGAATGTTATTGACATAATAAAAAGGGGTTCTAGTACCTGGTATTGAAGTGCGAAAACAAAGGTGGAAGAAGAACTATGAAAAAGGAAAGAAATAACCTTTCCAAACCTAACCGAAAAAATATCAAGAAAAGACCGTGTGATAACCATTGGCATATGCATTTGATTCACATATGAAAAGAGTATGAGCACTTGCATGTGCTCATGCATCTGTTGAAGTTCAAAGAGGCAAAGTATGTATACAAACAAAGTACACATGCATTCGTCTCGCAAGTGATCAAGCAAACATGCTTAGACACCAAAAGTACACCCAAAATTATGTACGAGTCTTGTTTCAGAAAAATGAGATCGAAAGTACAACGACGATTAAAGCCTCACATTCCCACACTTATAGGCTTTTCCGGTGAAATAGTATATCCGTTTGGAGAAATCATCCTCCCCGTGATCCTCGAAGATGACAAATTCTTCCGAGAAGAAATAATAACATTCATCGTAATCGCAACTCTATCTCCTCATGATATAATCATTGGAAGACCAGGACTTAAGGTTCTAGGTGCCATCATCTTAATCGCACATGGCCTGGTCTAATTTCCAACTCCCAAGAGAAATAGCAACTGTCAAGACGGATGCGGATACCCAAATTGCGCTGGTTGATAAACCAACAGCACCAAAAGAGGCATTCATGTGCATCTGTAATATGCAAATGCAAATGACAGCAATGCCAAGATAAAATCTTACAAAAGACTGTTTAAATAAAAAAAGCCTTCAGAAGAGGCATGCGTATGCAGTTCCTAATTATAACAAAGACTAAGGAAGATCTCCATTCAGCATTGCATGTGGAACAAAAGATACAATTCTGTAAAAGCAAATGTTGGAAGTTATAATTATGCACTTATTACGAGGAAAATTTGATGAAACACAAGTGCTTCTGCTAAAGTCACGAAGCAATAAATATCATTGCTGTTACAACAATTACAGAAAATATCATGCGCTTAGTGGATGATGTATTAAAAAATGTGAACATTCACATATGTCAGAAAGGCCGCATGTGCAAGCATTTGCACATGCGGGGACAACAAAGTAAAACCCTCCTAAAAAACATATGCCAACTGAGTTCTTACTTCAGTAGTACATCTACAAGCCAATGGGCAACTTGAGCAAGCTAACCAAATCCTGGTGCATTTCTGCAAGTGCTACATGTGACGTCGTAAATGAAGATTGCAAGGAGAGATAAAAAATGAAACTTTGTGATCTTATCTTTATATTCATGATCAATAATAAGTTCTATGAAAGAACAAGTGCATTTGTTCCCTTTGCCTATTAAGATCAACGCAAGTGCTTATTTTTTTTTCCATGAGAAAGCTGAATAGAAATGTTTATTTGAATAAGCTATGTACACACGTGTACACATGCACATGCAACGAAAAACGATAAGACTCCTTTTCTAAGGGAGCATCTATGCCGAACAAATGAAAATTTCCTTTCTAAAGGAATTCACATGCGAAACATTTCGCTTCCTACAGCATGGTTCATGAGTCACTAGCGGGTGCATCGAAAAAGGATCACATGCCGATTCCTTGATGCAGTATCGCTGTTACTTCTTTATTCATAAAGGGTAACCCAAGATAAAGCAAAAGCTTTTCTTGTCCTCAACTGTCTCATTGGTAACTAAAGAGTGCATGTTGGGAAGAGGTGATCAGGCCGGACACCTTGTTAGTACAATGGTTGCTAACAGAAGCCCAAAAGAGAGATGGCCAAACTTAAGTGGACAAAGGCATGTTATGATTATTAATAAAATATCCAACTTAAGCTCTCTAAGGGTCGCAAGTGCTACTGAATAGCTAATGTTATGAAGTGGTCTTGTGAGTTGATCATTCAAGAAAATGGATCAACTGAGCCTTACCAAAAGATGTAAGGACTTTTATACCACAAGGAAAAGATTTGAATTCAAAATAAAATAACTTGACTCTTAAAGTGGTATTGACATCGTGTAGCTAAGACCCTTTGAAGGTGGACGCATCTGATAGGGGGGAAACGCATGTGTCAGCTTTCTTTAAAGTTTTGTTAATTTTATTAAGGATCTTATCAAAAGTACTTGTGAAGGAGAACTCATGAAGTTTCTCAGAAATTCTAAAGAATATTTGCAAGAGATAAGCAAAGATCAATGTTAATAGCTACAACATAAAAAGCCCTACATGGCAAAGGTAGTGTACAACCGCTTCGCAACTGCAAGTGTAGAAACAGTGCACTTCGACTGCGAGTGATTTACCTTGGGCATATCGATATGACTCATCTTATGTGAACCATGAGGAAAATAATATCAAAACATGGAAAAGAAAGAAGAAGTTCAAACAAACATCCATAAGCATACATAAGCATTCATATATTCAAGACCGCAACATATGCAGCTCCAACAAAGTCAAAGTTAAACTATCATCAGTCATAAACAAAAGTAAACTATTTAATGCCACAACATAAGTGTACTTTGGGGAAAGATTGTTTATAATTGTTTCAACATAATTTCAAGAGAAATTACCTACTGGCTTAATCAGGAGCATCTGTTCCAGAAGTAGAAGGAGCATCCGCCTTTTGAGTCGGAGCTGCTGCCTTCGGAAGTGGGATTGGCTTTAGCATCTCTTTCATTTGCTCCGTATCAAACAAGCTCAGTTTTTGCTACTTGATCAGTCGTATCAAGCTCAGCTTTTCATTTAAAAGATCATTATCAGCTTACGTTTGCTAACGTTCCTCAGTCATAGCCTTCACGATCTCCTCCAACTTCTTCTTCATTTCTGATTCTACAACTTCGGTTTCTGAAAAATTGGAAACGCGAATGACATGGCACTTCGGAAATGCAAATGAAAGAATAAAATAAAGAACACAAGTCAAACCTCTTTTGCCATTGTTACACAGATCTTCATGACAACAACCAATGAAATTTACTTACCAGAAGAGGCAGTCACACTTCCAACTGTTTTGTGAAAACAAAAGTGTTTGTCCGATATCATTTTAGAAATTATTACCGAACTAGGGAGACCGTGATGAGGATGAGTTAGAGTCAGTGAAGAAAAAGCCCTCATTAGAGGCATGCATTTCACTTCCGAAGTGTCGGGAGTGATAAATGAGATCTCCAGAGATACTGTTTTGAAAAGAAAAAAAAAGCCCTCATTAGAGGCATGCATTTCACTTCCGAAGTGTCGGAAGTGATAAATGAGATCTCCAGAGATATTGTTTTGAAAAGAAAAAAAAAGAGCCCTCGTTATAGGCATGCATTTCACTTCCGAAGTGTCGGAAGTGATAAATGAGAACTCAAGAGATACTGTTTTGAAGAAAAAGCCCTTGTTAGGGGCATACATTTCACTTCCGAAATGTCGGAAGTGACCTATGAAATTTCAAAAGAGATTGTTCTGAAGAAAAAGCACTCCTTGGAGGCATGAAGTTCTACTTCTGTTCATGTAAACACCGGAAACGTCAAGAAAGATCTATCTTTGCCTTGAACCACATTGGCACCATCGGTAGTGCCACCAGTTACCACTTCCACTTGTGGTTTTTCACCTACACTTCCGACAACAGTATCTTCTTGATTATGAGTCTCCACTTGCGACCCCCCTTGATCATTAGCAGCTCCTCCTGGGCGATAATCCAAAAAAGGACTAGGCAGTTTGCCGAAGAAATGACATTGATCAAATTACTCTGCCCGAATACCCTCAGGAAGTTCCCGAATTGATCAAAGTGCTCTACCCGGTGCTCGCTTGAAATAAATTGTTTTGGAAACATTGATTTAATAAAAAAATTCTGATCGTGAAAGTTGATTTTCGATACTGAAAATCCTTGATAAATGACCGATTATTGGTATGATGATTTGTTATATTTGATCTCCATGATGATCTAATGATTCAATGATTTTACGAGATCATTTTCATTGAGTCTCCGGAATTGAGTCATCAACAACATCTTCAATGTCTCTCTATTTCATCCCCAGAGACACGCATACGTACTTCCGAAATATGAGTGTAAATATTGGAAGTGTTAAATATCCAGAAAGATCTCCAAATAAGAAGCATATCAGCACACTTCCGAATAGCGCACATGCGCAATGGAAGTTGTTAGTGAAATTAAAAAGAATATTATCTGCAAAGAAAAGACCTAGTAAAGGCGGGGAGCATTTTTGTGATGAAAAGACCTTTTTGTTGTCGCAATGACTCTTGGACCTACACTTACAGATGTGATTTTGCAAAGCCGACAAAAGTCGTCACATATGCATCTAATTTTCTGACACGCATTATTTTAACTACACTTGCACATGCGATCATCACAAAATGACAAAACGATCACAACGGATACTTTAAATATTCCAATGCGAATATGACAACTGCAGTTGCAGAAATGATCTGTTTTAAAAAAAAAGACAAATAAAGTCTTATGATCTATTAGCTCTTGTTTCACAAGCGTTCCCTCCTATGATCTTTATGACTTAGTCCTTAGTCATTTTTTCAAAATAACATAAGGACTAGGGGGACTTGATGACCGGTTCTGCAAAGTCATTGAAGATCGATAAATTACATATCAAATAATTTTGAAGAATTTTTTCTCCATATTGAAACACGATGCGTGTTGCACTCTTTTTCCCTTGGTCCTGGTTTTTTTCCCACGGGGTTTTTCCGGACAAGGTTTTTAATGAGGCAACAAATCAAAAACGCATGTGGATCTAAAAGGTTGGCTAACAAACCTTCATGCCAGCTGGAAATGTGACACATCCTTGATTTCTAGTCCATCATCATTGTGCAAATAATTAATGGACTAGGGGGACTTGATGAGGATGGGTCAAAATCAGATGCACTTGGACTCGGAAGTGCACATGACATATCAGCAAATGTTGATGAGCGAAGCCCATACGGAAGTGCAAGTGTTACAATTCCGAGAACGCAAGCGCAAGTGTCAAGAGGCAGTTACAGCTGAGAGACTATAAATAGACATTTATAGGCTCATAACGAGGAGGTCCAGATTTTTACACCTTTAACTATGTGTTTCCTCTAGATCACTTGTAATCTCTCTCTCACTTGTAATCTCACATCCAATCAACGAAATCTCTATTTGATCCTACTTGTTTTATGCATTCGATCTTCATTATTGCTTTAATCATGTTGAATCATGGAATCTTATCTACATGCGGTGGGATTTTATGGTTCATCAGTAAACAAGTGAGAAATCAACACACAAACGTAAATAAAACTCAATCTCGTATTAACAGAGAATCAGAGTTACACAGAGACACAGAGGAAATCTCACATACAAAATTCGCTCTCTCTCTCAAAAACTTCCTGAATTACAAAGACACAAACAGTTATATATAGACTACGGACGTCCGAACTCCTCTGCCTGTTCGAACCTCAGGTTCGGCCAAGGCTCGGCCAAGGTTCGGCCGGAGTTCGGCCACCAGACCAAAATACCAAAACTTCGTGTCTTCGTCAGATCCAGCTCATTGCCATTTCGTGTATCAACAGGATGTGATGCTTATGTCACCAGTGAATCTGACAATAAGCTCGATCCCCGAGGCGAAAAAGTAACTTTCATTGGATACTATTGTAATACCGGTTATTATTTTTACCATCCCGATGCAAACACTATTTCCATCAAAAGGAAAGGTAAATTCCTTGAGAAAGAATTCCTTGCTCGAGGAACAAATAGTGATCCAGTGGATCTTGAAGAAATTCGAGACACACCTAACCCTGAGACAGTCGCTGCGTCTGACCGACAATTTGTTATCGCACCATCAGACCCAAACACAAGCACACGCGTTCGTAGGAGCGAAAGCATACGATATGAGCCTGATAGATACCTTGGATATCATGAGGCCTCCGACGTTCTGTTAATAGCCGATTCTAAAGATGAGCCTATTAACTACAAAGCTGCTATGTCAGATCCGGAATCTGATAAATGGCTTGAAGCCATGAACGCTGAGATACAATCCATGCGTGACAATCACGTCTGGGACTTGATTGAGCTACCCTCCGGCACACGGGCAGTAGGGAGCAAATGGATCTTTAAAAGAAAAACTGACATGCATGGAAATGTGCAAACCTACAAGGCACGGCTTATAGCGAAAGGTTTCACTCAAACCCAAGGGATTGACTATGATGGGACCTTTTCGCCTGTTGTCATGATCAAATCGATCAGAATTCTCCTTGCCATAGCCGCATACCAAGATTATGAGATATGGCAAATGGACGTCAAAACCGCTTCTCGAACGGACAACTCGAAGAGGATGTCTACATGGTTCAGCCTGATGGTTTTGTCGATCCAGAGAATCCAAACAAGGTTTGCAAGCTAAGCAAGTCCATTTATGGACTCAAGCAGGCATCTCGAAGCTGGAATCTTCGTTTTGATCAAAAGGTCAAAGAGTTTGGTTTTGATCAAAACAAAGATGAACCTTGTGTTTACAGAAAGGCAAGTGGGAGCGATGTATCGTTCCTCGTACTGTACGTGGACGATATATTGATCATAGGAAACAATGTAAAACCGAGATACGATCTTACTACTGCATGCTTTGATCAATGTAATGAACACGAGATGTAAATAAGAGAATTCTTATTGAATCACTTGAAGATACAAAGAAGTTCTCTCTGGTTTCTCTCTCTAGAAAATACACACATAAAGTGTAGAATGACTCAGAGAGATAAGCTATCATTCTAACACAACCTATTTATACTTAGTGACTAAACAGGCTGCGTACCAAATGGTACGGGCGTACCATTTGGTCCGGCGCCAATGATATTGTCACTAAAACTCATACTAAGACACGCTCACATAGATACAATACACGAGACACATCATAGCATAGGTATATGCTCTAACAAACTCCCCCTTAACGTGTAGTGTATCTAGTTTCTAACTAAACTCCAGTCTTCAATCTTCAACATTGCTGCATCTGATCTTCGACTTGAAATCTTGTCAGAAATAGAACTTGCATGGCTGGATCACTCTTGAATCATCTTTGGTCTTCAAGATCCACTTGTGAAAGATATAACAAACTCCCCCTTTCACCATGCTTGAGTCTTGACACATATAACCTGCAATTTCAGAAGACAAAAACACGGTTTCCTTTTTCTTTTTGAAAATTAATTTAATCTTGGCGCAAAACTTCTCTTCGAGAATCCAAGATATAGTTTTGAAATTTGATTTTGTATCACATGTCGATCGATCGAAAACTAATAAGAAATAAAATATTTTTGGCTTTTTGAAACTTTATGTCAAAACACACCGAAAATCATTTTGTACTTTTCAGATATGAAACATAAATGCAATACAGAATCAGACACTATTTTTGTCTTTTACGAGAAAGATCACCACTTGGGATCATATTGAACATGACATGCTGAACTACACTTCAATTTCAATTACTTCAGCACACAAGTCATGTCGATTACTGATATAATTTGTCCATCTTAAACTCAGGCACAATCATACTCATAACATCTGGATATGTTATTGTATTGATTTGATTTGCTTTGACCAGTGTACCCCACACTATCAGACATACGCAGATATGTACTTTCTTTTATATATCACTTTGTGATTTCATTTGTGATTTAATCACATAATGATTGTACTCATGATTTAGTCAACTGTGTTCCATGCAAAAAGAAATAAGAACGTTAAATCGTCTACCTTAAGGTCGATCTTTCGATACGCAGATAAGGCCTCGGATTTAACAAAATAAGAAAATAAAAACAAGTTGAAATTGTATAACCAACAACAATCAGGTCAGTACTCCCGTACACGCAGAGAAAGTCCGATGAGTTATACGAAACGCCAAAGAAAATAAAGCAGAACGTCAAATGAACAACAATCAGGTCGATCTTTCAATACGTAGAGAAAGTCTGATCGTTTGACAAAATAAAGAAAATCAAACAAGTTTAAATTTTTGCAAAATGAACACATGTATACACAGTGACTTCTCATTTTCTTTTTCACATATCTTTTTCTTGATATATCATGAGATACGCATCAAGATGTTGTCCACTTGGTCAAGCATTAGTATTTAATGTGTTTATCCCATCTGAATACTTTCTGATTGAATGCCGAGCCTACCAAGCACATCGAACAATGAACTTATGGCTTTTTCATCTAATTTATCCACGAGTCAGACACGTAAGCCAATGTACCATCATTTCCCAATTATGTCGGATACAATTTCTCATTTTTCAATGTTTTTGTATTTTTATTTTTTTCAGTGTTTTTTAATTTTTCCATTTTTCTCCCCCTTAAAATGACAAAAGCTCAGTACGTAAAGCCATGGTAAGATAACCATAAAGTTTTTGTTCAAGCTCATAACTTTTTCTTTCATCCTTATCAAAATCTTGAATTTCCTTATACTCTCCATCTGCAGTTGGACGTACATACAACTTTTGAATTAGAATCCATAAATCAATATCATTTGTGCTGATGTATGCAGAAAAACGTTGTTTCCAATTTTGATAATCTTCCAACTTTAATAGCTTAAGAACTTTCTGACTTGTTCCTATTTCATTATCAAAATTGAGCATAGCTTGTACCGTGCTTTGCATAGCCGCAAATGCTTGAAAATCAGACATTTTTCACTGAAAATGATACTTTAAAAACTTCGAACTCAGAGACGAAGGTGTTAGAATTTGATTTTGAAAATCAACTTTGAACGAACAATATAGAGCTCGTCAAGACGATCGATTTGAGTACTTATGGTTCTCGTAGCGATTTACAATGCAAAAGTTATGACCCTTTGAAGAAACTGCCAGCGGACCAGAATTCAGAGGACCAGATTTCAACGGACCAAATTTGGTACGGCGGACCAAAATGGTGCGGCGGACCAAAAATGGTACGGCGGACGAAAATGGTACGGCGGACCAAAATATAACTGCCACGGGCCAACTTGAAGATTGCCTAGCGGACCAACGGTGGACCAGCAGCGGACCAAATGTTCTTGAGGCGGACCAAAAACGTACCACGCTGATTTTGACGGATTTTCGCGAATTTTGACAATTTGGACTTGAAATTGCTTTAGAAAGGTGCGAAAACTCACTAGGAACACTCAGAAATCATTTTTCACCTCGGAAACACTCGGAATTGGAAGTATTTGATGAAAAATAAAGAAGACCCACACTTTCTCACTCTAAAAATCCGAAAATTGATCAAAAACACAGCAGTAGAGCAACCAAATGCTCTGATACCACTTGTAAAACCGAGATACGATCTTACTATTGCATGCTTTGATCAATGTAATGAACACGAGATGTAAATAAGAGAATTCTTATTGAATCACTTGAAGATACAAAGAAGTTCTCTCTGGTTTCTCTCTCTAGAAAACACACACATAAAGTGTAGAATGACTCAGAGAGATAAGCTATCATTCTAACATAACCTATTTATACTTAGTGACTAAACAGGCTGCGTACCAAATGGTACGGGCATACCATTTGCTCCGGCGGACCATTTGGTCCGGTGCCAATGATATTGTCACTAAAACTCATACTAAGACACGCTCACATAGATACAATACACGAGACACATCATAGCATAGGTATATGCTCTAACAAAACAACATACCCATGCTTAACGATGTTAAGAAATGGCTTTCATCTTGTTTCGCTATGAAAGACCTTGGAGAAGCCGCTTACATTCTGGGAATTAAAATTCACAGAGATCGATCTAAGCGCCTTTTAGGACTCAGTCAAAGCACATACGTTGATAAGATCATAGCTCGGTTCAACATGAGCAACTCCAAGAAAGGAACCGTTCCCATGACTAAGGGAACAATCTCGGACAAATCTCAAGCACCTAAAACGGAGCGCGAGATAAGCCAAATGGCATCGATCCCATTTGCCTTTGCTATTGGATCTATCATGTATGCCATGCTCTGCACACGACCGAATGTCTCGTATGAATTGAGCGTGATAAGTCGGTACCAACAGACGCCAGGACTAGCTCACTGGACGGCTGTAAAGAACATATTAAAATACTTGAGAAACACCACTGATATGTTTCTCGTATATGGAGGTGTTGATGAAGAGCTCACTGTAAGATGTTACACTGACGCTAGTTTTCTGACTGACCGAGATGACTCTCGCTCACAGTCGGGATTCGTATTCACTCTTAACGGAGGGGCTGTTTCCTGGAGAAGCTCAAAACAGCCAGTAGTAGCTGATTCTACTA
Organism: Deinandra increscens subsp. villosa; assembly: GCA_039602395.1. NCBI lineage: Eukaryota > Viridiplantae > Streptophyta > Magnoliopsida > Asterales > Asteraceae > Deinandra > Deinandra increscens. The sequence continues at coordinate 96,245,259 of JBCNJP010000027.1, forward strand.
CTGAATCCGAATACATAGCCGCTTCAGAAGCTGCTAAAGAAGCCGTGTGGATGAAGAAGCTCATATCCGATCTCGATGCCATGCCAAGTATAAGGCAGCCCATCGAGATGTTGTGCGATAACACATGCGCTATAGCTCAAGCTAAAGAGCAAGGGTCTCATAAGAAGGCCAAGCACATCCTGAGGAAGTTCCACTACATAAGAGAAGTAGTCGACAGAAATGAAATCAAAATAAGCAAAGTGCACACAGATCAAAACTTAGCTGATCCCTTCACTAAGCCTATGACTCAAGAGACTCATATACACCACAGAGAAGCGATAGGGCTTAGATTAGCTAAAGACATGTTTTGAATCAGTATTTGGATGTATGAACACCAGTAGTTATCTATATTATTCTTATTCCATCTGTTTTTATGCAATAATGAATTACATAACTGTGTTCAATATTTATACGTTTAATCCTTGGACAATAAGTTCTTATCCTAAATGTCCGTAGTCGATTAGTTAGTGGGAGCTATACTAAAGTAAGACTATTGTGACTGCTTGAGCCTTAAAGTTGTTTAACGTTCAAACTCACGGACCTCATTGGTGAATGACGTTGGACGTAACTCACATCATGCAATGCAAACATGGAAGTTTTGCTTGCTTGATTAATGCATGCTCTAGTGTACCCTTAGACCTGAGACGCATATTCGAACTCCCTTCTACTAAAGAACATTCTTTGATTGTAGCCTAACGTTGTCGCGTAACTGCCAACCATCACGGTTATTTTTGGGAATGGCTCTAAGGTTTAGTGGGAGCTGTATGCCTCAACAAGGGATTTTGTACTCTTGCTTCGGTAATGTTTAGACATAAAGGCGCCCTCGTTGATTCCAAGTGATAAGTGTGAGGCCTCACCCAAACTTATTGTGTGTTTGTTGGATCACTTCGAATTGTATCGAGAATGAAAATCAATGAATAAAATATGAGAGTCCATGTCTCATAATTCATCAATGTCTTATACAGAAAGGAACATATTACAATGAATGCACAAGTCTTGAGTCCGCTTGATTGTCAATCAGATATACTTTGTCTAACGACTTAAAGTGTCAATATTAGTTGGTGTAGCCATGCATAGCTAGAGTGCCTCTGACTCCGCTCGTTAAAACTGTCGCGTTCAGTCCAAGTGGGAGACTGTTGGAAATAGGGTGTCCTGACCCGACGAATTAACGAACCCGACCGATATTGACCCGTAAGAGTTACACCCGGGTCAACGGACTATTAAATCTAATTAATTGTTAATTAGTATTAAACGAACTAAACGGTGAATTAAATAAATATTAATTATTTATTTAATTAAAACAACAAAACTGTTTCGGCTAAACAAATTGCTCGTGAAATAAAAAGACGGACTGATCAGTTGTTACCGGATTAACAGACTGATCAGTTCGGTGGATTAAAAAGGAATCGCGATCGGGCCCAGTCTGTCAGGCCCCGGTCCGCGATTTTATATTAAAAGAGAGAGAGAGAGGGGCTTAATTGCAACACAAGTCACAAACCCCAATCTCTCCTATCTCTCTGCGCCGATCCCCAAGACAAGCCGGCTCCTGTCGCCGCCGCTCCTTCCGATCGCCGCCACCACCACCACCGCAATCACTTGCGAATTCTGATGGATCCCCGTCTCGCCGCCGTCTGCGCCCGACTCGAAAACGAAGCACTCGCAGCCCGAGCCGAAGCCGCAACCCGAGCCGAAGCCGTAGCCCGAGCCGCCGTCGCAGTTTAAGCCGCCCTCGTCATGGCCCGCACCCTTGTACCCGCCGGCCACCGCCACCGTGTCACCTCCGGTCACCGGTGACGAGATCATCGTAGGGACTGTTCCGGTTGCCATCCCGACGGAGAAAGTTTTGTCACCACCACCGGTGGTATCTCTACCACCGCCGCCGCCACTATCGCTGCCGCCGCCTATGGTCGCCGCCGCTGCCGCCGTTGATGACCTGTCTCGCAGATTCGAGTCAGACGTCTCAGTTCGTCCTAGCGTGAGCCCGTTGAATCCGGGTGTCTCGAGCGGTTGCTCGGATCCCGCCAAGGTATATCTAAATTGTTAGATATTTAATTTAATTTATTTATTTTAAATAAATACATTTATATGTTTGTCGTGTACGGTGATTGATCCTGTTACAGTTGCGTCCGCGTGTTTAAATTGTTTCCGCTGCTAAATTAATCTAGTATTAATTGAATTATTAAATCGGTTTTAATAAAAAATTAAAATCGGTAACCCGGATCCCACTGTAAAACCCGACATGTTTACCTATGACTGGTTCAGAATCAAATGATTCAACATCTAGTGGTTTATAATCAAGGAGTAATGAGTTGTCAGATAAACGAGATTTGTGTTATTGCTCCTTAAACTGAACACATTGATGGTTGTATGACTGATTCTGATTCTGAAACATGTTCTTGTGCGACATTTGATAAAGGGTATGATAGTTACATAAAATAAGATCCGAAAGAAGTTTCTTCAAAGTGTTCAAAGTGTGTTGAACTTGCTAAAATTGATGATGGTTTGTTGAAAGAGAAGAAAATATTGATTGAAGAATGTGCAAAAGCTAAAGAAGCTTCTGAAGATTTTGATGCATTATTTGAGAAAAGCTATCCAGTTTAACATAAACATGAAAGCGCTAATTAGATTGCTGTTGAGGCTGCAGATAAGGTTATATCATTCTTCAAGACGAGGTTTCAAAACTTCAGAATGAAAATGTTCTTTTCCGAGATAAAAATGAAGTGTTGATGAAAGATGTCGACATATTAAAAAAGAAATGAGAGAAAGTTTAAGAAGAAGTTTTAGCAGAATGTGATTTGAGGAGATGACATAAATATGAATATAATGAATTGTCTGAACAATTTTTTGCTTCTCAGAAAGAGTTTTTGGATGCTCAAATGAAAATTTCAGAATTAAAGATAGAAATTCTTGATTTGCAACGGCAAGTGAAGAATTGCAATCTATCTCCTACATTTCTGAACTATATCTGCAAACAGGAGAACAGTGAAGAAAGTGCTAAGGATGATTTACATAAAGTTCCTTCATCGGTTGATATGTCAAAGTTTTCATTTGCTCCAGTCGATCCAAATGATGAAATGTATGATTATTCAAAGTTTGCCACTCCAGTTTGAGAGAAGAAAAAGAAGTCTAAGTCTAGAAAGAAGAAGATTGAAGCTGGAAAGCTCCAAAGTTTGATTCTGGTTCATCATTTCTAGAGGATGAAAAGTTTTTTAACAAGATTGTTGTTGAGAAATCTACTGGTACTTCAAATGAAGCTGAATTTGATAAATCTTTGATTCATGAAAACAAGCTGAAGGACATCAAAGGTAAGTTTACTAAAAAAGCTAATGAAAAGAATGTTAAACTCGTATTTCCCCGATCTAGTGATTTGTACACCAAATATGGACCGAAAGATCACTGAAAATGAAAACACGAATTTGAGAATGCAAAAGCAATCGTAATGACAAACCGATCAGGATCAAGTTCGAAATTGATGAGATTATGTGATGCTTTGAGAAATTTGAAATTGAGCCGAGAATGAGCGCTAAGAAGAAGACGATGTACGGATTTTGCGATTCAACCAAATCTAATGAAATCACAAAATTGATAGCACTTCAAGATTCAAAGATGAAAACCGAACGAAGGAACACAAGTTTTATGATCAAATTAATGCTCTAGAGGTTCTAAACACAAGATCAACAGTAGCTAAAGAACCAGAGACGAACAACATGTGAATTTGCGATTTAACCAATTGTAAACCAAAATCGTATTTGAAACAAGGAATGGATTCTTGGATTCAAACTGAGCGTTATAGAATCAAAACACAATACTGAAACATGTTAATTTTGAAAGTAAATCGGAAGATCAATGAAGAACTAAGAACAATTTGACTTTGAGAAAAGTCAAAATCGACCAAATTGTATTAGATTTGTGCTTGCATTAGATCCAAAACGATGTAGAATCACGCCGGGATTTGCTCTGATACCAATTGTAAACTCGTATTTCCCTAATCTAGTGATTTGTACACCGAATCTGCACCGAAAGATCACCGAAAATGAAGAACACGAACAAGGTAAATAAACTCCATTTATAGCTCAAACCGATCAATGATTACATGATATGAACTCGATTACAACACCTAATAAAGATCTAAACTCAGTTCTTTTTGAAATTCAAGATCAAAACCTCTCCCTCTAGAAATCAACTCAGAGAAAACGGGTATGAGAGTTCACTTCGTTTCGGTTCGTTTTGAGTCTCCTCCTGAATTTACAATATATATAAAGTAAGTTTTCAGTTTGTTGCATCTAACCCTCAACTTAGTCTAAATGAAACTTTATACCCTCTGAATTTATAACTAACAATTATAATCAAAATAACTAACAGAACAAATTTTAATACATCACACGTCCCATGGTTTATGCACTAACAAACCCTCCCCCCCCCCCCCTCCTTGACGTGTGTTGTATCTGATCTTCAAACTTCGAATTCATTGTCAATTGTTGTAGGGTTTGCATGGCAGGAACACAACATGTGTCAGCTGAACCATTTCTGAAGTATCCTTTATTAGCTTGTCCTTTGATTGGCTAAAGGAATAAACTCTTTAACGTCTTCATAACCATGCTTGCGATCCTTATTGAGATCAGTGTCTAAGAGAACTTGAAAACTTCTACCTGCAGCTTCAGAACACAGAAGCGTGGTTTCTCTTTTTCAAACATAATTTTAATCCTGGAAGCACGACTTCTCCTTTGGAGAAACCAAGACGATTTGAAATTTGTCTTGAAAATATAATGTATCACGTGTCGATCGGATCGAAAACGGATAAGAAATAAAATATTATTGGATTTTACAAAGTTTATATCCAAACACACCTAAAATCTTTTTGGATTTTATGAAACTGAAATATAAATGCAATACAAAATAAAACTCTATTTTTTATTTTGTGAGAAAGATCACGAAACGAAATCATATCAGACATGACGCATCTAGCACATTTCAATTTCGGCCTTAATCAGCATGCAAGCCAAGATAATCACAAATACAACATTTATGTTTATTTCAGCATGCACCAATCATATTTATCATTTTCAGATATGTTTAAGGTAATATTATCATGCAGTGATAACTAAGCCTCCACTCTATCAGAAATACCGGTAAATCATCATGTTTATCATATATAAGAAATTTTCTAAGAGATTTAATTATCCTTGATGAGTCATGCAAAAAAAAAGTAGAACCTCAAATACCTAGCAATCAGATCGGTCTGGTGGACACGTAGAGAAAGCCCAAGTATTTGAGAAAATAAGAAAGCAAAACAATTTGAAGTTGTATAATTCAACAACAATCAGGTTGGCCTTGTGGGCACACAGAGAAAGTCCGATGAATTATACGAAACACCAAAGAAAATAAAGCACAACCTCAAACGAACAACAATCAGGTCGATCTTTCGATACACAGAGAATGTCTTATCGTTTGAGAAAATAAAGAAAATAAAGAAAATCAAAAAAGTTAAAATCTTCCAAAATGAAAACTGTAAGTACACAGACGGATCTTACTACTTTATGATTCGATCAATACTATCAACACAAATGTAAATAAAGCCTTGCTTTATTGATTACACTTAGAGATTATAAAGAGTTCTAGAGAGAGAGAGAGAGATACACTCAATCAAACACAATTGAGATGACTAAAATGACAGAACTGGCTGACTCTCTTTAACACGAACTATTTTATAGTAAGCAACTTACCTGGCATACCAACCAACATACCATTGGTACACTGCCTATGGTAAGAAGACACTAAGACTCACTCACATGCTTTGATCTAGATACAATACACGAGACACATTGTAGCATAGGAATATGCTTTAACAAACTCCCTCTTAACGTGTAGTGTATCTATGTTAACTAAACTTCAGTCTTTAATCTTTAGCATTACTGCATCCAATCTTCAACTTGACATTTCTTGTCAGCAACAGAACTTGCATGGCTGGATTACAACTTGAACAATCTTTGAACTTCAAGATCTATTTGTGAAAGATACTACAAACTCTTCCTTTCACCATGCTTGAGTCTTGACACACAGCACGTGCAATTTCAGAAGACAGAAACGCGGCTTTCTTTTCTCATGAAAATTGATTTGATGTTGGCGCAAAACTTCTCTTCGAGAATCCAAGATATAGTTTGGAAATCATAATTTTGCATCTTGTATCGATCGGTCGAAAACAAATAAGAAATATAAAATACCCCTAAAATCATAACTTGCATGGCTGGATTAGAACTTGAACAATCTTTGAACTTCAAGTTTATGCTAAAACACCCCTAAAATCTTTTTGTACTTTTCTGATATGAAATATAAATGCAACACAGAAATCAGACACTATTTTTGTCTTTTGCGAAAAAGTTCACAACTTGGGATCATATTGAACATAACATGCTGAACTACACTTCAATTTCAATTACTTCAGCACACAAGTCATGTCGATTACCGGTATAATTTTCCCATCTTAAACTCAAGCACAATCATACTCATAACATCTGAATATGTTATTGTATTGATTAGGTTTGCTTTGACTAGTGTACTACATTATCAGACATACTCAGATATGTATTTGCTTATCAAACTTTGTGATTTCACTTGTTATTTAACACATTGTGATATTCATGATATAGTCAACTGTGTTCCATGCAAAAAGAAATAAGAATGTTAAATCGTCTACCTTAAGGTTGATCTTTTGATGCGCAAATAAGGCCTCGGATTTAACAAAATAAGGAAATAAAACAAGTTAAAATTGTATAATTCAACAATGATTAGGTTGGTCTTGTGGACACGCAGAGAAAGTACGATGAATTATACCAAACACCAATGAAAATAAAGCAGAACCTTAAATGAACAACTATCAGGTCGATCTTCCGGATACGCAGAGATAGTCCGATCATTTAAGAAAATAAAGAAAAGCAAACAAGTTTAAATCTTTGGCAAAATGAACACATGTATACACAGTGACTTCTCATTTTCTTTTTCACACACCTTTTCAATATCTTGAAATACGCTTCAAGATGTTGTCCACTTGGTCAAGCATTAGTATTTAATGTATATCACATCTGAATACTTTCTGATATAATGTCGAGTCTACCAAGCACATCGAGCAATGATCTTATGGCCTTTTCATCTAATTTATCCATGAGTCAGACACGTAAGCCAATGTACCATCATTTCCCAATTATGTCGGATATAATTTATCATATTTCAATGTTTTTGTATTTTTCTGTTTTTCTCCCCCTTAAAATGAAAACTCTATTTTTGGATTTTTCATTTTAACAAAAACACAAAGACATTAATTTTGTTTTTTCAATTTTTGCCCCCTAAACTACATACGAAATGTAAAAGAAAGAAAATTGACCAATCAATACTAATACCTTTCAGTTTAAGCTTTTAGAAAAACTTTCAGTTTTTAAATATGAGACATTGAATTTAAGTTATGCAGGAGACTCCACTATCAGTAACTACTTGAAGCTTGAACTTCACAATCACTAACACGTCTTTTTGAAGAAACCTACACACTGGAAAAAAACAAAACAATTAGTTTTTAAATGACCCGAGCACACAGCTTCTGGTCGACCAGTGTCGTAGTAAAATCATTTGCAGCTTTGCAGACCAACTTAGGTCGCTACTACATTTTAGCTTTTTCAATTTGAACTGAGTCATCATCAGGTGATGAACCACCAACACTTAAATCATATTTGAAAAATTGTTTCTTTGTTCTCTATAGAAAATCAACAATTATCCAAAAAACCAAAAAACCAAAAAACCAAAAAACCAACCTTTTTTTTCTCTATAACTTCTTCATACATTAATAATTTTTATAAAGAATTTCACCAAAAAGTCTATAACTTTATTAGCTTTATTTATGGGAAAAAAAATTTCAAAAATAAAAAATTTAGTGATTTTTTATTAGTGCATCATGCAATAGTACTAATAGTATTGCATAATGCATTATAATTAAAAGAAGAAAGTTAACTTAAATATGGACGTGGTTTATACGAGTAATGTAAAAAACAAAGAATTGGCATTCATAAACCAATTTTATATTATTGTTGCATAGTGCATTATTAATTTCAAGCTATAATCCGAATTTTATTTTATTTAAAAAAAACTCGAAAATATTTTTAAAGTTTTTTCTTTTTTTAGTATTCTTAAAATCATGAAAGAAACATATAAAAAAAGTCTTAAAAAATATTTTTTCTTGGTTTTTTGGATTTTGGTTTTTTGCAAAATATTGATTTTTTGCAAAATATTGGTTTTCTATAGAACCCAACCCTTGGATTTAAATTATGAAGGTGTTGACTCAGTAAAAACTCTGCCTGGTACATCAATGAATGTGGCAGATTTATCAGAAAAGACCATTTTGTGCCATGTGGCCTTTTCGGCGACATTGATAGCATAAGCGATATGATCGCTTTGGTTTTTCTTTGTCCTGAAATGCATGACACACATCATCAGAATCAAAATTATCATAAAAATCATCATAAGCTTGAAATTGGTTAGCATACACCCATTTTGAAGTAGGAGTTCGAGGTGTAGAATTTGATCCAGATGAAGAAAATTCTTTGAACTGTTGACCAGCTCTGGAAGAACTTTCAGATGAATCCTTCTTCTGTTTCTTACCTCCGAATCCTTTCTCCATTGTAGATATGAAAACCTGAGCTAAATGATAAATTTGATCCAGACTTGTATCTTTCTTTTCTTTCGGAATCTTCTTTGACATGTTCTTTTTGTCTTTCTTCTCAACTTTCTTATTTTCACTACCCAAACCTGAATGTTTGTAACCCGGTAGCTTTGACAATTCAACTTGAGACTTAGAAGAACCAGCTTGAGCAACTTGAGTAAATTTAGCTTTAATTCCCTTTAAGTTGTTTGCTTGAACCAACTCAGCAACACTTTTTCTTCAGATACTTTCTTCTCATCTTTCTCAAAAGAAATTGTTTCATTATCTAAAACAGTTTCATGAGACACAAATTTGACCGATGTATTATCACCATTTGTCTTATTTTCCATCTTCTTGATAGATGACCTGGATTTCTTCTTGTCATATCTTTCTATAGAAAATTCAGAATAATCTCCATTTGCATGAAAAGATTTGACATCAGCCAGAGGATCAGTTTGAATAACTGGATGTGGAATCTGATTGTACTCTTCTCCTCCAAAAACTTTTTTGAAATTCTTATCTTTGCACAAATAACTTGTGAAAGAATGTGAATTCTTCAGATTATTTAATTGCCTGTTAAGATCCAAAACCTCAACATTTAAAACTGATATCTTCTTCTGAGCATCTCCCAAAACTTTTTCTGAATCGATTAACTTTTCTGAAGCTCTGTTGAACAAAAACTTTTCTCTTCTCATATTATCATGTGCATCATACACTTCTTGTGTAATTTTATCCACATGTCCCTTATAAATGTCTATATTCCTTGTCAACAAATTGTTTTCTTTCGTCAAGCTTGTGACTTTATCTTGTAATTTGGAATGTGCCACTTGCTGTTGTTCTTCCATAACAGTAACTTCATCATGATCTTTCTGAAGTTCATCATAAGATTTCTTAAGTGAATCTAATTTTGCTTTTGACTTGCTAAACAACGCATCAAAATCTTTCGTTACTTCCTTTGCTTCCTTCTCCCATTTCTCAGCATTCTTGACCAATTCTGCATTTTCATTTTTGCAGTTTCAAATTATGTTATTTATCTTCAACACACACCCCTTCAAATTTTTTTCGAAGTTCTACAATCTCTTCCATCAACACACTCTTTTCCTTGACAATCTGTTCATTTTTCTTTACAATCTCATCAAAATCTTGCTTTTCTTTAACCAATTACTAGATCTTTCTTTCCTTTTGAGAACAGAATTCACAAGTAGATTCATAACCACTAACTTCAGGTACAGAATCACTTGATTCAACTTGTCCATTTTCCATCAACGCTATATGTAAATTACCAGTGAAACTAGTTTCAGACATATTTTCCATGCTAGCATCATTTTCTTGAGAGTGACAAACAAAAGCAGATTTATCTGGACTATTATTCTCAAAATTGTGTGCCCAATCATCAAAATCTTTATGAGCCATCATAGCTATTTTATCCAAATTAGACTTCTCAGATGACGATTGGTTGCACTCACGAGCAAAATGTCCGAATTTGGAACATTTGAAACATTTAAGATTCGACTTATCCAAACCAATTTTTTCTCCCTGAATAATAGTTTTATTTCCATGTTTCTTCATAAATATTCTTCCTAATTCAATTATTATAGCAAACTGTCAATCCAAATCTAACTTATTCAACTGATCATCATCCAACTAATCTAAGTAATCTCCAAACAAACTAGCTTTACCAATTTAACTAAATATTGACCCAGAAGAAGATGATATGAAAGCAGATATCAATCCAGCTAGATCTTTAGTGGTTTGAGCTAGAATAGAATTGGTTGTTGATTTACCAGGATTAGTGAAACTATAACCTAAAGAATAACCAGAATTGTCACACTTCCCAGCAAGAAAAGCTGTTGGAGCTAGATTAAAGCTTGAACTAGGTTTTAACTTAGTTTTAGCATTCACGGTAGCAGAATTGTCTCCAAAGAACAATTCAGGATTCTGAACAGAAGGACTTGGGACTTTTTTACAATCATTTCCATTTCACGAGCTTGTAATTTGCTTGTCAATTGATTGAATGTCCAACTTGAGTAACTTGGATCATTAGTCAACATCATAACATAATTTTCCCATTTATCAGGCAAGGCTTCCAGAAACTTCTCTTTCAATTCATCATTCTCCTTGTCGACTTGCACAATTTCAAGTTCATTTATTAAATGTGAAAACCTTGCGATTAAGTCCGACACTTTCTCATTCTCACAATGCCCAAAATTATCAAATTCCTTCTTTAAAACTTGCTTTCGGATCTTTTTATATTGCTCATTACCCTCACACCTTTCTGCAATAGCATCCCACGATTCCTTAGAAGTTGTATAATTCTTAAACTGATGCATCAAATCTTTAGGTAATGCCATTGTAAGAAAACTTTAAGTTTTCTTCTCTCTTGCAAAAAGTTTTCTTTCTTCATAATCAAAACCACTTATCATCTTTGGCTTTCTAGCACTTAGCATTGGATACTCATACTCCTTTTCAATCAGAATCTAACAATCAACATCTTGAGAAAAAATGTATGATTCAAATCGTTTCTTCCAATTATGATAATCCTCCAATTTTAGCAACTTGGGAACTTTCTGAGTTGTTCCTATTTCGTTATCATAATTCATCATGATTTGCATTAAAGTCTGAGCAGATGTAAATGCTTGAAAATCGCTCATTTTGAAGTTAAAAATCAAACGTCAAAACTTCAAACTAAAAAACGAAGGTCTTAAAGACGGATTTTTGGGGTCGAAACGGAGGGTACTAGCCGTTAGGTGAGTAAAAGTGTAGATCTCGTTGAGACGGTCATTTTGGCTGGTATTGGGTTTCGTAACTCAAACCAGAACTCAACTTATGTTAGTTTTAGTGAACGTCATTTTTACGCCAGCGTACCAAACAATCGACTTCCATACCAAAACCTTTATTGGACTAGCAGCGTACCAGTTTTCAGCACCGTACCAGTGAACTCAGTGTACCAAGAACCGGACCGAACCAAATCAGCGTACCAATGAACAGTAGCATACCACCTTGGTACAGCGTAACTGCCTGCGGACCAAAAATAACCGTCACGTACCACCGATGAAGATTGCCTTCCGTACCAACGATCAACGTACCAGAAATCTATGAAGATTGCCTAGCGTACCAAGTAGCGTACCAGTCAACGTACCAGCAGTGCATCCAACGTACCATGACATTTAACCGGCATACCAAACTGAGATTTTTGAATTTTCACAAGTTTGAAGGTTTTGAATAGTGAATTGCAGCAATAGGCAACGAAAACACACTAGGAATGTTTTGCAATCATGTTTGACACCAAAAACACTCGAAATTGAGAAAAATTGATGAAAATTTATCAAAACCCACTTTCTCTCACTAGAAAAATCAGATTTGATCAAAACACAGCAGTAGAGCAACCTGGATTGCTCTAATACCATTTGTAAGTACACGGACGGATCTTACTACTGCATGACTCGATCACTACGATGAACACAAATGTAAATAAAGCTTTGCTTTATTGATTTCACTTAGAGATTACAAAGAGTTCTAGAGAGAGAAAGAGACACACTCAATTACAGACAATTAAGATGACTCAAGTGATAGAACTAGTGAATTCTCTCTAATACGAACTATTTATAGTAAGCAACTTACTTGGCGCATCAACCAACATACAATTGGTATGCTGGCCAGCGTTCCATGAGACATATAATTGGTACACTGCCTATGGTAAGTAGACACTAAGGCTCACTCACATGCTCTGATCTAGATACAATACACGAGACACATTGTAGCATAAGAATATGCTCTAACAAACTCCCCCTTAACATGTAGTGTATCTATACTAACTAAACTCCAGTCTTCAATCTTCAGCATTGCTGCATCCGATCTTCAACTTAAAATTTCTTGTCAGCAATAGAACTTGCATGGCTGGATCAGAACTTTAACAATCTTTGATCTTCAAGATCCACTTGTGAAAGATACTTCAATAACTTCCCATTTCACCATGCTTGAGTCTGGACACACAGAACCTGCAATTCCAGAAGATAGAAACGTGGCTTTTTTTTCTTTTGAAAATTAATTTAATCTTGGCGCAAAACTTCTCTTCGAGAATCCAAGATATAGTTTTGAAATCATAATTTTGTATCTCTTATTCTGTTTTTGTTATAATCATCACACAACATTCATCAAGAAGAAAATAACCAAAGATCATCAGGCAAGCTTTATGTTTATATCTTACTTACAGATATCAGATTAGTCATGCACATTCACGGATTATACAAGTATCTACAGCCTTTAGACTTAGGGGTTGTTTGGTTGATGCTATATAGCATCTTAATGGGATAAAATGTCTTTTTAAAAAATGTCTTAATCCGAAAGACTGTTTGGTTGAGGTAAAATGTCTTTCCGATTTAGACATTTTTAACTTAATCATCCAGCCCCAAATATCATCCTTTATCATTCAGAAAAGGAACAAAAACATAAAAAAAAAACCCACGATGCAGAGCTCCTCCCTGGTTCCCCTCCCCTGAAGCGACCTCCGCCCCTTCTGCCTCCGCGCCGCCCGCCTCCGTCGGCGCTCCTCTTCCACCGCGCCGCTTCCTACGACGCCTATCTTCAGTCGCATCATCCTCCTCCGTCCGCATCCTCCTCTGCTTGCGCCGCCCCCTTCTCAAAAAGGTAAACCCTAATTTTTTTTTACTTAAATATCGTTTGATTATCCATGTGTTTGATGATATCATTGCTTTTTTATGGATTATATCACTGATTTGCTACACATGAATGTGTTTATGTTTGAATTTTGTTAGAGAACCCTATTTAGGGTTTATATGGATGAATAGATTATATATCTTTGATGTTAGGGGCTTTTTTTTAATAGATGATGCTTCGGTGGTAGCAACCATCTGATTCTTTTCCTCAAGATTTTTTTTCTTTTTCGAACAGCTATTTTCCTCAAGAATTTTTTTTCGAACAAATATTTTCCTCAAGAATTTCTTCATGCTTCTGCAAGTTTTCATTCAATCAAAAGCTTAATTTCAGGAGTCTATTTGAGAGTAAAAGATGTGAAGCATATATTTGATACTACCTGCTTGTTATATCTATATTATATTCCATTTGATTTAACCAAGTTGAGCGATGGTTAAGCAAGCTAGCCAGTAGAAGAGGATAATGGAGATAGAATATACTAAAACAAGTTTTCAAACATATGAACACCAACATAGTTAGGGGCTGTTTTTTTCTTGCAGTTCAATTACATATCTTTCTACTTCACTAGTTAGGGGTTGTTTTTTTAATGGTATATGTAGGTTAATTTGTGTAGTTATATGGATGAATAGATTATATATCTTTGATGTTCTTTTTGGTTGATGATAGATGCTTAATTCTTCTAAAGAAATTGTACAAAAGAGGGTTAGGGCTAGTTGGACGCCGGTAGTTGACAAAACTTTTTTAGAAGCATGTATTCATGAAGCCACAATTCATGGCCGTGATAGGTTTAAACCAGCTTCATGGAGGGCTATTGCAGAGAAATTGAAAAATGAACATACTTTTGTAGTGGACCAAAAAAAAAATGAGAAATCACTATGATTACCTGAAAGGAAAGTATACAGCGTGGTCAAAGCTTAAGAACAAAACCGGCAACGTGTATAACCCTGTTACCAACATGTTTACTTTATCGGAAGAGGAGTGGCAACTTGAGATTAAGGTATATGTTTTTTTTTTGTTTACACACACACA
>JBCNJP010000027.1:96260183-96277819 GCA_039602395.1 Deinandra increscens subsp. villosa
TACGATTTAAAGATTGGCGACAAGCATAACATTTGTGCACACATCGGGGTTGCAAGAGGCAAATTAGATAAATTTGGAGGACGTGGAATATTTGAGTTTCTGAGACGTTCAAGATAACACACACAATTTCTGATCCACCGATTAGAATTGTTGCTACTGTTCAAGGCTGACCAGTTCAAGTCACAGAAGCAGATATTCGCAGGGTTTTACAGTTAGAGTCTGATTCACGAAATGCAAGAATTGAATTTCCTCATGAAGATAACGTGGCATTCTTAAAGCGGATTTGGTATACGGACGATGTCACACCCCCAAAATTCCCACGCGCGATAACGCGCCGCAGGGAGCGTGATAAACCAGGATCGTCGTCCATTAATTACACCAAACGACCATTAATTAATAAAAACGTTTCATATTTCAATAAGATATAAAATGTAGAGTTTTACAAATGCGGAAGCGTAAATAGAATATAGGTACTTATGTAAAATCTTTGTCACCCAAGGTAACGTGGCTTGTTCAAAGACATTAAAAGTGTTTCAAGACTCATGCATGCGTACTCGTGATACTCGAACATCCGCAACCTGAGAAATAACATGCTAAAAAGTGTCAACACAAAGGTTGGTGAGTTCACAGGTTTATCAGTTCAAGAACAGTTCCAGTTAATGTAAATCGACTGTTCAATAACAGTCCCAGTTCAGTGTAAATCAACTGTTCCTCGACAGTTCAAGTTTAAGTTCAAGGTTGACTGTTCAACAACAGTTCAAGTTCATGTTCAAGTTCAGTTTAAAAAATCCAGATAATATATCAATAGCTAGCTAGGCTATTTTCAAGAAATCAGTGCACGTTTGACTAGGTAAACTAGCTATCCAGTTACTGAAGCTCGACAAGTTCAATTGTGCCTCGTTAAGACTAAGAAGTATATAACACCCGTTCGATATCCAATCGAGTCAGCGCGAATGACCCGGGTGGGGCTTGTCAGGCCCAGTAGATCTACCAAATAAGTTCCCGCTGATGTCACATTGACAGTAACTCTAAAAGTGAGGACTTTATCATAAGTGTGCCACTATCATTCAGGTGATATAATTATCTAATAGTTCAAGTGTTTGCATGTTAATCTCCCCCAACAGGATTTAAAATAGGTAAAAAGGGGCCGTGAAACTCACCTTAGGTTGCACAGCAAAATTCCGGATAAACAATACAGCAAATAGCAAGAACGAGTGTTGCGAGAGCAATCAATCACCTAACGAGCATACGAGTATAAGTGTGTGTTCAACCAAACAACTAAGTCTAAAGTAAATGACGGAAAGGAAAGATCGTGAAGTCCGGAATAAGTCGAGGATGGCACGTGTGCCAAATCCGAGCGATTATCGAAATAACGCGAGAAAATACCATATATATATCAATATTATATATTTTCTAAGTTCAAATATTTCAAATATATATATATATATATATATATATATAATATTCAAACCAAACGTGCAAATGACGTTAATAACGGGTTTGTGAACACAAGATACGTATAAAAGTTCACATAAAGTATCATTTGTTTCATTAAATCGAAGACACATGATTATTTATATTAGTCTATGTAAATATATATATTTATATTACCTTTTGATGTAAAACCCAAAATTTTAGATCATTATATATGTATTTATATGTTAGAACTATATTTTTATTTTAAAAAAACAAGTTACACACGTCTACAACTCAAAATATGGTTTACGGGGTTTTAATGGTCCTAAATATATTTTTACGGATTTAAGATATGATAAATGACAACTTTGGTACAATTTATAGCGATTAAATGCTGAAAATAACACAAAAAATAATAAAACAGAAAACATGGAGGTCACCGGGTTCGAACCCGTGACCTCTATGTCACGATGCAGTCACGAAACCACTCGGCCAGGGCGCTGTTTGTGTCAAGTATCCGTTAGAAACCTTTTTATTTATAGAGGGTGACCAGAAATGAGTTTCAGAGAAAATAAGGGCTAAAAAAGGGGTGACGCCGGGATTTGAACTCGTGTCCCTCGCGTACACATCCAATGACCGAACCATTGGGCCAGACTGGCATCTGTTATCAAACCCGGTCCGCTAACCCTATAACCCGTACACGCCAGGAGTCTTCTTCCTCCTCAAACACTCCGGTGGCCGGAGTTTTATTCCGGTCACCGGAAAATCGCAAAACTAACAATAAAAAAGGGAAGAACGTGCGATTAACACAGAGGAGGATTTACCTCAAGTCGGATATGCGATTGGTGTAATTTGATGAAGAAAAAAGACGACAAACTCGAACGAGGCACCACCCGAACTCAACTCTGTTTGCACCAGTGGTTCCTTCTGGTTGCTCGGTGACAACTCGTGATCTCAGGGGGTGGGTTCGGTGACCGATTGGTGAAGTTCCTGGCCGGAATTCATTGATTGCGGTGGATTTTTTTTTTACTTTTTCTTTGCGACGGAAACAGGGACGAGAGAGGAGGGATACGAATTGAGTGGAAAGGTTTTGGGAATGTGCAAATGGGATCAAATGATATTGATTTAGCATTGAGTTGATCTCTTGATTACCCATGGGAAACGATCGGGGTGATGATCCGACGAAACTGATTATGCGACTTGAATGTAGTAAATGGTATTAAATCCAGTTTGGTCAATTGACAACTCTAGTCCCTCAGCAATTTACAATATAGAAACTAAGTTTGGTTAGTTCCAGAAATAACCCCCACTAGGTTTTCTAAAGGAAATGAGATTTATGAAATGGCAAAAAGGGTCCCTCAAAGTTTAAGAGTGTTAATGAATTCCTAACGAAGCTAACATGAATGACTTCAACGATGAATATACAAAGAACGTCAAAATATATTAATTGCATAATGTTCATAAGAAATATAAACCTCGTTTTACCCATATAAAATCATAGGATATTATTCCATGATTATTTATTTAAATTGTAATCTATATATCTAAAGTCACATAAAGTTATGACTAAAAGTTTATAAATATATACTTTATGTTTACATAAAATCATAAATATAAATCTATGATTTAATATTTATAACTCACATAGAATGATAAAATAACATATGAATATATATAAATATATCACATAAAATCTTAAAGTGAAATCACAGAATATCAAACGTTTGAACTTAGTGCATACTCGTACAGTGATGATTACACGAAACCCTAATTTGCTAAAGTCAACACAGTCAACACATAAATGTTCACACAACATTTAATACACTTTACGTTCAGTTAATGATAAGGAAGGACCTGAAAAGGCGTATTGTCACAGACGATCCAAGTAAGGAGTGGGTATACAAGTCGTCGTTGAGTGTGCCGTAAAAGTATCTTGCCCATGTGCTGTTAGTCTGTTTGGGACATCGAATTTCAGGGCATGATGAAGTTCAGCAGATCATTCTATCCTTGATGAATGCATTAGTGATGAATCGACCTTACAACGTGTCTGGGATGATTTTCCATTATATGAGAGATAATCTAACACAACGTCAGAAGAAGGCAGCTATCTACCCCAGATTCCTCCAGATGGTGCTGAATGATTTATATCCAGATTTGACAAAGAATGCAGCACATCGAATGGAATTAAAGCATATGACCGAGGCAAGTGTTGGGGCTTTGGCGTCTTATCAAAAGAAGGCACCAGAGTTTCAGCCTAAACTGAAGAGATTGATTGGCCATCTAGCCAATGTCAATTATGTGGCACCAGTCACAGGTGCACCTCGTCATGATGACGGAAGCGACTCAGAAAAACTGGATTATAGTTGGATCGAAGAGCAGAATCAGATACCTCAGCAGGGAAGGGTAAAAAGGCCTAAGAGACAGATTCCAATCGTTCAGGAACAAGTTAATCAAGATCCACAACCAGAACCAGTAGTTACTCAACCGCCAGTATCTGAACCGGTGGTCTCAGCTCATGCTACTATGACTGAGACACCAGCTGTTAATACCCTGATTGATGAATCTGAATCTGATGATGATTTTTTGGATATTGGAGTTGACTCTGAGGACTTATCGGAACCAAACGATCTGTTTGTCCATGTCCTGATTAATTCCAAGTATGTGAAGCTGAGAAAGGGAAGCGATGAGCACATTGCATACAGAATCGGCTAGAACAAGAGTGTCGATAGAAACAAAGATCGAGTATATGATGTAGTGGCCTCATCCGAAGCAGATGAAGATTATAATCCTGAAGTCGAGGTGGTTTCTGGTAAAGGCAAACAGCCAGTGACTGGTTCATCTGTTACTCCATCTAGAGGAAGAAAGAAATCAGTAGTTGGGGGCAGAACGAAGAAGAGAAAGGGCGTAGGTGTTCAGCAATTTGTTTTGCAGCCTCGTTCCAGTGTGTCTGCATCTACTGAAGCTACAACAACGGTTCAGACTTCAGTGTCTGACACTCAAGCTGAGCGTTCAATGAGAATACCCCCTATTTCAGTCTAAAGGTACATAGAAGAAAACTGAGTTGAATGTACCATCCATAGAAATAATGGTGTTCCGTAGATGCCGGGATCGGTGACACCAAAAAAGCACTATACTGAGTTGAATGTGCCATCCATCTTTTCTCATATTTTGTTGCCATTTTTTTTGTAGATCCATAGCAGAAAACTGAAAGAAGGGTAACTGGTCATTTTGTATGAATGATTCTTAGGCACTAAATTTATTGTACAATGTACTTTACGCAAATGAGATGGTTTCTCTTCTCTTACAGGCCTATTGAGCGAGCATCCATTATTTTGTCTAGTTTCTCTTCTCTTGCAGGCCTATTGAGCTAGCATCCTTTATTT
Organism: Deinandra increscens subsp. villosa; assembly: GCA_039602395.1. Lineage (NCBI taxonomy): Eukaryota > Viridiplantae > Streptophyta > Magnoliopsida > Asterales > Asteraceae > Deinandra > Deinandra increscens. The sequence continues at coordinate 96,264,983 of JBCNJP010000027.1, forward strand.
TGTCTGGTTTCTCTTCTCTTACCATGTGGAATCTTACCCCTATTTAAGTTATTTTTTTAGGTTGTATTCTATATTTGTAGTTTTTGCTGTAGTATTCCTATTGGTCTGAGTTTTTTCGTGGCCCGTATCATAAATGTCTGATAAATGGTCATATTCTCATATCTAAAAGAGATTATCAAAATTCAGAAGCACACTTTAGCCAACCAGATAGCGAACTTTTTTAAGTAAATTTCTTATTGTTCACTTATTTTTGTAGTTGTTTGTAAAGGCATTTTCCATGGCTCCATTTGTGGTGTGTATTGTTGTTTCGTGTATTATTTTTTGTATTGCCATTTGTCTTTTGTAAGATTTTCTAATTTTTTTTTTCTTTATATGGTTTTTCTTCCCTTGCCCCTATAAAATGGGATATGTATGGACCCATGTAGAAAAAAAAATGTTTGCCAATGCAGTAGAATGACCTTAAATGGAACTTTGTGGACCCAAGTAGAAATGTAATTTTATAAATCCGCGTGACAAATTCACGCATCAATTTAACATCGTTTGATAATCACGTACACAAAAAAATAGCTATCTACCGAATGTCTATTTGTAGGAATGCGTACCGAATGTCTATTGCAGTAACGCATACACTTGATCATCTTGTTATACAATAGATGGTATTTTATTCAATACTATAAGATGCAATAACCAAAGTCAGTAGCCATATGATTTCATAATGATAAATATGCGCTTCTCTTAGTCTCTTTTTCTATTGTATTGGTTGTGTTTTTTATATCGGTTTTCGTCATATGAATCTCATCCCAATGGTGGACTCTACAAAAATAGAACTTCATTCGTTTAAACATCCGTAAGAAAACAACAAAAATAAATAAAGGAGATCTGCAAGGCTAATATCACAAATAAACTACATTGATGATTATTCATGATATGAATAAAAAACTAAACACATATAGTATAATGCATCATGATAACATTAATAAATTAACCGAAAACAAGTAGTGCGTTGATTGATTGTCGTGCCTCCATAGAAAACGCACAAATGATGAATAACGCACAAATTAACCGAGCATTGCAAATTATGAAGATTTTAAAATTCTTGTCTTTCATATAATTGTATTATTATTTTTTTTGTCTCAGGCTCCAGCAAATTATGAAGGTATAGATTTTTAATCTCGAGCATTACAACTTAGTAAAATTGATCTTGCATCGGATGAAAACGAGGCCCAATGTTTCCGCCAATGAACGCGCATATACCGCATTATAAGTTTACACCGGACTTCATTGCGCTAAAAAAAGAATACCTTGATGTAAATTGTCGTGCCACCATAACAAGCGAACAAATAAACAAATACTGCATTGTAGTTTGTTGTGCCGCTGCAACGCGCGAACAGAAGACGAATAACACGTATACACTATCACCGTCGCAACGCGCAGGCACATGGCTAGTATATATATATACATATATTTGAAAAGAATAAAATTACTATTTTTATTTTATATATATGTATATATAAACATGTACATTCAAAATAAATAAATTAATATTTATATATGTCAAATCTATAAACATTTATAATATATATTTCATAAAATATTATTTTTATAAAACTAGTTAGAACTCATGCAGACCGGAAGGGTAAACGCCTGTACACTGAGTTTTCTGGCATAGGTAAGGATGTCGCATAAATCCCTCGTTGGACATGGCAGACTTACCTCTGGATTTCCGGAGTGAGTGTTTACTTATAGGAAAACGCGTTTTCATATTATCACTAATCTTTGCTTTAATCATAAAATACAGAAATAGTCTCTTGACATAATAACAATACCCGACACTATTCAAGAACCCTGTCCACTTGGAACTATATATGCTATTCTTTGTATTTATTTAGCCTATTCATGATAGTAGGCTAATCTCAAGATCTACCATATCACTCTCGGTGTTATCTTTCATCCTCAATCCTTCCATTATGTGAGTACTCGTATCTCCTCTTTTATTACTATGGGAAATGATACGATAATCAACTCTTGTTATCATTAGAAGGGTGATTCCTTCAAATGATAATTCGAGTATTGAGTACTCGTAGCCCCTCTTCTTTTGTTATTTGGGGTGCAACATGTATTCTATATCACAATCATTACTCTTTATTTCTTGATACAAAAATGATGTGATTATATGAGTACTTGTATGATTCTTGATATGTTTACTTGTGTGAGATTTGATACGTGAAAACTTGAGACTTGTGAAACTTGAAACATATTAAACTTGAAACTTTATTCTTGCGTAAACATTAACAACACCAAGCCTTTGGTTCATTAATAGCTATTAGTTGAGAACCCACCTAGGATATCAAGACGTAAATTTTGTCTCCAAATAGGTGATTGGAACCTAAATTGTCAAGGTTTGTTTTACGTGTTTATATCTTGCTTCTATTACTTATTTGTTATATTCTCAATCATACTCTTGACACATTGATCACATGATTTAAACCTATACTTTATATAAAACCTATTTGTACTCACCAACTTATTGTAGTTAAGTGATATTTTATACATGTTGCAGGAAATGCTACTTAAGATTTCAGTTGTGTTATCACGCTAGGTATTATTGGACCTAGTTAATCTTAAATCATGTATGTTTGTCTTATGTTTTGTAAGACATTGATGTTAAGGAATAAAATGGCATGATTAAGTATATCACAACTATAATTTATTTGGTTGTGAGCATCTGGACAATTTATCACGCCCCGATACACTCCGCCATTGGTCACCCGGTGACAGATTGGTATCAGAGCCATGGATATAGGGATTTAGGTTATTATAAATGGATGACCTAGACTATACCATAGGTGTCCTACATGATAATCTCATGTATAGTATGCCTACTTATATGCTAAGTCCTTTGATTTCTCTTAATCTTGCCTTCTTCAAAATCTCGTCTCTACTTCTAAAACACACAATTATACACTAAACTCTCGAGGTTTCATAACCTCTCTTCATAGTAATGAAGCTTTACGAGAAACCGATTAAAGTTTATAAATTTTTATATTCTCATAGGGGTTAAGATTCTAGTAGTAGACATGTAGTAACTGGAAGGGGGAAAACACTGGTAGCTGGGGTGGGGTCTCTATCAAAGGTTGGTGTTGCGTACAAATCCGGAGCTACCATCGTACTTGAGTACCTACCTGGGACGCCCTTGTGAGAGTGTTGGAACCTATTAGGCCAAAGCATGTTAATTACTATTAGAAACTATAAATAACTCTAATTAAGCTACGGTCGTAATTTCTCAATTGGGGAATGAGAACCATTCTATTGATTTTACACAAATGCAACATGGTTATATAATTATGCACTATTGTTGATTTTATGTTGATTTTATATTAATTTTCTATAAATCTACATTCTATATCAATCCAATTGGTTTTACACGTTCAGAATTTACAATCGGTTGTATCACATCCTTTGACTCATAACTCCTTTCTTTTGTTTTCAGCATGTCTAAACGTCTCATGGGTGGCAGTCATCGTTCTAAAAACTCTGGAGCCAAATTGGCTGCGTAAATTGCTAAACAAATGGCAGCAGTCATACCAGATATGATGGTTCAATATCAACAAAATCTAAATGCTAAGCCAGTTTCTTCAGCTACTCCTACCCCTACTTGTAACTTTAAACATTCCAACTCGTGTAATCCACCTAAGTACAATGGTTCTGATGGTGCAACCGGTTTATTACAATGGTTCGAAGGTATCGAAAATACCTTCGTTAATAGTAATTTCCCTGAAAGTCTTAAAGTTCGTTATACCATTAGTGTCTTAACTAAAAAGGCACTCACTTGGTGGAATAGCGAGAAGCGCAATCGTGGTGCTGAGGTTGTATTATCCTTAACATGGAATGAAGTCAAAGAACTAATGACATGTAAGTTTGTCCTCCTAGTGAAGGAAAGAAGTTAGAGGATGAACTCTAGGAACTTGAGCAAGACAGTGGATAAAATCAAGCCTTCACTGATCGTTTTAATGAACTAAGTATCTTGCTACCCCATATCGTTACTCATGAATATCGTGCTATCGAGAGATACATTGGTGGACTGCCCATGGTCATGCAGGACGCTGTTTGGGCAAGCATATCTGAAAAACTTGATGAGGTCATCGCTCTTGCGGGAAGGTTAACTGATAACCACGTTAAGGCAGGAAATTTAACCAGAGAGGGATCCAAGAAGAAATTTAAGTCTGAATCAACTAAAGGATCTAAGGATTGGTCTTCCAAGACCAACAAAAAGAAGCGGAAGTCTGAAAACCGTAACTTTGCCATTACTACTCCTGCTACACCTGCTGTACCTATTACTCAAGTTGCCCCTGAAGCTCTTCCTACTAAAAAGCATTACACCAGTAATCATTCTTTGTCTTAATTGTGGCTGCTATGGTAACTTCATGAATACTTGTCGATTGCCTACTCGCACTCAAACATAAATGGTTCAACCAGTGGCTCGTCAGCCTATTCAGCCTAATGTTGCTCAGGCTCCACGTGTCCGTGCATGTTACAATTGTGGGGATCCTGGTCATTTCCGTAATACATGTCCAAGGCTTATCACCGTAAATCCTCCTAGAAACAATGCTAATCGTGGTGGTGCACCAGCTCGAGGCTTTCACATTAACGCTAATCAAGCTCAGGAAAATCAGGAGGTTGTCAACAGCACGTTTCTTATTAATAACCATTATGCTTCCGTTTTATTTGATACCGGTCCCGATAGGAGCTTCGTTTCATTAGAATTTGAACCATTACTTGCTATGCCTCGTACTGCACTCAAAACTCCTATCTCTATTGAAGTAGCTAATGGTAAATAAATATCCCTTGATTCTATTATTCAAAATTATGTTTTGAACTTTGGTGATCATTCTTACTCTTTTGACCTCATATGCAACTCGGGAGTTTTGACATTATAGTAGGCATGGATTGGCTATCTCGACATCATGCTGAGGTTATCTGTTTCAATAAAACCATTCGTATTCCTCGTCCAGATGGTTAATTCTTAGTAATTTATGACGATAAACCATCCAACGGGCTTAAGCTCATGTCCTGTACTAAAGCCCGAAATTACTTAAATAAGGAGTATGCGTCATTCTTGGCTCACATTGTGGAAGTTCATGATAAGGAAAAAAAAGGATTGAAGACATCCCAGTAGTTCAGGACCTTTTAGAAGTATTTCCCGAAGAGATATCGGGTCTTCCTCCCTTTCGCAAATTGACTTCCGCATTAACCTTGTGCCTGGTGCTACTCCTGTTGCAAAGTCACCTTATCGTCTTGCACCTTCGGAAATGCAAGAACTCTTTAAACAACTTCCAGAACTCTCTAATAAAGGTTTCATTCGTCCTAGTTCCTCTCCTTGGGGAGCACATGTTCTTTTCATAAAGAAGAAAGACGGTACGTTTCGTATGTGTATTGATTACCCTGAGCTCTATAAACTTACCATCAAGAATCGTTATCCTTTGCCTAGGATTGATGATCTCTTTGATCAACTCCAAAGAGCCACGTGTTTCTCTAAAATCGACCTTTGTTCTGGTTATCATCAACTTCGAGTACATGAGGGAGATATTCCCTTGACCGCCTTTCGCACAAGGTATGGTCTTTATGAATTCACCGGCATGCCTTTTGGTTTAATAAACGCACCTGCTGTATTCATGGTATTAGCCGAAATATTTATACTTAAATAGATTATTGTGTTTTGATTGTATTTCCTTGTTTATCTATTTCTTGGTTAGGAAGTCATTGTCTATTTAAGTATCCAATTGTAATTCTTTGAAAATCAATGAAATCAACGATTACCTTCATGGTAATCAGAGCAGTTTTTATTCCCCACCCCAATAAACCCAAAATCCGGCCAGCCAATATAATCAGCCATGGCTGACGATGATAAAAATCCCAAAAACACAAAACAACCCGAGCACCCTCCTCTCCAGAAAGCAATACCGTAAGCAACATTCATCAAAAGGTTAGAACCTTAGATGGAAAAACGGTCACTTATTCGAATTGGGTGAAACTCTTTCAGTTTCACCTTACTGCTTATCGTGTTCTTCATCATGTGGATGGCACCAAGGATCCCCCTGCCACCACCGATCCTGAATACACCGACTGGTTGGAACTGGACGGACTTATCCTCCAATGGATTTTTGCGACAGTCTCTAACGACATGCTACCCAGAATCCTTGATAAAGCGACCACCGCCAGAGCCGCGTGGGTCACACTCCAGGGCATCTACCTTAACAATAAGAATGCTAAGGCCGCCACCCTGGAGCAGCAGTTCACGAACACCACCATGCTGGCTCGGCATCCTTTGATGAGTACTATAAGTCTCTTAAAGACATCGCCTCTCAGTTGGCGGACCTAAACGAACCGGTATCTGAAAACTGATTAGTACTCCAGATGGTCCGGGGTCTCCCTCCTGAGTACGATACAGTCGGAGCCCTTATCAATCAGCAATGTCCAACGTGGGACGTCGCACGTGGCATGATCGAATCGGAACAGCAGCGGCAGAAGGCTCGACCCGGCGAAACCCATGATAGCGCTCTCGTACACTCCCAAAACCCCCCAACCGATCCCAATAAACAACCGGCTTCACCTTACCCGAATGGCTACAAGGGTAAAAATTATGATCCCGTCAAAACCGCATGTGGTCGCAGCAATTTTTTAGGCTATCGAGGACATGGAGGGGGGCGGTCAGCTTCCAGCCGGCCTCCCTCACCTTGGCAACAACAACAGTTTTACGGGCCCTCCTCTGGCACCATACCCGGCTACGGAAATAAGCAACCAGGCCCAAACATCGGCTCCCATTATCAGGCCCCAAACCCACGTACTTGGATCCCCCCCACCCACACCATATCCCTCCATGCAGGCCCAATATAACCCTTCACAGGCCCATTATGCTGCTGCCTCCACACCGCCTCCCGGACACCTCGAATATGGACTCGTTCAATATAGCGCTCTCGAATGACATTGGAATGGCTATGACCAATTTTCACGGAGGCGGGTACCCGGATCAACAATGGGTTATGGACTCGGGAGCCTCTACTCACATTACTTCTGATCCAGGTAACATTAAGTTTCCAAGTTCACTTCCTGTTAGTCCTATTTTTGTCGGAAATGGTCACAATTGCAGTTTAACGGTTCCGGTAATGGCTCTGTCACTTTACCCAACAAAACCTATCAACTAACCAATATTGTCCACTCCCCGCAAGTCATAAAAAATCTGCTAAGTGTTCGCAAATTCACTATTGATAATCAAGTATCTATTGAATTTGATTCCTATGGTTTTTCTTTGAAGGACCTCAAGGATGGAAGCCTCCTTTCCCGCCACAATAGTAGTGGAGATCTTTATCATCTCACCCCGCCAGTTTTTGCATTATCAACCACTGCACCATGGCATGATCATCTCGGGCACCCAGGCGCGAGCACGCTCAATTATCTTAGTACTTATTTTTCCATCGTGTCAATTATCGAATAGTAAGATATTGCCTTTTAATGATTCCATATCTTGCACATTTAATCCATTCGATATAATTCATTATGATCTCTGGACGTCACCTATCTTAAGCAATAGTGGTTATAAGTACTACATAGTGTTGGTTCACAATTTTACAAATTATCTTTGGGTTTACCCTCTCCGTTTGAAATCCGAGACATTCACAAATTTTTCAAAATTCCACAAACTCATACAAACCCAATTTCAAACATCAATAAAAACTTTTCAATGTGACATGGGGGGGGGGGGAGTTCGATAACAACAACTTTAAAAATTTTGCATCTCAACACGGTCTAAGGGCCCTCCTTATTCACGTGCGCCTTCCCCCTCAATTCTGGGTTGAAGCGTTGCATACCGCAACGTACCTCCATAACATTCTTCCCACAAAAAGGCTTCAATTTAAAACACCCGCCTTCGCTCTATATCAACGCCAACCGACGTACGACCACTCACGCGTGTTCGGTTATGCTTGCTACCCTAACATGTCTGTTGTTCAACCGAATAAACTCTCTCCTAGATCCACTCGGTGTGTATTTTTAGGGTATCCTTCTGACTTTCGGGGATATAGGTGTTACGACCCGGCCACCGGGCATGTTCATCTATCACGTCATGTTGTGTTTGACGAAACTTCGTTTCCGTTTCATGACATTGACCAAACCAATCTAACCAAAAACCCAACGGACAACCCAGATGATTTCCCCTTTCACATCACTACACCCACTCCAAATACCCCTGCCCAGCAAACTGTTGACAACGATCCCCCCTCCCCACATACGCCTAGCCCACAAACCCAATCTCCTGACCCAAACTCCCCTTCCACTACAGAACCCCCTCCGTCCAGCCCTCCAACATCGGCCCACCAACAAACTACCTCCCCAGCCCAACAAACTCCTATGACCCCCAATTCCACGTCGTCAACCTCCCCAACCACAATCAAACCATCCCATGCAAACTCGGTCCAAAGCTGGCCTAACCAAAACCAACCCTCGGTACAACCTCGCCACCACATCCCATATATCTCCTATCCCAACATCATACCAGAAAGCCTTATCGGACCCTAACTGGATGCATGCCATGCACGATAAATTTAGTGCCTTGAAGGTTAATGACACTTGGGAGCTAGTTCCTCGGCCTACGGACTGCTCGATAATTCGATCGATGTGGCTGTTCCGTCATAAATTTAAGGCCGATGGAACTCTTGACAGGTACAAAGCGAGACTGGTATGTAATGGGAAGTCTCAAACAGTTGGCATCGATTGTATGGATACTTTCAGTCCCGTGGTCAACTTGCCACAATTAGGACTGTTCTTTCGCTGGTTGTTTCCCGTGCTTGGCCGATTCACCAACTAGATGTCAAAAGCGCATTCTTGCACGGGCACCTTCTGGAAACTGTTTACATGAACCAGCCACCAGGATTTTCTCATCCAGAACTCCCTAATCACGTGTACCGACTACGTAAGTCCCTCTACGGTCTCAAATAGGCCCCTCGTGCCTGGTACTCCCGTTTTTCAGATTTCGTTCGAACTATGGGGTTTCAGAGCAGCTTGTGTGATACATCCTTATTTATTTTTTCAAAATGGAAATGATATCGCCTATCTACTGTTATATGTAGACGATATTGTTCTCACAGCCAATCACTCAGGCTTGCTTCGACATATCATTAACAGGTTGTCAACCGAATTTGCTATGACGGATCTTGGTCAGTTACATCATTTATTGGGGATAACTGTCTCTCGGGATAACAAGTCTATATTTCTTGGCCAAGAGCAATATGCGAGGGATATATTACACAGGGCAAACATGAGTTCCTGCAAATCGAGTTACACTCCGGGGGACACAAATTAAAAAACTAAGTGCAACCGAGGGTGATCTTTTGTCTGATGGTTCTCATTACCAAAGTATAGCAGGGCATTACAGTGCCTCACCATACGCGCCCCGATATTACATATGCGGTGCAGCAAATTTGTCCATTCATGCATGCTCCTCGTGAGCCTCACCTCTTGTTTATGAAACGGGTCCTACGCTATATTCACGGCACATTACACTACGGCCTAACTATTCGCACTAAGTCAAAAAGTGGCTTTAGCCACGGTTTTTTTCGAAAACACCTAGCCACGGTTTTAAAAAACACGTGGCTAAAGGTAAGAAACACTAGTTTTAGCCACACATATTTTGTACCCGTGGCCAAATATATAGCCTTTGGACCCTTTAGCCACGTATTTTTTTTGCTTATGTGACAACAACAATCAGGTGCAGTGGCTTTAGGCACTGTTTTACAAAAACATGTCACGCTTAAAAAAGAGTGGCGAAGTGCACCAAATGGCCACGGAATTTTTATGATTTTTAATTCATGCGACCAAAAAGGAATGTATGGCCACGTTTAAATAATGTTGTGTGACGGAAGAGTAGATTTTATTACTTAGTAAATAACAAAAACAAAACTATTAAGTATATATTATGTGTGGCTAAATGTGAGAAATGGCCACGCTTTTTACTTAGTTATGTGGCTAAAAGCTAGTACATATGGCCACTGTTATTAGGTTGTGTGACTTAAAATAGTAGGTTGTGAGTGAAAAAAATCTATTACCTATGGCCACATATATTAACCGTGCCTAAATAGTAGCCAATTTTAATTAGTTAATTATCTGTAGCGACGACGGATATATATCATTACTAGAGGTAGAGGTCAAATCTTTATCGACCACCTCGAGTTTCGGATATAAATCATATAATTAATTAATTAATTAATTAATTATCGATCATCACCATATACAATGTTAGCTCTCTCAGCTCTTTATTTTTTGGTTTTTTGGTTTATCACCTCTCTCTGAAAATGTGGCATTTGCGTCCTCTGAATGTGGAAGATAGCCCCGAATACGGTGAGTAATCATCTAAATGACGGAAATTCAAATGCTTTAATATGGAATTCGCGTCTCTGATTTGGTTATTTTTCTTGAACAGGGGAAGAAGATTTTAGTCTGTTTACTTTGGTGATCTATCACCTAGGGTATTTTGCGAGCCTCAATGGTCGGATACAATACATCGATGGGAGGGTTCGCTACTTCAACAAGGTGGAAATTAACTCCTTCTCGTTCGATGACCTATGTCAATGGTTTCTGACCGAGGTTATGACTTGAACGATTTCGACCCCTACCTAAGAATCCCAGGGTTGTCTCTGGATTTTGGACTGGTTCCATTCACCGATGATCAGAGGGATGTTAGGGCCTTGGCCCTGCATGTTATGGACGAGGAGGTCATATCCATCTACCTCGATGGAGATGCGGAGGTGTCTTCCTCCTCCTCCTCCTCCCCCTCTGAAGGTAGCTACCCATGGACATGCCGATATGACGATTCAGACAATTTCTCTAGTGGGAGCATGTTTTAAGTTTATGTTGTTGTTTTATTATATATATTTGTAATTAATTAACTGATATCACATCTTTTGGATTATATATGTAATTAATTGTTGATGTGTTATGCATCCGATGTGTCTTTTGACTCGATCTTCTTCCTGAAGCAGAATTCTAGTTCATCTGGTTGTCTTCTACATATATTAGGTTGTGTGACTAAATATTCGTGTATAAGGAATTGTATTCAACCACAATGATTTTAATTCACTAGATAATGGGTTTAAATACATGGGAATATCCTATAGACTACGAACAGAAATAACAACTTTGGTTATTTATAGTATATATAGTTCATCCTGAAGAACTCTAGTTTATCCGGTTCATCCTGAAGAACTCTAGTTCATCCTGAAGAACTCTAGTTCATCCTGTTTTATTACTGAACAATTACTCTTGATCCTGAAGAACTCTAGTTCATCCGGTTCTATTCTTCTTCTTCTCTAATGAATAACTAAATTTGATCCTGTTTAATTATACAGTTTTGTTCTTGTTAGTTCATACGGTTTTGTTCTTGTTAGTTCATACGGTTTTGTTCTTGTTAGTTAATACGGTTTTGTTCTTGTTTCAATTTACTGAAGAATTTAAATCTATTCAGTTTATAAATCCTGTCATCCACTATTAGACAATCAAAAATTATAAATTGTAGCAAACAAGGCTTGAACCTGGGTCAGTCAAAAAACAAGGTATGAACCTGGGTCAGTCAAAAGAAAGGAACACACTACAAGATTAAGAAGAACCATTGAGACAGAAGTGTTAATTGGTTATATTTTAACTAGAACTTATTTAATTACTCCCATCACATAAGAAATAATTGATAAACAAAATTTGCGTTGCTAAAGGTAATAAATAGACACGGTAAAAACAGGATCTGTGTGGTAAAGGTAAAAAATATACACGGTTATCTTGGCCTGACCTTTCAACTTCTTCCCACCATAGCTGGTAGCGTAGACACCTTTAAATTTCCACTTTTTCGCCAACAAAGTCTTCTGTACGAACGTATTTCCTGATCATCAAGAAAAAAACTTCGATCGATCAATGGCTGCCTTTGGTAAACAATGGAGGATTAGGGGTGTTAATGAACCAACGCCCTACTACGGCAAGACTCCCCGTAAGTGTATTTTCACTCAACAATGGATGCAAGTTTTTATTTTTAGGGTTTTATGTTTTTTAGTTACTTACTATCTACTCTGCATTTGGGTTTTTTACAGGTGGTCGGAGGTTCACCCTCAAGATCCATCACTGCGGTGATTTCCACCGGAATGCCGCCGGCCAGGATGTGTGTAAGGGAAAGGTAGATTATGTCGACTATGGCGACATTCGCACAGTTGATTGTCATGATCTGGATCAAATGGTGCAATACCTAAACCACACATCGATTGGCAATTTCCTCATTTACTGGAGGATCCCACCTCTGTCCATCACATACGGGCTTGAGTACGCTGATTTCATCACTACCGAAGTTGTAGGGGATATGAAACTTCATCTCCAGGGACCAGAGGGGGAGAGAGAGCTGGATGTGTATTTAATCCGGAACAGGGATTCCACCTACACCTTTGAGTTGGGACCGAGATCGTCGTCTGGTCAAAAGTTGTTTCCTGATGACAGCAGTAGCAGCAGCAGCAGCTTCTTTGATGATGAAGACTATATGTCGGATGCTAGGTCTTAGCTAGTTAGATAGATTTTTGTATAGGATCTGATGAAAATCTTTGTATAAAGATCAATATATATATATATATATATATATATATATATATATATATATTAAAGTTTTTGTTAGCTCTTCCTCATGTTTTGTTTTGGTTAACGCCATTAATTATATAGATAGATTTTATCTTAATCATTAAAGTTGATTTTTTTCTAAATTTGATTGTTGCAAGTAGATTTTAATGTGAACTGATGTGATTTTTATTTTATAAATCA
>JBCNJP010000027.1:96278319-96327182 GCA_039602395.1 Deinandra increscens subsp. villosa
TCACTACCTCCATAATCACTGTTAGTAAAAGCAAAGTCTTGTAATCGTAATCTCCTCTCTATCGAGTTTATGATCGTAAACACCAAAGGCAACTCCAGAAATTGTAAACTCCAGCTCTCAAAATGAGGAGGTCAAGTGGTCTATATATAGACCACCATTGGGTTTACTATTGGGCCCCTTTTGGATCATAAACCCAATAGTAAACCCAAGCCCAATCATAAACTAGCCTAAACAATAATCAAACTAGCCTATGATTCTAATTAAACCCTCTAAGCCCAGCCCAACTTATTTAATATTACAAGCCTCATAATCTAGCCTCTACAATCTTCCCCTAGGCTTGTGATATTAAATGTCTTCGATCTTTGAAATTCTTCTTCTTGAGTGACTGGCATAGATGCTGATGAAGATTCTTTCCGCATAAATCTTCAGTGGGTTTCATGACGGGCACTTGGGACTTCCTCTTGATCAGCATCAGCTTGAACTTCTTGAAATGAACAAGTTAATGAGAGGAGGATTCTCATTGACTTGTTTCTCTTGAAAGAATTGGTTCTTGCTGAATCTTCGGTAACTGTCTTGAATCTTCAAAATAATTAGAGGTTAAATTTAGAAAAACCTCTAACTGTGAAGACCTTGATTGTTGAACTTGGATCTTCATGATCTCTGACTGCTCTCTGCATCACTTTCTTTTTCAAAGATTGACTTGAAATCTTCAGCTTCCCCTAAACTTGTGAGCATTTTCTTTGAAAAACTTTTGAAGCTTTTGGATACTTGTAAAGATACCAACAACTTCCCCTGAACAGTTGCTTTTCAGATGGAAGTCTTGTCCGGTTGGTTCTTTAACTTGAGCAACAGCAACATCTTTCTATCATCAACCTGTCTGACACACATTTGAAAAAATATACACTACCAGACATGTGATGACTGGTCTTTGGGTTAGGAGGTAATTATCATCTGTTCAGTTGATTCAAATTAACATAATTTTAACCAAAAACCCTAATATAGATTACAGGTTTTCTATAAAACTTCCCCTGAACCCAAAGACCTCTAAAGACTTCCCCTTAGTTGATTACTTCCCCTCAGCTAAGGACTTCCCCTGAGATAATACATATTATCCTCGAGTTCCCTTCGGATACTATGTATTATGGAAGTCTTTTCGGATAATAAGTATCATCCTCGAGTTCCCTTCGGATATTACTTAATATCCCCTCTCCTTCCCCTAAAAATTTGTCAAGATCTGACGGAGGAAGTCTTTTCCATTAGATAATAAGTATCATCCTCGAGTTCCCTTCGGATAATACTTATTATCCCATACTCCTTCCCCTAAAAATTTGGCAAGATCTGTCGGGGGCAAATTGTCATGCATTAAAACCCTTGAAAAACATATTTTGACTTCTCAAATCAACCTAGCCAAGACAAAAACACACCAAAAAGAACTTAACGACTCACACACGAAAGATAAAAACAAACAAATACTTACCAATATCAAACATGAGAAAGTTTACAAGGGATCAAACCATATGAATCTGACTGAGGAACCCTTTTCAGCTTCAGTTACTTAACTAGTCCAGGTGATTGCCGGTATGTTTGTCCGCTTTAAACTCAAACCCGTTTAATCCCAACCGAATGCGTCATGCTTAATATAGTACATTATTACCGTCATGTTTAATTGTCCCCACACCCAAGCGTACACAGCAAAACCTACCCAACCTCAGAGTTTATTGAGGATTCACAAACCCCCAACTTAAGGAACCATGCACCACGGCTATGACTACCACTTATTTTCATTAACCATCAGTTGGTGATCAGGTCGGCCGCTAAGCACGCAAAGAAGACCAACTGAGTGATTATTTTTCATTTTCTTTTCTTTTTCTTTTCTTTTTCATTTTTTTTTCATTTTTTTTTTCAATTTCTTTTTCTTTTCTTTTTATTGTGTGGTGTAGTCATGACAGCAGAGACATGGCGTGTGAGAGAGTGAATACTAGGTAATTACCACTCTCAACCCATTTTTGTCGGGACTCAGTCTTTTAAACCATGCAACCTAGGATGGGAAACTAAACATATATATCTTTTAAGTTCACTGCACTTTCATTGGAGGTCATAAGTTTAGGTCGAGCCTACCGAGCATATCACCGTGGAGCTTGCCTTTCACTTCCGCCTTACGCGTGTCAGCCATCTCCAACCCGGTCATTCATTTTACATCCCCTAAACTTCTCAAAAATAAGACACAAACAATTAAAAATTGAAAAGCACACTATTTTTGAGGGGTCAACTTTTTCTTCATCTTTACATTTCTTCCCCTTGCTTTTTGATTTTTAATGTCACAATCTTGTGAACATCATTTTTCAGAATTTTTTTTTTTTTTAAATAAAAAATGAAACACACAAACACACTTAAAAGAACAAAACATAAAATTTTGAAGATATCTGGCCAAGCTAACTTTCAAAGTATTAATTTGAAAAATTTAGTAAATTGGGTTTCATGACATGCACACTTCATTACATTTGAAGTCAAACACATAATCAATCACCAAGTGAAAATTTTAGGAAATTTGGTTTGACTCAAAACACCCTTTGCCGCTTCATTCACACAACCAAGTTAAGAACGGTACCTTTCGTGCTGAATTTTACCTATTATCCGAAAAGACTTCCATAATACATAGTATCCGAAGGGAACTCGAGGATAATATGTATTATCTCACGGGAAGTCCTTAGCTGAGGGGAAGTAATCAGCTAAGGGGAAGTCTTTAGAGGTCTTTGGGTTCAGGGGAAGTTTTATAGAAAACCCGTAATCTATATTAGGGTTTTTGGTTAAAATTATGTTAATTTGAATCAACTGAACAGATGATAATTACCTCCTAACCCAAAGACCAGTCATCACATGTCTGGTAGTGTATATATATATATATATATTTTTTTACTCCAATATATTCTTTTCTTCAACCGAATCCATTACGAAAGCTTAGGGAACCTAAAACTAACGTCCAAACGTCCACAAATACTGATTACGATCAAAAGAACCCGATTACGATCCAAACAACTTGATTACGATCCAAGGTAACTGATTACGATCGTAATCTATGTTTCCGATCAAGCCTCAAATCGTAAACACACTTAACCGCCTTAAGCAGTCGTAAACAAAGATTCCGATTCCTGATTACGACCACCGGATCGTAAACGTTGATTCCGATTAAGTCTAATCGTAAACTCCAATTACAATCCAATTAGATCGTAAACTCTGATTACGATAACACGAGATCGTAAACACTGATTCCGACTCCGAGATTCTGGTAAGGCAAAATCGTAAACGTCGATTACGACCAGGAAATGTCGTAAACACCCAAAAGTACGATCGAAACGCTTAAAAATCGTTGCTTGAAGTCGTAAACACGTATCTGATGAAGATCTTCAAGTCCACCAGTCGTAAACACTCAAGAATACCCAGAAAACTGATCGTAAACCTTCAAAACAGCAGCAGCTCTGATCGTAAACTCACCAAACAGCTTCAATCCTTCAAAAACTCAACATTTTTCCAGAAAATACTTGAATCCAATATCGTGAGAACCTCGAAACACTTGTTTCTTGGCTCTGATACCAATTGTAGGTCCGGAAATTTCCCAAACACACGATATAATGATCTAACACGAGTGCGGAATCCTCGTGAGAGATTGATTCAAGAAAATAGTAGATGAAGAGATTGGATCTTAGAGAAAGATCGAATCTTGAATGGAAATCCGTCTACTATGAAGCAACCACGGCTGATCGTAAACACTTGAGAGCAAGAAGAAATCATAAATTGTAAATAGGAAGCTTGGCCATAAACATAACCATGAGGTGGTATTTATACCACCTCATGTGATTACAAGGCCAATCATAAACACTAATCTAGCCCAATCATAAACAAGAAATCGGCCCACATGGCCTATTAACTAAACTAGATTAAGCCCAAAACAATTACAAACTAGCCCATTAACAAATGTTCATGCCTTAACTAAATCTAGTCCAACAATATTATGATCAATTTCCATAACCTAATTATCAATTATATATATATATATATATATATATATATATATATATATATATATATATATATATGTTTTTGTATAGGAAGGAATACAAGAAAAAATGGTCCTAATTAAACTCAAATCTGGACAGTTGAAGATGAAGACCACGTGGTAGTGTTGTTGGCTCCGGGATTTAAATTTAAATTGAGAATAATGCTTGTATGCAATGTAATTTTATTTAAATTTTTATTTGTATTTCATTTGTATTTGATTTGTAATTGAATTTTATTTGATTTGTAATTAATAATTTGTAATAGCTTTTGAATTGGCCACGCGTATAGCAAAGACCCATCTGATTTCAACAATCTTTTTGTCACTTTTTCTTCTTCCCAAGTATATGTGGCTAAAACACAAATATACGTGACCATATAATACCAAAGGCCACACTTTTTATATTTTATCGTGGCCATTTCCACCCTTTGGTCACGCGTATTGGGACAAAATATCTGATTTCAACTACCCTTTGGCCACTTTTTTTTTTCAAATATATGTGGCTAAAACACAAATATACGTGACCATATAATACTAAAGGCCACACTTTTTATATTTTAACGTGGCCGTTGCCACCCTTTGGCCACGGGTATTGGGACAAAATATCTGATTTCAACTACCCTTTGGCCACTTTTTTTTCTTCCAAATATATGTGGCTAAAACACAAATATACGTGACCATATAATACCAAAGGCCACACTTTTTATATTTTATCGTGGCCGTTTCCACCCTTTGGCCACGCGTATTGGGACAAAATGTATGATTTCAACTACCCTTTGGCCACTTTTTTTTGCATATACATGTGGCTAAAACACAAATATACGTGACCATATAATACCAAAGGCCACACTTTTTATATTTTAACGTGGCCGTTGCCACCATTTGGCCACGCATATTGGGACAAAATATCTGATTTCAACTACTCTTTGGCCACTTTGTTTTTCCAAATGTATGTGGCTAAAACACAAATATATGTGACCATATAATACCAAAGGCTACGCTTTTTATATTTTAATGTGGTCGTTGCGACCCTTTGGCCACGCGTATTGGGACACAATGTATGATTTCAGCAACCCATTTGGCCACGTTTTTTTATAACATATGTGGCTAAAACACAAATATACGTGACCATATAATACCAAAGGCCACGCTATTCATATTTTAACGTGGTCGTTGCCACCCTTTGGCCACGCGTATTGGGACAAAAATTATAATTTCAGCAACCCATTTGGCCACGTTTTTTATAACATATGTGGCTAAAACACAAATATACGTGATCATATAATACCAAAGGCCACGTTAAACAAACACATGTGGTCGTTGGTACCCTTTGGCCACGCTTTTCGGAAGAATTGTTTGATTACAACAACAAATATTGGTACCCTTTAGCCACGCTTCTAGGTGGCTTCAGTCACTGATATTGTAACGTGTCCGTAGGGTACATAAGGTGACGGGACCTTTGGTGTCGATTGGAATGGAAAAAAAACGTGACCAAACACCTTTGGTCACGGTTTTTTTTCCGTGGCCAAGGTGCATTTTGGCGTAGTGTCGTGCCTCCCCCAGTACAGCTCTCACTGCTTACTCAGACGCTGATTGGGGAGGCTGTCCAGATGCACGACGTTCGACATCGGGCTATTGCATCTTCCTCGGGGATAATCTGATTTCCTGGTCTTCTAAGCGTCAATCGACTTTGTCGCGATCGAGTGCTGAAGCTGAACATAGGGGGTGGACAATGCTGTGGCCGAAGCTACTTGAGTGCGCAATTTACTATTGGAACTTCATGTCACGCTTCAGAAAGCCACAATTATTTATTATGACAATGTTTCAGCCATCTATCTATCCGAAACATCAGCGTACCAAATACGTTAAAATGGATATACACTTTGTTCGGTAAAAGGTGCAATTGGGTCACATTTGGGTCTTGCATGTTCCATCCGCCTATCAATACGCGGATATCTTCACAAAAGGGTTACCGAAGTACTTGTTTGACAGTTTTTGATCTAGCTTGAACTTGTATTCTTCACCACGTTCACAATGAGCGGGAGTATTAGCCGAATTATTTATACTTAAATAGATTATTGTGTTTTGATTGTATTTCCTTGTTTATCTATTTCTTGGTTAGGAAGTCATTGTCTATTTAAGTATCCAATTGTAATTCTTTGGCAATCAATGAAATCAACGATCACCTTCACATGGCTCTCATGAATCGCGTTTGTAAACCATATCTTGATAAGTTTGTTATAGTCTTCATTGATGATATTGTCATCTACTCCAAGTCTGAGTCAGATCATGAAAATCACATTCGCCTAATGTTGCAACTTCTAACGAAAGAACAATTATATGCAAAATTCTCTAAATGTAAATTTTGGCTTAAAGAAGTTCAATTTTTAGGACACATTGTCAACAGAAAAGGTATTTATGTTGATCCCGCAAAGGTTCAAGCTGTTAAAAATTGGAATACCCCAACCACCCCTACTGAAGTCCGCTCTTTTCTTGGTCTAGCGGGCTATTATCATAGTCTCATTTCAGATTTCTCCAGGATTGTTGTAGCACTCACTACTTTAACTCAGAAAGGGAAACCATTTGAGTGGGATCCTGCACAAGAGGAAGCATTTCAAACACTTAAGAAAAAGTTGTGTGATGCTCCTATCTTAACTCTTCCTGATGGTAC
Organism: Deinandra increscens subsp. villosa; assembly: GCA_039602395.1. Classification (NCBI taxonomy): domain Eukaryota; kingdom Viridiplantae; phylum Streptophyta; class Magnoliopsida; order Asterales; family Asteraceae; genus Deinandra; species Deinandra increscens. The sequence continues at coordinate 96,285,045 of JBCNJP010000027.1, forward strand.
GAATTATTTCGTTTTCAGTTGTGATGCCTCTAATAAGGCCTGAAAACTTAAATCGTCCCGATCGAGTGATTTTGTACACCGAAATTGAGATCGAAAGTTCACCGAAACTCAAGAACACAAAAGCTTAAATAAACTCAGTTTATAGCTCAGATTCAACAACGATTACATGATTTGAACTCGTTTACAGCCTCGAATCACGATCTAGAATAAATTCTCTCCAGAAAAACAAGATCGAAAACTCCTCTCTCTAGAAATTTGACTCAGGAAAATGGTTATGTGAGATATCTCTTCGTCCGAACTCCAAAAACAATATATATATCGATATCAGTTCGGACGCCCTTCCTTTGGAGTCTCCTTCACCCATATTTCAAATACATGTGATATTTAATATATCAAAATCACGTCCCTCCATTTTAATAGATTGACACAAACTACCCTCTAACTTGATTTAACTATTCTAACTATCTCAACTAACGACATTAACTCGAATACACACGCATCACACATATTTTGCAATAACAAACTCCCCCTTAACTTGTGTTGTATCAGATCTTCAAACTCTTTGAATCTGTTGTTAGTTGACGTAGGGTAGGTATGGCTGGAACAAGACTAAGTCAACTGAACCATTTCTGAAAGTGATAAACTCTTTGACAACTTTGCAACCATGCATGAAATCCATTCTGAGATCTTTATCTGAAAGACTTTGATGATTTCAACCTGCAACCTTCAGAAGAAAAAAGTGCAGTTTTTTCTTTTCCAAACATAACTTTAATCTTGGAAGCAAAACTCCTTCTTTGGAGAAACCAAGACATTTAGTTTTGAAATGTATCTCGTGTCGATCAGATCAAAAACAAAGAAGAAAGAAAATCTTTTTGGATTTTACACAGTTTATATCAAAACACACTAAAAATCTTTTTGATTTTTCATAAACTGAAAAATAAATGCAATATAGAATTAAATTCAATTTTTGTTTTAGGTGAGAAAGATCACAACATGAGATCATATCAGACATAACGCATCGTACACACTACAATTTCAAAATACTAAGCATGCAAGCCAAGCTGACAGAGAATACAACCATTTGGTTTATTTCAGCTAAAGCAGGTCATTGTCTATAGATTTCTGATATGAAATTAAGTGTATTTATCGAGCATTGATAACATGGTACCCACACAATCAGGAATACTGGAAATCCGCTTATTTTATATTTTTGTATTTTTCTTTTATTCAAGCCAATTTAATCGCGGCAGAGTTCTCATACTGATATTGTAAACTTGCTTATACATAATCAAATGCCACAGAGATATCAAGTTTATAGTGTTTCTTGCAAAAAGAAAGCAGAAGCCTCAAATACTTAGCAATCAGGTCGGTCTTGTGAGCACGTAGAGAATGCATAAGTATTGAGAAAATAACTTAAAAGAGATCAAACAAGTTAAAGTGGTATAATCCAACAACAATCAGGTCGGCCTTGTGGGCACGCAGAGAAAGTCCGATGGATTATACGAAACACCAAAGAAAATAAAGCAGAACATCAAATGAACAACTATCAGGTCGATCTTGTGGATATGCAGAGATAGTCCGATCATTTAACAAAATAAATAAAATCAAACAAGTTGAAATTTTTTAAAATAAAGCAAGCGTACACCAGAACATCTCTTTATTCTCTTTTTGGTATTTTCTCATTTTATTTGGCCAGATATGCACAATACCCATCATGGTTTGTAACCACAATTATCAAGGAAACGTTATCTCTATAGCATACTCGCATATATCAGACTACTCAGCACATTCAGTCAAGTCAAGCAAGTACTTACAGCCTTTCTTTCTACTTTATTCATGGCAGATAACGTATGCTGATGTACCATCATTTCTCACATGGTTGGATCAATTTCTCTTTTTGAGATTTTTCATTTTTTTCATCTTTTTCAATTTTTAATTTTTTTATATATTTTTCATAAAGGAAACAAACATCACACTATTTTTGTGTTTTTCAAATATTCTCCCCTTAAAATTCAACAAACTCTATTTTTTGAATTTTCCAAATTTTTTTCCTTAAAAAATATGAAAGAAAGTAAAAGTAAAGAAGAGAACAAAAATGATCGAAACACGGATACCTCGCATTTTAGATTTTGAAAATCATTATCAACAACCCAGCAATTGCTAATAGGCCTTCTTGAAGCCTCCTGCACAAAACCTCAACAAATTTTTAGTTAAATACGGGAACCCAAACCGGCTTGGGTCGTCCCGTATCCTCAACAAAATCGTTTCCTGCAGAGGTTGCCATTTTCTGTTTCCATGTACGAAATGGTTTAAATGATTTCGACCAATGCGAATTACAACCATTGAAAAACTTTGACTTGTTGAAAACCATATTCAACAACTCTTCGACCAACATTTTCTCAGGTTTTGAGTGATGTTGTCGATGTCCATAATATGAAAACTCATTTGAATAAGGAATTTTAAAATCACTATTGAAAAATTATTTTCTTTTTGTAAAATGTGTTGGTTTTGAAAACTATGGTGACCAATCATCATAATTTGAGGTTCTACCAACAACCGGCTTTTGATGAGCTGGCTTTCGTTGGATTTTCTGATTTTGCCTAATAGGTACCTCATTTAGAATCATTGAATCAGATGATGACGATTGATATGAACCACGTGAAAATCTTTTTCGAGTAGCACAATCACGAATCACATGTCCCGTCTTGTTTCAGTAAAAGCAAGTTCTCACATCAGCCAACTTAGGGGATGACATGGATTCCATCGATAGAAAATCAGCATCAGGTTCACTCATGATATGATTCTCAACTGGAATCTCCTTTTCTTTGTGAACCTTGATATCCTCCACAATATCTTCTATCTCAAGCACATCTTGGAAATCATTTCCAAAATTCACATTCTCGTCTTTGCTTTCATATCCCAGACCATCATTCTTTTTAGATTTATCTGGTACTAACTTAGGTTTCTCATGACCTTGTGTAGCAAGTCGAGAAAACTCATACTTGATGGCATTTAAATCATTTTTATTGGAAAGCAAAGATTCATCAATCATTATCTCTGAAAATTTGTCGACTTTCACTTTTCGTGGATTGCTGTCAAAAACCTTTTCCTTATCGAGAAATGTAGACCTTGAGTCGACTTTGGTGCTTTTCTTGAATCAAAATTCTTTTCTTCATCCTCATTCTTCTGAAATTTCAACTTCTTCTTGTTTCCGGATTTTGTATCAGCAAACTTTGAATAATCATGAACTTCTTTTGTTGCTTTCAAAGTATTGATAGAATTTTCAAAAACCATAGGAGGTGGAACACTTTTCAGAATAATATCACCGAAAATTTGTTGAAAATTCTCCTTTTTGCACAAAAAATTTGTGAAAGACAATGAATTATTGAGACTATGCAACTGTCTTTTAAAATCACGAACCTCAATCTTCATGTCTGCAATTATCTTCTGCGCTTCAGCCAACTCTTTCTGTGTTGTAATAAGTTCTTTTGTTGTTCTATTCAGAGTAAACTTTTCTCTCCTCAACTGATCATGAGCATCATATGTTTCTTAAACAACCTTTTCCCATTTCTGTTTATAAATCTCAACATTCTGCTTCGAAAGCTTGTTTTCACGGAGCAATTCAGCTTTAGCATCTAACAGCTTCGTATTATCCTCTTGATGACGTAATTCTTTAGCAGTAAGATCAGCAACATCCTAGACCTTCAAGTTTGATCTTTGATTTTGCAAACAAATCATCAAAACTGATGCCATGTCATTTGCTTCTTTCTTCAAGTTTTCAACCTCATTCATCAAGTCATCATTTGTTTCAGTCAGCTTTGAAACTTTTTCTACTAACTCTGCATTCTCCTAGTTAAGCTTCAATTCATTCTCAACAACTTCACATTTTGAAGACCCATCTTTTTGAACTTCTTCCATAACAGATTCATTCAATTCAGCATATTTCTGAGCAAAAGCATCCCAAAACATTTTAGAATTCTTGCACGTTTTGAATTGAGGCAATAATTCTTTTGACAATGCCATTGTGAGAATATCATAAGCTTTTAATTCTCTTTCATAACATTTCCTTTCCTCGAATGAAAGATCTCTTTGAAATTTAGGAACACCATGCCAATCAGTCGGATATGAATACTTTTTATCAATCGCCTTCCAAAATTCTTCAAAGTTAACGTTGATAAAAACCTCAAAATCCTTTTTCCATTCTTGATAAGATTCACATTTCAATTACTTGGGAACCACCGAACTTGATTGCATCTTATTCATTGTGATTACACCGGAAAAATATCAATTGATGAACCTTGTGTCTTGAACTTTAAATTTTGTGAGGTCACCGAATTGAAATCTCAAGGGCAAGCCCTCAAAAATATTTTTGTATATTTCTTTAATATTTTTTTTAAGAAAAAAATAAACTTTGAAAGACAAAATGTTTATAGTTTTTGTTTTGTTTTTGTTTTGTTTTGTTAAAAAAAACAAGCAAAGGAAAAAAAACAAGTTAAAAAAAACAAACGCAAACGTGTATATGTTTGTTAATCGATTCAACAAACGCAAAAGTATTTTGCGGTTTATGAATTAATCTAACAAACACAAAACCTTGTGATATATATTTTTTTCTAGAAAAGTTTGTTGTTTAAAACTTGTAAAAAAAAACTTAAACAAAATTGGTTTTGTTTTGTAAAAACTTATGTAACCCTTAAGAAAAACTTTAAAAGTAGAGGGTTAAAACTGGAAAATAACCAAAAGATGACAAAATAGTCGATTCTTAGCCTTTTCCCTTATTTTCTCTCTTTTTCTGGTTGAGCTCGGTGCTGTCGTTTTTGCCTTGAAAATTTGGAGACACTACCTTTATGGCACCAAATGCGTTATATTTACTGATCATAAAAGTCTTCAGCATATCTTTAATCAGAAAGAGCTCAACATGCGACAACGTCGTTGGGTCGAGCTCCTAAACAACTACGACTGTGAGATTCTATACCTGTTAGAGCATATTCCTATGCTATAGAGTGTCTTGTTTATTGTATCTTAGTGAGTGTGTCATTGTGATTCTGAGTGTCAACATACAAAGGGCCGTACTAATTGGTACGCCGTACCAATTGGTTCGCCATATGGTACGCCAGTTAGTGTGTGACCACTATAAATAGTTTGTGATAGAATAAGCTAAAAACAATTCTGGAAGCTGAGTCATTTTTACACTTTGTGTGTGTGTTTTCTAGAGAGAGAAACCATAGAGCTTTTGATTGTAAAATTCAAGTGATTCAATACAAAACTCTTATTTACATTAGTGTTCACTAGATTTATCAAATCATGCAGTAGTAAGATCATTTTGTGCCCTTACAAGTGGTATCAGAGTAATCCAGGTTGCTCAACTGTTGTGTTTTGATCATTTTTTTGGATTTCTAGTGAGAGTAACTTTGGGATTTATTGGGTTTTCATCAATTGTCTTCAAATTCGAGTGATTCCTGATGTAAAACTTGATTTCAAAACGTTCCTAGTGTGTTTTCGTTGCCTACAGCAAATTACAGTCCAAAACGTCCAAATTTTCAAAAATCAGTCGAAACAGTGTTGGTACACCGGTTGAATGTCGTGGTATGCTGGATAAACTGCTGGTATGCAGACTGGTACGCAATGCAATCTTCATCGTTGGTCCAAAGCAGTTACGTCGTACCATTTGGTCCGCTGATTTGTACGTAAGGCAATCTTCAACGGTGGTACGTTACTGTTCACTGTGGTACGCTGAGTTCACTGGTACGCCGCTAGTTTGGTACGCTAAGGTTGGTGGTACGTCGAGTTCTTGGTTCAGTCAAATATATTGGTACGGTGGTCAAGAATTGGTATGCTGAGAAGTTTTTTGGTACGCTGGCAGAATAGTAGTGTTCACTAAAACTGACGTAACTTGAGTTCTGTTAAGAGTTACAGGAGCTAATACTAGCCAAAACGTTCATCTCGATGAGATCTACACTTTACTGGCCTAATGGCCGGTACCCTCCGGTTTGACCTGTAACACCCCAATTTTTGTTTATTATAGCGGAAGGCTTACGTGGCAGTAATTTATTATTTAACCCATCGCTTTAGTAATGTTAATAAGTGAAACATATTTTATATTAAAACACTTTTCATTACAAAATTGGGATATACTAATTATCCCCTAAAGTGTTTACAAAAGATTTTGGGATGAATCTATCATCCCATATTTAGGTCTCTTCTACATTCCACCACTACTAAAACATAATATAGACTCGGTAGCACCTCACGTAGTCATCCTCGTACCACCAAATCCATATCTCCATGCATCCCATTAGTTACCTGAAAAATAGTTTAAAACCACAAAGTCAACACTAGGTTGGTGAGTCCACTAACAAAAATGATTGGTTTCCACTTTATCATTTAATCCCACTTATTCAATTCATGAATCAAGAGAGTGAATCCAAATGGAGAATATTGCTGGTTGGTAAACTAGCTATGTTTACGATGCACAAACTAATCGTAAGCTCTAAATAAAAAGTAGACCCATATTCGATCGTATTTCTCACCATGTTTCGCGAACAGACCGACTGATCAGTGAGTACGGGTGGTCAACCCCAGTAGATCTACCAATACATCTCACGCTACATTAATGTTCTAGAAAGCATTGTTCTAAATTATCCAAATTCCAAAGTCATCATTCAGTATAGGCCTAGCTCATCTTTTCTATGAGCGTGCACCGACACTCACGCTTAATTTCGTACCCACAATATTCTCAATCAATCATTCATTTCAAATTGCATATTCATAAATAATAAGCCCAAAACATTTAACAAAATATATCAATTCCATTTAGGGCATTAGTTAGTGAAACTCACCTTTGCTTTTTAGTGCGTATGTGCTTCTATTTGAAAAGCTTTCGGGTACCTTGGTCCTAGTTTCCATTAATATCAAATTATTTATGAGGTTATACTTAAACAATGGGGCAATTTCTGAATTTTTAGAATATTCGGGCAAAATGACGATTTTGCCCCTTTTTCGATTAATCTCGTCAAATAAGACGAAAGAAACTAATCTTTGCCCATGAAATTTTATTCTAAATCCCATTTAGTGCAATTAAACTTACTTAATATTATTACAAACTTTATATAACTCATTTTTTAATTATTCCTCATTTTCTTGCCAAATTACTTGTGTTTACGACTTTTCGGTGACGGTTTTCTATCCAAATTTTCTCCAATACTTAAGTTTCCAATTCCACATCAGTTTTATATGTTTCCTAAACATTACTAATCTGTTCCAAGTCTTTTAGATACTGATCTCAATTATTTTTATATTTTATACCTTATTTTTACTAATTTACACTTTTTAATGCATAATTTTATCGTTTTAAGGGTTCGGGTGCCATTTCCACCTAAGTTTTCAATTATTCTTACTTATTTTAGTTTTCTACTATCCAAAGTAGGTCCTCAAATTATTTCATATTATTTCACCAATTTATTCTATTTTTAAGCATTTTTTAGCCATTTTTAAGCACATAATTCCATTTTAACTATTAAATAAATTCCAAAAATTCTAAAATACTTTTCTAGCCATTTTCTACTGATTACCAACCTTATGCTACTGATTTAACTTGAATTTTCGGATTTTTGACCTATTTTTACTTTTTATCCCTACTTTTTTGATATAAATATTTTGACCTCAAATTAATTTTTATAATTTTTATCTATTTTATATAATACTTATACATTTAACTTAACAATTATTAAATATTACATATTTAGTGTGTACCGCTCGTGTTTCCTCATTACCGATCTTTTTTAGGCGGAATTACTATGAGAAATAATCACGGGGTTTCATCTTAGTGACAATCGTTACCGACCGTGTAGGCGTCATTGACGACCATGAGGCGGGTTTACTACAATTGTAACACCAAGTCTTGTTTTATTTAACCTTTTTATTCCAAGTTCAAGTATATATATATTTATTTATAATGTTCGGATTTTTATTTAAAATCCAAGGGTTTCATACCATAATATCATGTACATACACATCATCAACATAATACTAAGATCAAACACTAGATAATCATAATCATAAACACATATGAATCCACATAAAATCACATAAAATCATGATTTTTATCCATGCATGTGTCATCAAGTTAACTAGTTTTCATTTTCAATCAAGAACTTTGTGTTTTACCTTACAACTTCCATGTAATCTTTCTTAAAAATCTTGTTTTAAGCTTAGATAGTACATGCATGTGGGTTTCTTGATGATCAAACCCTAACCCTAAGCATAACACACACTTACACACACTCACGAAATTTTGTGTGTTTGTGTGTGTGGGTTTTTCACACAAATATTTGAGTGTTCATGCTTGAATCATCCAAATCCACCATATCTTAGTTAGATCTTGGTGTTGATCATGGAAAACCACTTGATTTGGATGTGGGTTTTTCGAAATAGAGAGAAGATTAGATGAAGTTTTTATTACCTTAAGCTAGTGAGAGAGTAGAGAGCTCTTGGTGTTCTTGAACTTGAAAGAGTATGGAAGAAGTTTGATGTGTTTGTGTGTGTTTTCTAGTGAGAGAGTGAAATGAGAAGAAAATGAGAGAGAGGGGGGGGTCGCTTTGGCCGTAAATAGAGGGAGAGGGAGGAGAGAGTTGTGTTTTTTATTTGTCTTTTAATGTAGTGTATGTATATGGGTAAAACTCACAATGATACCTACACTAAATAAATCCCATGCATAAATCCATCATCACTTTCATTTATTGTTGCTTGTAACACACACATAATACATATATACATATATTCACGACATGCATATATGCACACACACATTCTTCCAATTTTATAACATTCTAGTTAACACACAGTGTATGTCGTGTTTCGCGGGTACTTTTCCGAATCCAATAAATTCAAACAAATATATGATAATTCATGAAATTAAATTACGCTCAAAACCGTATAATTATTTTTCAATTTCGTCACACTCGGTCGGTGACCAAAAGTAGTGACGTTTTTACACGATTCGATTCCATTATTGCGTAATTTTCTCTAATTCATCACTAACCGAATGTAAAACCTTTTCTAAAGGCTCTAACTCATATTAAACTCATAATTTGAACAAAACGAAATATTTCATCCGTTTCGTTAGTCGGTTCTAAGTGACGAGACTTTTTCTAATATTAAAATATCCAATTAAGTCACATAATCACAATTAATCGTAATAAGCCCTAATAAATCCTAAATTATTATTCTTAATCTAAAATTAAAGTGACGGATGTCACATGACCCCCAAAATCCATTTCCAAGAGCTCCGTTTTTGCATCTGAAGTTTTCAATACCGAAAGTTTATCACAAGATGTCTGATTTCCAAGTGTTTTGCAGTCATGCGAAACACGGTGCAAGTTATGCTTAACTTTGATAACGAAATTGGAACAAGCCAGAAAGTTCCCAAGCTGTTGAAATTGGAAGATTATCACATTGGAAACAAAGATTTTCTGCTTACATTAGCACAAATGATATCGATTTATGGATTCCAACTCGAAAGCTTTACATGCATCCAACCGATCAAGGAGATTTTAAAGAAATTCATAATTTTGATGTTGCTGAAACAAAAAGCTACGAGCTTGAGCAAAAGGTGTATGGTTATCTTACGATGGCTTTACTTACTGAATTGTCACATCAATTCAGTACTTGTCGGAAAAGTAAGCAGTTATGGGATGCTTTGTCTGTAAGATGTGAAGGCAATGATCAATACAAAAAAGAGTAGACGAAAAGTGATGAATAAAGAATTTGAAAACTTTTAACACTATGAGAAATAAAACATCACTATGCTTGTATCCAGATTTTTACATGTGATTTAGTGAAATGAAAGTGGTTAACATTGAGAAGACCGAGGAGGAATTGAAAGAGAAACTGATGGAAGCATTACCAGAAAAGTGGGAGAATTATGTGTTGTTGCTTACTCATGACAAAGAGTATTCCGCATTATCATTTCATGATATAACAGGATAGCTTCATGCGAGAGAAATGGAAATGCTGACTTCACATAAATCAAATGCTCAACTACAAAATCCTGAGTTGTATCATGGTCAAAATTCTGCGAGTATCAATGCAAAGTCTAAATCATTTGGTTCTGATTCATCAAATCAAGCTCCAACAACATTTGTTGCTAGCCATGGATCAAGAAATTCTGAAAATTCATCAAGAGGGTGTAATTTTCACTATTCCAAATCATTCAAGTCAGACTTCATTTTCTGCAAAAACACCTAATGAACATTTGGCATTGATTTCAGCATTATTATCTTCATACTATGGGTTGTTGAATGGTGGTTTGCCAACTGCTAATCTGATTGAAGAGGATTTTTATCAGATCGATCCTGATAATCTTGAATAAATGGATATCAATTGGCAACTTGCTATGTTAGCTCAAAGGGCTAAAAGGTTCAGGAAGAAAACATGATTCAAAAGTTTAAATCTGGATGGTAAAGTTGGATTAGACAAATCAAAGGTAAAATGTTTCAAATGTTTCAATTTTGGACATTTTGCTCATGAATGTTCAAAATTAAACGCTTCTTTATCAAAGTCTCCAACAAATAATTCAGATTCAAAGGCATTAGTCTCACAATCTAATCAAGGACACTACGTCAAAAATGACTTTTAGCCACTGTTTTTCTGAAAACGAGTAGCCACTGTTTAAAAAAAATGTGGCTAAAGGTAAGAAAAACTAGTTTCAGCCACACATTTTTTGTACCCATGGCCAAATATATAGCTTTTAGACCCTTTTAGCCACATATTTTTTTTTGTTTATGTGAGAACAACAATCAGGTGCAGAGACTTTAGCCACTGTTTTATAAAAAATGTGACATTTATTTGTCTCACTAAAAAATAAGTGTGACCAAATGTGATCAACGACCACTATATTTATTTTACTTTTAAATAAGTGGCCAAATGTAACTAACTACTATGGTATTTTTTAGTGATGTGGCTAAAGGGTATTAGATTTGCCACTAATACTACTATGTGTGACCAAAGAGTAATTCTTATTATACAACTACTAGAAGAAAAAAACTAGTGACCATAGCCATCTTTAAACCACACTTGAAATTTTTAAACGTGGCTAAAAACTTCACTTCCCCCTTATCTAATTTTCAATTCCCGCTATCACTTCCCGCTTACCCAATTTCCAGAAACGAAATCACTCCCTCAGTCTATCTATCCCCATTCTCCCCCCAGCCATCCCCTATCTCTTCTCTACCCAATTTCATGGCCGTAAGCCATTCTCCCCACACCCATCCTCTATCTCTTCTTCAAGACGTTATCAATCTCGATGAGGTTTCTTTGAAATTGTGTATTGCTATAGCCATATTCAATCTTGATAGCGTTTATCAATCTCTATTTCCAACTCGTCTTTCATGGACGTTATCAATTTCATGGTCGTAACCCATTCTCCCTCCACCCATTTTCTATCTATGTCACTAATTGAATCTGCCTTGACTTCTGTTCACTACCGTTGTAATTGTACCAAGCGAAGTTGTTGCTGCGTCGGTGATATCGAAGACGGTGGCGCCACCCAGAAGAAGACAGAGCTTAATCAGTCATTATTGTGTCGATTCAAGAGGAAAACAGGCTTGTTCCTTATCGATATTACACATATTTTTTTTATCAATTCAATTAGGGTTTCACTTGTTAGAAATACGCTGAAATCGAATCCTGAATGAACAGAAAAAGATTATCTTTTAGGTCAGGCATTGGAAGATGGATGAGTCCCTCTTTCTTTGTTGCAATTTCTATGATGCCAATCGAAACATTCAGGTACATACATATTTGCACTCACAACAATCCAAACCCTAACCCTAATAGCTCTACAGCTCTCTGAACTACTATACTGATGAATTGACTTGTTTGTTATGTTTCTCATCAGGCATACTTGATGTTTACAAGGATGAAATTGCGAACCCTAAGTATGCTTTTAAGGTTAGTCTCCTTTTTCTTTTTGTTTGTTCTACGGATCTCTGGTAATATGAAATTTCTGAATAGTTAAGATCTAAAACCTTTTGTCGTTGGGGTTTCAGTAATTTCTGAGTATGATATATAATCAATTGAAGCAAGCTCATGTGTTGTGACTAGTTAGGATCTGAGAACTTTTGTTATTGGGTTTTCAATAATTTTGGAATATTATGTTTTGAGAGTAGATCTTAATTTGTTTCTAAATGTGCAGGATAAACAAGACTCTCTGGAACTCAGTGAGTGAATCTATATTCTTAATCTTTTGCTTATTTTTGTTGTCAGTTGTATTTGATCGTTTGTACGCCTTACTTTGATTGTTGTGTGTGTTTGGGAGGTTGGGTGTAATGTTACAATGGTTGTGCATGAAACTTTAAGAACTACTGACCCTTTTATTGTTGGTATGGTTGCCTATCTTTACTTATTATAATGTATGTCTTTTACCCTTTTACCAAACGTTACATACTATTTGAGGTATAACAACATCATTAAAAGGTTCTTATATGTTTTTTTGGTGGTATATGATTAATATTTATTTGGTTAGGGATATTTTTCAGAGAACCAGTTTGTTAACTTGCTGCTGCCTTCCCAACTCATTAGCTCTTTAAAAAAGAAAATTGAATTTTTATATGTGTGCTTTTATGATTCACTTATTTGTAGGTTATTTATTATTAATCTGAAGGTATAATTTTCAGCAAGATGTTAGATTGTTGTGTGGATCACATAATTACATCTTTTAGTGAAAGTTTGCTTACTCTTAGAGCCATGGCTTCAGTCATCATATAGACATTAGTGATTGCAAATAATAAGAGAATTGGAACTTTACCATATAGTCAGGTGTATAGTATCCTAGGCTATAAATATTTCTGTGTTCTCGAGTGCAACTTTATAGCCACATGATCGGCTTATATTTTGATGATGTATCTTGTCATCATAAAATCTCGTAATGCTTGTAATACATGCCTTGAACCTTATACATCCTTTTTATTTCAAGGGGAAATGTCTAAAATTAAGGATTGACATAATTTGAGAAAACTATAAATCATATTTAAGTGTTGCTGCTGATGTAGGAAATTCCTGAAAAAATTGTGAGCACTTTTCATGTCACATGAGAATTGTATCATCACTTATGTTTATGACTTATCATATTGTTTCAATTCGTCTAATATGTGGTTTATCAATAAGTAATTGATTTGTTTGTATTTTTCTTTTATTTTGCAGCTCATATAACCACATAACACCAACACAATCCCTAACCTTACATCAGCTACATAACTGCAGGTGACCATTCTGACCACAACAAGAAAGGAAGAAGAAAAACAAAGAATGAAGTCACTGCTGTTCTGAGACAAAGAATGAAGTCGCTACTGATCTGAGGCAGGGAACTACATGTTTTGGAACCAACTTTCATGAAAACAAATATTATATGTTGTAAGGTGTATAATTTCCATTCTTTATGTGAATAATAATACTTGTGAGTGTATAGTTTGTATTCGTTAGGTTGATGAATTGACAGGTATACCTATTATGATGGAGATTGCAAGTGATCTGTTGGATAGGCAGGCACCTGTGTACAAACATGATACAACAATATTTGTTAGTCAGTCTGGTGAAACAGCTCATACTTTGAATGCCCTTGAGTATGCTCTGGAAAATGACGTTTTATGTGTCGGGCATTACAATCTTTGTTAGTAAGTCTGGTGTGGCAAATACCAAGGTATGTATATAGTATTTCAGATTTATATTTTTGTTATATCAAACATTCACACTTGTTTCTTTGGTTATCTCATGGTGTTGATATGAACCACGATTCAGGCATATACAAGTCAAATAGTGGTGATGGCTATGGTGGCTCTAGCAATTGGGGCTGACACCATTTCCACTAAACAACGCAGAGAGGGAATAATAGACAGTATACAGAATGTGAAGTTGCCAAATTTATTTAATTAGATCTGCTTTGTTCGGTATAATTTCAGGTACAACCTGCTGCAGTTGCTCATATCTCATTGCATATAAATCATTATTCTGATGTGTCCAGCCTTATATTGCTTCACTTTTTCCTAATTTTTTTGTCACATTTGGTTGTTTTGTGATAGTTGATTCTTACTGCGTGCAATTGAAGGTAACATTGAACTTTAAATCCTAATTATGATGTGTTTTTTATGTGGGCTTTTGTATCCATCCTTATAGGTTTTCCTCAGTCACTGTTCGTTTTGCTGAAATAGATTAGGGTTAGAGCTAGCTATCACCAAGATATACATGTCAGAAAATTTTTGTGGGTTATTTGGTGACGCGTCACATGTTCTGTGGCTTTTCTCAGGTATTAGGAGAACTTTTAACTCAATGACTTTATGTGTTCTAGTGGGTTGATTATCATAGACTATGTTATTCCTATGACATTGATGTCTTGTTCTCTTCTGATAGCATACTTTTATGAATATATATTTGAAGCATATAGAGACCGAGGTTTCTACTTGCACCATGCCTTACAAGAAAGTCGCACGAACAGGTATGTAACTTACTGCACAGTGTACATGTTTGTTTAGCCTTCTTTAGTCTTTTCCATCTGATTAATGTTTTGTTAAAAGACTTAATCTGATCCGAAATATATAGGTTGAAACTTGGTTAAAAGACTTGATCTGATCCTATAGTTAATTTAGCAGCTCAATTCAATATTTTAACCAAAATTAACATGTGTAATGACAGTCATTGTAATGCTTGATTAAATCTTTTAATAAAGCTATAATTGATATAATTATATGGAAAAATGTGTAACGCTATCACTGAATATATATAGGATCCCAATTTTATATTGAAGCAAGCCATTAGCAATTCTATATTAAAGCTCACAAATAGATCATGAGAAATTTTTAATCAGATCACCTTCCCCTTTGCTATGAAATGACAATCCATTCATTTGAAGAAACACATGCCACTAATATTTTCATGCCAATAAATAAATAAACAAGATATCAAGTTCAAATGTGAACAATTTTATATACCAACAAATATTTTCATGCCAATAAATAAATAACTATCTACCTTAAGTAAAGGTTCAAGTGTCCGAGAATATCAAGTTCTACATCGATAATCAGTAAGTGCAGGTCATAACCAATGCTTCTAATATAAAAGGTTGGTGGATATAACTGCTTCTAATACTTTGCAGATTGCATAGAAATCCATTGTTCTGCTAGAGGCGTTATATAAAAGGTTGGTGGATTTTTATTAGGTACTCTTCCTACCACTTCACATGATTTAAATTGCACACAATATACATGTGATCCAGATCAGAATTTGCATTGGTTTAGAAAGCTTTGGTATTAAAGACATCATGTACACACAACGAAAGAGTAAACTTCTATAATAGACCTATGTGAATGTCAATGTAGATATGCAAACTGATTACATATTATCCATAGTGGTCATAGCATCAGGCTATCTCTATGGCCAGAAATAGCCCAAATGGTTGACAAAAATAGCCTGCTCAATAGTCCACACAAGCTGGTTGCTGCATTTGTCTCAATCAAAGTGACAAGATTTAATAGTAAGCTATCTATGTACCTAACTCCTACGGTTATTCAACTCTAGGTACTTAACATATTTTTAGGTGTTTATTATGGTAGTTATTTTTTTATTTCTTGTTGCTTCCTTTTGAGGATGTAGTTGTTGCTTCTGTTGCTTCTGATGTCTAAAAAGTACTTTAATGATTATTGGATAAAAGGTCCATTTTTTACATGGACAGGAGGCTGCAAATAAACATCTCTTGAGGACTCTTTTCTGGTAAATTATATCTACAAATTTTGTCTAGATTTCATGGTTTGAACCATATTATGCATTAATATTGTTGATTGGTATTAAAGTTATATTTTGCTCAAATACTTGATTCTTACAGTTGCTGTTGTTAACAGGGCCAAAGGCCCCAGATTCCGAAACTGCAGGTCACATATGGTAGCTTTATTTGGACTTTCAAAATTTCAAGATTGCAAGGTAAATGAACTCAACAAGGCATCAGTTGATGGATCAACTTCAATTTATATACAAGTGTTCAAAGTGCTGCTTGGAGTGATGCGGGTCTTGTTGTAGGTGTTGTATCATTTGTAGATAACTTTTGATTAGAAATTTAGGTCTTTAATATTTAAAGTTAAAACTTATGTATGGGTCTTGAATTGTTATTGTTAATAACATTTGGTTTTTATGTTTTTTTATGTTTATTTTCGTTTTTATTTTACAAAAATAATGAAAATAAAATCTCTGATTACACGAAATGGTCACGCTTGTAGTTATTAATGCGTGACTATATGATAGAAATGGCCACACATATGATAAAACTGATCACGTTTTTGTTGCTATATGATAGAACCGGTCACGTTTTTGTTGCTATAAATATGTGGCCATTGTTTACCTTTAGCCACGCTTTTCAGATGGAATGCTTGATTCCAACAACCTTTTAGCCACGTTTAAAAAAAATTCATGTGGCCGTTGCTACCCTTTAGCCACGCTTATAAAAAAATCATGTGGCCGTTGCTACCTTTTAGCCACACATTTCAGATGAAATACTTGATTCCAGCAACCTTTTGCCACGCTGTTTTTACATATGTGGTCGTTGCCTCCTTTTAGCCACGCTTTTCAGATGGAACGCTTAATTCCAACAACCTTTTGCTACGTTTTTAAAAAATAAGCGTGGCTAAAACAAACTTTTTAGCAAATTCATGTGGTCGTTGCTACCCTTTAGCCACGATTATAGAAAATTCATGTGGTTGTTGCTACCTTTTAGCCACGCTTATAGAAAATTCATGTGGCCGTTGCTACCTTTTAGCCACACATTTCAGATGGAATGCCTGATTTCAATAAAAATATTGATACCCTTTAGCCACGTTTTTTAGTTGCTACAGCCACTAATCTTCAAGTGTGGCCGTATGGTACCTATGGTGACGGGACCTTTGGTGTCGATTGAAATGACAAAAGACGTGGCAAAATACCTTTGGTTACGGTTTTTTTCAGTGGCTGAAGCCCATTTTTGACGTAGTGGGATATGACTGGTCAGACGATATTAAACATTTTTTGAAAGTCCTATTGCTTTGACTGCAATTCGTAAGAATCCTGCCGGTTCATTTAATGATGAGTTAGCAGAAATGCAACATGCATTTATGGTTCAAATTGATCAGAGTGATTCTGAATCTGAAACAAGTGGATCTGAAACTAGTGGTTATGAATCAGTTTGTGAATTTTGTTCACAAAAGGATAAAAGAATTCAGAGTTTGTTAAAGGAGAATGAGTTATTGGTTACTGAAAATAAAAGGAAGATAGAAGAGTTGACAGATGAACAGAAAAAGTTGGAATGTCTAATTCAAGAATTGTCATCTCAAAAGGAAAAATTTTCAGATTTTCAAGCAGAAGTTGTTCAGAAAGAGTTAAAGTTTCAAGGTGTTAAAAAGGATTTTGAACAGAAATTTACAAAGTTGTCTGAAGAAAATGACGAGTTAGTTAAAGAAGTCGAAAAATGGAAGGCTGAAGCCGAGGATGCTGCAAATGATATCAATAATTTGTTTGAAAAGTCCAAGGTTAAGCTTGATATGCTTAACAAGTCTTCTGATGAACAAGCTGCTAAAATAGAGTCATATTAGATTGATATGGAAAAGTTGCTTGATGAAAAGAGGGAGTTGGTAAGAGTGACTAAATTACAAAATGCAAATCTTAATATTCAGAAGAGAAATGAAGATAAGTTGAAGAAAGAGTTATTTGCTGAGCTTGATAATTTGAGACTGCAAAAGTATGAAACGCACAAGGTTGCTAAGAGATTGATTGCAACAGAAAAGGAATTGGCCGAAGCTCAACAAAATATTTTCGATTTGAAAATTCAAGTAATTGATGCAAATCGTCTGTTGAACAATGTCACCAATTCGTAATCGTTCACAAGCTTCTTAGCAAACGATGAAAATTTTGAGAAAATGTTTGATAAGACAATTTCACCTCTTGCAAATATCAAAGAAGTTGTCAACATTGTCAAAGAAACAGTTGAAGATTGTGATAATTCAAAGTTTTCTGATTCTAAGTCTGAATAAACGAAGAAAACAAAGAATCACAAGAATGGTAAGCAAGCTGAACAGAAATCTGAGATTCCTAAAACTTCAAAGTTTATGTCTGGATCTTCGTCCTCTGAAAAAGATAAATCAGCTAGTTTAACTGAGAAGATTCGTTCCAATACTAACGTTCATGAAACAATCTTCTATGCTCCAAAAGATGTTAATAAAGTGAAAGCTGAGTTTACTCGTCTTTCGAAGAACGGACATAAATCCTCTATTTCTGAAGAAAAGAATTCGGGTAAACATTCAGGTTTGGGTTTCAAGCACAAGGTTGCTAAAATGGATGATTCTAAGAATCAACAACAACAAAAATCAAAGAAGGTTAATTTGAAGAAATTGAGAGAAGAAGTTTTTAAAGCTGAAAAAGTTCAACCTGAGAGGTTTTACAAACTCAAACATTCGGAACAGATATTTTCTGACATAGAATTTTTTGCTTCATTGCGTGGATGCTCAGAAAATATCAGAAGTTTTTGTGAAGAATGGTGATCCAAAGCTTAAGAAGAAGCAATCAGAAAATATCAGAAGTTACCTCTAGAATGGCAAGGATACATCGTCGAGATCAATGCCATTAGATATAACGGTGATGGTTATAAATACGATCTAAAGGTAAATCAATGGATTTGCTTAATGAATAATTTGATTGAATATAGTTATGACGAAGTGGTCATTTGTCTAAGCGCGTGGTGAATACGTGAAAGGTTTGAATATCCTAGGATGGATTGAACTTTACAACAAAGTGAAGGCTCACTGAATTAGGATTCTGAATATATGGAATATCGAAACTCCTAGTGATTATAAATTCTAGTATAAAAACGTGTGAGCTAATGATGTCGGCTAAGACATAAGTATATTAAAGGAAATGGTTTGGTTATAAGATGTGGAACTGATTAAGAGTAATATGATACTCTATTGGGATGATTACCCACAACTTTTGACGTATAACGAAAGAATATTAGAGACGACACTATAAGAGTATAGAGTACAGGTTTGTCGGTCCGGGTTGATCAGAGTGATCTTATGAGTTCGTAAGATTAATAGACTCGTCATGTACCGCGGATATATATATTTTGACCCCTTGCTGGACGTTAAAGGAAGGGAGAAACAGAAAGCTTTAATTGGGTTATGCATTTATATATCGCCCAATCGATCAGACGAAGACCTGTGATAATTCGTGAGTAAGAGATGTTTGACATATGGTGACATTGTGATTCACCAATTACCCTGATAATCTCTTCTGATTTCATGTGGTTGTGATCAGGTATTTTGAGTAAGGCATATTGTCTTTATGAACCAAACCATGTACACATTTGTACAGGTAAAGATTTGTACATGTATATCAATCATGAGAAAAGAGATATTGTGTTTCCAGGAAGAGGCACTCAGAGGTATCTATGAGTATCTTTGAAAGTTATGAAATTGGCAAGTTAGTTGATACATTTAGGATCAACTATGAGGCCTATATGTTTAATGTCGTATATCCGTAGTGCACGACTCGTCGTGATTGAACCCTTCAAACTGGGGATGACTAATCGTTCATAACGAATCAGTCTAACAAAGTGTATAAAGTTTTTGGCTAGTGTAGCCGGTTAACTTGAAAAAGAAAGATTGAAATTATGGAATGCATCTTGGGTCTCCATTGTTGGTGAAGACATATTACATACTTCACCTAAAAAGTTGAATATCTTGATAACCAGCAAACAGATCCCGTGATTGGACATGAGTAAGGGCATATTGATTACTAATAATGATATATATAGATATATATCACTGGTGAAGCCCGGTAAAAATTTCATGTGGTTACGATATTGATACACTTGGTTATCTTTGAACATTGTGATTATCATCAATCTGAGGACCTTGACGAGCACTCACAATATCCTTGGGAAATAATAATCATGATAAAACATATTGAATTCGGTAAGTCCATGAGATTGACTTTTAGTCAAGAGGACTCTTGTGTGTTTCCATTAATGGAACGATAAAAATAGCTATGAATAGCTTGGTATGACCAGGATACTGTGAGTTGGCATGTCAGTTCTTATGGTGTGGACCCAAGTGTAATGCCTTGGCGAGTTAAAAATTATATGTGCTTTGTTGTGTAATTGTGCTACACAACTTATGTGTTAGACCTAAGTTAGGTTCCCCTAAGTGTATAGAATTGACCTTTGCGTTAGGACGCATATAGGTTCGATGTGACAGGACCGATGGCTAATTATTGGATGTGTTCCAAAAGGGCCACAACATTCCCTGTGATAGGGCATATGTTTTGAGTCGGTTCCTTAACATGAAATCCTGCAAATTTTCTTTGAAGAATCTGATAATGAGAATGACTCGTCCGATTTGTGACTTGTCGCAACTATAGGAATCAGTTACTCGATCAGATTATCAGTAAACCTACGGAGGTGAGGCTGATTAATTCCGCATGTTTCACCAAGTAGGAGTGATGGGAACAAAATGTTGATTGGGAAGTAACAGATGATTCCTATGGTTTGATGTCAGAGAAATTCCTTTTGGTAACACTACAGAGTGGTGATTAAGTCCGTGTGGTTGTGAAATCACTTACAAGTATATAGGACATTCGTGGAAGCGGAGCCGGTAGGAAAAAGACATACGATATTTATACTATGTGGTGGCATCATCACTAAAATGGTAATCGTATTGCCTTGTTGCAATTATAATACGATATACAGAACGCTGTATCAAGACCGAGTGATAATAACCAATACCCCATGGTAGAATATTAAGACGAATTGTCAAGTATGAAGTGATAGTAAGTCCACGCTAACGGCATGTAAGTCCACTAAGTAGTAACATCATAGGAAGACATCACGGGCCACGTGGTGGCACTAAAAAGATAGATGTCCCTAGGAGAACATCTTGTATGATGTGATCCACAAGCATTAAGTTACTCCCTGTCCTGGTAGGTAGGGCGAATTTCGGGACGAAATTCATTTAAGGAGGGGAGAGTTGTAACACCTTGTTAAATACGGTAAAATCAGAGTTAAATTTTTTCGTTTATAAACTGGACTTGGTAAGCCCAGTTAGGCCCAATAGGCCCATTAAGAGAATTAAGGCCCAATCTATATACCCGATGTCCGGATGAGTTGTTAAAAGTATTCTCATCATCTATTACGTAATCCAAGGTGTTACAGAGTGATAAAAGCTGAGTTCGAATGGAACTGACAAATTACGTTGTTTAATTGATTAACGTGCCGAATAATCGGACGTTATCATAAATATGTTGATTCGATGAGTTATGACAATAGATATATTAACAAGGATGTTAATACTTGTTAGAAAGTTTGTTTAAACTGTTACAAGTAAAGTGTATGTACGGAAACGCTAAACGACGTTTAACGCGCGTACACCATCGGCAGTGAGAAAGAGGTCACTGAGACGAGATTCAGGTATCTAGAGATGCCATGTACTTGATCATTGATGTTCTGACTGTTAGAAAGAATAACCGAAGGAATCGGTGCGAGAAACCGTATGATTGGTAAAAGAGACTGTTACGCGATGTTAACTGAAAAGGACTTATTTAATTATTTGAGATGGTTTTACCGACCCTGTGAAGTTATAAATATTATTCTAAGTGTTTACTGAGAATTACAGTCATTAATATATATTCAGTTCGCAAAACGATGTTAGACGGCATTCATGTCGAATATGCGTTTTATGTATAACCGACTATTCACCAGATTATATTTAATCTGACTTTATTAACATCCCGAGAATATTTACGAGCCTTTTATAATATTCCAGTCATGTCGGGATTTATTGTGGACCATCTACTTGACATCCAGTATTTAACGCGTTCGGAGATCGCGATATAATACCGTATATTACTGGTTTTAATTCATTTATACTACACAAAAATTGTATATATATACAAAGAACAAAGCAACTTATGGTTCCACGCCTATTTTGTCTTTTTCTTGAATTTTACAAAAAAACAGCTTATATATAAATATATACTTTCTTGTAATTTTGCAACTATGTTATCACTGTCGCAGTGGTTTTAATTTTTACAACCACATTACTCTTTCTGAGAGACCAGGGATCGGTTCCCGGTTTTAAGAAGAATTTGTTTAATTATCTCCCTTATACACGTGTCATGACCTTCCTTATATACGTGACCTATATTTCTGCGTAGTCACCATAAGAAAGCTTCTGGGCATTACACGTACTCCTCTATTTTTTACTCTAATCACACTCTCTGCTTCGTCGTTCTTTCACTTGGGCGTTCTTGGACGATTTCTTTTCGCTTTCTTCAATCCACAGGTGCGTTTCTTTTATACGTTCTTCATCTATTAATTTTTCGTTTCTCTAAGCCTGCTCTCTTTCTTATGTTACTTGCTCAACATCTTAGATTTCTCGCATTCAAGTATGTGCCCTAATTCAATCCTTTTAAATAATAATTGTTGTGGTATACCTGATTATGAGTTTCTCTTACTTTTTGTTGTAATAATCTCTATAACAAGCTTCAATTGTTATTCTAGACTTGAATTTCTTTCTGTCTACGATTCCTTTGGGGGTTGATTTGCAATTTGCATCTGTTTATATGCCTCTGATTTTTACTTATATCACAATTGAACAGGAGGTTAAAAGGATCCGGTGATATTGTTGGAAATTGTAAATTGGTTTAAATAATTATCTGATATTACATAAGGTTTTCAACAAAGGTTTATATTTTATATAGCCTCATTAGGTGTAGGAAGTGTATATAGAGTTAATAATTCAAAGATTTTTACGCTTCTTATAAATATTCTTGATAGAAATACATTTTTACTAAGGTTACTTAGGATTTTAGGTGTAATCTTTTGTGATCTCCATGATGAGCCTTGTGAGAATTAGTATATTTCATATATCTAGGCTTAATGACTAAATTGAATTGGTGATTGTTATAGTTTAAACTCTTTCTAATAGCAACAGGATGATAATTATTGAGGTGAAGATCAGCAGTAGGAAAGTAGCAGTAATACAGTGAACATATAATCAGGAAAACTTTTAAATGTTACACTGATAACAAAAGTCTAGCACCTATAAAAATCTATTTCATGGTCTTAATATCATACAACATGTTTGAAACTTTCTTTGAGATTTAAATGATCATGACCATATAGTTGTGGTTTATCGTTAAGATTATATTATTCATCTACAGATAGGATTAATATTGTTTTGTGATTAGAGGTTAAGTCTAAATCTGTTAAACTCTATGTTTTATGGTCTTGAAAATGAAAATTGTATATCAGTTAAAGTCAATAAGGATGTTAGAAAAGCTTTTGAAGATCATAATAGATTTTATATAAATAAAATAAGAAAAATAGGAGTAAGATTTGCTTAAGGGAAACAAGAGATGTTGCCTGTGTTGGATTTGGATGTGTAAATCATATCATAGAGGCCAAAATTTGTTGTTGTAGTCTGTTTTTAAAGGAAGCATGATATATTGACCATATTGGGATTGGATGTGCTACACATTGGTCATTTGGGATTACAAGTTAAATAAAGGCAGTAATTGTAGTAAGTAAATTTCTTGGATGGTGAATAAGCTTTTCTTATAACAGCAACAAGAGAAAATATATTCAACAACAGAACAACAGTAGGAAGCTAGGGGTGGTACAATTAATATACAGTTAGGCAAAAAATTAAATATTATACCCCAAATATATTCCCGCGATCATATTTTTTAAAAAGCTATTTAACAGTCTCAATTTTTTGCCATAAATCTAACCTCATACAACATTTTTGAAGACCATCTTTGAGATGTAAATAGTTATTATGATATACTTGCAGTCTATCCTTAAAGGAAAAACGTGATATCTAAGACACGTTGTTGATAGGTTTTAGTTATAGGTAAATATTCATGGTGATTTATTATTAATTTATAGATACGATCAATATTATTCTGAGGTTAAACTCTAAGTTTTATAAAACATATTTCATATACTGATGGTAACTATTCTTATGCTTGGTCATGGACCTGAGTTCTTTGTAACCATATTACAGAGGCCAAAAAAATTTGGCTGTAATCTATCCTTAAGAGAAGAAGATATATCTAAGATATACTGTTGATATATTTTAGTTATAATTAAATTATCATGGTGATATATTATTGAAACCAAAGTCTATTTGTCCTACATATAACTGGTACAACATCTTTTACTATTAACAAAGTTGATCTTATCACCCAACCTTCCACCTCAGTTTCCCCTCAAACCCTTGCACCAGGCACAGATTTTCGTCATCCTCCAACATCTGGTGTCAAAAGATCACTTCAACCGGCTCTAGGTACACATTGATATCTTAGTGTATTTATTTCCAATTTTATAAACCAATTTCTTTATAAAAATGTAACTACAGCTGACTAACTAGAAAAGATTTTTACTCATGTTGAGATAGAACTTACATAGAGAATCTATAGCACAATTTAATTGCTACAGTTATATGAATACTTTTGATGCTACTAATTTGTAGAAATAATCAGATAACATTGGTCATGTCATTTATAGATATATTGCAAAAATTAATATAGAGGTGAGGATAAGTAGTTATTGAAATAGAAAAAATTATATACGGATTGAAAAATTTAACATTTATTTTTAACCTATAGCCATAAGAACTAAAGTATTAAAGGCTTGATGTTTGTTAACTGTAATGTAGATAACTAATAATCAAATATGGGAATATGTATGCTTAATATTCTAGATAACATCTTATTCGATCTTTAATGAACATCTTTACCAACTTCCCAAGTATTTTAAATTTAAACAAACAAATATATTATCGGTATAAGAGTGGTAGACGGCGGTGCGGTTGAAGCAATCGGCCGTGAATCGGTGGAGGGAGTGGTGGTTATGGGAGGTGGAGGGTAGTAATACATATATCTAAATGGTGGTGGATTTCTGTCAGAAACTGTAGACAAATTAAACCACCAAAAATAGAGAATCAGAAAAAGGGAAGTTAAAATGTTTTTACAAAATTTAACAATCAAACTCTGTAAACATTTACCTGATTTATTTGCATTAACAGATACTTTGATAAAAAGAACTCAGGAATCAGTACTTTAAATTCTTAGAAACCAGGTTTTTAAGTTTCAACTCTCAAAACCTCTACTAAACTTTTACCCGTGGGTGAAACATTTGCATGAGCTGGTGGTGGATTTTGGTAAGAAACTGTATATAAAAAGCCATAAATCAATAATCAACAAAAGGGTACCTAAAATTCTTTGAAAAAAAGTTCAATCACTACCGCAAAAAAGAAGTATTTGTACCGTCACATCCTATGCAAATTATGCCTCTTTTTTTTATGACTCTTACCTTCTACATTTACATAGAGTATGATAATATAAGTCACCTAATAGAACTTTCATCGACATCCGAGCATTCCATTCATAGATCATGTAATTGTATTTTCATGTGATAAGCATGTTTCTTATAGCTATTTATTTATCTACAGCAATCATTGGGTTTACAAATATACAATACATTTCCTAACGTGTTCTCTATTATTATGTACAGATTTTACAACAAAATCGTTCAAGACAACCAGTTTTGCATAATGATCCATACAGCACAAATGGTTTACCTTAAAAACCTATGCCCATAATATTTACTCATCTTAATTACCTATATAACTTAGCACCCTTTTCTTCAAGATCATCTTCAAAAAAAAATTCACACACCGCAGCAACGCGCGGTTGACCTCTAGTTAAATACATAAATATGAACTGGATCTCTTTTCTTTACAACCACATAAACACACACACATTAGAGAAAACGAGGGACCGAGAAAAAAAAAAGAAAAGAAGAAAGCAGGGGCGGCAATCCCGTTTTTTCCGGCCAGCCGCTACGGCGAGCTGCTTCTCGACAGGCTTCGGCCTCCGGCCAGCCCTCTTCACGGCGGTTACCTCTCTGCCCGACTCTCTCTTCCCCTCTCATCCCATGTGTCCGACGAAAACCGGCGACGACCGGCCGGTCTCCGACCGAGGTCGGTGGTGGCGACCACTCGATGAGGGCTTCTCCATCCTTCATCCTTCGACCGTCGCCCCTTCGTCTGTTCGAACCCCAGCCGTGAATTTTCCTCTCTTCTCAGGCGGCGGTGCCGCTGGTCATCCCTAGGGTTCCGCCGCTGCGGCAGCGGCGACATGTACCAAGAGTGCTCCGGCGACCCTCTTGTGCTGTGGTTCTCTTCTGTCCACCCCATTTATCAACGGCAAGAGCATGGTGGTGGTTACTGGTCGCAAACAGCATCAAGACATTGCGGTGGCAGCCGTTGTTCCGTCCCATCGCAGCGCCTAGCAGCGGCGGCGGCGCTGTACCTGCGAGCTCCGGTGACGGTAAGGGTTTAACCCTCGTATTCCTTTAAATTCCAGTCTATACTCATCTTAAAAACCTCTGATCTATACATGCATGATGCAGATTTGAGTGTTTAAAGAGTTTGATGGGTATTTGGTGGTGATTCACGGCGACCGAGGGGCTATCCGCCGGCGGCCATGGCCTCCGGCCGCCGGAACCGTTTTAACAGATATTAAAGATGAGGGTTTTGGTCTTACAATGCTTATGGGAGTGTTTGGATATGATTTGGGCATGTTCTGAGTCGACATGATACCGAGTCACCCGGTTGACTCGGTGAACTCGGGTCAATAATTCTGGTCAACAATTATTTTAGGGAAAACGAAGTCAAATCTGGAATCTAATGTTGTATTATTGCTTGTGGCGAAATTCTACATGGAATGGAATACTCGCTCATCAAATTCGGATATCTTTAGCATTTTTCGGTTAACCGGGTTCGAGTATGCGTACCGACCGAAGGTATACCGTGTTCTTTATATTATATCATTATATTTATATCGTATACTCGACATGTGAGGAACGGTTATTGTAAATTCAAAGTATTGTTGTATTATAATTGTAAACAAATATTTATATTTATGTATTTATATATATATATATATATATATATATATATATATATATATATATATTATGATTTTATGTAATAATCTAAGAATTCATTAAACTTAAACAATGACCGTTCGAGACTCGAGTGTTATATTATATTCGTTTATCTGTTAAAGCAGGCCATACGGTTGTATTAAGATAGATAGGAATACCACCGTATCGGGCACGATCTGTTTTTATAGATAATTATTAGGTAAAATACGACCGTATCCGGTTGTAGGCCATACGATTGTATTGGGACATCCAATCGTATCGGGACCTCAATCTACGAACGTATTGTATTATTTAAGGCGCGGAGCACAACCGAGCCTAACCAGTATTATTACTGTGTTAAATAAATTGAACCTATACTTGTTTAGGTAATCAGATTCTTCGAGCCGGTACATCTTTGACAATGTGGTGCCTCTTCGTGCATCTATCATAAGATTATCATATAAACACTGTGAGTTCCGTATTATTTCCTACCTCGTTATATAACAGTTCTTGGCCCACAAATAATCATTGTGGAGCAACAGTTGCGTGCTATATTGGTTACCAAAATTCGTATCTCATGACATGTGCAAAATACTACGTAATTAGTATGCTAGAAATATTTGGTGCATGTGTTGCACTCCGTAATTTATATATATATCTTGTCGGTTACATTCTAGCCATTCATGTAGAAAAATTATGTAGGGGCCAATAGCATTGTGAAATATTTGAATAACAGGCTAGGTACGGCTCACCAACAACATTATTGTTGTTGACAAAGTTGATTTAACCATTTTGCAGGTAGGCCATTTTATTACCAAGAATAGATGAACATAACTTGGAAGCCATTGATCATAAGCACTAAGCTAGTCTCAATCAAACGGAATAGCAGTACGGGTTAAGCTTTCAGGACACTTGGGCCCTAAGTGATAATGTTGTAACATTTAACAGTGTTAGGCTGTCTGTACATTGTGTAATTTATAAAATATGTTTATTCTGTTGCTTCCGCGTGTATCTGATATTGACAGCCTGTTTTCCCCAGCACCTCCCCCGCACCTGACAGGTGGTGGTGCGGGCGGGGTGTGACACCATAGTATGAAGATAAAAATGCAGAAATCAATGCCAAATGTTCTGTGACAACCCTTCTGAAAAATCAGGTCAAACCCTACCCGTTGACTATAATTACATACGTGTACATTTGTGCTTGACTCGAACTAGTAATAACATTAGTAGACGCTATGCACAAAAACATCCATCCTTGACAAATTCCCATGTTTGTAGAGAAAAACGTACCCGTGACAAACAGAAAGGTTCACCATGTAATCGGTGGAACTTCAATAATAAAAAATATATATATATAAAAAGTAACTTTTATATTTCCCCAAACGGTGTCACGAGAAATCACATCGAAACCCGGCAACGTTTAGGCGAATATTTCAATTAAAACTATTACCGGTTTAATTCGCGAAATATTCAAGCTTAAAAGCAGAGAGAACAAACTATTTATTTCTCACGCGGTTACGCGACCAAATAAAATAAATAAAACCAAAAATCCTAAATAATTAAATTTCGATCAACCAATAATTATATAACAATATTGTGACCTCGTGATTTATTTGGCAACTCGTCTAGATCAAAACCGTGGAACGGTTCGGCTTAAAACGCCCGTTTACCAAATTGGGCCCGACCCGGCCCAATAAAGCAAATCAAATAAACCAAGCCCAAAACACGGCCCGACAAGCCAACCGACAACTTTAACCCATAACGTATCACGCCGGCTAATTTTAGTAATTAACGGGACTAACCGCGTCAAAAACGGAGAAAGCCTCGTATACCGGCTCGGCACGAGCCATACCCGGCCCAACCCCCGTTACTCTAAATTTTCAGGCCAAATAAAACCCATCAATTTAGTGGTCATTATTTTATGAATACACTACAATTATAGTTGCGGTTTTTATAAAAATTATAAGGATTAGTGAAACTTTTTATAAAAACTAATACCCTTAATCTCCTAAAATATCTAGTTAACCTAAGTTAATCACCCTAATCCATGGTTAATTAGTTGTCTAACCCTAGTTAGAAAATTAGACATGTGGAGAAAGGACTAAGGGCCATACCCTCTTCTCCACCCACACACACTACCCACATTTCAAAAACCCTCACCTCCCTACCCTCACCACCACCCTCCACCGTCGGGGATCACGACCACCACCACACCCGCAGCTGCTGCCTTCCACACCCTCAACAGTCATCATCACGATCGTCAACTGCCGCCGCCACCGCTACCGGTTCCGGTCACCGCTAACACTAGGACTTGCTCATTACAAGCTCCTAACCCCATTTCCTTTACACTTTCTACATAAAATGTTGCACCAATGAAACCCTCGAGTCTTGATGATCTAGCTTTCTCTTGGGTTAAAAACCCACATGAAATGATAAGCTTTCCTTTTGTTTCTTTGTACATTACATGGACCAAACTACATTATGATGCCTTTGGGGCTTAATATTGTCACAATTGTGGGTCTCGAGTTAAAGGAACCGAGTGATGAGCCGAATGGCATACCCGGGAGTATTTACACTCGAGATTGAGACATGAAATGATACTTCTTTTATTTCCTTTGGTTCATAATCAAGAAACCCTAAAATGGTATAAAACACAAGATGATCATAAGTTATGTTAACTTAAGTTTAATTATATTCAAAGACTCTTAACGATCGGGTAGAAAGAAACCCATCAACAAGACCTTAACTGAACACACGTTTATATGTTGCTACAACTCATTATGTGTTATTAGATACTTATATTGGTTAAAATCTTGATGGATTGTGTTTATGGTGAGTAACAGATGAAAATAACATGTTCTAGATGAAAATCACGTAATGTGTGGAAACCTATTCTAAACTATCGGACTAATGACTTGAAAATGGTAACAGAACCATGGATAACAAGTGGTGACCAAAGGTCGGACCTATCTCGAGTTTTGGAAAAACAAAGACTAACAAAAGGACTTCTATTTTTTTGAAATAAATGCCTTATGACACATTTGCTCGTCTAAATATTCGACCAAACTTTTGATAAACAACTAGACTAGTTTGGCAATTTTAATTTACTTAAAGACATAAAAAACCCGATGCGGATAATATCGGTTAAAGACTCAGAATTTTTATCTATTACTATATATAATGCATATTGGTCCAGAGGGTATTTTTGTCATTAAATTTCCTTAATTTTAAGACGTGTACAAGAATATTAGCATCATGTACTACCCTTTAAAGCATTACATTTAAAGCCATTAAATCCATCAGACCATGTACAAAGAAAAGAACTGTGGGTATTTTCGTCTTTAACCGAGTTGCCGCCCACCTCCACCTGTTGCCTGCCATCTTCTCTCTCGAAAGCTACATCACCAGCCCATTCCAGCCGTCTCTTTTCCCTCATCGCCTGAAAAAGCATATCTTGATGAAAGAGACGACACATACCGATGCAAAATCATCATCTCTCTCAGTTTTCCTATATCTAAAACCGCAGGTGCAATCTGAAATTTGAAATCAAAATCCATTCAAAACCCTAGGCCTCTCCCTCCATTCGTTGTCTCTCTTCATTCATTCATCAAGTTTTTGAGTTTCTCACACCCTGCAACAAGCAAATCTCGCCGCCACATCCCTGTGCAAACCCTAGATCTGGAAGCTTTCTTGTGATTTCTTCCCATTTGAGTTAAGGTTATTTGATATCGTTCCTTGGACAGGCGATTGAGTAAGGTTCGTTTTTGTGCCTTTTTTTTAGCTTCAGGTTCTTCCTTTAGGTACTTATATGTTGAATGCATTGTTTTTTAAGTTTTTTTGTTCTTTAATTAGAGATTTTTTTTTATCTGTACACTTATGACCTAACCTCAACATGAATGGGACAGAAGTTTGAAGAGAAGATATCGCTTGCGATGGTCTGTATAGGGTCTGGATAAGAGTCAATCGTCTTCGTCTGTCATCTTATGGTCGTATCCTTCATGGCAGGTTGTATCTTTTTTTCTTAGTTTTTTTGTTAGGGTTTATCGTAATCTCTGTTTTTTCTTTTTATTTTTTGCTATAAATCTTGTCTTTATTTCATATTGATATCCATTTGATTTTTTTTTTTGTGAAAATTTTGATGTTACAAAAGTAAATCAGGGGTAAATCTGTAAGTAATCATTATTCTGAGTCATTATTTGATTTGTTTTGAGTTATTGTTGCCATTTGATATGTTTTGCCACGGATCTTAAGAATTTACACTATAATTTTGCATTGAGTTGCAGATTTTGGATGTTAATAGCTGTGATTGTTGTACGTAGTAGAGGAGTATCATAACTTTGAGTATATATAAGACTAAAAACTTCAATTTGCTCTAATTCATGTAGGTGTAATGGTGACTGGGGACTTACTATTCATGTGTAAATGGATGTTAGTTTACTTTATTATGAGTGAATAGAATCTTGAAATAACTTTTGCTTATTTTCAACCTGCTTGGCCCCTTGTTATTTCTTAGGCTGTTTTATGAAAAGAAAGAAACCCACTGATTGTTGTTTGTTTAGAGAAAAACAAGTCATATGTCTGTGTAGGTCCTGATCACTGGAAATATCGAAAGACTAAAGGTAAGATACATGTTCACACAGAGTCAATTGCTTGATTTTTAAAGACACCGGTCGGTGACACCCTAAATACTATACCTTCAATTACTAAATATATAAACTTAGTTCACTTAGGATTTTATTTTAAGTTACAATTGATTGGTTTTATTAATAAACTGATCCAGATATTATGAAGCATATTCAGACTATGAAAGCAGGATGAACATGACAGAAGACTTTGTAACAAAATGTGCTCTTGCAGTTAATGGGAAGGTTACTGTTGATTATCAGCCATGTAAACTTCTATGTTTTTTAAATTCAGACTATGAAAGCATACCGGCACCAGTAAAAATCTTTGATTATTTCAATTAATTATTAGCCATGTAAACTTCTATGTTTTTGATATTCAGACTATGAAAGCATACTGGCACCAGTAAATATTTTTGATTTTCTCATAAAACATTTAGATCTTTTAATTGATAAATGACATAAGTTTTCCCCATTCATGCTTTAATTACAAAATACTTATTTGCCCCTTACTTTATTTTTTAGCTTGATGAAGAGAGGGTAATTCCTGGAACTGAAAATGGTCTCATCAGGTAAGAAAGGGGTTTTAATGATCTTTTTTACTTCAGGTTTCTAGGAGTTTTAAACTTTATTTCATAATGAAGAGTCCAGAATAGTAAATGTTCCAAGAATATATATGGCCATTGGTTTTGGAAGTTTGGCTTCTGGGACCAGGATGCTCATTGGGATAATTATAAAATAAAAGAATAAGTTGACATGAAATTTCTTCCAAATGGAAACACCCTAAGTAGAATGCATCTAATCATTTCCATATGTTATCAAGGTAAATAAGTTAGGTTCATGCTCACAAAAGATGATTTCTTTGCTCATTTTTCTGAGCAAATTAGTTGGACTACATGACCGTCGATGCTATTGATATTGATAGGCTTTGAAGGTACCTGGAAGTTTGTTTTTACCTATGTAATAGATTATTTTTGTTGTTTATTCCTATATCTATTAGTTGGATGAATAAAATTAACCTATAAAACATAGGAGAATCTGAAAGTGCATTGGAAGTTTGTATCTTATTACAGATGAAGCAGGGACTATGTTTACATCTGCGTTTACGTTTATGTACGTCACACCGCGACCGTTCGTATGTGCATGGTGAGCAAGTTGTATACACCCGAATGCGTATATAGTTTGTGAGTGGATTCGCTTGCAGGTGCAATTGAGGACACACTTCCTTCTTCACTCCCACTATAAATTGTAAGCGTTCCTTTCTATTTCAATTTTCCCACCAACTCACCTATTTCTTTCGTTACCAGGTACGTATTGTTGTGGGTTGAAGTTCTGATTTTGGTGAATGAGGAAGGGAATTGAGATGAAATTGGCACTATACTGTGTACAATAATTGTAATGTACATTCCGAGTTCATCCAATCATCGTTTTTTTATTTTGGTGAATGAGGAAGGAAGTGGAGATGAAATTGGCCTATCCTTTCTTTCTGAAGGAGATGGTGATTCCTAATCTAAGCCTAATGGATTCTAATCAAGGACAATGACGATTCCTAATGTGAGTCTAATTCTGTCACCTCTTTCTTTTTAGGATTTCTGTTATCTTTGGTTTATGATTTTCTAATTCATAATTATTCATCAGATGCAACTTAATTTTTTAATTTTGTTTGATTTGGGTATGAATATCGAATAACTATTATTTATGTGTCTGTGTTTTTTTCAGGTGATTTGGATGAGGTACATGCAGGGAAGCCAGATGATCAAGAGTTTGTTGTGTGCCCGGATTATGGATTCTTTTATCTATAAATTTGGCTTCTCAAATATAGGGTTTTCGGAGTTTGATGGTCGTGGTGGTGTTGTTGCTATCTTCGATACTTCTATGACTATTTTTGAGATTATCGTTGAGCTCTGATTGAGGACTAATTAGTAGGCTGAAGCTTTTAACCAACATAGCAGTTACTGGTTGCGTAGATTAGATCTATAATTATCTGTTTCTGGATTACGCGAAGATTTGTATTGTAAGGATAAGTTAGATCAAATCCATATGTTTAACATAATGTTGATAATTAGCAGGGGTATTTTTTAACTAGAACAGTTTTTGAGGAGTTGTGTGAGCTGTATAATGGTATGGGAGTGAAATGTGAAATTACATATATGAAGTAACAGTTTTGCTTCAAGCAATTAGATGGATGTAATGTACGTCCTTTTTATTGTAAATATTAGTGTAACATAAATGTTGATAATAGATGCTTACACTAATAATATCCGCTATTTAGAACCCAGCTTTGCCAAAAGGTGGCTTTATGTTTAACTATAATTTGTTAACTTTTACAGCATTTTTAGTTCAAATTGAGGCTATAGTTGTGTTGGATCAGATGGTGGCATTCGGTCTTGATAGTGAGTATTTTGTCTTATTGTTCCCTAAGATTTGTTGATTCAGTAGCATTCAAACATGTATTCATCCAATGTAATGGACCTTTTTTTCCCTGCGTATGACTTCTTGGCACAATTTTTTTATGTTTAAAAGGATATGCAAGAGAAATTAGGGAATGACAAGGGGGTTACTTTTGGTTTTTGTTGTTGTTTTGCTTCATTTCTAAAAAATCCGAACTTTTTTTAGAAAAAATTATATTTTTATATGAACAGATGTATTCATGCGAGTATTATGAGAAAATAGTGTTGGGAGTTGCATCTTTTGGTCTTAATCTACTTAGTTTAAGGTGTTGCCTCTTTTGTTTGGTGTTATTAAATTACAATCCACATAGTTTAAGGTGTTGCCTTTTTGTTTGGTTGTGTTTAAGTTTAGATTTGAAGTATTGATTTATATTTTTGTGGTTATGATTGAAATTTGTTGTTTTAACATTAGTTTTTTTTTTAACATGACCTGTCTTAGCTCGATCCAAATTTGACCCAAACCAGAACGACCCAATTTTTAAAATGATTCATTCTAACCCGAGCCTATTCACCTGAATCTCTGACCGGGCCATTTTGCCAAGTATATATAAACCCATCATTTGATGTGATCTAAAGATCATAAGAAACACATTAGGCGAAATTTAATGTGTAGTGTAATAACGTATAAATTTGTTGGTAGGAAATAGTGGAGGTTTTTTTTTTCATGATGCAAAAAAGAACAGTAATTTGTAGTTTGATTTTATCAATTATGACTTATCTACGTTTGGTTGATCTAGATGTACATGTATATTAGGTGTGGAATTGATATTATGAATATACTTTGGATTGATCTCAAATCACGAAGTTCCATCATCATATTTCATATATAAATTTGCTTGAGTTTTGCATTTATACCTTTAAATCAATTTGTATTTCTTTATGGAACAAAGTGTGCCTCATTTGATCTGTAATCATGAGAAATGCTCAGGACATAAATATACTACATCAGTGGCGGATGCACCTTGTCTCTAGGGGGTGGAGAGGCCCCCAGTAACCAATTAAATAACTGTTCATAATTCTTGAACTTCAATTAGTAAATGATGGATTTGACTTATTTTAAAAGAAGCTAGGGGCACAAGGTGCTAAATTTTGAATGGGAAAAGGGCGCTTTGGGGAGCTCACATTCATAAGTGATTGTTTTGAAGTTTCATTAACACGGTATATCATCTAATAATTTGTGTTATTTTATTATATTTTGCTTTCAAAAGAAATTGAATTATTAATTTAGTTGCATGACTAATTTATTACTTTTCTTATAAGGAAGTATGCGTGAGAGGATTATTTTAATTATTTGTTATTATATTATGAGTGAGCAACAATATTACCCCATATATACATAATTCAACCTATAGTACAATTTATAAAACATAATGTACAATCTCCTAAAGCACATAGTGTATTACTTTCTCTGCCTAATGTACAACCCCCTAAAGCATTGGGTTGATGACCTACAGTTGCCTTCTACAGTGACAATTCGTGTGGGGGTAATTTTTTCTTTTCACATGGATTATACATATGGAGAAGCTAACTGTGTACATAACCCATCCCTGCCAGACAACCATACCATCCCCTTACATCCCCTCACCTATCTGTCTTCTTTCTCTCTTTGATCGCCGCACACCACCGTTTTACTCTTCTCTTCTCTGTTTTCTTCCACCGGAACTCCATATTTGATCTACAAAAACAAAGAACACTTTCTGGCTCTCTCTACACATACTCCGGCTGGTAGATCGCAAAACAAACACCGTGAAACCCTAATATCAAATCCTATCTGCGTTTTTCTGAAGAAGACGAAGAGATTGCATATGGGTTAATCACTGATGAATGAAACACGATTTGGTCTACAAGTGGAGATTTACGGCATCAGACGTGTCTAATCGTCGAGGATCTGGTCACCAGCGGGACCTCTGTTTTGGAGACGGCGCCGCCGCTCCGTGCCGTCGGACTTAGGGTTAGTGATGTGGTGGTGTTGATTGATCGGGAGTAGGGCGGGAGGGAGAATTTGGCGGCGAATGGGATTACTCTGCATTCGATGGTGAAGCTTACGGATATGGTTAGGGTTTTGAAACAGAAAGGTAGGGTTGATGAGGAGACTGAAGCTATGGTGCTTAAGTTTTTGGAGGAGAATCGGAAGGTTGCTCCGGTGAGTGGTTCTCCGGCGAGTGGTAATGGTGCTTAAGGACAACAAAACTTTTATATTTTGGGTGTTTAACCCTTCTATTTTGTTTCTTCCCGTTCTTACGGCTTTGCTTTCTCTTCTGCCCTCTTCCAAAATTATTATAAATTTCACAATTCATGACATATATGATTGTAACTATTATGACCCTTCGTTGATTATATGTTCTTTTTGTTGTTGCAGGTGTCTGTAGGTTCCCTTCTCTCATAAAGGTATTTGTTAATTTTACTTAATTTTGGCTCAGAAGTGTTTTCTTGGTGTTGTAGGATGCAGGTTTTGTACTGATTTGGGTTTAAGCTTTGAGCCTTAAGAGTTAGAAGGTTTAACCATCCTCAAATCTCATCAACTTTGCCTCCTAATTATATATATACATATACATATATATGTATATATATATATATATATATATATATAGTTAACAAGTCTTTAAATAGTTTTTAGGGCATTTTGATCATTTTAAATCAAGTAACTTTGATTTTAAAAGCCTGTTGTTGAACTAGAGTTGATGAAACTGTTCTTAGTATGATGATGTAATCTCCAAATCGACTACTGAAATCAAAGTGTTGTGTGAATATTATGATTTTGGTGAGTTTCTTGATATATTGAGTTTTGTTGTCCTTAATCTTCGTTGAAATCACATTGCAGGTGGTGTTTGAATAAAGTTTTCTTCTCAATTGGGTGTTTTGAGGTAATTTTATTTTTTTGCCAAATAATTTAATCTATGGTAAGCTTAGAGATTCTAGCCGGTGTTATTAAAGACATGATCAATCTTACCATATAAATAATTGTGTGAATTTCATTATTGATTTTGACTCTGTTATCAACCCACATAGTTTGCTACCTGACCCACATACTTTCAAGAGGCTTCGGTCACCGTTTTGGGTATTGTTTCATAGGGGTGTTTGGAGTTAATGAAATAGAAGCTTCGGCCTGTTCTTCATATTGTGTTAGGGGGTTTAAGAGATCCTGACCCCTACTCTTCGTTTGTGGCTGTATCCATTGTCTAATTTCGCACTTCTAATTTTCTTTTTCAGGTGTTGCGTATAGGTCAACCCGTGCGAATATTTGGAGGTATCTTTCTGTTAATAAAGATATGTTGATCCTACAATACAAAGAACATACCACTTTTTATCCCACCTAATTTTTTATGATTCTAATCAATATTGATCTATATGACAATATATATGTGTGTGTGTGTGCCTCTGTGTTTTTAAAAAAAAGTTTTTATTCTCATTTAGGGATCTCATACCATTTGTATAACTTCCATTTTACATGAATATATGTGGCCATGTACTGGGTTTAATGTCGTCTTCTAAGCTGCTCTAGATAAATAATTCTGCTGATGCATTTTTGTTTTGTTAACCATAATTTTCTGTTTTCTAATATTTCTTTTAATAAGCATATCTTTTAAGTAGATTACTCCAAAATTTATGGTGGTTTGTGTGTTTTATTTATAGTTTTGTTTCATGAGAATGGTGATGCATGACAGAATGATAATTTACGGGATTTTCAGTTTAATGATGCTCTTATGAAGTTTTGTTTCATTTTATGCTTTTTTTTGATTTTGGGTTTTCTTAGCATATTAAGGACTCCTGATGTGCCTCTTTATGCTACTCATTGGAGACTTTTAAGAGTTATGGGTTCCCAAAACTGGAAGGGTTTATATAAGTAAGGTCTATGACAAAGTGTATCTTCGTAAAGTTTCGTGTTTAATGTTGTTTTGTAATTTGTAATGCCATTTGATCTATTTCAAAAAAAAAAATAGCTGATTGCAGCCCGTACTGTATCCATGTAAACTGCTGTTGTGCTTTTGTTTTTATGTTTATATTTTGGTTATTATCATTTATAGTACTTTCCTGTATTTTGATTCAGGTGGTGCTGTTGAGAATGCTTTAGAGGAAAGGCTGTTGAAAGGTTATTTTTTTAATGTCATTTTCATGTTTCTTTATTAGTAAAGTATAATAGGTTTGTACAGGTTTTACAAGTTAAGATGGTACTTATTAAAAATACGGAACCACTTATGAAACTTTACATCTCATGCCTAATTAACCTCACGTGATTATGTAACATGCTGGCTTCAGTTAGAGTCCACAGATGTTTCAATGACATATGTTGATCCACATCTGCAGAATCTAAAAGAAGTTGCCAACAGGTAGAGAATCTTTCAACGAAATTTACTTCCAAGAATTTCTTTTATGTTAGAACAAAAGTAATATAGTCAACCACATACCGGCATTCTGCTATTTAATGTCTTTTATGAAATAGGACAATCACTTCAGTAAGTATATATTAGATTTTAACTTCACATGTCTTAAATAAAAGTGATATCTTCGGATTCCATTTATAATCAACAGTCAACTGTCTTGAACATCAACTCATATAATTCAACCATATTGAAGATGTATTCTTCTTCAATCACATAAGTAGCATACTCTACCTTCAACTCTCTGCTACATTAAACAACAGTTAGAGTCCACAGATGTATTCTTCTTCAATCACATAGAGTGAAATTGTTATTCATTTTTTTTGGGTATTGGTCAAACTAAGGAAAGGAGTATGTAATGTCAATTTTCATGTTACTGTCATACTTATTGTTAAGTGCATTGTTTCATATGGATTTTGTAACATAATTATCCACTGGTCTGATGCATATGGGTTTAAGAGATGCCTCTGAAAATGCTTTTCCTATTAGTTGCAACTATTTCTCCAGTTAATGCTGAGCTGAAAAGATTAAGGCTTTATTTATTGGCTAATGACTATGAGCCTATATTTTGTGATTGTAGGTCTTTTGGTGCTTCTCTCTTCTACTGTGTTTGCAGGTATAATTTATTTTTTTTATGTTTATCTTCATGTTTATTCATATTTTAGGTTTTGTTAGGTTTGAATTTGGTAGTGAATTTAAAAGAAGTGTAGTATGTGGTCATAAAAGAAGTGTAGTATGTGATGATGTGGGCATGTTATATGCACGGAAACAACTCATAGGTGACAAAACAACATATGACTACAAAATTGAGGGGGTTGAATAAGAATATGATTGTTGGCAACCGCCCAGGTCCAACAGACCATGAGACCCTCCCAGGTCCTATACAAGCTCATAAATGTTCAAAGTGGGTCTCCCAACTCAGAAAGGCAGATGTATTTCTATTCTTTCTTAATTTTTTGGTATGAATTTAATTTTCTCTCTTATGTAGGTATCTTCTATGGCCTGGGCATCACCTTCTCTTATAAGGTAATTTGTTGTTTATGTTATTATTTTTATGTTCTTTTAGATTATTTTTGTATGGAGTATGGTTGTTATTGGCAGTTTAGCTTGATTAGGGTGTTTTTAGTTTATGGGTTAGTATGTTGTGTTTCTTTAATTTTGTCCTCTATAGTATTATTTTCTAACTTTTATACCTTTAAGAGGCAAAATAAATGGAGATACATTAGGACTTTTACCAATGTGTGTGGAGTCATGAAGTTGTTTTTGTTTCTGAATGTTATTGTCAAACAAATATAGTTTCAAAGAAAGTAGTTGCAAAAATATACGCTGTAATGAATGGCACACTGAAACAAAAAGACTACTAATTTTATAATCATATTGATCAGACGAGTAATCTGTTTTCATCTGATGTTAATATGATTAACTGAACATAAATCATCAATAATGGTAGAGATCATTAACATACTTATCCTCAAGATGTTCTATTCCTCAGCTCCTCACAGTCACGCAGTTTTATTTGGCTAAAATTAGATGATATAAGAGTAAAAGTGTGTCATGAATTCTATTACCGTATATAAACTTATTGTTTCATCGTAAAATTAGACGCGCTAAACACGCCCAAATTGCACTTGCTAATTTTGTTTATTTATTGTTTCTGATTGTTTGAATTGTTCAATTGATTTAAAGCTAATGGATATTTGTATTATATCAGCAGGTCTGTTGGTTTCCTTGAAAGGATATTCTCGCGGTTGAAAAGTATAAAAGTAAAGATACGTCAAATTAAGCTTCAAGTTAATAATACATGTCCATCAATAGCATAGTAAAAATCCAAATTGCACTTGCTAATTTTGTTTATTTATTGTTTCTGATTGTTTGAATTGTTCAATTGATTTAAAGCTAATGGATATTTGTATTATATCAGCAGGTCTGTTGGTTTCCTTGAAAGGATATTCTCGTCGTTGAAAAGTATAAAAGTAAAGATACGACAAATTACGACAAATCACTTGAGCAAATAATTGGGTATACTTCCTTCTATTTGAGTTTGTTATTTTCTTTTTTTTCCTCCTCTCATGAAGTTGTTTACAGATGTGAACATGGTTTGCCATTTGTTGTTTGATTAGTAATTTTTTTTTTGCATGTATAATGATTTGTCTCTACATATTATTTGCCATATGCTATGTTATGAAGTAATGGTTATATATACATGCTTTTCTGTTACATATATGATGAAATTGAATAATCTCATTAAGAGCTAATAGACTTTTGTGTTGCAGTTGGATGTTTGTTGGTTCACTTGGAAGGATATCCCATGACTTGAAAAAGTAAGGAAGTTCACAACAAATGGTAAGGCGTGATATATTACCATATAATGTTATGATTAAGGTAAATACAGTTTTATGTTTGAGTAACTCAATTTGATAATTTTTGGCTATTAAATATGTAAGTCGATTTAGATTCCTAAGCCAGTTGCACAACTACTTTTGTAATATAAACCTGACTTAATGTGTTATTAAATTGTCTTTTTATTTAGGTTTATGATCATCAGGCATTTTTACAAAGCTGGTAACAAGTGTTTGTGAAAGTGTCTAGCTTAGTTCCTTTATTGTGGTGATGTTTGAATGTTCCATGTGTTTTGATGTTTGTTTTATGTGATGAGATTTGACTTAGTAGTCGTTTTTGACAGTGGATGAGATCCATGTGAAATTTTAAAGTATCTTCATGCTTGACCATCCTTTAGACTTCAGCGGCGGTTTAAACCAATTATGGCTTGGCTAATCGCCTATTTACATGGGACGGCTCCGCGGCAACGCGCGGGTCGTCCTACTTGTTATAATCTAACGGTATGATACAAAGTTTTTTGGTGCAAAATAAGATCAAATATTAACAATGATAAAATGATAAAATTTGATAGAATAATAAAATATTTTCTTATTAAATAAAAAACCATGTATACGTAGAAGGTAAATGTAATAATGTATTATATAATTCTTTTAAATGCTACTAATAAATTTGTTTTTTTACTCTACCCTTTTGTAATAGTGATTTGTGACCCGGTATATTTTTGCCCCCTGTAACTAAAGTTTCTGGATTCGTCACTGTACTACACCGATTCTACGAATGAGAAAACTAATAGACGTACAATAAAATATATCATAAGAGGATTGATAAAGTAACATAAAACAAGTACCGTGTTAGTGCTTTGTTTCACTTTTGTAGATGTGTGGTTTTTAATGATATCTTTGCTACTAAAAAACTAAATACGTTAGTGCTTTGTTTCACTTTAGTAGAGCCTTAAGTTAGGTTCAGTGTCATGTATAATTCTTTTGCCGTTTTAGATGTGCTTTATGTCCTTAAGTCTTAGAAATTAAAGAAGGAATAGAAGATTGAATTAAAATGAAATTATGTTGGACGATTGAACACCAATGATAATGATGATAGAATCAAGTATTTGTATTATTACCAAATTGTTTGATTATTAGAGCTATAGATCGCGCTGTAAATCGTCGTCACCGTTGAAACACGCAAACATAAGAAAAATAACGTGCTATAAACTATCGCCCGCTACAACGCGCGGGTACCTTACTAGTAATAATAACGACTATTATTATTATCCAAATCATTCTAAACAAATGAAACCATATATATTTATTTTCTTTCAATGTTTAAAGATAGACCTAAAATAAACACACTTCTTT
>JBCNJP010000027.1:96327682-96463772 GCA_039602395.1 Deinandra increscens subsp. villosa
TCGCGGTCCGACACACCATGGTTCACCAAACTTACATTCGAAATTCTTTGACCAATAAACTTCAACTACAAGTTTTAGATTCAAAGAAACGTCAGAATAAATAATACACCTTATTATTTATCACGACAAAT
This sequence comes from Deinandra increscens subsp. villosa, assembly GCA_039602395.1. Classification (NCBI taxonomy): domain Eukaryota; kingdom Viridiplantae; phylum Streptophyta; class Magnoliopsida; order Asterales; family Asteraceae; genus Deinandra; species Deinandra increscens. The sequence continues at coordinate 96,327,814 of JBCNJP010000027.1, forward strand.
GAAAAAATGCTATAAATATATATATGCATAATATATATTTATCATAACCTAACAAACGATCAATCAACTTAGAATTCACACTTATCATATGTCTATGAAATCATAAGTGCTATCAAAGCACAAATATTTATTTTAATAAATATTTCAAACGAGTTTTCCAAACATACAAACGGGAATAAATTGTCAAGACTCGACCAGGATCATTGGGTAACTAAAACGTTATCCAATTGAATCAAGACCTAAGCCTTGTTCTACTATTATTGATATTAGGACATGAGTTGCTCACAGCTCATATCAGCTACCCGATCATTCACCTTGAAGAGGTGAGTTTCATGGCCCCTTTCTTTTAAGACCGTTTAAATACTATGGGGGAGAAATCATGATCAAACAAATCTTTTTACTTGATATTATGGTACAACTGTTACGCCTTATTGATTATCTGTTCTTTCATACCCCTTCATAGTAATTTGTTATACAACATATTGCTACAAATCCCACCAACAATTGATTTCAATTAGTTCATGTAACGAAACGATAACTAGTGAATAGATCTATTTGGGTTGACAAACCTGCCCTAATTGGTAGCTCCAATTCTGACTCCACGATAACTGTCACGGGGTACATGTCAGTTATTCCATTCCATTGGTATTTCTTAGGGGAAGTTACCATAGGTGGGTAAATCTGTTAGTGTTTGAAATCAAGGAACAGGTAGATCAATGCAACGGCGAGTAAACCATTATAATATCTTGTATATCATCAACTGATTTACAAATACATTTTTGTAGAGTCTTAAACCTGTGAACTCACCAACATTACGTTGACCTTTTAAACTCATGTATTTCTCAGGTAACTAAGAATCGCTCTCGGTGTGCAAATAGGAAGTCTATCAACTACTAAGGCCTGCATTAGGGATGGAGTCATGGTCACCCCTTTTCTATTTAAATAGATCATGAACACTCGTAATTTCTATCGAAATGTTTTCGTTATAAATTGTAAGACAATGTTATCTTTTATGAATTCCACTGCACTTTGATAACTATTTGGTTTTTCAAACGTAAAAGAAACTGATAAAGGTCGTTCCTTGTATCCACGACTATGACCCCATGACGTCACATGCCCACGTAATCGGTAACATTGGGGTGTGACAGATTGGTATTAGAGCCGTGGTTATAGCGAACTAGGTAACAAAAACAAGAAAACCTGGACTATAGCCCGCTCTATGAGACTTCCATTTGCATACGAGACTCGCTACCAACATCCTGAGGTACACTTATGAAAATGCGTGTCATAACTCATATGTAGCCTTAATTCTACTTATATATATAACTGCTTATACTTGCTTTGTTATATATTTGACTATTACTGACATTGTTTTGTCTTGGAACATGTTATCGCAGAGATGGCTTCAGATCAAGTCATCTGCATATCCTCCGAGACAGAGCATTGTGACTCCACGCCTGATTTTCCTCCTTATGCACCTCTGGACATCCCACCCACTGCTGCTGGAGTTCTACCGACTCGATCTGCTACCGAGGAGCCTACCGAGGCTGCCCCTAGAGCATACTGAGGCTGCCCCTGGAGCTGCTGCTGCCCCTCTATCTGCCACCACGATCTTCATAGCCGAGGCCGATGCTACCATAGCCGAGGCCACCGCACTTCTCACCACCATTGAGGCCCCTCCCACGTATGAGGACCCGGACATCTCGCCCGGGCGTACCAGGGCACACAAGACCTATCGCCGTATCGCAGCTAGCGAACCATTGGTTAGCAACATGGTTCATTGAGAGACATTCTTATAATTACATTAACAAAAAACAACAAACACCTAGACCTAGCATTAGACACCTAAATATGTCCTAATAGACTCCCCTTTGTCTCATGCTAGTCTTAAGAAGCTTTAGACTCTGTCTCCTTCCAAACCTTCCATTTGTTGTTGCGAGAATGAATCCCAAAAGCAAAACAAATCTGGATCACTCTCTGAAATTACAGCGCCTGTTTAAAATTATCAGAGTGATACAAAATGTTATTGTAGTACAACTCTCAAATGTCAGCTTCAGACAGATTCACTAGCCACATCGTATCAAATACCCTGACCACTTTGTTGTTCTCTACTAGCACAATCACAGCTTCACTGGTACTATTATCATAGTACCACCACCTCAAAGTTTCTATGAAATCCTGTTCCATTTTCTTCAAATGTATCTTTTTATGTAGAACTAGTCGTTGCGGTTTTAAAAATTGAAACTTTCCTTGAAACTCATATTGAACAGTTCTCTCAAAGTATACAGCAAGCCCATTCCGATTGTATTTCAAGAAAGGTTTTCTTGTTAATACACGAACATCATAGACCGGCAATGTACTAAACCTCGAGCAATTCTTCAAGTATTGAATCCCAAATTCACTCTTGATTATATAACACTTGAGCTCTTAATAATACATCCAACTAATGATATTTCTAACAACTTCACCCTTGTTGTTCACATATGTCCTTTGCTTTTCAGGTTTAGCTGGAGGCGTGTAGTTCGCATGAAATTCCTTCATCCATTGATTAAACTTTAACCGATTTTCTTTTTCATTATTAGACGTAGTCGAATCGGCTTTCCTCTCAGATACTATTCTTGTCAAAACTTCATCTGCTTTAGACTCATCCTTTTTCCCATAGAAATTAAAATCTGATGAATTAGCTTTGAAATTTCCATACGCTTCAGTAGTGTCAGGATATTCTTCCATGGTTAAATCCTCAACCTCTACTTGTGAGCAACAGGAACTTTTTCCACATCATCAAGATTAAGCGCATATAGCTCTGCAAGTCATTCCTTTGTCAATGTATGAATGAACTCTCCCTCTTCTATCCCTCCATGTTGAGAACTAACAAACACAGTAGTTGATCGAACACTTCAGATAGGATAGGAACCACATCTTACTTATCTCCTCCAACAACAGTCTCCCCATGAGAAGAAGTACCCGCAGCAGTAGTACTTGCTGAGCTAGAAGCACCAGCTGCACCAGAACTTCCACTGTCAACACCTCCCTCGGGATCCTCTTCTTCGTCATTCAGAAATTCTAACCCATCCCCCTTGCAGGTATCTTTTTTGCTAGCTTCAATTTCCCCCTAAGTAGGTAAAATTTTCATAATAGCTTTAAGCTGCTCATCAAAAAATTATTAATTGCAATAAGTGTATGATCTGAACATCCTTTACATGATCACTTTCTCTAATAGTTTGTATTTCAAGACCTTGAACACGAACTGTGTCTTTCAAATCTCGAACTTCAATAGACTTTTTACATCCAGATTCTTTCAATGAATTGTGTAAGGACACAGAATGATCTTACTACTGCGTGAATCAATCAATCTAGTGAACACGAGAATGTAAATAAGAGATTTCTTATTGAATCACACAAGATTACAAAGAACTCTCTCTGATTTCTCTCTCTATAACACACATGGAAAGGTGTATAATGACTCAGAGTATAAAGCTCTCATTCTAACACAAAGTATTTATAGGTGCAACATACAAGCTGGCGTACCATGTGGCGTACCAATTGGTGCGACAGACCAGTTGGTACGACCCTTGGTATGTTGACACTCAGACTCACTAACACATGTCACTTAGATATAATACACGAGACACTCTATAGCATATGAATATGCTCTAACAAACTCCCCTTAACGTGTAGTGTATCTATGCTTACTAAACTTCAGTCTTCAATCTTCAGCATCGTTACATCTGATTTTCAACTTGAAATTTCTTGTCAGTTATAGAGCTTACATGGGTGGATTACTCTTGAATAAACTTTGAACTTCAAGATCCACTTGTGAAAGATACTTCAAACTCCCCCTTTCACCATGCTTGAGTCTTGACACACAGAACCTGCAATTTCAGAAGATAGAAACGCGGTTTCCTTTTCTTTTGAAAATAAATTTAATCTTGGTGCAAAACTTCTCTTCGAGAATCTAAGATGTATTTTTGAAATTTGATTTCGTATCACATGTCGATTGGTTGAAAACAAATAAGAAACAAAATCTTTTTGGCTTTTTGAAACTCTACATCAAAGCACACTGAAAATCTTTTTGATTTTTCTAAGATTATGCTAAATCACACCTAAAATCTTTTTGGAATTTTTAGATATGAAACATAAATGCAATACTGAAACAGACACTATTTTTGTCATTTGCGAGAAAGATCACAACTTGGGATCATATTGAACATAACATGCTGAATCACACTTCAATTTCAATTACTTCAGCACACAAGCCATGTTGATTAATGTTATAATTTGTCCATTTTAAACTCAGGCACAATCATACACATAACATATGGATATGTTAAGGTATTGATTAGATTTGCTTTGACCAATGTACCTCACACTATCATACATACTCAGATATGCTTTTGTATCACACTTTGTGACTTCATTTGTGATTTAACAAATAGTGATTATATTTTCATGATATAGTCAACTGTGTTTCATGCAAAAAGAAATAAGAACGTTAAATCGTCTACCTTAAGGCCGATCTTCGATACGCAGATAAGGCCTCGGATTTAACAAAATAAGAAAATAAAAACATGTTGAAATTGTATAATTCAACAGCGATCATGTCGATACTTTCGTATACGCAGAGAAAGTCCGATGAATTATATGAAACACCAAAGAAAATAAAGCAGAACATCAAACGAACAACAATCAGGTCGATCTTTCGATACACAGAGAAAGTCAGATCGTTTGACAAAATAAAGAAAATCAAACAAGTTTAAATCTTTGCAAAATGAACACATGTATACACAGTGACTTCTCATTTTTCTTTTTCACATATCTTTTCAATATCTTGAGATACGTTTCAAGATGTTGTCCACTTGGTCAAGCATTAGTATTTAATGTATATCTCATCTGAATACTTTCTGATTTAATGCCGAGCCTACCAAGCACATCGAACAATGATCTTATGGTGTTTTCATCTAATTTATCCATGAGCTAGACATGTAAGCCAATGTACCATCATTTCCCAATCATGTCGTATATAATTTCTCATTTTTTAATGTTTTTTTATTTTTCTATTTTTATCCCCCTTAAAATGAAAACTCCATTTTTGGATTTTTCATTTTAACAAAAAACACAAATATACTATTTTTTGTATCTTCAACCCCCCCCCCCCCCCTAAACTACAAACGAAATGAATTAAAGAAAGAAAATTGACCTTTCGACATGCATATCTTTCAATTTTAGTTTTCAGAAAATGTTCAGTTTTTGAAATTTGATATCACTTGAAATTTAAATTAAATCAGCAGAATACTCCTCCGTCATTAACTTTTCAATCATTGATAGGTCTTCTAGAAGTACCTGCACACTGGTCAAACACGTTAGTTTATAAATGACCCAAAGCGAATCGCTTCTGGTCGACCAGTGTCCTGATTGACTTTCGAAACCACTTTAGCTTTCTAGATGTGGTGTGTTGGTAATTCAGTATATGATGAACCGGTCAGAGTTGATTGTGACGTACAACCGACGGATGAATCATTTTGGAATTTAGGTAAAAACCGTCCTTGACGTTTAAAAAATGTCGGTTGAAATTCATCAAATACTCTGCCATATTCATCAATGAATTCGCATTTGGCATACTTACCAACAAAAGGAACCTTTCCTTTTCCTGAAGTAGAAGCAGTAGTGATATGACAATCTTGTGCCATATGCCCTTTTTGTTGGTAGTTATAACACATACGATTGTTGATATTTTTCCTATTTTGTCTCTGCAAAGCTTCACACAATATATTTTCTCCAAAATGATCATAAAAAGAATCATATACTTGAAACCGATGATCATGAACCCATTTTGATATGGGCTTTTTGGAATAGAATTAGATCCTCCAGAAGAAAATTTATCAGATTGCTTCTTCATGTCATTCGAATCAGCACTCTTCATAAAACTTCTGATATTTTCTGAGCATCCACGCAATGAAGCGGGAATTCCTTGTCAGAAAATATTTGTTCTGAACCTTTGAGTTTGTAAAACCTCTCAAGTTGAACTTTTTAGGCTTTAAAAACTTCTTTCTTCAATTTCTTCAAATTAACTTTCTTCAATTTCTTCAAATTAACTTTCTTCAATTTATGTTGCTGTGAATTCTTAAAATCATTCATTTTAGCAACTTTGTGCTTGAAACCTAAACCTGAATGTTTAACCGAATTCTTTTCTTCAAAACCAGAGGATTTATGCCCATTTTTCGCAAGATGAGAAAACTCAGCTTTAACTTTGTTGATATCTTTTGGAGCATCGAAGATTGTTTCATCAATGACAGTATTTGAATGAATCTTCTTAGTTAAACTAGCTGATTTTTCATTTCCAGTGGACGAATAACCAGACATAACCGTTTGAACTTCAGAACTTTCAACAGTCTTTAGTTTCTTCTTGTCATTCTTTTCTTCATCAATTTTGGAATCAGCAAACATCTTCTTTTAGACTACCCGATGGTGAAACTGTTTTGTTAAACATGTTCTCAAAATTTTCATCTTTAGCCAAGAAACTTGTAAAAGATTGTGAGTTTGTAATATTGTTCAAAAAACGCTTTGAATCAATTACTTCAATCTCTAAGAGTGCTCCGGCGACCCTCTTGTGCTGTGGTTCTCTTCTGTCCACCCCATTTATCAACGGCAAGAGCATGGTGGTGGTTACTGGTCGCAAACAGCATCAAGACATTGCGGTGGCAGCCGTTGTTCCGTCCCATCGCAGCGCCTAGCAGCGGCGGCGGCGCTGTACCTGCGAGCTCCGGTGACGGTAAGGGTTTAACCCTCGTATTCCTTTAAATTCCAGTCTATACTCATCTTAAAAACCTCTGATCTATACATGCATGATGCAGATTTGAGTGTTTAAAGAGTTTGATGGGTATTTGGTGGTGATTCACGGCGACCGAGGGGCTATCCGCCGGCGGCCATGGCCTCCGGCCGCCGGAACCGTTTTAACAGATATTAAAGATGAGGGTTTTGGTCTTACAATGCTTATGGGAGTGTTTGGATATGATTTGGGCATGTTCTGAGTCGACATGATACCGAGTCACCCGGTTGACTCGGTGAACTCGGGTCAATAATTCTGGTCAACAATTATTTTAGGGAAAACGAAGTCAAATCTGGAATCTAATGTTGTATTATTGCTTGTGGCGAAATTCTACATGGAATGGAATAGTCGCTCATCAAATTCGGATATCTTTAGCATTTTTCGGTTAACCGGGTTCGAGTATGCGTACCGACCGAAGGTATACCGTGTTCTTTATATTATATCATTATATTTATATCGTATACTCGACATGTGAGGAACGGTTATTGTAAATTCAAAGTATTGTTGTATTATAATTGTAAACAAATATTTATATTTATGTATTTATATATATATATATATATATATATATATATATTATGATTTTATGTAATAATCTAAGAATTCATTAAACTTAAACAATGACCGTTCGAGACTCGAGTGTTATATTATATTCGTTTATCTGTTAAAGCAGGCCATACGGTTGTATTAAGATAGATAGGAATACCACCGTATCGGGCACGATCTGTTTTTATAGATAATTATTAGGTAAAATACGACCGTATCCGGTTGTAGGCCATACGATTGTATTGGGACATCCAATCGTATCGGGACCTCAATCTACGAACGTATTGTATTATTTAAGGCGCGGAGCACAACCGAGCCTAACCAGTATTATTACTGTGTTAAATAAATTGAACCTATACTTGTTTAGGTAATCAGATTCTTCGAGCCGGTACATCTTTGACAATGTGGTGCCTCTTCGAGACGGATGAATCATTTTGGAATTTAGGTAAAAACCGTCCTTGACGTTTAAAAAATGTCGGTTGAAATTCATCAAATACTCTGCCATATTCATCAATGAATTCGCATTTGGCATACTTACCAACAAAAGGAACCTTTCCTTTTCCTGAAGTAGAAGCAGCAGTGATATGACAATCTTGTGCCATATGCCCTTTTTGTTGGTAGTTATAACACATACGATTGTTGATATTTTTCCTATTTTGTCTCTGCAAAGCTTCACACAATATATTTTCTCCAAAATGATCATAAAAAGAATCATATACTTGAAACCGATGATCATGAACCCATTTTGATATGGGCTTTTTGGAATAGAATTAGATCCTCCAGAAGAAAATTTATCAGATTGCTTCTTCATGTCATTCGAATCAGCACTCTTCATAAAACTTCTGATATTTTCTGAGCATCCACGCAATGAAGCGGGAATTCCTTGTCAGAAAATATTTGTTCTGAACCTTTGAGTTTGTAAAACCTCTCAAGTTGAACTTTTTAGGCTTTAAAAACTTCTTTCTTCAATTTCTTCAAATTAACTTTCTTCAATTTCTTCAAATTAACTTTCTTCAATTTATGTTGCTGTGAATTCTTAAAATCATTCATTTTAGCAACTTTGTGCTTGAAACCTAAACCTGAATGTTTAACCGAATTCTTTTCTTCAAAACCAGAGGATTTATGCCCATTTTTCGCAAGATGAGAAAACTCAGCTTTAACTTTGTTGATATCTTTTGGAGCATCGAAGATTGTTTCATCAATGACAGTATTTGAATGAATCTTCTTAGTTAAACTAGCTGATTTTTCATTTCCAGTGGACGAATAACCAGACATAACCGTTTGAACTTCAGAACTTTCAACAGTCTTTAGTTTCTTCTTGTCATTCTTTTCTTCATCAATTTTGGAATCAGCAAACATCTTCTTTTAGACTACCCGATGGTGAAACTGTTTTGTTAAACATGTTCTCAAAATTTTCATCTTTAGCCAAGAAACTTGTAAAAGATTGTGAGTTTGTAATATTGTTCAAAAAACGCTTTGAATCAATTACTTCAATCTCTAAGAGTGCTCCGGCGACCCTCTTGTGCTGTGGTTCTCTTCTGTCCACCCCATTTATCAACGGCAAGAGCATGGTGGTGGTTACTGGTCGCAAACAGCATCAAGACATTGCGGTGGCAGCCGTTGTTCCGTCCCATCGCAGCGCCTAGCAGCGGCGGCGGCGCTGTACCTGCGAGCTCCGGTGACGGTAAGGGTTTAACCCTCGTATTCCTTTAAATTCCAGTCTATACTCATCTTAAAAACCTCTGATCTATACATGCATGATGCAGATTTGAGTGTTTAAAGAGTTTGATGGGTATTTGGTGGTGATTCACGGCGACCGAGGGGCTATCCGCCGGCGGCCATGGCCTCCGGCCGCCGGAACCGTTTTAACAGATATTAAAGATGAGGGTTTTGGTCTTACAATGCTTATGGGAGTGTTTGGATATGATTTGGGCATGTTCTGAGTCGACATGATACCGAGTCACCCGGTTGACTCGGTGAACTCGGGTCAATAATTCTGGTCAACAATTATTTTAGGGAAAACGAAGTCAAATCTGGAATCTAATGTTGTATTATTGCTTGTGGCGAAATTCTACATGGAATGGAATAGTCGCTCATCAAATTCGGATATCTTTAGCATTTTTCGGTTAACCGGGTTCGAGTATGCGTACCGACCGAAGGTATACCGTGTTCTTTATATTATATCATTATATTTATATCGTATACTCGACATGTGAGGAACGGTTATTGTAAATTCAAAGTATTGTTGTATTATAATTGTAAACAAATATTTATATTTATGTATTTATATATATATATATATATATATTTATGATTTTATGTAATAATCTAAGAATTCATTAAACTTAAACAATGACCGTTCGAGACTCGAGTGTTATATTATATTCGTTTATCTGTTAAAGCAGGCCATACGGTTGTATTAAGATAGATAGGAATACCACCGTATCGGGCACGATCTGTTTTTATAGATAATTATTAGGTAAAATACGACCGTATCCGGTTGTAGGCCATACGATTGTATTGGGACATCCAATCGTATCGGGACCTCAATCTACGAACGTATTGTATTATTTAAGGCGCGGAGCACAACCGAGCCTAACCAGTATTATTACTGTGTTAAATAAATTGAACCTATACTTGTTTAGGTAATCAGATTCTTCGAGCCGGTACATCTTTGACAATGTGGTGCCTCTTCGAGACGGATGAATCATTTTGGAATTTAGGTAAAAACCGTCCTTGACGTTTAAAAAATGTCGGTTGAAATTCATCAAATACTCTGCCATATTCATCAATGAATTCGCATTTGGCATACTTACCAACAAAAGGAACCTTTCCTTTTCCTGAAGTAGAAGCAGCAGTGATATGACAATCTTGTGCCATATGCCCTTTTTGTTGGTAGTTATAACACATACGATTGTTGATATTTTTCCTATTTTGTCTCTGCAAAGCTTCACACAATATATTTTCTCCAAAATGATCATAAAAAGAATCATATACTTGAAACCGATGATCATGAACCCATTTTGATATGGGCTTTTTGGAATAGAATTAGATCCTCCAGAAGAAAATTTATCAGATTGCTTCTTCATGTCATTCGAATCAGCACTCTTCATAAAACTTCTGATATTTTCTGAGCATCCACGCAATGAAGCGGGAATTCCTTGTCAGAAAATATTTGTTCTGAACCTTTGAGTTTGTAAAACCTCTCAAGTTGAACTTTTTAGGCTTTAAAAACTTCTTTCTTCAATTTCTTCAAATTAACTTTCTTCAATTTCTTCAAATTAACTTTCTTCAATTTATGTTGCTGTGAATTCTTAAAATCATTCATTTTAGCAACTTTGTGCTTGAAACCTAAACCTGAATGTTTAACCGAATTCTTTTCTTCAAAACCAGAGGATTTATGCCCATTTTTCGCAAGATGAGAAAACTCAGCTTTAACTTTGTTGATATCTTTTGGAGCATCGAAGATTGTTTCATCAATGACAGTATTTGAATGAATCTTCTTAGTTAAACTAGCTGATTTTTCATTTCCAGTGGACGAATAACCAGACATAACCGTTTGAACTTCAGAACTTTCAACAGTCTTTAGTTTCTTCTTGTCATTCTTTTCTTCATCAATTTTGGAATCAGCAAACATCTTCTTTTAGACTACCCGATGGTGAAACTGTTTTGTTAAACATGTTCTCAAAATTTTCATCTTTAGCCAAGAAACTTGTAAAAGATTGTGAGTTTGTAATATTGTTCAAAAAACGCTTTGAATCAATTACTTCAATCTCTAATTCAGTAATCTTTTGGTGCCTTCAGCCAATTCTTTTTCTGTTGCGATCAATCTCTTAGCCACCTTGTGAGTTTCATAGTTTTACAATCATAGATTATAAAGCTCAGCAAACAACTCTTTCTTCCATTTGTCCTCATTTCTTTTCTGAATTTCCAAATTTGCATTCTGTAATTTCTTCACTCTTACCAACTCTCTCTTTTCATCTAGCAACTTTTCCATGTCAATCTGATATGACTCAATTTTAGCAACTTGTTCATCAGAAGTTTTGGTAAGCATATCAAGCCTAAACTTTGATTTATCAAATAGATTTTGAAAATCATTTACAGTATCCTCAACTTCACCCTTCCATTTATTCACTTCTTTGACTAATTCGGCATTTTCTTCAGATAATTTTGTAAATTTCTGTTCAAACTCTTTTTCATCAAATTAAAACTTCAACTCTTTTTCAATAACTTCTGCTTGAAGCTCTAAAGTTTTTTCCTTTTGAGATGACAATTCTTGAATTAAACTTTCCAACCTTTCCTGTTTATCACCTAATTCTTCTATCTTCCTTTCATAATCAGCAACTAACAACTCAATTTCTTTTATCAATCCTTGAATCCTCTTATCTTTTTAAGAACAAAATTCACAAACAGATTCATAACCACTAGTTTCAGATCCACTTGTTTTAGATTCAGAATCACTCTGATCAATTTGAACCATAAATGCATGTTGCATTTCAGCTAAGTCATCATTATATGAACCCGCAAGATTGTTACGAATTGCAGTCAAAGCAATAGGACTTTCAAAATGTTTAATATCGTCTGACTAGTCATATCCTTGATTAGATTGTGAGACTAATGCCTTTGAATATGAAATATTTGTTGGAGACTTTGATGAAGAAGCGTTTGACTTTGAATATTCACGAGCAAAATGTCCAAAATTGAAACATTTGAAACATTTTACCTGTAATTTGTCTAATCCAACTTTACCATCTGGATTTAAACTTTTGAATCCTATTTTCTTCCTGAACCGTTTAGCTCTTTGGGCTAGCATAGCAAGTTGCCAATTAATATCCATTTGTTCGAGATTATCTGGATCAATCTGATCAAAATCTTCTTCAATCAGATTAGCAGTTGGCAAACCACCATTCAACAACCCATAGTATGAAGATAAAAATGCAGAAATCAATGCCAAATGTTCTGTGACAACCCTTCTGAAAAATCAGGTCAAACCCTACCCGTTGACTATAATTACATACGTGTATATTTGTGCTTGACTCGAACTAGTAATAACATTAGTAGACGCTATGCACAAAAACATCCATCCTTGACAAATTCCCATGTTTGTAGAGAAAAACATACCCGTGATAAACAGAAAGGTTCACCATGTAATCGGTGGAACTTCAATAATAAAAAATATATAATATATAAAAAGTAACTTTTATATTTCCCCAAACGGTGTCACGAGAAATCACACCGACACCCGGCAACGTTTAGGCGAATATTTCAATTAAAACTATTACCGGTTTAATTCGCGAAATATTCAAGCTTAAAAGCAGAGAGAACAAACTATTTATTTCTCACGCGGTTACGCGATCAAATAAAATAAATAAAACCAAAAATCCTAAATAATTAAATTTCGATCAACCAATAATTATATAACAATATTGTGACCTCGTGATTTATTTGGCAACTCGTCTAGATCAAAACCGTGGAACGGTTCGGCTTAAAACGCCCGTTTACCAAATTGGGCCCGGCCCGGCCCAATAAAGCAAATCAAATAAACCAAGCCCAAAACACGGCCCGACAAGCCAACCGACAACTTTAACCCATAACGTATCATGCCGGCTAATTTTAGTAATTAACGGGACTAACCGCGTCAAAAACGGAGAAAGCCTCGTATACCGGCTCGGCACGAGCCATACCCGGCCCAACCCCCGTTACTCTAAATTTTCGGGCCAAATAATTTAGTGGTCATTATTTTATGAATACACTACAATTATAGTTGCGGTTTTTATAAAAATTATAAGGATTAGTGAAACTTTTTATAAAAACTAATACCCTTAATCTCCTAAAATATCTAGTTAACCTAAGTTAATCACCCTAACCCATGGTTAATTAGTTGTCTAACCCTAGTTAGAAAATTAGACATGTGGAGAAAGGACTAAGGGCCATACCCTCTTCTCCACCCACACACACTACCCACATATCAAAAACCCTCACCTCCCTCACTCCCTCACCACCGACCGGCCACCCTCACCACCACCCTCCACCGTCGGGGATCACGACCACCACCACACCCGCAGCTGCTGCCTTCCACACCCTCAACAGTCATCATCACGATCGTCAACTGCCGCCGCCACCGCTACCGGTTCCGGTCACCGCCAACACTAGGACTTGCTCATTACAAGCTCCTAACCCCATTTCCTTTACACTTTCTACATAAAATGTTGCACCAATGAAACCCCCGAGTCTTGATGATCTAGCTTTCTCTTGGGTTAAAAACCCACATGAAATGATAAGCTTTCCTTTTGTTTCTTTGTACATTCCATGGACCAAACTACATTATGATGCCTTCGGGGCTTAATATTGTCACAATTGTGGGTCTCGAGTTAAAGGAACCGAGTGATGAGCCGAATGGCATACCCGGGAGTATTTACACTCGAGATTGAGACATGAAATGATACTTCTTTTATTTCCTTTGGTTCATAATCAAGAAACCCTAAAATGGTATAAAACACAAGATGATCATAAGTTATGTTAACTTAAGTTTAATTATATTCAAAGACTCTTAACGATCGGGTAGAAAGAAACCCATCAACAAGACCTTAACTGAACACACGTTTATATGTTGCTACAACTCATTATGTGTTATTAGATACTTATATTGGTTAAAATCTTGATGGATTGTGTTTGTGGTGAGTAACAAATGAAAATAACATGTTCTAGATGAAAATCACGTAATGTGTGGAAACCTATTCTAAACTATCGGACTAATGACTTGAAAATGGTAACAGAACCATGGATAACAAGTGGTGACCAAAGGTCGGACCTATCTCGAGTTTTGGAAAAACAAAGACTAACAAAAGGACTTCTATTTTTTTGAAATAAATGCCTTATGACACATTTGCTCGTCTAAATATTCGACCAAACTTTTGATAAACAACTAGACTAGTTTGGCCATTTTAATTTACTTAAAGACATAAAAAACCCGATACGGATAATATCGGTTAAAGACTCAGAATTTTTATCTATTACTATATATAATGCATATTGGTCCAGAGGGTATTTTCGTCATTAAATTTCCTTAATTTTAAGACGTGTACAAGAATATTAGCATCATGTACTACCCTTTAAAGCATTACATTTAAAGCCATTAAATCCATCAGACCATGTACAAAGAAAAGAACTGTGGGTATTTCCGTCTTTAACCGAGTTGCCGCCCACCTCCACCTGTTGCCTGCCATCTTCTCTCTCGAAAGCTACATCACCAGCCCATTCCAGCCGTCTCTTTTCCCTCATCGCCTGAAAAAGCATATCTTGATGAAAGAGACGACACATACCGATGCAAAATCATCATCTCTCTCAGTTTTCCTATATCTAAAACCGCAGGTGCAATCTGAAATTTGAAATCAAAATCCATTCAAAACCCTAGGCCTCTCTCTCCATTCGTTGTCTCTCTTCATTCATTCATCAAGTTTTTGAGTTTCTCACACCCTGCAACAAGCAAATCTCGCCGCCACATCCCTGTGCAAACCCTAGATCTGTAAGCTTTCTTCTTATTTCTTCCCATTTGATATCTCACTCCAAATCCTCTTTTTTGATATCATTTGACGGGGAATCAATTAGCTACAATGGCGATTCCAGGTACGTTTTCAATTCGATATGTGATTGTTCCCTTTTACTTCTTTCTGCCTCAAATTGTGATCGTTCCTTGGACAGGCGATTGAGTAAGGTTTGTTTTTGTGCCGTTTTTTTAGCTTCAGGTTCTTCCTTTAGGTACTTATATGTTGAATGTATTGTTTTTTAAGTTTTTTTTGTTCTTTAATTAGAGATTTTTTTTATCTGTACACTTATGACCTAACCTCAACATGAATGGACAGAAGTTTGAAGAGAAGATATCGCTTGCGATGGTCTGTATAGGGTCTGGATAAGAGTCAATCGTCTTCGTCTGTCATCTTATGGTCGTATCCTTCATGGCAGGTTGTATCTATTTTTCTTAGTTTTTTTGTTAGGGTTTATCGTAATCTCTGTTTTTTCTTTTTAGTTTTTGCTATAAATCTTGTCTTTATTTCATATTGATATCCATTTGATTTTTTTTTTTGTGAAAATTTTGATGTTACAAAAGTAAATCAGGGGTAAATCTGTAAGTAATCATTATTCTGAGTCATTATTTGATTTGTTTTGAGTTATTGTTGCCATTTGATATGTTTTGCCATGGATCTTAAGAATTTACACTATAATTTTGCATTGAGTTGCAGATTTTGGATGTTAATAGCTGTGATTGTTGTACGTAGTAGAGGAGTATCATAACTTTGAGTATATATAAGACTAAAAACTTCAATTTGCTCTAATTCATGTAGGTGTAATGGTGACTGGGGACTTACTATTCATGTGTAAATGGATGTTAGTTTACTTTATTATGAGTGAATAGAATCTTGAAATAACTTTTGCTTATTTTCAACCTGCTTGGCCCCTTGTTATTTCTTAGGTTGTTTTATGATAAAGAAAGAAACCCACTGATTGTTGTTTGTTTAGAGAAAAACGAGTCATATGTCTGTGTAGGTCCTGATCACTGGAAATATCGAAAGACTAAAGGTAAGATACATGTTCACACAGAGTCAATTGCTTGATTTTTAAAGACACCGGTCGGTGACACAAATACTATACCTTCAATTACTAAATATATAAACTTAGTTCACTTAGGATTTTATTTTAAGTTACAATTGATTGGTTTTATTAATAAACTGATCCAGATATTATGAAGCATATTCAGACTATGAAAGCAGGATGAACATGACAGAAGACTTTGTAACAAAATGTGCTCTTGCAGTTAATGGGAAGGTTACTGTTGATTATCAGCCATGTAAACTTCTATGTTTTTTATATTCAGACTATGAAAGCATACCGGCACCAGTAAAAATCTTTGATTATTTCAATTAATTATGAGCCATGTAAACTTCTATGTTTTTGATATTCAGACTATGAAAGCATACTCGCACCAGTAATTTTTTTTTATTTTCTCATAAAACATTTAGATCTTTTAATTGATAAATGACATAAGTTTTCCCCATTCATGCTTTAATTACAAAATACTTATTTGCCCCTTGCTTTATTTTTTAGCTTGATGAAGAGAGGGTAATTCCTGGAACTGAAAATGGTCTCATCAGGTAAGAAAGGGGTTTTAATGATCTTTTTTACTTCAGGTTTCTAGGAGTTTTAAACTTTATTTCATAATGAAGAGTCCAGAATAGTAAATGTTCCTAGAATATATATGGCCATTGGTTTTGGAAGTTTGACTTCTGGGACCAGGATGCTCATTGGGATAATTACAAAATAAAAGAATAAGTTGACATGAAATTTCTTCCAAATGGAAACACCCTGAAGTAGGATGCATCTAATCATTTCCATATGTTATCAAGGTAAATAAAGTAGGTTCATGCTCACAAAAGATGATTTCTTTGCTCATTTTTCTGAGCAAATTAGTTGGACTACATGACCGTCGATGCTATTGATATTGATAGGCTTTGAAGGTACCTGGAAGTTTGTTTTTACCTATGTAATAGATTATTTTTGTTGTTTATTCCTATATCTATTAGTTGGATGAATAAAATTAACCTATAAAACATAGGAGAATCTGAAAGTGCATTGGAAGTTTGTATCTTATTACAGATGAAGCAGGGGCTGGGTTTACATCTGCGTTTACGTTTATGTACGTCACACCGCGACCGTTCGTATGTGCATGGTGAGCAAGTTGTATACACCCGAATGCGTATATAGTTGGTGAGTGGATTCGCTTGCAGGTGCAATTGAGGACACACTTCCTTCTTCACTCCCACTATAAATTGTAAGCGTTCCTTTCTATTTCAATTTTCCCACCAACTCACCTATTTCTTTCGTTACCAGGTACGCATTGTTGTGGGTTGGAGTTCTGATTTTGGTGAATGAGGAAGGGAATTGAGATGAAATTGGCACTATACTGTGTACAATAATTGTAATGTACATTCCGAGTTCATCCAATCATCGTTTTTTTATTTTGGTGAATGAGGAAGGAAGTGGAGATGAATTTGGCCTATCCTTTCTTTCTGAAGGAGATGATGATTCCTAATTTAAGTCTAATGGATTCTAATCAAGGACAATGACGATTCCTAATGTGAGTCTAATTATGTCACCTCTTTCTTTTTAGGATTTCTGTTATCTTTGGTTTATGATTTTCTAATTCATAATTATTAATCAGATGCAACTTAATTTTTTAATTTTGTTTGATTTGGGTATGAATATCGAATAACTATTATTTATGTGTCTGTGTTTTTTTTAGGTGATTTGGATGAGGTACATGAAGGGAAGCCAGATGATCAAGAATTTGTTGTGTGCCCGGATTATGGATTCTTTTATCTATAAATTTGGCTTCTCAAATATTGGGTTTCCGGAGTTTGATGGTCGTGGTGGTGTTGTTGCTATCTTCGATACTTCTATGACTATTTATGAGATTATCGTTGAGCTCTGATTGAGGACTAATTAGTAGGCTGAAGCTTTTAACCGACATAGCAGTTACTGGTTGCGTAGATTAGATCTATAATTATCTGTTTCTGGATTACGTGAAGATTTGTATTTTATGGACTAGTAATGTACCCGCGCGTTGCGGCGACGACAGTTCATAGGGCGTTATTCGTCATTTGTTCGCTTGTTTATGAGGGCGAGACAATTTACATCGCGGTGTTCGTTTTTTTAGCTTGATGCGCTACGATGTCAACTTATAATTAGGTAAGAGATGAAACAGGTTTATAGACATAGACAACATGTTAGTTGTTTTGTGCTTAGAGACATAATTAGGTAAGAGATGAAACATATTTATAGAAAACAGTACCATAAAAGTACGAATGCAATTTTTATAGTCAAATATGGTGGAATTAAATATGGTGGATCATTTGTATCGGTTGACTTTCAAAAAGTCAAACAGCTCCAAAGAAACAAGTTCTAATGTGTAAGGCAATGAGACAGTTGTTATTGGGGATAATGGTCAACGGATTAGTGTAATTCAAAGGTTAAAGAGGACTGATGGGGCTGAGTCTTCTAGTTCTAAACCGGATGTTGGTTCCTTTGGTCAAAAGGCTCATGAGACTGACAAAAGGGCGGAAATTGCTGTGCTGGAGGATGTTACACATAACCACAAAATGGTCATGTTACAAACCTTTGAACAATAGACTAATCTTATAAGTGTAAATGGGTTCTTTTACCCAAAAAAAAAAACAGATTATGAAAACTAACCAACCAGAACAACTTATAAAAGTTAAATAACATAGACAAAATCTTGCATAAAGCGAACTCATCAGGTGCCATTATCTTTAACTGAGCTCTATATCCAGCAAAGAATTATGTATTGCCCAGCCTATTGTTTGTTCCAACACCATTAGAAAACCAACATATTGAGGCTTATTCCCCTGCTACACCATCAGAAAACCAATTTATATATGATGTTTCTTGGCATAATATCACTATTACATCAAAATGAATTCAGTCATAACCAGCCACCTCAACATACAAACACATACCATATTAAAACCGTGTCATAGTAGTATGAAAACAACCCTTTTTTTCAAATGAAACAAATCTGTAACACTAAACAATAAACTTGAGCTCTGAAATGAATTTGTGATATAAACAACCTCATGAGTCAATCTTTAGACACTCAAATTTTTCCTTAAAACTGAAAAAAAACGTATAAATACAACAAGAAAATTGCAAAAGAAATACAAAAGTAGTTAGATCGAGGTAAGAAACATGTTCTTAACACCATTAAGGAAATCTCACTATTCCTTATTACCCAACAGATTTACAAAATTAATGTGCACACCGAACCTGAAAGGGAAATCATACCTAGATCGCAGAGGAAAAACGACCATCTTCACACACCGAACCTGAAAAAAAAGCAACATCAATTTAGGTGTAAGCTTATGATTGTCCAAACAAATGATCTACAAACTTAAACATCAAGATTAAAGGCGGTAACATTCAAAGTCGTGGTAAATATAATGAACAAGCAATCAAAGAAATATATTTTCCGAGTGTATGGCTAAAATATTAACCCAGCAATACTGGCTTTACTTACCAGAAACACTCAAGGCTGGGATATAAATATAGTCAAACTCTATTTGATTACCGACTTTTTTTAAATCTGATAGTTTGTTTTTTGAACTTTTTTTTTGATAAGCGAAACTCTCAAATTGGAAACGATGTAGTACAAACATGTTGTCTACAAGTTCTAGGTTTTTGTAAAGTTTTATAAATGGTTCCGTGACGAAACCCACCATTCGTTGTCTCTAAAAAACAAAAATAAATCTAGTTATTTGACCACAAAATTGACATTATTTTAAATATGTACAAATGATCTTACGTTTTGGTCAAGAAAACTAATCCATAATTTGTTTTCATCGACAAAAGGCAAAACGAACTCAACCCAGACGAAAGTCACAGTATACCAAGCTCCACATTGTGTAAGTGACGAAAATGAATCAACAATTGAATGTTTGTCCATGATTGTAGCTGATCATAAGAACATATATACAAAATATGCTTAAAAACCACGTATATCTAAAAACGAACTCTTATCTAAATGCAAGAAAACGAATGTTTTACCTATCACATTAACACACATTCACAAATGATGGTAACACACAATTATAATAGCATAGCAAAAAAAGAAATGTAACATAAGGGTTATGGCATAATTATAATTATGCCATAACCCTTATAGTGGGTCTTCTCAACATAATAAGTTATAAGATTGACCATAATATTAAAATGTAACATAAGGGTTATGGCATAATTATAGCAAACAAAGGGTTCTAAAGATGATTAAAAACAATATTGGTTATGTATATGTAACATAAAATAGAATACTTGGTGGATTTTTAGATTCAGAGTTATAGTTCTTTCTTTTAACATGCCGCCTTTAAAGGGACCTATTTTGCCAACACCACGATTCTCCAGGTCCTTAATTGCAAGTTTCACCCACAACTCTCTTACCCATAAATAATACACAGATCAAAACAACTCTCCACGAAAAACCCTAAAACCTTCTCGAAAAATCCCCAAAATTCCCGCAAAATGCTTCATCTGTTCTTCGCGGTGGGATTCTCTGCGGCTCCTTTGATTCTGTTCGTTCCTCCTGTTAGAAACTTCAATCTGTTTGTGGCGTCGATGGAAGATCTGTGGCGCGAATCCACCGGCTACACCAATCGGATATATCCAGCTTTACGGTACGCTTGTTCTAGGGTTTTGGATTGTTTTCTACGCAATTCTGCTCGATGAAATGATGCATACACTTTTAATTTTCGATCATCTGACTCTGGATTGTATATATGTGATTCTGGATTGTATGATTTTGGATTTTGGTTCTAAGTTTTGTGTTCTGAAAGTGTTGTATCATCATCATAATGATAGAGCTGAGAGTTTGATTGTGTTAATTTTCAATTTCTATGGAATTATTCTGTTTATTTTTTGTCTCATTTTTTTTAATTTTTTTAATTTTTTGGATTTATAGTGATAAAAAAACAAATTGTCTAAATTAAATTTATAGTAGTAACATACCTCAACACATAAACAATCTCAAAAGCCACACAGATTTAAAATGACAGATTCACAAAAGCATAACAACAACTTGTAATCACAAATATAAGAAAACAAACAATATATAAAAGGTGAACTAACCTTGTAATGATAGAGCAATCAAACACCTTCAACCTGTTTTTGATTAAAAAAAAAGACAGAAAATGTTTGTCAGATCCTTTAGCTTCATTTAAATTTATATAAGCCATGGAATAATTTAATATACAATCAAATACAAAGCCAAAGTAAAGGAAAAATAGGGGATAACACTTATAAAATCTAAAGTTTCATGGAAGAGAGATTGCTCTTAAGAAACCTTTTTTGTTTTAAATAATAAATTCACCAACAGTTTCAGTTAAAAACATGTTCACAACAGAACTTGAATAAACATGTTCACAACAGAACTTGAACAAAGAAGAAATCGGACAAAGGGTTTCAAACATGGGTAAAACAGGAGAGCCTCAACTCTGATGATAGCCTTACAACTCCATATGACAAAAGCACAATCTATTGACATATCAAAGCAAGAACATTAAAATTGGAGCTGATTCTAACACCAAATTCTTTTGTAAATGTCATATAGTTATACTTAAAAATAAATTATCTCCCTTTAGAATCAGATTAACCCACCACCCTTTAAGAGGACTTATTTTGATCATGAAAATAAGTACAGTGATGTTACAAAATGAAGACATAAAACAAAAAAAAAACAAAGACAACGCAGACACAAAAAGGAAACACAAATGAACATCCTGAGATCGATTAAGTGGTGAAACCAACATGCACCACATCATTATTAAAGGTTTTTGTAACGCTCACTTCAAATTTATAATACTGCACCACATCATGTTTAAAAGGAAAAACATATTTGTATAAGATGAAGCTTTATAAAGGATTATGAAGTTTATCACTCTTTTTCTTCACAGAGAAGATTATGATGAAGTTTTATCACTCTTTTAACATCAAAAATCAAATCAAATCAAATTTCGTTCAAGAAGAAAAGAGGAAAAACATATTTGTATAAGATGAAGTTTATCACTCTTTTTCTTCACAGAGAACATTATGATGAATTGGAATTGCTTAAATACACACAAATCAAATCAAATTTCTCTAACACAAATAAAAAAAGATGGTAGCACGCAAGATTTGCTAAACAAAAGAAAACAAATTTCTCAACACAAATAAAAAAGAAACTGACCTTAGCAGAGATGAAGTTGGAGATCTTTAAGCTACAACATTGATAAACACAGACAATCAGACTTTGTATAAACAATTAAGCAGTTGTAAAAAGGAATCAGAATTTAAGCAGTGTATCTATACCTCAGGGATTTAAGAAGTTACAAGAAATCGTAAGAAATCGGAAGATGGTGGATTGTGTGTATTTATGGGGTGATTTCAAATCGGAAGATGGTAGCAGAGTTTTTGAATTTCAATCGACCGCCAAGCCTCTTTGCGTGTTTCCGATGGCCTACAGACCTGCAATCAACAGCGAAAAGTGAAAGCGCCTGTCGCATCTCGCCTGCAAGGTCACTGGTTCTAGTTTGCCTTTTGGGGTTCGGTTGAAGAAGGGTTCGGTTGAAGAAGGGTTCTGGTCAGCGAAAGAGGAGTTACTTTTGGGGCTCGGTTGAAGAAGGGTTCTGTTCCCGATGCCCTGGTTTGCTTTAGAAAGAGAAAAGGGAAAAGAGGATGTACCATATTAACAGTGATCTGGTTTTCTTTAGAAAGAGAAAAGGGAAAAGGGTTGTACTTTGCTCTGCAACCGCCGAATAGAAAGAGAAAAGGGAAAAGGTTTGTCAGATAGTTGGGAAGTAATTTGGTTGGTTTTAACAAGCTTCTCAAGCTTGTACATAATGCTTCCTTTCTTGTACGTTTTAAATTTAAGAGTTTACATTTCAACTAAAAAGAAATGCATTATAAAGTAGTTAAGATAAGTTAGATCAAATCCATATGTTTAACATAATGTTGATAATTAGCAGGGGTATTTTTTAACTAGAACAGTTTTTGAGGAGTTGTGTGAGCTGTATAATGGTATGGGAGTGAAATGTGAAATTACAAATATGAAGTAACAGTTTTGCTTCAAGCAATTTAGATGGATGTAATGTACGTCCTTTTTATTATAAATATTAGTGTAACATAAATGTTGATAATAGATGCTTACACTAATAATATCTGCTATTTAGAACTCAGCTTTGCCAAAAGGTAGCTTTATGTTTAACTATAATTTGTTAACTTTTACAGCATTTTTAGTTCAAATTGAGGCTATAGTTGTGTTGGATCAGATGGTGGCATTCGGTCTTGATAGTGAGTATTTTGTCTTATTGTTCCCTAAGATTTGTTGATTCAGTAGCATTCAAACATGTATTCGTCCAATGTAATGGACCTTTTTTTCCCTGCGTATGACTTCTTGGCACATTTTTTTTTATGTTTAAAAGGATATGCAAGAGAAATTAGGGAATGACAAGGGGGTTACTTTTGGTTTTTGTTGTTGTTTTGCTTCATTTCTAAAAAATCCGAACTTTTTTTAGAAAAAATTATATTTTTATATGAACAGATGTATTCATGCGAGTATTATGAGAAAATAGTGTTGGGAGTTGCATCTTTTGGTCTTAATCTACTTAGTTTAAGGTGTTGCCTCTTTTGTTTGGTGTTATTAAATTACAGTCCACTTAGTTTAAGGTGTTGCCTTTTTGTTTGGTTGTGTTTAAGTTTAGATTTGAAGTATTGATTTATATTTTTGTGGTTATGATTGATACACGATGAAATTTGTTGTTTTATTATATCATCTAATAATTTGTGTTATTTTATTATATTTTGCTTTCAAAAGAAATTTAATTGTTAATTTAGTTGCATGACTAATTTATTACTTTTCTTATAAGGAAGTATGCGTGAGAGGATTATTTTAATTATTTTTTATTATATTATGAGTGAGCAACAATATTATAATCTAACGGTAAGATACAAAGTTTTTTGGTGCAAAATAAGATCAAATATTAACAATGATAAAATGATAAAATTTGATAGAATAATAAAATATTTTCTTATTAAAGAAAAAAACATGTATACGTAGAAGGTAAATGTAATAATGCATTATATAATTCTTTTAAATGCTACTAATAAATTTGTTTTTTTACTCGACCCTTTTGTAATAGTGATTTGTGACCCGGTATATTTTTGCCCCCTGTAACTAAAGTTTCTGGATTCGTCACTGTACTAAACCGATTCTACGAATGAGAAAACTAATAGACGTACAATAAAATATATCATAAGAGGATTGATAAAGTAACATAAAACAAGTACCGTGTTAGTGCTTTGTTTCACTTTTGTAGATGTGTGGTTTTTAATGATATCTTTGCTACTAAAAAACTAAAGACATTAGTGCTTTGTTTCACTTTAGTAGAGCCTTAAGTTAGGTTCATTGTCATGTATAATTCTTTTGCCGTTTTAGATGTTCTTTATGTCCTTAAGTCTTAGAAATTAAAGAAGGAATAGAAGATTGAATTAAAATGAAATTATGTTGGAAGATTGAACACCAATGATAATGATGATAGAATCAAGTATTTGTATTATTGCCAAATTGTTTGATTATTAGAGCTATAGATCGCGCTGTAAATCGTCGTCACCGTTGAAACACGCAAACATAAGACAAATAATGTGCTATAAACTATCGCCCGCTACAACGCGCGGGTACCTTACTAGTAATAATAACGACTATTATTATTATCCAAATCATTCTAAACAAATGAAACCTTATATATTTATTTTCTTTCAATGTTTAAGGATAGACCTAAAATAAACACACTTCTTTTGGATAAATTCATTTATGTCTATTTTTAATTATAAAATCACTCGCGGTCCGACACACCATGGTTCACCAAACTTACATTCGAAATTCTTTGACCAATAAACTTCAACTACAAGTTTTAGATTCAAAGAAACG
This sequence comes from Deinandra increscens subsp. villosa, assembly GCA_039602395.1. Taxonomy (NCBI): domain Eukaryota; kingdom Viridiplantae; phylum Streptophyta; class Magnoliopsida; order Asterales; family Asteraceae; genus Deinandra; species Deinandra increscens. Next base: position 96,352,710 of record JBCNJP010000027.1, read on the forward strand.
TCGGAATAAATAATACACCTTATTATTTATCACGACAAATGAAAAAATGCTATAAATATATATATGCATAATATATATTTATCATAACCTAACAAACGATCAATCAACTTAGAATTCACACTTATCATATGTCTATGAAATCATAAGTGCTATCAAAGCACAAATATTTATTTTAATAAATATTTCAAACGAGTTTTCTAAACATACAAACGGGAATAAATTGTCAAGACTCGACCAGGATCATTGGGTAACTAAAACGTTATCCAATTGAATCAAGACCTAAGCCTTGTTCTACTATTATTGATATTAGGACATGAGTTGCTCACAGCTCATATCAGCTACCCGATCATTCACCTTGAAGATGTGAGTTTCATGGCCCCTTTCTTTTAAAACCGTTTAAATACTATGGGGGAGAAATCATGATCAAACAAATCTTTTTACTTGATATTATGGTACAACTGTTACGCCTTATTGATTATCTATTCTTTCATACCCCTTCATAGTAATTTGTTATACAACATATTGCTACAAATCCCACCAACAATTGATTTCAATTAGTTCCTGTAACGAAACGATAGCTAGTGAATAGATCTATTTGGGTTGACAAACCTGCCCTAATTGGTAGCTCCAATTCTGACTCCACGATAACTGTCACGGGGTACATGTCAGTTATTCCATGCCATTGGTATTTCTTAGGGGAAGTTACCATAGGTGGGTAAATCTGTTAGTGTTTGAAATCAAGGAACAGGTAGATCAATGCAACGGCGAGTAAACCATTATAATATCTTGTATATCATCAACTGATTTACAAATACATTTTTGTAGAGTCTTAAACCTGTGAACTCACCAACATTACGTTGACCTTTTAAACTCATGTATTTCTCAGGTAACTAAGAATCGCTCTCGGTGTGCAAATAGGAAGTCTATCAACTACTAAGGCCTGCATTAGGGATGGAGTCATGGTCACCCCTTTTCTATTTAAATAAATCATGAACACTCGTAATTTCTATCGAAATGTTTTCGTTATAAATTGTAAGACAATGTTATCTTTTATGAAATCCACTGCACTTTGATAACTATTTTGTTTTTCAAACGTAAAAGAAACTGATAAAGGTCGTTCCTTGTATCCACGACTATGACCCCATGACGTCACATGCCCACGTAATCGGTAACATTGGGGTGTGACAGATTGGTATTAGATCCGTGGTTATAGCGAACTAGGTAACAAAAACAAGAAAAGCTGGACTATAGCCCGCTCTATGAGACTTCCATTTGCATACGAGACTCGCTACCAACATCCTGAGGTACACTTATGAAAATGCGTGTCATAACTCATGTGTAGCCTTAATTCTACTTATATATATAACTGCTTATACTTGCTTTGTTATATATTTGACTATTACTGACATTGTTTTGTCTTGGAACATGTTATCGCAGAGATGGCTTCAGATCAAGTCATCTGCATATCCTCCGAGACAGAGCATTATGACTCCACGCCTGATTTTCCTCCTTATGCACCTCTGGACATCCCACCCACTGCTGCTGGAGTTCTACCGACTGGATCTGCTACCGAGGAGCCTACCGAGGCTGCCCCTAGAGCATACTGAGGCTGCCCCTGGAGCTGCTGCTGCCCCTCTATCTGCCACCGCGATCGTCATAGCCGAGGCCGATGCTACCATAGCCGAGGCCTCCACACTTCTCACCGCCATTGAGGCCCCTCCCACGTATGAGGACCCGGACATCTCGCCCGGCCGTACCAGGGCACACAAGACCTATCGCCGTATCGCTGCTAGCGAACCATTGGTTAGCAGCATGGTTCATTGAGAGACATTCTTATAATTACATTAACAAAAAACAACAAACACCTAGACCTAGCATTAGACACCTAAATATGTCCTAATAGACTCCCCTTTGTCTCATGCTAGTCTTAAGAAGCTTTAGACTCTGTCTCCTTCCAAACCTTCCATTTGTTGTTGCGAGAATGAATCCCAAAAGCAAAACAAATCTGGATCACTCTCTGAAATTACAGCGACTGTTTAAAATTATCAGAGTGATACAAAATGTTATTGTAGTACAACTCTCAAATGTCAGCTTCAGACAGATTCACTAGCCACATCGTATCAAATACCCTGACCACTTTGTTGTTCTCTACTACCACAATCACAGCTTCACTGGTACTATTATCATAGTACCACCACCTCAAAGTTTCTATGAAATCCTGTTCCATTTTCTTCAAATGTATCTTTTTATGTAGAACTAGTCGTTGCTGTTTTAAAAATTGAAACTTTCCTTGAAACTCATATTGAACAGTTCTCTCAAAGTATACAGCAAGCCCATTCCGATTGTATTTCAAGAAAGGTTTTCTTGTTAATACACGAACATCATAGACCGGCAATGTACTAAACCTCGAGCAATTCTTCAAGTATTGAATCCCAAATTCACTCTTGATTATATAACACTTGAGCTCTTAATAATACATCCAACTAATGATATTTCTAACAACTTCACCCTTGTTGTTCACATATGTCCTTTGCTTTTCAGGTTTAGCTAGAGGCGTGTAGTTTCGCATGAAATTCCTTCATCCATTGATTAAACTTTAACCGATTTTCTTTTCCATTATTAGACGTAGTCGAATCGGCTTTCCTCTCAGATACTATTCTTGTCAAAACTTCATCTGCTTTAGACTCATCCTTTTTCCCATAGAAATTAAAATCTGATGAATTAGCTTTGTAATTTCCATACGCTTCAGTAGTGTCAGGATATTCTTCCATGGTTAAATCCTCAACCTCTACTTGTGAGCAATAGGAACTTTTTCCACATCATCAAGATTAAGCGCATATAGCTCTGCAAGTCATTCCTTTGTCAATGTATGAATGAACTCTCCCTCTTCTATCCCTCAATGTTGAGAACTAACAAACACAGTAGTTGATCGAACACTTCAGATAGGATAGGAACCACATCTTACTTATCTCCTCCAACAACAGTCTCCCCATGAGAAGAAGTACCCGCAGCAGTAGTACTTGCTGAGCTAGAAGCACCAGCTGCACCAGAACTTCCACTGTCAACACCTCCCTCGGGATCCTCTTCTTCGTCATTCAGAAATTCTAACCCATCCCCCTTGCAGGTATCTTTTTTGCTAGCTTTAATTTCCCCCTAAGTAGGTAAAATTTTCATAATAGCTTTAAGCTGCTCATCAAAAAATTATTAATTGCAATAAGTGTATGATCTGAACATCCTTTACATGATCACTTTCTCTAATAGTTTGTATTTCAAGACCTTGAACACGAACTGTGTCTTTCAAATCTCGAACTTCAATAGATTTTTTACATCCAGATTCTTTCAATGAATTGTGTAAGGACACAGAATGATCTTACTACTGCGTGAATCAATCAATCTAGTGAACACGAGAATGTAAATAAGAGATTTCTTATTGAATCACACAAGATTACAAAGAACTCTCTCTGATTTCTCTCTCTATAACACACATGGAAAGGTGTATAATGACTCAGAGTATAAAGCTCTCATTCTAACACAAAGTATTTATAGGTGCAACATACAAGCTGGCGTACCATGTGGCGTACCAATTGGTGCGACAGACCAGTTGGTACGACCCTTGGTATGTTGACACTCAGACTCACTAACACATGTCACTTAGATATAATACACGAGACACTCTATAGCATATGAATATGCTCTAACAAACTCCCCTTAACGTGTAGTGTATCTATGCTTACTAAACTTCAGTCTTCAATCTTCAGCATCGTTACATCTGATTTTCAACTTGAAATTTCTTGTCAGTTATAGAGCTTACATGGGTGGATTACTCTTGAATAAACTTTGAACTTCAAGATCCACTTGTGAAAGATACTTCAAACTCCCCCTTTCACCATGCTTGAGTCTTGACACACAGAACCTGCAATTTCAGAAGATAGAAACGCGGTTTCCTTTTCTTTTGAAAATAAATTTAATCTTGGTGCAAAACTTCTCTTCGAGAATCTAAGATGTATTTTTGAAATTTGATTTCGTATCACATGTCGATTGGTTGAAAACAAATAAGAAACAAAATCTTTTTGGCTTTTTGAAACTCTACATCAAAGCACACTGAAAATCTTTTTGATTTTTCTAAGATTATGCTAAATCACACCTAAAATCTTTTTGGAATTTTTAGATATGAAACATAAATGCAATACTGAAACAGCACTATTTTTGTCATTTGCGAGAAAGATCACAACTTGGGATCATATTGAACATAACATGCTGAATCACACTTCAATTTCAATTACTTCAGCACACAAGCCATGTTGATTAATGTTATAATTTGTCCATTTTAAACTCAGGCACAATCATACACATAACATATGGATATGTTAAGGTATTGATTAGATTTGCTTTGACCAATGTACCTCACACTATCATACATACTCAGATATGCTTTTGTATCACACTTTGTGACTTCATTTGTGATTTAACAAATAGTGATTATATTTTCATGATATAGTCAACTGTGTTTCATGCAAAAAGAAATAAGAACGTTAAATCGTCCACCTTAAGGCCGATCTTCGATACGCAGATAAGGCCTCGGATTTAACAAAATAAGAAAATAAAAACATGTTGAAATTGTATAATTCAACAGCGATCATGTCGATACTTTCGTATACGCAGAGAAAGTCCGATGAATTATATGAAACACCAAAGAAAATAAAGCAGAACATCAAACGAACAACAATCAGGTCGATCTTTCGATACACAGAGAAAGTCAGATCGTTTGACAAAATAAAGAAAATCAAACAAGTTTAAATCTTTGCAAAATGAACACATGTATACACAGTGACTTCTCATTTTTCTTTTTCACATATCTTTTCAATATCTTGAGATACGTTTCAAGATGTTGTCCACTTGGTCAAGCATTAGTATTTAATGTATATCTCATCTGAATACTTTCTGATTTAATGCCGAGCCTACCAAGCACATCGAACAATGATCTTATGGTGTTTTCATCTAATTTATCCATGAGCTAGACATGTAAGCCAATGTACCATCATTTCCCAATCATGTCGTATATAATTTCTCATTTTTTAATGTTTTTTTATTTTTCTATTTTTATCCCCCTTAAAATGAAAACTCCATTTTTGGATTTTTCATTTTAACAAAAAACACAAATATACTATTTTTTGTATCTTCAACCCCCCCCCCCCCCTAAACTACAAACGAAATGAATTAAAGAAAGAAAATTGACCTTTCGACATGCATATCTTTCAATTTTAGTTTTCAGAAAATGTTCAGTTTTTGAAATTTGATATCACTTGAAATTTAAATTAAATCAGCAGAATACTCCTCCGTCATTAACTTTTCAATCATTGATAGGTCTTCTAGAAGTACCTGCACACTGGTCAAACACGTTAGTTTATAAATGACCCAAAGCGAATCGCTTCTGGTCGACCAGTGTCCTGATTGACTTTCGAAACCACTTTAGCTTTCCAGATGTGGTGTGTTGGTAATTCAGTATTTGATGAACCGGTCAGAGTTGATTGTGACGTACAATCGACGGATGAATCATTTTGGAATTTAGGTAAAAACCGTCATTGACGTTTAAAAAATGTCGGTTGAAATTCATCAAATACTCTGCCATATTCATCAATAAATTCGCATTTGGCATACTTACCAACAAAAGGAACCTTTCCTTTTCCTGAAGTAGAAGCAGCAGTGATATGACAATCTTGTGCCATATGCCCTTTTTGTTGGTAGTTATAACACATACGATTGTTGACATTTTTCCTCTTTTGTCTCTGCAAAGCTTCACACAATATATTTTCTCCAAAATGATCATAAAAAGAATCATATACTTGAAACCGATGATCATGAACCCATTTTGATATAGGCTTTTTGGAATAGAATTAGATCCTCCAGAAGAAAATTTATCAGATTGCTTCTTCATGTCATTCGAATCAGCACTCTTCACAAAACTTCTGATATTTTCTGAGCATCCACGCAATGAAGCGGGAATTCCTTGTCAGAAAATATTTGTTCTGGACCTTTGAGTTTGTAAAACCTCTCAGGTTGAACTTTTTAGGCTTTAAAAACTTCTTTCTTCAATTTCTTCAAATTAACTTTCTTCAATTTCTTCAAATTAACTTTCTTCAATTTATGTTGCTGTGAATTCTTAAAATCATTCATTTTAGCAACTTTGTGCTTGAAACCTAAACCTGAATGTTTAACCGAATTCTTTTCTTCAAAACCAGAGGATTTATGCCCATTTTTCGCAAGATGAGAAAACTCAGCTTTAACTTTGTTGATATCTTTTGGAGCATCGAAGATTGTTTCATCAATGACAGTATTTGAATGAATCTTCTTAGTTAAACTAGCTGATTTTTCATTTCCAGTGGATGAATAACCAGACATAACCGTTTGAACTTCAAAACTTTCAACATTCTTTGCTTTCTTCTTGTCATTCTTTTCTTCATCAATTTTGGAATCAGCAAACATCTTCTTTTAGACTACCCGATGGTGAAACTGTTTTGTTAAACATGTTCTCAAAATTTTCATCTTTAGCCAAGAAACTTGTAAAAGATTGTGAGTTTGTAATATTGTTCAAAAACGCTTTGAATCAATTACTTCAATCTCTAATTCAGTAATCTTTTGGTGCCTTCAGCTAATTCTTTTTCTGTTGCGATCAATCTCTTAGCCACCTTGTGAGTTTCATAGTTTTACAATCATAGATTATAAAGCTCAGCAAACAACTCTTTCTTCCATTTGTCCTCATTTCTTTTCTGAATTTCCAAATTTGCATTCTGTAATTTCTTCACTCTTACCAACTCTCTCTTTTCATCTAGCAACTTTTCCATGTCAATCTGATATGACTCAATTTTAGCAACTTGTTCATCAGAAGTTTTGGTAAGCATATCAAGCCTAAACTTTGATTTATCAAATAGATTTTGAAAATCATTTACAGTATCCTCAACTTCACCCTTCCATTTATTCACTTCTTTGACTAATTCGGCATTTTCTTCAGATAATTTTGTAAATTTTTGTTCAAACTCTTTTTCATCAAATTAAAACTTCAACTCTTTTTCAATAACTTCTGCTTGAAGCTCTAAAGTTTTTTCCTTTTGAGATGACAATTCTTGAATTAAACTTTCCAACCTTTCCTGTTTATCACCTAATTCTTCTATCTTCCTTTCATAATCAGCAACTAACAACTCAATTTCTTTTATCAATCCTTGAATCCTCTTATCTTTTTAAGAACAAAATTCACAAACAGATTCATAACCACTAGTTTCAGATCCACTTGTTTTAGATTCAAAATCACTCTGATCAATTTGAACCATAAATGCATGTTGCATTCAGCTAAGTCATCATTATATGAACCCGCAAGATTGTTACGAATTGCAGTCAAAGCAATAGGACTTTCAAAATGTTTAATATCGTCTGACTAGTAATATCCTTGATTAGATTGCGAGACTAATGCCTTTGAATATGAAATATTTGTTGGAGACTTTGATGAAGAAGCGTTTGACTTTGAATATTCACGAGCAAAATGTCCAAAATTGAAACATTTGAAACATTTTACCTGTAATTTGTCTAATCCAACTTTACCATCTGGATTTAAACTTTTGAATCCTATTTTCTTCCTGAACCGTTTAGCTCTTTGGGCTAGCATAGCAAGTTGCCAATTAATATCCATTTGTTCGAGATTATTTGGATCAATCTGATCAAAATCTTCTTCAATCAGATTAGCAGTTGGCAAACCACCATTCAACAACCCATAGTATGAAGATAAAAATGCAGAAATCAATGCCAAATGTTCTGTGACAACCCTTCTGAAAAATCAGGTCAAACCCTACCCGTTGACTATAATTACATACGTGTATATTTGTGCTTGACTCGAACTAGTAATAACATTAGTAGACGCTATGCACAAAAACATCCATCCTTGACAAATTCCCATGTTTGTAGAGAAAAACATACCCGTGATAAACAGAAAGGTTCACCATGTAATCGGTGGAACTTCAATAATAAAAAATATATAAATATAAAAAGTAACTTTTATATTTCCCCAAACGGTGTCACGAGAAATCACACCGACACCCGGCAACGTTTAGGCGAATATTTCAATTAAAACTATTAGCCGTTTAATTCGCGAAATATTCAAGCTTAAAAGCAGAGAGAACAAACTATTTATTTCTCACGCGGTTACGCGATCAAATAAAATAAATAAAACCAAAAATCCTAAATAATTAAATTTCGATCAACCAATAATTATATAACAATATTGTGACCTCGTGATTTATTTGGCAACTCGTCTAGATCAAAACCGTGGAACGGTTCGGCTTAAAACGCCTGTTTACCAAATTGGGCCCGGCCCGACCCAATAAAGCAAATCAAATAAACCAAGCCCAAAACACGGCCCGACAAGCCAACCGACAACTTTAACCCATAACGTATCATGCCGGCTAATTTTAGTAATTAACGGGACTAACCGCGTCAAAAACGGAGAAAGCCTCGTATACCGGCTCGGCACGAGCCATACCCGGCCCAACCCCCGTTACTCTAAATTTTCGGGCCAAAAATTTAGTGGTCATTATTTTATGAATACACTACAATTATAGTTGCGGTTTTTATAAAAAATTATAAGGATTAGTGAAACTTTTTATAAAAACTAATACCCTTAATCTCCTAAAATATCTAGTTAACCTAAGTTAATCACCCTAACCCATGGTTAATTAGTTGTCTAACCCTAGTTAGAAAATTAGACATGTGGAGAAAGGACTAAGGGCCATACCCTCTTCTCCACCCACACACACTACCCACATATCAAAAACCCTCACCTCCCTCACTCCCTCACCACCGACCGGCCACCCTCACCACCACCCTCCACAGTCGGGGATCACGACCACCACCACACCCGCAGCTGCTGCCTTCCACACCCTCAACAGTCATCATCACGATCGTCAACTGCCGCCGCCACCGCTACCGGTTCCGGTCACCGCCAACACTAGGACTTGCTCATTACAAGCTCCTAACCCCATTTCCTTTACACTTTCTACATAAAATGTTGCACCAATGAAACCCCCGAGTCTTGATGATCTAGCTTTCTCTTGGGTTAAAAACCCACATGAAATGATAAGCTTTCCTTTTGTTTCTTTGTACATTCCATGGACCAAACTACATTATGATGCCTTCGGGGCTTAATATTGTCACAACTGTGGGTCTCGAGTTAAAGGAACCGAGTGATGAGCCGAATGGCATACCCGGGAGTATTTACACTCGAGATTAAGACATGAAATGATACTTCTTTTATTTCCTTTGGTTCATAATCAAGAAACCCTAAAATGGTATAAAACACAAGATGATCATAAGCTATGTTAACTTAAGTTTAATTATATTCAAAGACTCTTAACGATCGGGTAGAAAGAAACCCATCAACAAGACCTTAACTGAACACACGTTTATATGTTGCTACAACTCATTATGTGTTATTAGATACTTATATTGGTTAAAATCTTGATGGATTGTGTTTGTGGTGAGTAACAAATGAAAATAACATGTTCTAGATGAAAATCACGTAATGTGTGGAAACCTGTTCTAAACTATCGGACTAATGACTTGAAAATGGTAACAGAACCATGGACAACAAGTGGTGACAAAAGGTCGGACCTATCTCGAGTTTTGGAAAAACAAAGACTAACAAAAGGACTTCTATTTTTTTGAAATAAATGCCTTATGACACATTTGCTCGTCTAAATATTCGACCAAACTTTTGATAAACAACTAGACTAGTTTGGCCATTTTAATTTACTTAAAGACATAAAAAACCCGATACGGATAATATCGGTTAAAGACTCAGAATTTTTATCTATTACTATATATAATGCATATTGGTCCAAAGGGTATTTTCGTCATTAAATTTCCTTAATTTTAAGACGTGTACAAGAATATTAGCATCATGTACTACCCTTTAAAGCATTACATTTAAAGCCATTAAATCCATCAGACCATATACAAAGAAAAGAACTGTGGGTATTTCCGTCTTTAACCGAGTTGCCGCCCACCTCCACCTGTTTCCTGCCATCTTCTCTCTCGAAAGCTACATCACCAGCCCATTCCAGACGTCTCTTTTCCCTCATCGCCTGAAAAAGCATATCTTGATGAAAGAGACGACACATACCGATGCAAAATCATCATCTCTCTCAGTTTTCCTATATCTAAAACCGCAGGTGCAATCTGAAATTTGAAATCAAAATCCATTCAAAACCCTAGGCCTCTCTCTCCATTCATTGTCTCTCTTCATTCATTCATAATGTTTTTGAGTTTCTCACACCCTGCAACAAGCAAATCTCGCCGCCACATCCCTGTGCAAACCCTAGATCTGTAAGCTTTCTTCTGATTTCTTCCCATTTGAGTTAAGGTTATTATGATATCTCACTCCAAATCCTCTTTTTTGATATCATTTGACGGGGAATCAAGTAGCTACAATGGCGATTCCAGGTACGTTTTCAATTCGATATGTGATTGTTCCTTTTTACTTCTTTCTGCCTCAAATTGTGATCGTTCCTTGGACATGCGATTGAGTAAGGTTCATTTTTGTGCCTTTTTTTTAGCTTCAGGTTCATCCTTTAGGTACTTATATGTTGAATGCTTTGTTTTTTAAGTTTTTTTTTGTTCTTTAATTAGAGATTTTTTTTATCTGTACACTTATGACCTAACCTCAACATGAATGGGACAGAAGTTTGAAGAGAAGATATCGCTTGCGATGGTCTGTATAGGGTCTGGATAAGAGTCAATCGTCTTCGTCTGTCATCTTATGGTCGTATCCTTCATGGTAGGTTGTATCTTTTTTTCTTAGTTTTTTTGTTAGGGTTTATCGTAGTCTCTGTTTTTTCTTTTTATTTTTTGCTATAAATCTTGTCTTTATTTCATATTGATATCCATTTGATTTTTTTTTGTGTGAAAATTTTGATGTTACAAAAGTAAATCAGGGGTAAATCTGTAAGTAATCATTATTCTGAGTCATTATTTGATTTGTTTTGAGTTATTGTTGCCATTTGATATGTTTTGCCATGGATCTTAAGAATTTACACTATAATTTTGCATTGAGTTGCAGATTTTGGATGTTAATAGCTGTGATTGTTGTACGTAGTAGAGGAGTATCATAACTTTGAGTATATATTCTTAACTAAAAACTTCAATTTGCTCTAATTCATGCAGGTGTAATGGTGACTGGGGACTTACTATTCATGTGTAAATGGATGTTAGTTTACTTTATTATGAGTGAATAGAATCTTGAAATAACTTTTGCTCATTTTCAACCTACTTGGCCCCTTGTTATTTCTTAGGTTGTTTTATGAAAAGAAAGAAACCCACTGATTGTTGTTTGTTTAGAGAAAAACGAGTCATATGTCTGTGTAGGTCCTGATCACTGGAAATATCGAAAGACTAAAGGTAAGATACATGTCCACACAGAGTCAATTGCTTGATTTTTAAAGACACCGGTCGGTGACACCCTAAATACTATACCTTCAATTACTAAATATATAAACTTAGTTCACTTAGGATTTTATTTGAAGTTACAATTGATTGGTTTTATTAATAAACTGATCCATATATTATGAAGCATATTCAGACTATGAAAGCAGGATGAACATGACATAAGACTTTGTAACAAAATGTGCTCTTGCAGTTAATGGGAAGGTTACTATTGATTATCAGCCATGTAAACTTCTATGTTTTTTATATTCAGACTATGAAAGCATACCGGCACCAGTAATAATCTTTGATTATTTCAATTAATTATGAGCCATGTAAACTTCTATATTTTTGATATTCAGACTATGAAAGCATACTCGCACCAGTAAAATTTTTTGATTTTCTCATAAACCATTTAGATCTTTTAATTGATAAATGACATAAGTTTTCCCCATTCATGCTTTAATTACAAAATACTTATTTGCCCCTTGCTTTATATTTTCGCTTGATGAACAGAGGGTAATTCCTGGAACTGAAAATGGTCTCATCAGGTAAGAAAGGGGTTTTAATGATCTTTTTTACTTCAGGTTTCTAGGAGTTTTAAACTTTATTTCATAATGAAGAGTCCAGAATAGTAAATGTTCCTAGAATATATATGGCCATTGGTTTTGGAAGTTTGACTTCTGGGACCAGGATGCTCATTGGGATAATTATAAAATAAAAGAATAAGTTGACATGAAATTTCTTCTAAATGGAAACACCCTGAAGTAGGATGCATCTAATCATTTCCATATGTTATAAAGGTAAATAAAGTTAGGTTCATGCTCACAAAAGATGATTTCTTTGCTCATTTTTCTGTGCAAATTAGTTGGACTACATGACCGTCGATGCTATTGATATTGATAGGCTTTGAAGGTACCTGGAAGTTTGTTTTTACCTATGTAATAGATTATTTTTGTTGTTTATTCCTATATCTATTAGTTGGATGAATAAAATTAACCTATAAAACATAGGAGAATCTGAAAGTGCATTGGAAGTTTGTATCTTATTACAGATGAAGCAGGGACTGGGTTTACATCTGCGTTTACGTTTATGCACGTCACACCGCGACCGTTCGTATGTGCATGGTGAGCAAGTTGTATACACCCGAATGCGTATATAGTTTAATGTGTAGTGTTACTTTATAACGTATAAATTTGTTGGTAGGAAATAGTGGAGGTTTTTTTTTCATGATGCAAAAAAGAACAGTAATTTGTAGTTTGATTTTATCAATTATGACTTATCTACGTTTGGTTGATCTAGATGTACATGTATATTAGGTGTGGAATTGATATTATGAATATACTTTGGATTGATCTCAAATCACGAAGTTCCATCATCATATTTCATATATAAATTTGCTTGAGTTTTGAATTTATACCTTTAAATCAATTTGTATTTCTTTATGGAACAAAGTGTGCCTCATTTGATCTGTAATCATGAGAAATGCTCAGGACATAAATATACTACATCAGTGGCGGATGCACCTTGTCTCTAGGAGGTGGAGAGGCCCCAGTAACCAATTAAATAACTGTTCATAATTCTTGAACTTCAATTAGTAAATGATGGATTTGACTTATTTTAAAAGAAGCTAGGGGCACAAGGTACTAAATTTTGAATGGGAAAAGGGCACTTTGGGGAGCTCACATTCATAAGTGATTGTTTTGAAGTTTCATTAACACGGTATATCATCTAATAATTTGTGTTATTTTGTTATATTTTGCTTTCAAAAGAAATTTAATTATTAATTTAGTTGCATGACTAATTTATTACTTTTCTTATAAGGAAGTATGCGTGAGAGGATTATTTTAATTATTTGTTATTATATTATGAGTGAGCAACAATATTATAATCTAACGGTAAGATACAAAGTTTTTTGGTGCAAAATAAGATCAAATATTAACAATGATAAAATGATAAAATTTGATAGAATAATAAAATATTTTCTTATTAAAGAAAAAAACATGTATACGTAGAAGGTAAATGTAATAATGTATTATTATATTTCTTTTAAATGCTACTAATAAATTTGTTTTTTTACTCTACCCTTTTGTAATAGTGATTTGTGACCCGGTATATTTTTGCCCCTGTAACTAAAGTTTCTGGATTCGTCACTGTACTACACCGATTCTACGAATGAGAAAACTAATAGACGTACAATAAAATATATCATAAGAGGATTGATAAAGTAACATAAAACAAGTATCGTGTTAGTGCTTTGTTTCACTTTTGTAGATGTGTGGTTTTTAATGATATCTTTGCTACTAAAAAACTAAAGACGTTAGTGCTTTGTTTCACTTTAGTAGAGCCTTAAGTTAGGTTCAGTGTCATGTATAATTCTTTTGCCGTTTTTGATGTCCTTTATGTCCTTAAGTCTTAGAAATTAAAGAAGGAATAGAAGATTGAATTAAAATGAAATTAGGTTGGAAGATTGAACACCAATGATAATGATGATAGAATCAAGTATTTTTATTATTACCAAATTGTTTGATTATTAGAGCTATAGATCGCGCTGTAAATCGTCGTCACCATTGAAACGCGCAAACAGAAGACAAATAACATGCTATAAACTATCTCCCGCTACAACGCGCGGGCACCTTACTAGTAATAATAACGACTATTATTATTATCCAAATCATTCTAACAAATGAAACCTTATATATTTATTTTCTTTCAATGTTTAAGGATAGACCTAAAATAAACACACTTCTTTTGGATAAATTCATTTATGTCTATTTTTAATTATAAAATCACTCGCGGTCCGGCACACCATGGTTCACCAAACTTACATTCGAAATTCTTTGACCAATAAAGTTTAACTACAAGTTTTGGATTCAAAGAAACATCGGAATAAATAATACACCTTATTATTTATCACGACGAATGAAAAATGCTATAAATATATATATGCATAATATATATTTATCATAACCTAACAAACGATCAATCAACTTAGAATTCACACTTATCATATGTCTATGAAATCATAAGTGCTATCAAAGCACAAATATTTATTTTAATAAATATTTCAAACGAGTTTTTCAAACATACAAACGGGAATAAATTGTCAAGACTCGACCAGGATCATTGGGTAACTAAAACGTTATCCAATTGAATCAAGACCTAAGCCTTGTTCTACTATTATTGATATTAGGACATGATTTGCTCACAGCTCATATCAGCTACCCGATCATTCACCTTGAAGAGGTGAGTTTCATGGCCCCTTTCTTTTAAGACCGTTTAAATACTATGGGGGAGAAATCATGATCAAACAAATCTTTTTACTTGATATTATGGTACAACTGTTACGCCTTATTGATTATCTGTTCTTTCATACCCCTTCATAGTAATTTCTTATACAACATATTGCTACAAATCCCACCAACAATTGATTTCAATTAGTTCCTGTAACGAAACGATAACTAGTGAATAGATCTATTTGGGTTGACAAACCTGCCCTAATTGGTAGCTCCAATTCTGACTCCACGATAACTGTCACGGGGTACATGTCAGTTATTCCATTCCATTGGTATTTCTTAGGGGAAGTTACCATAGGTGGGTAAATCTGTTAGTGTTTGAAATCAAGGAACAAGTAGATCAATGCAACAGCGAGTAAACCATTATAATATCTTGTATATCATCAACTGATTTACAAATACATTTTTGTAGAGTCTTAAACCTGTGAACTCACCAACATTACGTTGACCTTTTAAACTCATGTATTTCTCAGGTAACTAAGAATCGCTCTTGGTGTGCAAATAGGAAGTCTATCAACTACTAAGGCCTGCATTAGGGATGGAGTCATGGTCACCCCTTTTCTATTTAAATAAATCATGAACACTCGTAATTTCTATCGAAATGTTTTCGTTATAAATTGTAAGACAATGTTATCTTTTATGAAATCCACTGCACTTTGATAACTATTTGGTTTTTCAAACGTAATCAGTTTCTATTTAAATAAATCAGGTTTGCAATCATGTCTCTTTATACTTGTAATCAGTTTCTATTATCAATTTTATTCTCATATATCTTTCCGGTGTATATTAATCAGGCTCAGGCGAACCAGGAGGTCGTCAATGGTACGTTTCTTGTGAACAACCGTTATGCCTCTATATTATTTGATTCTGGTGCCGATCGTAGTTTTGTATCATTAGAGTTTGAGCCTTTACTTGACACACCACGTACTGCACTCGATTATCCATTCACGGTTGAGATCGCGGATGGAAAACCTATTGCTCTTGATTCTATTGTTCGCGGTTGCAAGTTGGATTTCAAGGACCATACCTTCCCTATCGATCTTATTCCAATGCATCTCGGGAGTTTTGACATCATTATTGGTATGGATTGGTTGTCTCACCATCGTGCCGAGCTCGTTTGTTTCGATAAAATTATTCGTATTCCTCGTCCGGGTGGCCAGTTTCTGATTATTCATGGCGATAAACCTTCGTGTGGGCTCAAGCTTATGTCTTGTACAAAGGCCCATAAGTACTTACGCAAGGAGTATCCAGCTTTTCTGGCACATGTTATGGAGGTTCAAGAAAAGGAAAGGGGAATTGAAGACATCCCGATCGTGAGAGACTTTCCGGAAGTTTTTCCCGATGACATTACGGGTCTTCCTCCCGTTCGCCAAGTTGACTTCCGTATCGACCTTGTTCCAGGAGCTACTATGTGCATTGATTATCGTGAGCTTAACAAACTCACCATCAAAAACCGTTATCCTTTGCCTCGTATTGATGACCTCTTCGATCAGCTTCAAGGAGCCACTTGTTTTTCAAAAATCAATCTTCGTTCCGGTTATCATCATCTTCGAGTTGCGGAGGAGGATGTTCACAAAACCGCCTTTCGCACTCGTTATGGCCACTTTGAGTTCACTGTCATGCCTTTTGGGTTGACAAACGCTCCTGCTATATTCATGGACCTCATGAATCGTGTTTGTAAACCCTACCTTGATAAATTCGTTATCGTATTCATTGATGATATCTTGATCTACTCAAAGTCTAAGGCCGAACATGAGACTCACCTACGTCTTATACTTGAACTCCTGAAGAAAGAGCAGCTTTACGCCAAATTCTCCAAGTGTGAAAATTTTGGCTGAAAGAGGTTCAATTTTTGGGACACATTGTTAACGACAAGGGTATTCATGTTGATCCTTTTAAAATTGAGGCCGTTAAGAGTTGGTGTACCCCTACTACACCTACTAAAGTCCGCTCGTTTCTTGGGTTAGCGGGCTATTATAGACGCTTTATTGCTAATTTCTCTCGCATCGCCTTGCCTCTTACTGCCTTGACTCAGAAAAGTCAACCCTTCGAGTGGGGTCCCGCTCAGGAAAGCGCATTCCAAACACTTAAGAAAATGTTGTGTGAAGCTCCTATCTTAACTCTTCCTGACGGGACAGATGATTTTGTGGTCTATTGTGATGCTTCTCATCAAGGCCTCGGTTGCGTTCTCATGCAACGAGGAAAGGTAATCGCATATGGTTCGAGACATCTTAAGAAGCATGAGAAAAATTACACGACGCATGATCTCGAGCTTGGTGCGGTCGTGTTTGCTCTAAAACTCTGGAGGCATTACCTTTACGGTACCGAGTGTGTGGTCTTTACCGATCACAAAAGCCTTCAACATATTTTCAATCAAAGGGATCTTAATATGCGCCAGCGTCGTTGGGTCGAGCTCTTAAACGACTATGATTGTGAGATTCGCTATCATCCCGGAAGGGCAAACGTCGTGGCCGATGCCTTGAGTCGAAAAGAGCATGCCAAACTTATCCTCTTTCAAAGCTCACATCATATGACCAATCTTAAAGCTCGTATTCTTGTGGCTCAACGCACATCGGTCAATGAAGGTAATCTGCATAATGAGTTATCATGTGGCGCAGAACTTCAATTCGTGACCAAGTCGGATGGTCTTATCTATTTCTTGGGCCGTCTCTGGATTCCTGATCGAGACGATCTCCGGGCATTTATCATGGACGAGGCTCACAAATCTCGTTATTCTGTTCATCCTGGTTCGGATAAGATGTATCTTGATCTTCGAAAGCTTTATTGGTGGCCCGGTATGAAGAAAGATATTGCATTCTATGTGGCAAAGTGTCTGACTTGCTTAAAAGTCAAGGCCGAGCACCAGCGACCCTCCGGATTACTCGAGCAGCCGAGAATCCCAGTTTGGAAGTGGGAGGACATTTCAATGGACTTCGTCACGGCACTTCCAAGGACCCCTAGAGGTCACGATAGTATTTGGGTCATTGTCGATCGATTGACCAAATCAGCTCACTTTCTTGCTATCAATGAAAAGGATAAGGCTGATAAGTTGGGAAAACTTTATGTGGACGAGATCGTTAAGCGTCATGGCACTCCTTTGACTATTATTTCTGATCGTGATGGCCGATTTACCTCCCATTTTTGGCAATCACTTCAATCCGCCTTGGGAACTCGTTTGGATCTCAGCACTGCTTACCATCCGCAGACTGATGGTCAGTCTGAGCGCACCATTCAGACTCTCGAGGATATGCTCCGTGCTTGTGTCATCGATTTTGGTGGCAGTTGGGATACTCTTTTACCATTGATTGAGTTCTCTTATAATAACAGCTATCATTCGAGCATTGGCATGGCCCCGTTCAAAGCTCTTTATGGCCGAAAATGTCGGTCACCTATATGTTGGAGCGAGGTCGGTGAAACTCAAATAACCGGTCCCGAACTAATCCAGGAGACTACCGACAAAATCACTCAGATTCGTGATCATCTGCTCGCTGCTAGGAGTCGTCAGAAGAGTTATGCTGATAGACGACGAAAGCCCCTTGAGTTCAAAAAGGGCGACCATGTCCTCTTAAAGGTATCACCTTGGAAAGGCGTCGTTCGATTTGGAAAGAAGGGAAAACTAGCACCTCGATATGTTGGCCCGTTCAAAATCCTTGATAAAATTGGTAGGGTGGCTTATCGACTTGAACTTCCTCCCGAACTTGCCAATGTCCATCCTACATTTCATGTGTCGAATCTTCGAAAGTGTCTGGCTGATGAGAACCTTCATGTTCCACTTGATGATATTCAGATCGACGAGTCTATGCATTTCGTTGAGAAACCGGTTGAGATTATGGATCGATAAATCAAACAACTCAAGCGCAGCCGGATCCCGATCGTCAAGGTTCGTTGGGAGTCTAAACGTGGACCGGAGTTCACTTGGGAGCGTGAGGACCAGATGAAAGCCAAATACCCTCAGTTGTTCGTCCAGTCTTCTTGATTTTAATTTCGGGACGAAATTTCCTAAAGTAGGGGAGACTGTAACATACCGGGTTTTCCGTTTGTCTGATTTTATCCATATTGTAACCCGATCCATTGATTGATAATCGAATTTATGGGTATTGATCGATTTTGATGTTTATTAACCTAATTTCATGTTATTGATCCATTATCATGTTTATTGATCGATTTGATGTTCGATTTGCCTTTAATTTGGATGTTACGCGAACATGTCATCGAATTACGTTCAACTGGGGATTTGATCAATCTAAACGTGTATGACCCTTGTGTGTAATACTAGTTACACACACAAGTGAATACAAGTGAAGGTTGGTGTGAATTCAAGGTCTTGAATGGAAACGGTGAAAGTTCGGTAAATCCCGCGCGATTTCTATTATAACCGGGAGATCACATTTTGAGTTTCGCATATCAATTTTATCATGTTTACGAGTCATATGATCATTTACCATGTCATGAGTCATCACACACTTGATCGGATTGCAAACCGTTGGTGAATTGCTTAAAAACGAGAAAAACGACAAAAACGACAAAACCGACCAAAAATACACTTTTTGTGATAATTTATCAACCGTTAATCATTGAGGGACATATCATATATCAAATTTAGTGGATTAAATGTGGTTGACATGAGGATAAACTTAAAATGTGGAAATTGGGCGAAAACGGGGGTCGAAACGGAGTTAGAACGCGAAAATTGGAGCGAAAACAACGCGTGGGCCAGGCCAGGAAAGCGCGGCGGTACGCGCCACCCCTGGGCCTAGCCCTCGCGTACCGCCCACCGACATGGGCCGAGGAAAACGGGCTTTTGCCCTAAATTGCGCCTATTTAAGCCATTTTTCTCCATTTAGCCTCCATGCTTTCACTCCTAATCACCCTAAAAACCCTAGAACGGCTGTGGCTAACTTAGATCAAGATCCTTGAAGATTTTGGAGCCAAGTTTGGTGTTTTCGAGCCTCGATTAGTGTCGGTTTTCACCTTAAAAGGTTAGAATCTTCAAACCGAACCTCCATCTTCTTGAATCTTTCATCCCCCATCATCAAGATCCAACCTTTATGCCTTTTTAAACCTAGATCTTGCATTCTAAACATAGATCTAGTATTTTTTATACAAAAAGGAATGATTTTTATCAATTTTTATTGATTTTTATGACACTTTTTGTTAAGATCTTGTTAGATCTTTATAGATCTTGCTAGATCTAAGTTAGGGACGTAAAAGATCCTATTTTTTAAACATGATTTGTCATGTAGATTCATCTTAGCAAGTAGATCTAGGTTTCTCTTGATAGAAACATGGCTTTTATGCTAAAAAGGTACACTTTCCTTGATTTTCTTCCATGGATCTTCATGGATCTAAGTTTTACCTCATCAAACTTGTTGGATCTTGGCATGGACACCATTACAATGATAGATCTAGGGTTTGGGATGAAGGAATCATAACCATGGTTATAGATCTAGGACTTCATGAAGTAAAAATGTGATTTTTATGTGTTTTCTTGAATTATCATGTTTAGATCTTGATTAAATGATGCCATAGTTTAACTAGAATATTAGATCTAGGGATTTTGTCATGAAAAATTATGATTTTGGACCTAGATCTAGGGTTATGCCTTGTTTAGGATTAAACCTTAAATGATTAGTTATTTTAATTACAATAACTAGTATATTTTTTTGGGGATTTTGAAAAATAAATCATTTTGAGTAAATCATTGTGCTAGCATTTGAGTTATGTCTTAAAATTTTATTTGGTAATTATATATATCTAGATCAGCCCCAAATTAAATTTTGAAGACTAAATTTGATTTGGTTGATTTTATGGAAAATAAACAAGATTTGAGACGTCGTAAAGTTTTATGGTTAAATAAATAATTATTTTGCTTAACATTTGACCTAGATATAAGTTTGACCACTTGATTCTTTATATTCTCCTATTATTACCTAAATGCTACACTAACGAGTCGCGTATCCGATTGAGTCCGTCGTGTCATGGCTAGTCACACGTTTTATCCGTTCGAATACTTATTTAGTTATTTATCTTTTGTCGGTATTTTCTCCATCACGTTTGATCGTAAAGGTGATCTCCGGGATTGATTCGCGCAGCAATTCTTCGGTTTTACTCCCGACGCTTTAGCTATCATATGAGTTTTCATAGCCCCTTTTTTTACTTAAATGTTTTTGGGGTGCAACATGTATCATGTTATCAAATTTTATTTTCACATGCGTATTCTATGTTCGATGATTACTTGAAACTTGTATGATTGTCTTGATTGTTTGGTTGAACGATGAACGATTGAACGATGAACGATTGAACAATGAACGTAATTATTAACATTAAACATGCCGGGGTTACGATGATAGATCTATTGGCCTGACAAGCCCACTTGGCTTGCCTCGCGTGTGGCGCATTGTGATTGAAAACCTTATTGTCAAGGGTTGGATTACGTTAACTTATCATTTTATCATTAAACATTTTTATCAATTATCATCTCTTTTAACTTGTACGCATGCTTTTGAACGTTGTCACTAAACCTATGAATTCTCACCAACTATTTTTAGTTGACTCTTTTTGTAACATGTTGCAGGTAATGCGGTTTGATTTGGATATCATCACTTTAGGGTTGCATCGGCTTTAGAGAGACCATATTAAATAATGAATCGTTATGTTTAGACTATGTTTTATGTTGATTACCGTTTGTTGTGACTTGGATGCTATGGTTTGTTTATTTGCCATGAAATGGGTAACTATTATGATTGTCGCAACCTAATTTAGTGTTGTGAGCTTCTGGACAATCTTCGCGCCCCTACGTATTCCGCCGTCGGTTGGGGTGTGACAACTATGACCCTATGACGTCACATGCCCACGTAATCGGTAACATTGGGGTGTGACAGATTGGTATTAGAGCCGTGGTTATAGCGAACTAGGTAACAAAAACAAGAAAACCTGGACTATAGCCCGCTCTATGAGACTTCCATTTGCGTACGAGATTCGCTACCAACATCCTGAGGTATACTTATGAAAGTGCGTGTCATAACTCATGTGTAGCCTTAATTCTACTTATATATATAACTGCTTATACTTGCTTTGTTATATATTTGACTATTACTGACATTGTTTTGCCTTGGAACATGTTATCGCAGAGATGGCTTCAGATCAAGTCATCTGCATATCCTCCGAGACAGAGCACTGTGACTCCACGCTTGATTTTCCTCCTTATGCCCCTCTGGACATCCCACCCACTGTTGCTGGAGTTCTACCGACTGGACCTGCTACCGAGGAGCCTACCGAGGCTGCCCCTAGAGCCTACTGAGGCTGCCCCTGGAGCTGCTGCTGCCCCTCTATCTGCCACCGCGATCGTCATAGCCGAGGCCGATTCCGCCATAGCCGAGGCCACCGCACTTCTCACCGCCATCGAGGCCCCTCCCACGTATGAGGACCCGGACATCTCGCCCGGCCATACCAGGGCACACAAGACCTATCGCCGTATCCCTGACGGCGGTAGGCGAGGATACACGCCGCGGAAAAATGCGGGGCTCCCCGAGAAACGCCCTGTCCCATCTGACCATCCAGACCAGCCCGCTCCGAAGCGGAAGCGGATGGCCAAGGCCCCACGCTTTGGATTCCTCCTGGATGTCCTCCAGGACTGGTGCATCAGCGAGGGACTCCCTAGCACTCAGGAGGTCTGAGAGTCCTCCGCTACGGCCGCTGCACGTATGAGTATCCTGCCTCAGACCAGAGAGCTTGTCACCAAGACAGTCCCTCTTTTCGTGGCCCATCTCTGCCGTCATGAGGATAGACTCGACACGATGGAAATCGACGTGGCTGAGGCACCAGGCGCCGAGGACTTGATGGAGGTCGAGATGAGGGTGCTAGAAGTGAAGGAGATGTTGGCCACTACCATGGATGACCTTGACACTATGGTGGAGCAGGTGACTGTAGTTGCACTTTCGCTGTCAACAACTACTTACTGAACGACATTTTAGAACAGCGAGTCACCGGACTAGAGGCTTACGTTGCAGCTAACTAGGCTTACCTCTCTACCATCTTTCAGACCCTAGCTCTTCTAGCACCACCAGGACCCCCAGGAGGACCCTTCTAGACAATATCTCACCCGTGGACGTAGTCCACAAATGTTGGCATACTAACTATACGAATATGTAGCTTTTTACGGGTCTGCATACCCAAACACTGTTTATATTATTTATGGATGATGTTGTCATCTAACTTAGCACTTATGTAACCGATGTTTAATATTTATGCTATTACTACTTGTATGATTGTTTGGTTGTGAAACTATAGCTTCCAAATATGTGTAATAACCTTACTATCCAATATATATATATATATATATATATATATATATATATATATATACACATATATACATACATACTTATTCTAAAGATTCTCTGTAATTATCATTTAGAATCTTTAGAATAGAACATGCCTCCCAGACACAGTGCCAGGACCAACACACCCCCACCAATGATGAACGCCGCCGACATCGAGGCACTAATTACTCAACGAGTTGCCAAAGCAGTCGCCGCTAGCGAAACATAACGAGAACACAATAGGCAGAATAACAACCTACCCCAAGGTAAGACCGTTTACCCAAAACGTTAAGAATATAAAACCGTCCTACGGAAATTATATTCATCATTTCATGACTAACGTTTCAGGACCCCGCGAGTGTTCCTATAAGGACTTCATGAACTGCAAACCCGCAAACTTCAAGGGCACCGAAGGTGCCGTGGGTTTAATCCGGTGGTTCGAGAACGCTGAATCGGTGTTTTGCATTAGTAATTGCCCTGATGGTTACAAGGTCAAATACGCGACCTGCATGTTCATCGATGGCGCGCTAACATGGTGGAACTCTCACGCCGATGCCATGGGGACAGACCTAGCCTATGCGATGACATGGGACGAACTCAAGCAACTCCTAAGAGACGAGTATTGCCCCCGTGAAGAACTTCAGGAGCTGGAAGCCAAATTTTAGGGATTAACTATTAACGGATCTGACGTCACCGGATACAGCAAACGATTTTGCATACTCGCCCATCTCTGCTCGACCATGGTGACGCCTCCATAAAAGAAGATGGAAAGATACATCTAGGGACTTACGTCACACATTCAAGGAAACGTTCTTGCATCCAAGCCAACCACATTTTTTCAGGAAGCCGTGCGCCTAGCACACAGCTTGATCTACCAAGCCACCCGTCAGGGTGTAGCTTTTGCCAAGAAGAATTCCGAAACCAAAACCACCGAAACCAGTGCAGCCACCTAGTTAGGAAATTAGCCCAATAACAAAAGAAAACGAGGATTTTGGAAGGACAGGAGCAATACGTGTCACACCCTTAAAAATCCACATGAGGAGTATAATCGCAAGGCATGTGACAAACTAGGACCTGAGTCATTAGCCATACTAAACCATGCAAGAAAACAAATTTTAACACATGTGGAAACGTAAATAAACATAAGTAAACATATTGCACAAAACACGTGCCCAAACCGTAATGAAAAAAAAAACCTAAAAATGTATTAAATCGAATTTCAGACCCAGATGAGATGCATGCGTCCTAATCGTGCTCCGTAACTAGATACCTGAGTAAACATGCTAAAATGTGTCAACACAAAGGTTGGTGAGTTCAAGGGCTTAAACGAAATGTACGTTCCAGAGTGTGCAGAAATGTAATCACAGTTATACCGTTAGCTAGCTAGGCTGTGTTTCAATACCACTATGCGTTTGCAACCGAAGCGTGACTATTTGTGTTTGTTTCCTTTCCGTCTTGTCTAACACGAACAAGGGCGTTGATTAGGACAAATATTACACTTATTTGACCTCCAGTCAAGTTAGAGCGACTAACTCGGGCGGGGTTTATCAGACCCAGTAGTACTACTCAATACTTCCTCGCTAAAATCCATATATTAACGGTCCGATATGTTAAGGACATTTAAGTGTGTTATGTAAGCACATCAGTGGAAAGAGAATATAACTGAATTACCAGATCTCAATGTTTGTAAGCATGTTTGTATGTATGTTTGTAAGCATGTTTTCTCCCCCAAAGGAGATACTTAAAAAGCAGGGCAGTGAACTCACCTTAGGGTGCTCGGAAAGAGTTTGATATGATGCAGATGATTATCCTACGGATCACCTATATGTATGTAACCGTGTGAGACGACAATGCAAGAACACCTAGACTGACCAACCCAGACCTGACGACACGTTGGTGACTCAATTTACAATTTCGTTGGTTTGTTTGGTTTGATTTTCCAATTATGGAAACTTTTTATTTTAGGAAATTTTCCATATATAGCGGGTTACTGATCATAGCAGGTAAGTGCACATTATACGTTTCTAGCATGCACCTAAGTTGACTGTAAAGCGTTTAACAAGAAGCACATACTGTTTCCCAGTTTAGACATGTTTAGCACAAGGTTTCCTAAAATGGTAATTCTAACTATTTAACTCATTATAATAAACATCTCAAGTATAATTTTTGGATCACATAAGTTTCAAACAAAAACTTTCCAATTAGACAAGTTGGGCACACACACATACATACACTTCAATGATTTAGTGTCATTAACAAGGCTACTAAGACCACCCAATTACCAGACCCTCCACATATAGCTACCTTCTCAAATTTTATTTCCAGCAACATACATGTAATATGATCACATTCCAGAAAGAGTCTCAACTAAAGCTTGGCTCAACATGCTTAAATAAATTAACCTATAATGATGTTTTAGAAAATAGAGCTGTTTACACAATGAACTTGTGGTGGCAGAATGGAGATTGAAACCTCTATAAATTGGAGTGCCACCACCTGGGCTTGAAAGCTAACACTTTATAGTTTGTTCCAGAAAAAGAATCACTCAATTTCGTTAAGAATTGAGTGAGTTATGGCCTCCCGAAATTGACCCAAAAACCTAATAGCAATTAGCTATCCAAAAACGGGTTTCATCTAAGTTTCTATAAAAATTCGCTTGACCATTTAAATGATTTCTATAACTCACGGGGTTATTACCAAACCTTAATATCACCCATATAAATTATAATTGAGGTCCTAATCATTCCAAACACAAAGATCATCATACAACATCCTAACTATAATGTATGTACGTATGTTAGGCACATAACGACACATTAGAGTCCATGACTAATTAATGCTCCTATTAGTTTTCAATATTCACCAATGAATAGAGAGCTTTAAGGTATATGGTCAGACATATTCGACATTCACGAACAATAGTGTATGGTCAGATTCAACATTAGAGTTTGTAGGTTTCCAAGAGTTGCAAAAGTTCGTATACCTCGAGCCGTGAGATAAGAAGGTCCGAGTGTGTGTGTTTATGGGCTGCGACTTCCGCTGATGGTTCCCCTAGTTCGCTGCTACTGCTGGTACTAGAAAGAAGGCTGAGATCGAGAGGGGGAAAGAGGTTGGTCGCCGTGAGGTGTAGAGGAGGAGAAGAGGAGTTGCCGTCAAAAGAGTGAGGGGGGAGAGGAATTGTGGCTGGTCTTAAGGAAATTAGAGGGGGAGGCTCACGTATAATATGGGAGGAGGTTGAGAAGGGGTTAAGAGTTATATTCAACTCTAATTTAAATTAGAGATAAGCTTGCAATTTCTTTTTCTTTTATAAAGTTTCAGAATTCTAATAAAATTATCAAGATCGGAAATAATACAATAATCGATAATTTATAAATTTCATAGTCCAAGTAATCTACAAATTACGTAGGTTGCATGCGTTTTTAGTCGACATCATCAATCCCTAAAGACGCTTGTCCACGTATTTCAATAATATGTAATGCCACATAATAACACGAAGTCATACACTATACAATTTATGTTTTTTTTTTTTTTTTTTTGTTAATATAGTCAACCAACATTCAGGACCGACTTGTGTGAAGTGTTTGTGAATAAAATGACACATCCACTAAACCTAATAGATGTATGAATGCATGTAAGTTTGAAATAACGAATGTTCGTGTTTGTCCGGAATTGCTTGAATTTTATCAGGTGTCACATCATCCATTTGTTGAAGGAATTTTCGTCCCGAAAATTGAATTGAGATCATTGCTCATATACTGGACACGAAGAAGAAAAAACAATTTCAAGTTGTCACAATAAGAACCCTGAAAAGGCCCCTGAAAAGACCACAGAGCTGGTGAAGGTTTATGCTGCTACTACACCCATACAGGAGCCTAGGAAGTCAACCTACACTGGCAACGCACCTTTGTGCAACAAGTGCAAACTTCACCACACTCTCGACTGCGGAAACATCTACTGCTCCCGTTGTAAGGCCAAGGGTCACATCACACGCGATTGCCCAATTCGCTCCTGTTATAACTGCGGTGCTACTGATCACTGGAAGAAAGACTGCCCGAAGATAAGGAACCAGAACGCCAATCAAGCCAGAGGTAGAGCGTTCGTGATCAACGCCGGGGATGCCTGTCGTGACCCCAACACTGTGACGGGTACGTTTCTACTCAATCACCATTTTGCCTCCATATTATTCGATATCGGTGCCGATACAAGCTTCGTGTCTACCAAATGTAGTAAATCATTTGAAAACGCCCCTGTTGCCTTAGACACTAAGTTTACCGTAGAATTAGCAAATGGTGAAATAATAGAAACCGGTAAAATTTACAAGAATTGCTCACTCGAACTTTCGGATCATACTTTCGACATCGACCTAATGCCGGTCGAATTAGGAAGTTTCGACGTAGTCATCGGAATGGATTGGCTATCCTGGAACCACGCATAAATCTTTTTCCATGAGAAGATAGTTCGAATACCCTTAGCAGATGGCAATACTCTTAACATACAAGGTGAAAAGAGTGGAGCCCAACTAAACATCATATCTAGTATGAAGGCGTGAAAATTTCTCCGAAAAGGATGCAATGCCATCTTAGCACACGTCACAGAGAAGAAACCTCAAGAGAGACACATAGAAGACGTGCCATCGGTCCGTGAATTTCCAGAAGTCTTCCCAGAGGATCTACCCGGTTTGCCACCTCTCCGACAAGTAGAATTTCGTATCGACTTGACACCCGGAGCCGCCCTAGTCGCCAGATCCCCATACCGACTCGCACCATCCAAAATGCAGGAATTGGCTAACCAACTTCAAGAGCTACTCGATAAAGGATTTATCCGACCAAGCCACTCCCCTTGGGGTGCACCTGTATTATTCGTAAAGAAGAAAGATGGAACTTTCCGAATGTGCATCGACTACAGAGAATTGAACAAGCTAACAATGAAAAATCGTTATCCATTGCCTAGGATCGATGACTTGTTCGACCAACTTCAAGGATCAAGCTACTACTCCAAAATCGACTTGAGGTCCGGTTACCATCAACTACGCGTACGAGACGAAGACGTATCAAAGACAGCCTTCAGAACACGCTACGCTCACTACGAATTCTTAGTAATGCCATTGGGTTGACCAACGCAGCGGCAATATTCATGGATTTGATGAACCGCGTGTGCAAGCCCTACTTGGACAAGTTCGTTATCGTGTTCATCGACGACATCCTGATTTACTCGCATAATAAGGAGGAACACGAACAACATTTGCGACTTATCCAAGAATTACTTAAGAAGGAGAAACTGTACGCCAAGTTTTCCAAATGCGACTTTTGGATACGCGATGTACATTTCTTGGGCCATGTGATCAATGACAAGGGTATTCATGTGGACCCATCTAAGGTAAAAGCCATCAAGGACTGGAGTGCTCCAATGACTCCATCAGAGATTCGAAAATTTTTGGGTCTCGCCGGCTACTACCGCCGATTCATTGAGAACTTATCCAAGATGGCCCAAACCCTGACCGCGTTGACACAGAAGGACAAGAAGTTTATCTGGAGTACCAAGACCGAAGAAGCCTTCCATTTGCTAAAACAGAAGCTTTGAAATGCCCCAATCCTATCCTTACCCGATGGAATTGAAGACTTTGTAGTATACTGTGATGCTTCGCATCAAGGATTAGGCTGCGTCTTAATGCAAAGAGACAAGGTCATTGCTTACGACTCTCGACAACTCAAGGTTCACATGAAGAACTATACGACCCGCGACTTGGAGCTAGGAGCTGTCGTCTTCGCACTAAAAATCTGGAGACACTACCTCTCCGGAACGCAGTGCACCATATTCACTAATCATAAGAGCCTCTAGCATATCTTTAATCATAAGGAATTGAATATGAGACAGCATCGCTGGATTGAATTGCTTAACGACTACGAGTGTGAGATCCGCTACCACCCAGGTAAGGCCAAAGTTGTGGCTAATGCCTTGAGCCGAAAGGAACGGGTGAAGCCACTTCGAGTGCGAGCCCTAAGTATGACTATTCACTCAAATCTCACCTCACAAGTTCGTAACCTCCAGATCGAAGCCCTCAAGGAAGAGAACTTGAAAGAAGAAGGTCTACGTGAGCAAATGCCTAACATGCTCGAAGGTCAAGGCCGAGTACCAAAAGCCCGCTGGATTGTTAACCCAACCAAAGCTTCCCTAGTGGAAGTGGGAAGAAATATCTATGGATTTCATCACCAAGTTGCCGAAAGCCAGATCGGGATGCGATGTTATTTGGGTAATAGTGGATCGTCTAACGAAATCTGCTCACTTTCTACCAATCAAGGAAACCGATAGCATGGATAGGCGAACCAAGATTTACATGAAGGAAGTCATATCACGACACGGCGTACCCATTTCCATCATTTCCGACCGTGACAACCGCTTCACCACAAACTTCTGGCAATCTCTCCATAAGACTTTGGGTACTCGTCTTGATATGAGTACTGCCTACCATCCCCAGATAGATGGCAAAAGTGAGAGAACCATCCAGACTCCCAAAGACATGTTGCGTGCCTGCGTGATAGATTTTGGACCCAACTGGGATGAACACCTGCCCCTCGCAGAATTCTCCTACAACAACAGCTATCACACAAGCATTCAGGCCGCCCCATTCGAGGCACTTTACGGAAGAAAGTGTCGATCGCAGCTCTGTTGGACTGAAATTGGTGACAGCCAATTGACCGGTCCAGAACTAATCTTCGAAACGACCGAGAAAATATTTCAAGTCAAGAACCGTCTTAAAGACGCTAGAGATCGTCAGAAGAGATATGCCAACAATCGTCGTAAACCGTTGACATTCGAGAAGGGTGACCGCGTCATGCTAAAGGTGTCGCCTTGGAAAGGCGCATCAGATTCGGAAAACGAGGAAAGCTAAATCCTCGATACATCGGTCCCTTCGAGATCATCGAAGCAATTGGCCTAGTTTCTTACAAACTACACCTACCTGTCGAGCTCAGTAATGTTCATAACGTCTTTCACGTCTGCAACCTGAAAAAGTGTTTATCTGATGAAACGCTCGTCGTCCCGCTCGACGAAATTCAAGTCGATGTGACACTCCACTTCGTCGAGGAACCAGTAGAAATCTTAGATCGCGAAGTTAAGAGACTGAAGCATAGCCGCATTCCCAACGTCAAGATACGCTGGAACTCTAGGCGAGGCCCAGAGTACACTTGGGAACGCTAGGACCAGATGCGTCAGAAATACCCCCGCCTATTCGATAAAGTCGCCTCCACCAGTACTCAGAGCTAAACTCCCGGGACAAAATTCTCTCAACTGGGGGAGAATGTGACAACTTGTCTGAAAAATCAGGTCAAACCCTACCCGTTGACTATATTTACATACGTGTATATCTGTGCTTGACTCGAACTAGTAATAACATTAGTAGACACTGTGCACAAAAATGTCCATCCTTGACAAATTCCCATGTTTGTAGAGAAAAACATACCCATGACAAACATAAAGGTTCACCGTGTAATCGGTGGAACTTCAATAATAAAAAATATATAAATATAAAAAGTAACTTTTATATTTCCCCAAACGGTGTCACGAGAAATCACACCGACACCCGACAACATTTAGGCGAATATTTCAATTAAAACTATTACCGGCGTTAATTCGCGAAATATTCAAGCTTAAAAGCAGAGAGAACAAACTATTTATTTCTCACGCGGTTACGTGATCAAATAAAATAAATAAAACCAAAAATCCTAAATAATTAAATTTCGATCAAAAAATAATTATATAACATTATTGTGACCTCGTGGAACAGTTCGGCTTAAAACGCCCATTTACCAAATTGGGCCCGGCCCGGCCCAATGAAGCAAATCAAATAAACCAAGCCCAAAACACGGCCCGACAAGCCAACCGACAACTTTAACCCATAACGTATCACGCCCAGCTAATTTTAGTAATTAACAGGACTAACCGCGTCAAAAACATAGAAAGCCTCGTATACCGGCTCGGCACGAGCCATACCCGGCCCAACCCCCGTTACTCTAAATTTTCGGCCCAAATAAAACCGTCAATTTAGTGGTCATTATTTTATGAATACACTACAATTATAGTTGCGGTTTTTATAAAAATTATAAGGATTAGTGAAACTTTTTATAAAAACTAATACCCTTAATCTTCTAAAATATCTAGTTAACCTAAGTTAATCACCCTAACCCATGGTTAATTAGTTGTCTAACCCTAGTTAGAAAATTAGACATGTGGAGAAAGGACTAAGGGCCATACCCTCTTCTCCACCCACACACACTACCCACATTTCAAAAACCCTCACCTCCCTCACTCCCTCACCATCGACCGGCCATCCTCACCACCACCCTCCACCGTCGGCGATCACGACCACCACCACACCCGCAGCTGCTGCCTTCCACACCCTCAACAGTCATCATCACCATCGTCAACTGCCGCCGCCACCGCCACCGGTTCCGGTCACCGCCAACACTACGACTTGCTCATTGTAAGCTCCTAACCCCATTTCCTTTACATTTTCTACATAAAATGTTGCACCAATGAAATCCCCGAGTCTTGATGATCTAGCTTTCTCTCGGGTTAAAAACCCACATGAAATGATAAGCTTTCATTTTCTTTCTTTGTACATTCCATGGACCAAACTACATTGTGATGCCCTCGGGGCTTAATATTGTCACAATTGTGGGTCTCGAGTTAAAGGAACCGAGTGATGAGCCGAATGGCACACCCGGGAGTATTTACACTCGAGATTGAGACATGAAATGATACTTCTTGTATTTCCTTTGGTTCATAATCGAGAAACCCTAAAATGGGTATAAAACACAAGATGATCATAAGTTATGTTAACTTAAGTTTAATTATATTCAAAGACTCTTAACGATCTGGTAGAAAGAAACCCATCAACAAGACCTTAACTTAACACACGTTTATTTGTTGCTACAACTCATTATGTGTTATTAGATACTTATATTGGTTAAAATCTTGATGGATTGTGTTTGTGGTGAGTAACAAATGAACATAACATGTTCTAGATGAAAATCATGTAATGTGTGGAAACATATTCTAAACTATCGGACTAATGACTTGAAAATGGTAAGAGAACCATGGACAACAAGTGGTGACCAAAGGTCGGACCTATCTCGAGTTTTGGAAAAACAAAGACTAACAAAAGGACTTCTATTTTTTTGAAATAAACGCCTTATGACACATTTTCTCATCTAAATAGTCGACCAAACTTTTGATAAACAACTAGACTAGTTTGGCCCTTTTAATTTACTTAAAGACATAAAAAACCCAATACGGATAATATCGGTTAAAGACTCAGAATTTTTATAATAATAACGACTATTCTTATTATCCAAATCATTCTAAACAAATGAAACCTTTTGTATTTATTTTCTTTCAATGTTTAAGGATAGACCTAAATATAAACACTCTTCTTTTGGATAAATTCATTTATGTCTATTTTTAATTATAAAATCACTCCCGGTCCGGCACACTATGGTTCACCAAACTTACATTCGAAATTCTTGGACCAATAAAGTTCAACTACAAGTTTTGGATTCAAAGAAACGCCGGAATAAATAATACACCTTATTATTTATCACGACGAATGAAAAATGCTATAAATATATATATATGCATAATATATATATATATATATATATCATAACCTAACAAACGATCAATCAACTTAGAACTCACACTTATCATATGTCTATGAAATCATAAGTGCTACCAAAGCACAAATATTTATTTTAATAGATATTTCAAACGGGTTTTCCAAATGTACAAACGGGAATAAATTTTCAAGACTCGACCAGAATCATTGGGTAACTAAAACGTTATCCAATTGAATCAAGACCTAAGACTTGTTCTACTATTATTGATATTAGGACATCAGATGCACACAGCTCGTATCAGCTATCCGATCATTCACCTTGAAGAGGTGAGTTTCACAGCCCATTTCTTTTAAAACTGTTTAAATACTATGGGGGAGATCTTGATCAAACAAATCTTTTTACTTGATATTATGGTACAACTTATTGATTATCTGTTCTTTCATACCCCTTCATAGTAATTTGTTATACAACATATTGCTACAAATCCCACCAACAATTGATTTTAATTAGTTCCTGTAACGAAACGATAACTAGTGAATAGATCTATATGGGTTGACAACCCTGCCTTAATTGGTAGCTCCAATTCTGACTCCAAGGTAACTGTCACGGGGTACATGTCAGTTATTCCATGCCATTGGTATTTCTTTGGGGAAGTTACCATAGGTGGGTAAATCTGATAGTGTTTGAAATCAAGGAATAGGTAGATCAATGCAACGACGAGTAAACCATTATAATATCTTGTATATCATCAAATGAATTAGAAATACATTTTGGTAGAGTCCTAAACATGTGAACTCACCAACATTACGTTGACCTTTTAAACTCATGTATTTCTCAGGTAACTAAGAATCGCTCTCGGTGTGCAAATGGATAGTCTATCAACTACTAGGGCCTGCATTAGGGATGGAGTCATGGTCACCCCTTTTCTATTTAAATAAATCATGAACACTCGTAATTTCTATCGAAATGTTTTCGTTTTAAATTGTAAGACAATGTTATCTTTTATGAAATCCATTGCACTTTGATAACTATTTGGTTTTTCAAACGTAAACGAAACTGATGAAGGTCGTTCCTTGTATCCACGACTAAGATCCCATGATATCACATGCCCACGTAATCGGTAACATCGGGGTGTGACATGTTCATCAGGCGTTTTTGCAGAAAATGAATTCTGACTTGAATGATTTGGAATAGTAAAACTACACTATCTTGATGTATTTTTAGAATTTCCTGAACCATGACTGGCAACAAATGCTGTTGGAGCTGGATTTGATGAATCAAAACCAAATGATTTAGATTTTGCATTGATACTCGCAGATTTTGACCATGATACAACTCAGGATTTTGTAGTTGAGTAGTTGATTTATGTGAAGTCATCATTTCCATTTCTCTCGCATGAAGCTTTCTTGATAAATCATGAAATGATAATGCAAAATACTCTTTGTCATGAGTAAGCAACAACACATAGTTCTCCCACTTTTCTGGTAATGATTCCATCAGTTTCTTTTTCAATTCCTCCTCGGTCTTCTCAATGTTAATCACTTTCCTTTCACTTATTATATGTGAAAATCTTGATACCAGAGCAGTGATGTTTTCTTTCTCATACTGTTAAAAGTTTTCAAATTCTTTATTCAACACTTTTCGTCTACTCTTTTTGTATTGATCATTACCCTCTCATCTTGCAGACAAAGCATCCCATAACTGCTTACTTTTCCGGC
Organism: Deinandra increscens subsp. villosa; assembly: GCA_039602395.1. NCBI lineage: Eukaryota > Viridiplantae > Streptophyta > Magnoliopsida > Asterales > Asteraceae > Deinandra > Deinandra increscens. Next base: position 96,387,122 of record JBCNJP010000027.1, read on the forward strand.
AAGTACTAAACTGATGTATCAATTCTATAGGTAAAGCCATCGTAAGATAACCATACACCTTTTGCTGAAGCTCATAGCTTTTTCTTTCAGCAGCATCAAAATTGTGAATTTCTTTAAAATCTCCTTGATCGGTTGGATGCATGTAGAGCTTCAGAATTGGAATCCATAAATCGATATCATTTGTGTTAATGTAAGCAGAAAATCTTTGCTTCCAATAGTGGTAATCTTCCAATTTCAGCAACTTGGGAACTTTCTGGCTTGTTCCAATTTCGTTATCAAAGTTAAGCATAGATTGCACCGTGTTTTGCATGACCACAAACGCTTGAAAATCATACATCTTGTATTAAACTTTCGATATCTAAAACTTCGGATGCAAAAATGGAGGTCTTAGAAACGGATTTTGGGGGTCAAACCGGAGGGTATTAGCCGTTAGACGAGTAAAAGTGTAGATCTAATCAAGACGGTCATTTTGGCTAGTATTAGCTTCCGTACCTATTAACGGAACTCAAGTTACGTCAGTTTTAGTGAACACTACTTTTCTGTCAGCGTACCAAAACCACTCTCAGCGTACCAAACCATTGACCAACGTACCAAAGCTTTGACCGGACCAAACTCTTCAGCGTACCAACTTAGTAGCGTACCAGTGAATGATAACGTACCAAACTTAGTACGGCGTAACTGCTCCGGACTAACGATGAAGATTGCCTTGCGAACCAATCAGCGGACCAAATGGTACGGCGTAACTGCTCCAGACCAACGATGAAGATTGCCTAGCGTACCAGCAGCGTACTAGTCAGCGTACCAACAGTTCATCCAGCGTACCACGACATTTAACCGGCGTACCAACACTATTTCAACTGAATTTTGAGAATTTGGACGTTTTGGACTGTAATTTGCAGCAATAGGCAACAAAAACACACTAGGAACGTTTTAAAATGAAGTTTGACATCAGAATCACTCGGAATTGAAGAAAATTGATGAAAAACCAATGAAACCCAAACTTTCTCTCACAAGAAATCCAAAAATTTATTAAAACACAGAAGTAGAGCAACCTGGATTGCTCTGATACCACTTGTAAGGACATGGAATGATCTTACTACTGCGTGAATCAATCAATCTAGTGAACACGAGAATGTAAATAAGAGATTTCTTATTGAATCACACAAGATTACAAAGAACTCTCTCTGGTTTCTCTCTATAGAACACACACAGAAAGGTGTAGAATGACTCAGAGTATAAAGCTCTCATTCTAACACAAAGTATTTATAGGTGCAACATACAAGTTGGCGTACCATGTGGCAGACCAATTGGTACGGCGGATGAGCTGGTACGGCCCTTGGTATGTTGATACTCAGACTCACTAGCACATGCTAACTTAGATACAATACATGAGACACTCTATAGCATAGGAATATGCTCTAACAAATTGACTTGAACCTTTAACAAAGAAATATGTCGTGCTTGATCATCTCTGGGAATTTCAGGGTTTGGATCTAAAGAAGATGGATTTGTTATTGTTGTTGTAGCAGATGTGACAATCGAAGGAGTTCTAAAACGTATTCTTTGAACCAGAATGTTTGATTGAATTGTAGTAGTGGCAGGAGCAGTAGTCGAGATTTGAGTCAATGCAAAATCAACATGGACAGATTTGTAACAGGAGCAGAAGACTTTGTCACTTTTAGCTTCTTGCTAGATGTACTTCCAAGAAGCTCTACCTTGATCAGTAACAGTTTATTGAGACCTTACCATCATCTTAGGTCTAGAAATTTTCTATGTAGCTTTCCCATTAGTACTTTGTTGCATTGGAGATTTTCCCCTCTTAGAAGTATCAGCCCTTGAACTAGATTAACCTTGTGGAGGTACATATACAGGATCAGTTTCAGTTTCTGAATCCTCAGGCTGAGTTGCTCTTTGTTGATATTTGGAAGTATCATTGCCTTTCGATCTTAAATAAGCAAGGTGTTTTCCTGAACCTTTCTTCACGATTACACCTATACTATTTTCAGTAATTGTGACAAGGTCATTATCAGAGTCAGATTCAGTGTCAGAAGAATTAGAATTATCATCTTCATCAGATTTTTCAGCTTCAGAATCACTCATAAGATCATCATCTTGAACATTCACATGTATGTTCTCATCTCCACCAAGTTGAACAAAACCAGCCTCAATTACAGGATCTGGTATCACTGGTTCTTGATTAATCAAGTGTTGATTCACATGTTCATGGTTTTCAGGTTCTAAATTTTGTTGTTCTTGGTTTTGTAGGTTGCCCTTGGTTCTGTGGATCTTGCACATTCACTGCACCATCATCAACTCTTTCACCATCAGACCTATACTCTAACTCATCATTAGAACTATCATCATGCCTCGGAGCACCATTTTCAGGAGTAACATAAGCTGCATTGGCAAGATGACCAATCAGTTGCTTTGCAGGCGGAGCAATGTTAGCACCTTTTCTTTTCTGATAAATTGGCAGTTTAGTTTCCTCACAGTAGTCTCATTCATATGTTTTAGTGCCATTGCAAATGTTGGACTTTTGGGAAACCAGGATGCAAATCATCAAGAATCATTTGCACAAATCTGGGATACATTAAAACCTTCTTCTGCTTCGTTGTAATATTTTCCTTCATGTACGAGAATTACCAGCCAGAATAATTAAACGACCTGTTCAACACTAAGCCAGTGAAAGCAGATAGAATTTTCAAATTAGCTTCGTCATACCCAGACAACCTATTTCCAAAACATCTGATAATTACATGAAGTAGATACTTCTTTGGCGGACAGACATTGGACTTTAGCAACCACTTAGCATACAAATTGCCATCATATTTAATTCTTCTCATCAAACCAAACACATCTCCTAAGGAAATTCAATCACATCTGTTGCTTAATCATTCAATCTCAGAACTCAGGGAACATCTTCTTCAGTAACAACAACATCTGTTTCATTAACTCTAGCTCGAATTACCGACGGAGTAACAAAGCAATCCACTTGAGCTGTATTCCAGAAAGTACCAGCATATCTTGGTACGGAACACATTAATGTGTTGCAGTTAAGTAAATCGGAGATCATTGTAAAAACTCAAAGATATTCTCGAGATATGCTCTCCATTCTGCAGACGCTCCCAGATACGCGTAGATATTGTGATTAAAATACGATGGTAAAAATCACGATTTCTGAAAAGTCATAAAAGCCATTACGATTAAATTTTCAATGTACAATAGAAACTGTAAATGGTACATCCCAATTTGGTCACAAACACTTGAACAAACAACTTTGACAATTTTGAAAACATAGCGAACCATTTTAAAGCTGGCGAACCATTTTAAAGCTGGCGAACCATTTTAAAATGAGCGAACCATTGACCAAACCAAAAATATAGCCGAAACCAATAAGATCAAGCGGACCAATGGTTGGTTGACCAAACCTTCAGCGGACCATTTGAACCAGCGGACCAATGCTTCTGGTGCGAACCATTGGTTCGGTGGTGTGAAAGAAACCGAACAGACTATCGACCACAATTAAAATTGGACACCCGATTAATGAAATCCAAACCCATAGATCGATTCTAGATTTAAAACTGACAACGGTTTTCGTGACCGTTATACAAGTACCTAAACTACCTGTAGTATGGAAAGCTAACGGTTATCGAACCAAGGGAATATGTGGATTCTAACTAGTTGACTATAACTACCGATTAACTACTAAATTAATCTAATTTGCCTCTTTGGCTATTTTTTTCTTGGAATTGAGGATTAAACTAACAATGCAACTAAATTGCTAGTTAACTAAATTTACTAAATCTAAGACTTGATTAGACTGAAACTCTTATGAGATGGAAATAACTACTTCTGGATCCTGATCTCCTACCTTTCTGGTTAAAATCACTTGAATGCTAATACTACATAGACATAGTCCTAAAGTGTGTTGCTTTATTCCTACCGCAAGGAAAGGCTGAAATATGATAGTCTACCACTAAAACCCTAGTTTACTAGTAAGTTAAATGGGTTTAGCATGCGGGTTATCTATAGTTGCAAGAAAATCCGAAACAACTAGCAGACAACTAATTAAAGACAGAAATATTCACAGATTAATCACCAAAAGCAGTTATGATGAAATTAGCCGGGCATGGTTAATGATGAAAGCATGATTGTAACTAAGAATTGCATAAAAACAATTACCGAATGATTGAAAATACTCCAAGAATCTCTAAAGAAGCTTCCAAAGTCGTAACAATAGTGTTGTAGTCGTACCAAGTGCAGAATAAGAAACTAAAAACTTAACACGAAAGTTTAAATAGCGAAACCCTAACTTTTTCTGCCGGCTCAATCGGGGCGTACCACCCTAAAGGCTTATAACTCTGGGCGTACCGCCCGAGTTTCCAAATCCGGAAAATCTTCTAACAATCAGGATGTACCGCCTGATCTTCATCAAATCTGGGCATACCGCCCAGGTCTTCTTTTCTGGAATTTTTCTTCATTTTCTTCTTTCTTGCTCGTTTTCCGACCTTGGTACCGATCAACTTCAATATTCTTGATAATTCCTCAGGATTCAACACTTTAGCTCTATGTACCTTGTAACATAAAACACCAGGAAATGTAATGCAATCCAACCAATTGTGTTAATATAAGTAGAAAATTAATAACATTAATGCATGACACTTTGGACTAACATCACATCCCCACACTTGACTTTTTCCATCTCGGAAAAACTACAACGGGATGATAGCCAGGAAACTAACTCAAACCAGTACGTATTCGAACAGATTTAATTTAATTCACATGTACAAAATCTGATTGCAATCATCGGTATTTCAATCCGACTAAACCCAACAGCCGATTCATTGGGCCCAAAATAGCATCAATTAATTAATTTTTTTTCCTTTTATTTCACTACCATATCAATCTTCCCAATGTTTCCAGCACTTAGAAAGCTATATTTCTACCTGATCCCGTCTCAAAGCTTCAAGGTAAAGGTTTCAACCGTGTAGATTGATCTACCACCCTAAACCGTGTAGATTGACCTTAATGATGGCATAATGTCTAGACCCAGAATCTCACCAGAGGCACTATCAGAGAATCACTATCCCCCTTTCTAGTACATTGGGTGTTGACTCGAAACCTCATCCATAGACGCATCAAACGAACTTGTAACCTAGAGGTAGCACGTAGATTATTGTCCCTTTCATTGCTATCTATTTATTTATTTACTTAATTAACTACTAACTACACAAACAAAGCTCAAAGGTGGAAATATAGGGATGATGGGGCGCCACTATTTCTCAGACTTGCTTTCGCAAAAAGATCATAATGTGCCGAGTTATTTCCAAGATATACGACTATTTAGGCTAAAGTGGTCCTCTCGTCTTAATTTTGGCAGCATCAGCATCCCTAATTACTCCTAAGATGGAACCCACTATGCCTTCATGATTTGATTTCGATTAAGCACAATTATTAGCATGCTAAAGGATAATTAAGCACTAATAAACCAGCTGGGCCTACCAATGCATCACAAATCAGAAATGTATTTAATTACAAAAATCACAAATTTTATTAATTCGTTTGAAAATTAGCTCCCAACTGTACTATCATTTCCCGTGTACTTGCAAATAATTCTCGAGACATTTTCCAACACTAGAACTATAAAACAACTAAAAATGAAAAATCTTTTTGGATTTTAATATTCTTTAATTTTTTGGATTTTTTATTTTTCAAAACTAAAGCAAAACCACCTACAAATTTAAAACTAACGTCCTGTGCCCCCCCCCCCCCCCCACACACTTGAGTTCAACATTGCCCTCAATGTGATAAAAAGAAACACGCACATAACGAATATACAGACACGAATGATAAAAATAAAGATAAAATAAGATATAAATAAAGTTTGACGATAAATAAAAATGAAAATAAAATACACAAGTTGGAATAGACTTCCCTGATATAAACATGAAAGCTCCTCGAAAGTCATGCCCAACGCCTCCTCATGCTAGATCGTGAATTCCAGAAATCGGACGATAGAAGTAATGCATGAACTTCCATCTCATAATTTTTCTACCAACATAAACGATCATCATACCAGATATATCAAAATAAAAGCACAACCACCCAACCAGTTACCCCGTATGGAATCCCCGAATATAGTATAGTATAATATAATACAGAACATGATAATATGAAAACAAAATAACCAAAAAGTACAGGCAATCAGAAAATAATCCTATCAGATGTGGCAGTGATATCAGCATCTACGTAGCCTCCTCAGCATCATCATCATCTTCTCCAGCACCTGACCCACTCGCTCCAACAACATCCCCAGCATCAGTCCCACTATCCATCTCCTCATCATCACCCTCAGCTCCAACCTCCTCATCCTCGGGCTTTTTGAAAAACTCGGGTACCTCGATCCCCTGTTGTGTCATGGTATACCTCACCGCTTTCTCAATCCTATCAGCCCTCACATCTATATAATCCATCAAACACTCCTGCAACGACTCCAAAGTAACCTGCCAGCCCTCGGCTGCCTGACTGGTCTCGGTCTCAAAGGCCTCTCCACCTGATGTGCAATCCTACGTCTCCTAATAGTGTGTGCTCCCTCAGCGCCCGACACCACAACCTCTCTCACCGGCTCCTAATGCGGGGGATCAGTCATAGTCACCATAGTAGCTAACCTCATATCACCTAACTCATAATGTGACGTCTTAGCACCCAAAGTCAAATGTGTCTCCAAGTACCTATCAAACACTCCTAGTCTCCTCGCTAACCTGGTCACATATGGACACATACTCAAAATGTGCACCAACCCCTGACGTCCTCCTCCTCGCAAATGATGAAATCAATATATCCACAACGTTGAGGTCATGACCCTCAAGAATCGCTCGTAGCACTGCCAGATGATGACCCTCAAGAATCAACCTCCGCCTACGCGTAATACATAGTCAACACTGCAAACTGCAGAACACTGCAAACTGCAGAACACTGCAAACTGCAGGATACTCATCTCATGAATCACTCTACCAAAAGAAAATGACAACACGTTCCCATCAGTAAACTTCCCCTGGACCCACTCTAAATGTAGCAAGAAACTCAACCGTCAGCTCCACATACTGGTGCTCAGCACACGCCAACACCATCCTCCATCTCTCAGTAAGCATACCCTCCAACCTCTCTCTCTGCCCAAGCCTACCAATCATGTACCAGTTGATAGTCCTATGATGCAACAAAGGCATCTCGATAAACCACCTCGCCTGCTCATCTTCATGTGTGCCTCATGCGAACTTCAGCAACGAATGATGCAAGTGGTCTCTCCTCGCAACAGGAGGCAGTGGAATCGCAACATCGGGTAGAACCTCAGGCCCCTAGTAGTTGATACGGCACCTCCTGAACTGAGGCACAGACTGAACTGGATCCAGAGTGCCCTTCTTCCTTTTCTTCGGCCCCCGCTTGCCGGTACTAGTCACCGGACGTTTCGACATCCTGATTCACACAAGTTAGTACACAAATAGATTAATAATCAGAATAATCGGACTCGCCTGCAACTGATTTCCAATTAAAACTAACAAACACTATTTTGGTATTTTGCTGAATTTTTAATTTTTTTTGGTATTTTAAAAAAATTAAAGAAAACAAAATAAAAACTAACTAAAAATTAAACTAAAAAAACAAAATAAAAATGGATTTTAATGAGGATTTTTGAAAATCTGTCATTTTAGCCCAGGGGAGTACCGCCCAAAAATGAACCAACTTGGGGCGCTACGCCGCCCAAACCAATTACCAAGCCCTAATTTTGATTTAGGAGTACCGCCCTAAATTATGAACCCCGGGCGGTACGCTGCCTAATTTGAATTCCAGAACCGAAATCGGACCTCATCGATCAATCACACACTCAAATTAACCTCCTCCTGTAAAACCACTGGACGATCTTACTACTGCATGATTTGGTAATCAGAGAAACACAAACGAGTAAATAAAGCTTTGCTTTATTGATTTCACTATGAGATACAATGTAGGAATGACAGAACTAACTAGACTCTCTCTAACACGAACTATTCATAGTCACTAACATACTAACCGGCGTACCACCCACGGACCATTTGGTACGCACGTACCATCTGGTACATCTGACCAACTGGTACGGCCAATTGACTATCTTGACTCACACAGACGCTCTAGATTATATACAATACACGAGACACACGTAGCATAGAATATGCTCTAAGACATCCTCACTAATCAATCAGTCCTATATCTTATACGAAGAATGCAAAGCTAAAAAGTAACCGAAATCTAACTAGCATACAAGAAATTATATCTAATTTATCACACCCAACACATTTGGCGGCGAGTAGTGGCTACGAAAAACAGCAGTGCTGCAATTCTTGGATGTGGTGAGTCTCTGTTGTAAGTGATGATGATGATGATCGATGGCAGTCATGGTGATGGTATAGTGGTGATATATGGGTTACGGAGATAAGAACGTGGTTATGGTGGTGTGTATTTTAAGAGCCCGACTTGCTATAAGATCTTTATTTTTTTTTTGGGGTTTCAAAATCAGGTGTACCGGCCTATGTTTAAGAGATAAGGGCGTACTGCCCCAAAATTAAGAACCGTAAATCATTTTAAAATATTTAGGGCGTAGCACCCTGATGTTCACAATATCTGGGTGTACCGCCCATCCTCATTTTTGACAGAAAGTTTAGAAAATTTTGGGGACTTGGAATTTTTTCTATGTCTGGAAAAACACTTTGCACCACTGAACATTTCTACTGCAAAAATTTTGATAAAATGTACCTGGAATGCAGTATATGGCATATTTGCACTCCTGAGCTTCCCGATTTCCTGAAAACAAACCAAAAACGTAAAATCTAACAAAAACTACAAAGACACACCAAAATTAAAAGGAAAACAAACCCTTGGATTGCCTCCCAGTTAGCGCTTAGTTTTTAAGGTCTCCGGCCAGACTGTACTTCCCTTTTCACGTTTCACTGTTTTCAAGTGCGGGCGCCAAGAAATACTCATCTTTGTCTATTTGCCCATGAATGTCCGCCGAATCCAAATACGGTTTCAATCCATGCCCATTTACTACCAGCCTTGGCTCCCACTGCGGAGGATCAGTCATAGTCACCATAGTTCTTCATATTGGTCTTGTAAGCCGATGCACATTCATATGCCTCATCACGTAATTCTTCCAATTCTCCTAGTTGCAACTTCCTTTACCTGCATCAACTCAAGTTAACTTCTTTAACAACCCATAATGCTCGATGAGCTAACTCAATAGGTAAATGACAACCCTTTACAGAGACCAACCGATATGGAGTGGTTCCAATAAGTGTTTTAAAGGCGGTGCAATACGGGCTAAGGCATTATTCAATTTGGTTGACCAATTAGAAGATAGGGGGTTGCAATCCACTTGTCTGCTTGTTTGCAGAAGATAGGGGGTTGCAATCCGGTGGTCTATGACGTTTTGTTTGAGCAATTTGCCAAATTGAAAGTTTTTGAAGTGAGATCCCCCATCACTAATGATCACCCGAGGGATTTCAAATCTAGTAAAAATATGTTGTAGGATAAACTTAAAAATGACACCGTGGTCATTGGTCTTAGTGGCAATGGCTTCTATCCATTTCGACACATAATCTACGGCCACTAAAATGTAAACAAAACCATTAGAACTAGGAAAATGGCCCATAAAATCGATGCCCAAACATCAAAAATCTCAACAACCAAAATTGGTTGTAATGGCATCTCGTTACGCTTGCTGATGGTTCCCATCTGTTGACATCTCAAACAGTTTCATGCAAACTAAGAAGAATCCTTAAAAATGGTAGGCTAAAACAATCAGGATGATAAAACCTGGTAACCCGTCTTTTGCCAACTAAAGTGACCTCCACACGCCGATGCATGCACCAAACTCAAAAATACTTGCACCTCCGACTCAGGTACACATCATTGGATTATTTGATCCGATCCTACCTTGAACAAATTCAGCTCATCCCAGATGTATTCGCTTGCTTGAGACTTCAAATGTAACTTACGTCTCTTAGTCCAATGTTTTGGAATTTTACATGTAGCCAAATAACTAACATTGTTAGCATACCAAGGTAAATTATTAGATACATTAAGTAAATGCTCATCCGGAAATATCTCATTAATCCTGAGATCATCATCTTCAGCTCAATGTGGGGCAATCTGGACAGATGGTCCGCCACCACATTCTCACTTCCCTTCTTGTCTCTAAATTCCAAATTGAATTCCTACAACAATAGGATCCACCGAATCAACCTCGGCTTGGCATCCTTCTTTGCCATCAAATACCGGACCACGCTATGGTCCTAGTAAACTACCACTTTGCTCCCCATGATGTAGGACCTAAATTTATCTAAAGCAAACAAAGCTGCAAGTAATTCTTTCTCAGTAGTAGTATAATTCAATTGATCTCCATCTAAAGTTTTACTTGCATAATAGATCACTACCGGTTTCTTATCTACCCGTTGACCCAAACCGCCCCAACCGCAAAATTAGACGCATCACACATAAATTCTAAAGGCGCGGACCAATCGAGTGGTTGTAAAACTGGTGCTTCAATTAATTTATTTTTCAAAGTGTTAAAAGAATTCAAGCACTCATCATTAAACTCAAAAACTTCATCTTTTAGCAACAATTTGCAAAGAGGTTTGGTAATTTTACTGAAATCTTTTATAAATCTCATATAGAAACCGACATGTCCCAAAAATGCCCTTACACCCTTAACATTCGTGGGAGGAGGTAAAGTTGAAATCACCTTAATTTTTTCCTGATCAACCTCAATCCCATAACTCGACAGCACGTGTCCCAACCCGATCCCCTCTTTAACCATAAAATGGCTCTTTTCCCAACTCGACACCAAATTAGTTTCTATGCAACGTTCTAAGACTCGGGTTAGTTGGTTCAAACATGACTCAAAAGATGTGCCAAATATCGAAAAATCGTCCATAAAGATTTCGAGTGATGAAAATGCCTGAGCGTGTGGATCTTCTACTTAGTCGTAATGAAATCAATGTAAACGAGTAAAAGACAGAGAGTAAATACAAATGACTTGTATTAATCACAGAGATGACCACAAAGTACACAGAGAAGATATGACTCCAAAAGCTTCTGAATTCTACACAAGATAACATATTTATACTAAGCTAAACCCGCTGGTCCGAACTTGAGGTTCAGCCCAACGTTCGGCCATGTCCAAACTCCAGGTTTGGCCTGAGTTCGGACCTCAGCAATCTTGTGTGATTCGTCTTGTATTCGATACTTCACATGACGATCAGGACCATGTATCAACAAACTCCCCCTCGGCATGTGCAGTATCATCTCCTCCATTAAACTTGTATCTTGTATCTTCAATCAAACTCTTCCTCGACCTTGATTGCATCGTGTATAATCTTTTTATCAACAATCTTCAGAAGACTTGAAGTTGTGATGTTTTCTTCCCACTTAGAAACCTGCCAACATAAATAATCTTGGTGCAAATGTCTCTTCGAGACTCCAAGATATTTTGATTTTGGAAATTGATATTGTATTTCGTGTTGATAAGTCGAAAACAAAATAAAAAAAATCTTTTTGGCTTTAAGAAATTTTATATCAAAACACACTTAAAATCTTTTTGGTTTTTCTGATAAGAAAGGTAAATGCATTACAGAATCAGACACTATTTTTGTCTTTCGTGAGAAAGATCACAACTTGGGATCATATTGGTCATAACATGTTGAACTACATTTCAATTTCAATTATTGAATCACATAAGCCATGTCGATTGCAGATATAATTTGTCCAACTTAAACTCTGGCACAATCATACTCATAACATCTGGATATATTAAGATATTGATTAGATTTGCATTGACCAGTGTACCCCATACTATCAGACATACTCAGATATGCTTTTGCTTATCACATTTTGTGATTTCATTTGTGATTTTAATCACATAATGATACCATGATAGAATCAACTGTGTTCCATGCAAAAAGAAATAAGAACGTTAAATCATCTACCTTAAGGTCGATCTTTCGATACGCAGATAAGGCCTCGGATCTAACAAAATAAGAAAATAAAACAAGTTGAAGTTGTATAACTCAACAACAATCAGGTCCGTACTCCCATACACGCAGAGAAAGTCCGATGAGTTATACGAAACACCAAAGAAAATAAAGCAGAACGTCAAACGAACAACGATCAGGTCGGTCTTTCGACACGCAAAGAAAGTCCGATCATTTGACAAAATAAAAAAAATCAAACAAGTTTAAATCTTTGCAAAATGAACACATGTATACACAGTGACTTCTTTTTTTTATTTTTCACATAACCTTTTCTTGATATATCATGAGATACGCATCAAAATGTTGTCCACTAGGTCAAGCATTAGATTTAATGTATATCACATTTGTATACTTTCTGATTTGCCGAGCCAACCTTGCACATCGATCAAATGGTCTTATGGCTGTTTCATCTACTTTATCCATGAGTCAGACAATATCAGCCAATGTACCATCATTTCCCAATCATGTCGGATACAATTTCTCATGTTTCAATGTTTTTGGCTTTTTGCATTTTTCAATATTTTTGTCTTTTTCAAATTTCTCCCCCTAAAAATGACAACTCTATTTATAGATTTTCATTTTTACTATTTGAAAAACAACACACTATTTTTGTATTTTTGCAAAAACAAACTCCCCCTCAGAATGAGACGGAGTGAAAACCGAAGGAAAAATTGATCAACCAACATAAATACTCTCAGTTTAGCATTTTGAAAACAAATTTTGATTTTGAAATTCAGTTTAAGTTAGCATAGACATTTCACAATCAGCAATTTTCCAATCACCAAAAGGTCTTCCTGAAACACCTGCTGGACACCAAATAAATCATTAGTTGCTCTGGGATCGACCCGATTAAACAACGTCGGGTCGTCCGGTGTCTTCCACAAAGTCATCGTTGGTCTCGGAAACAACTTTCGGTTTCCAAATTTGTAAAAGTTTTAATTTTTGATTGGAACCTGTATCAGATTCAACCGACGTACTTGGTTTAGACCAAGACGATTTACAGATTGACTTAATCGTTGGAGACCATGGTTCATCAAAGATTTGACCTTTGTTATCTACATATTTTGCAGTTTTGTGGATATATGCAGTCGTCGGACAATCAGCAGCTAGATGTCCCGTTTGACGACATACATAACAAAGTCGTTCCCAAAAAATGCTTGAAAATTGTTTTGACTTTGAAAAACCAAATGAATGTTCAGAATCAAAGTTATCAAAGAAACCATCAGAAGAATCATACCTAGGAGATGGACTCCTTGAAGATGAAGATCTTCCAGAAGAATAAGAAATTCTTTCTGAGAGGGTGATTTCTTTGCAACCTTTGCTTTAGAAACCTTCTCAGCCTGCACTGGTTTCTTAGCTTGAACAGGTTCTTCCGTGACAACAAAACCCAAACCTTTGTGCTTTGAACCTGAAACTGTTGAAGAACTTGAGAAAGAACCAGAAGCATATCTTGCCTTAGCTTCACTAGTAAATTTGGCTTTGATATCTTTCAGCTTGTTCTTCTCAATTAACCTTTTTTCTTCTTCGGTTGTAGATGAAGAACTTGACACAACCTTATCAAAAACTTTTTCATTCTCCAACATGACAGATTTGGAAACAAATTTTGGAGCTTCACCCAAAGATTTTTTCTTCTTCTTAGATTTAGACTTGTTCTTCTTGGGTGGAGATGCAAATTTTGAGTAATCATACCTTTCAGCCTTAGGATCAAACGGAGCAGAAGTAACTTCAATTAAATCCACTCGTTGAGGAACCGAGTGAATATCCTCTTTCTGAGAACTTTCTGAGAACTTTCTGAGAACTTTCTGAACTATGATCCTGTTTGTATAAGAAATTTAACAATGTCGGAGACAAATTGCAATTCTTCACTTGCCTTTTTAACTCCAAAATCTCCAATTTCAAATCATTAATCTTCTGTTGTCCCGCAAACACCTCTTGTTGTGACTTGATGAATTTTGCATTGAGATCATCATATTCATAAGTTTGTAACTTTCGAATCTCACATTCAGCATATAATTCCTCAAGCACATTTTCCCTCTTTTGCTTGTAAATCTCAACATCCTTAGTTAAACCTCATTCATGTCTCTGTAAAGAACATTCTCATCTTGAAGCATAGATATTTTATTTTGCAGCTTCTCAACAGTAACAGCAGTTGTAGCAATAAGTGCAGTAGCTTCCTCATACTTTTGCTAAACTGGATAAGTTTTCTCAAATAAATTCTCAAAATCTTGAGCTGCATCTAAAGCTTCAGCTTTAGCTTTTTCACATTCTTCAGCCAATTGAGACTTTTCCTTCAAGATATCCTCATGAACATGAACTAACTCATAATACTTCTTTTGAAAATCTTCTACCTCTTTCTTGAGCACCACAATCTCTTCAGTTGATAGTTGACAACGTTGTTCAAAACTGGCAACTGTCTGGAGCAGCTTCTTACATTTAAGACATTCAAACTCGTCAACTTTTGAACTTGTAGAAACTTTAGGTAACTCTTCTTGAACTAAAGATACACTTGAAGAAGAATCAGACTCTGTTAAAAAACTGTCATCATCAGCATGTTGAACAGTTATAACAATTGAGATTGGAGTATGATTCTTTTTAGCTGCTGAATCTGCATTCCAAGCAAATTCATTTGAATGAACAAATGTATTAGTCCAATCATGAGCAAGAGTAGCAGATTTCTGCTCAACCTTTTCAGCTTCATTTGATGGATGAAAAACTAAATGTGCATGCTGACCAGTCTTCAATTTACTTTTCGTAGAACTTGGACATTCTCGAGCAAAGTGACCATAAACTGAACACTTATAACATTTCACCTTAGACTTGTCCAATCCAATCTTCCCTTCCTGGTTCAGTCTTTTCTTACCAGTTCGATTGAAGAATTTCTTTGTTCTACGAACCAACATCGCATATTGCCAATTTAAATCCATTTCCTCCAAATGATCGTAATCAATCTGATCGTAATCTTCATTTGCTAACTCAGCATTACTCACAGCACCAGTGATAACACCAAAATATGAAGATACTAATGCAGACATCAACGCATTATAATCATCGACAGTTTGAACAGACAATGCACTTTGAGTCGAAGAACTTGGAATTCACACAGTACAACAGCAGAAGAGTAACTTGGAATTTCAGATTTACCTGCCAGAAATGCTGTAAGAGGAGCAGAACTAAGAATATTAGACTTTCCAGCATTCATTGTAGAATCATTTTCACCATGATACACCGCAGGATTCTGAATTTGTGTAGGAAGTGATTTGTTCACCATTAACTCCATATATCTAGCCTGAATTCTTTGAACTAAATCATTGAAAGACAATCTTGAAAAATCCTTGTCGTGAGTAATCATCACATAATTCTCCCATTTTTCAGGCAAAGCTTCCAAGATCTTTTCTTTCATATAAGCTTCTTCTTTAGTAAGATTCACCAAACACACTTCACTCATCAAATGAGCAAATCTTGCAATCAGATTGGGAATCGTTTCATTTTGATAATGCTTAAAACTATCAAACTCTTTCTTCAAAACTTTCTGCCGACTTTTCTTGTATTGGTCATTGCCTTCACATCGTTTTTCCAACGCATCCCATAAACTTTTTGATGTGTAGTTACCAGCAAATTGATGAAGTAACTCTTTAGGCAATGCCATCGTTAAAGTACCATACGCCCTTTTCTCAGCTTGATAAGCTTTCTTTTGTTCAGATGACATTTTTCTTTAAAGAATAGGTTCACCAGTTTCATCTTTA
This sequence comes from Deinandra increscens subsp. villosa, assembly GCA_039602395.1. Classification (NCBI taxonomy): domain Eukaryota; kingdom Viridiplantae; phylum Streptophyta; class Magnoliopsida; order Asterales; family Asteraceae; genus Deinandra; species Deinandra increscens. Next base: position 96,402,927 of record JBCNJP010000027.1, read on the forward strand.
GGGTAAACATATTGCTCAGTGAAAGATAACCACATATCAATGTCATTTGTATCGACATATGCTTCAAACCGTTTAACCGAACTATGATAATCTTCCAATTTTAGCAATTTGGGAACTTTCTGACTTGTTCCGATTTCATTATCATAATTCATCATCGTTTGCATCGTAGCTTGAACTGAATTTTGAATAGTCGCGAACGCTTGAAAATCGGACATTTTTGAAAATTGGTTACTATTCACTCCGAATCACGTCCGAACCTCCTCTGAACTGCGTCCAAACTTCAGCTACACCGAACCTGACCTTCGGAAGAACAAAACAAAAATAAGTCTGAACTTACTCCGAATGACCACCGAACCCTCTCCGAGCCTAGACCGATCTCTCACCGAACCTAGATAATGACCGAGCTCCGTCCGAACCTCGAGTTCGGAGCGGTTATGCCGAACTTGTCCGAACCTCGAACGAGACAGATTTCTCTCGACGTCATTTTCAAGTAAACTTGATAGAAACAACTCAGGAATGAATTTTAGATGAAAAGCACACTCGAAACAATCAAACGAACTAAAAAATGATTGACATTTTCGCAAAATCATGAAATTAATTCAAAACTCCGAGAAACACTGATTTCCGACTAGTAGAGCAAACTAAATGCTCTGATACCACTTGAAATTGCCTGAGCGTGTGGATCTTCTACTTAGTCGTAATGAAATCAATGTAAACGAGTAAAACACAGAGAGTAAATACAAATGACTTGTATTAATCACAGAGATGACCACAAAGTACACAGAGAAGATATGACTCCAAAAGCTTCTGAATTCTACACAAGATAACATATTTATACTAAGCTAAACCCGCTTGTCCGAACCTGAGGTTCGGCCCAACGTTCGGCCATGTCCGAACTCCAGGTTCGGCCTGAGTTCGGACCTCAGCAATCTTGTGTGATTCGTTTTGTATTTGATAATTCACATGACGATCAGGACCATGTATCAACAAGTGAAAAACTTGCCATCATACATCTTTGAAAAGTGGTCAGGGCATTGCACAAGCCGAATGGCATTCTCCTAAAAGCGAAGGTGCCATAGGGACAAGTAAATGTGGTCTTTTGTTGGTCATTGTGGTGAATAGCAATTTGGTTGTACCCCGAATAACCGTCTAGAAAACAATAAAGTTTTTTACTGGAAAATTTTTCAATAAATTGGTCAATGAAAGGTAGAGGAAAATGGTCTTTGGATATTGCAGAATTAAACTTCCTATAATCTATGCAAATTCGCCACCCAGTTACCGGTCGGATGGCAATTTCCTCACCTTTCTCCTTCCTAATAATTTGAATACCTGCTTTTTTGGGAACCTTTTGCGTTGGACTTACCCATGTGTCCGCTATTATCCATCCAATTGTAGCTCGGTACTTCATCAAAACTTCCATCAACGCCTCTTCCTACTCCTTAGTTAAACCTGCAGAAATAATAACCGGAAGCATGTTATTCTCACCAACAAAACCATACTTTAAATGTTTAGGAAACTCTTTAAGCTCTAAAGAAGTTGGTGATTCAACTAAAGGCTTCAATTGTGAATCAATGTGTTCCAGTAAGATCTCCACTTGAATAGACCAAGGTGGTCTCTAATCTCTCACTGCCATCAACTCCTGACTCTCGTCTTCAGCTTCCAATTCCTTGACTACACTTGCATAATCCCTGCAAAACAAAACACACACCTCGGGGGTCCCATCCTCCTCGTTATAAGGAAAAAAAGGCATAAGACCATCGCTAATATCCGCCCGAAAGCATTCATCGTCCTCCCGAGGGTTAGATACATTTCCAAAAACACTTAATCTCATTTTTTGGTTCTCAAAAGTTATGTCAACGATACCCGACCTACAATCAATTTGTGAATGACTCGTAGCTAGAAAAAGTTGGCCCAAAATTACCGTTGGTTGAGCGGATTTTTCAATTGACACATAATCTAGAACGAAAAAATAGACCGGGTAGAAAAATTCATTGACTTTAACAATCACATCCAAAAAAATTCCCCGGGGAAGCTTTGGGGTCAAATCTATGAAAATCGTCGTAGTGTCGGCTTTTTTCATTGGTCCAAAGTTGTACTGATCATTCAAGCTCCCCGGTAAAATGCTCACACTCGCACCAAGATCCAAAAGGGCATAAGTCATTTGAAAGTCACCAAATTGTATTGAAATCATTGGTGCCCCTGGATCTTGTAATGTTTTAGGAAAAATTCCTCAAATTATGGCACTCACATCTGCTGTAGTATCAAGTTGTTTTGAAATTTTGTAATTTTGTTTTTGAGTGCACATGTCTTTCAAGTATTTTGCATAAGCCGAAATTTGTTTAATGGCATCTAAAAGGGGAAGATTACTTTTTACTTGTTTGAAAATGTCCCATATTTCTTCCTGCTGTGGGCCCCTTTTAGTTATCACTTTTTGGTTAGGTTCAATAAATCCGGAGGCCTTGCATGATTATTAAAAATCCTCCCATTCCTCTTCTGCCACACAAAATATGCTGTAGCATGGACCACAATCTTATCAATCACAAACTTCAACGATCGCTTGGGTTTATGCATAAGATACTCATAAATGTCGATCCATTTGCCCGGAACCATCATCATCGAAATGTGAACCCGAACCATAAGCCAAACCTGATTAGCATAATCACACTCAAAGAAAAGGTGAGCATGCGAATCACAATTGTTGTAACAGAGTAAACAACACATCATATTCATGTTCTTGCGACGAGAAAATCCCAACCCTTTGTCTGGAGTTAGAAGTCGCTCCCTCATAATGAGCCAAACCAGAAACGCATGCCGAGGAATACCTTGGGCGAACCAAACAAGATTAGTCCATGGAACTACATTGTGATGCACACGAGACACATCCCACACCCTAGCCGCAGAAAAATCATGGACACCATCACCCATCTTCCAAACCACCTTATCACGCTGACCCGGATGCAAAACAATATTAAGCGTTTCAATAATAACCGGGAAAATATCCCACCAAGCAGTAGGCCAAAGACAACCATTCCCCCCAAGAATATCCGCAACAGTGGAAGAGGAAGTAAAACCAGCTGAAAACATTGCCCGAGACGAGATGGAATGACAAAGAGGACCAGATTCAGACCACTTATCATACCACACCGACGTATTTCTCCCATCACCAATCAAGGAACAAAAATAAGGACGGGCCTGGTGCCTGATATGGAGGTTTTTTCTCCAACTCCAGCAACAGATAGAAGGGCATCTCAACTCCCAGAAATTCCTGTTTTTAATCCGATGAGCCCTCACCCACGCAACCCAAAGAGACTCCCGGTTAGAGACAATACTCCAAATATGATAAGTCAGTAATGCCTTGTTCATATCTGAAATATGTCTTATGCCAAGACCCCCCTCATACTTAGGCGCACACACATGATTCCATGCAACCTTAGCCATACCTTTTCTAAAAGTCCCCTGGGACCACATAAAATCCCTCATCTTCTTCTCAAGCAGCTTAATCGTATGAGCCGGAAGCATGAACACAGAAGCCCAATAAATGTGAAAAGAAGATAACACAGAGATAATAAGTTGAACTCTCCCCGCATAAGATAAAAAACGATTCCTCTAACTAGCAATTCGGTTGTCGATTTTCTCCAACAGCACAACACAATCAGTAGCTCTGAGCCGAGAGGAGATAAGCGGGACTCCCAAGTAACGCACAGGGAGGGATCCCTCCACCATGTTCAACACTCCTAAAATCCCATTCCTAACAAAATCAACTTGTGGTGGAGGTGTCCCCACCTTATTATCTACGGACTTACCTAGGCATAAAGTTGTGATCTTTTTTATTGGCACATGTCTCGTGTTCTTTTAGCTGGATCACTGATGTTACGATTTGATGGTGGTGTCACTCGGTAACTTACCTGGAGCTCTTTCTGATGACTCGGCCGCCAATTAACCCACTTGTTTGGCCAACGCTTCATGATTTTTCTCTTGTATTTCAAACCTCATCTCATATCCTTTCAAATCCTCTAAAATAGCATTGAATTGTGTTTTCACTCTATCTTCCTGCTTCTGTTGTGGTTGTTGATAGTTTCTTGGCTGATGATTACCTCGTTGGTTGTAGGCATTCCTTTGGTAGCCCACTTGGTTGTACCCAGCTCCACGCTACACATTAGAACCTTGAAAGTCACGATTCAATTGATTATTTTCGTTACCATACCTGAAATTTGGATGATTGCGAAGGCCAGAATGATAGGTGTTGGAATTAATGTTCACTTGTAGAAAGCTCACATCTTCATGGGACAAAAAATATACAAGATGGCCTAACTCTCCACAACCTGTGAAACTGGAATCTGTGCACTCGCTTTAACCTCTTCGGTGCTCCACCCAACTTTAATTGGGCTACCTGTTTCTCTAAAAGGAGATTCTGTTGTCGGAGCTTCTCGAATCTTTCCTCCGCCTCATAATCTATAAGCTTGACCGATGAGGATCTTGATCTTCTAGTATTTTGAGCAAGTCTCTTCGAGGTCGAACTCAACCGATCCATATGCCCCCAATCCACAGCTTCTGAATTAGTTAAAAAGGTACCATTGCTGATGGAGTTTAATTCCTTTATGTCTTCTGGAAGTAGGATATCATAAAACGACTTGATTAGGTCCTATGTTTGTATCCCATGATGCGGACACTTCCTCAAAAAATCCTTGAACCTATTGAATGCTTCGTGGATCGGTTCTTCTGAGTGTTGCTGAAAGGACCGGATTTCCTCTTTTACCTCACTTGTCTTGCTCATGGGGTAGTACTCTTCTAGAAAAGCCTCTTGTATTTACTCCCATGTATATATACTCCCCGCCGCCAAACTATCAAACCATCTCCTTGCCCGGTCTTTTATAATGTACTGGAAAAGCATCAACTTGACATCCTCTTCCGTGAACCCAGGTGCTCCAATAGTAATGCAAATTGACTCGAATGAGTGAATGTGGAGATAAGGTTCTTCAGTTCGTTTCCCATAAAATTCTGGTAGATGCCCCAAGTATTGCGGCCGGACTTCAAATTCTCTTTGGTTAGCTCTAATTAGAGTAACCACTGCCGATGAGCTTGGAACTACCACCGTCTTGAAGTGACTTGCAACATCTTGAACCGGTGCGTTCACTACAGTCCTTGGAACTCCTCCTTCCATTTGTATTTGAGCGCCCAATTCTCTGGTGGATTGAATTGTGGAACTCCTCTTGGCGGTTGATCTCGTTGAACATTTGGTGCCACATTTTGAGGTGAGCTCGTGCCCGGTTCCTTGGAGCTTCATTCTATGGTTCCGCTCTAAAAACATACGCATCATCTTCATTGAGATCATATAATTATTGATCCCACTGCTCCTCTTGTGTTTTCCAATCTTGTTGTCAATCTTGTTGATCATAGAGAGGGTTCCTCCTAACTAGGTCGGGTTGACATTTTGGAACTATTGTGGTGGAGGTTGTTGTGGGGCATGGCAAAATATGGGTGGTTGTTGGGGGCGGTGGAAATGGTTGACATTCTTGGTTACGAGGGTCTCCCTCATCATGATAGGATGATTTAGGAGACAAAGAGGGGAGGGAATTGTGACCATGTACATGGAATGGAGGAGTTTGAAGGGGAGGTAGTGATTCTTGTCGGTTTAGGTGGCAGGGTTTTGAGCTGATGGTGGTATGTTTAGTGGAATGTTTGGGTTCACCGGCTCATTGTGAGGTGGTTGGTTTTGCGGGTTGTTCTAACGATCCGTGCTGCTCTTTCAATCTCTGGATTGTAGACCAAAGGCGATGTTTTGCGGGAATGCCGCGTATGCATGCAATTTCGCCTAAAACCTGCAAAATTAGTCACAAACTAGCAAACCAATTACACAGCACTGTTCTAGGGGATGTAAATAATGCAATAGAACAAGAAAAATGCAAACTTGGGAGGTCAAAATTTGAAAAACATTATGTCAAAAAGAGAGCAAGGCGTACCGCCCTAACTGGATGTCAATTGGGGCGTACCGCCCTGACTTCAAATTCGACAAAAAATAATTTTTTTTAGTTGCAAAAATTAACAATGGAAATTAAAAACACTACTTTTGGGGTTTTGGACTTTTTGAAAAATTGATGAAAAATGAAAATTAACTAAAATCAACTAATCAAAAAGCGCACTAATTCCTCGACAACGGCTCCAATTTGATAAAAGTTGTCGTGACCTCTATAGAAATCCCTAAACTACCTATAGTATGGCAAGCTAAGGGTTATCGAACCAAAGGAATATGGTGATTCTAATTAGTTGACTATAACTACCGATAACTACTAAATTAACCTAATTCGCCTCTTTGGTTGTTTTTGCTTGGAATTGAGGATTAAACTAACAATGCGACTAAATTACTAGTTAACTAAATTTACTAAAGCTAACACTTGATTAGACTTGAACTCTTATGAGATGGAAATAACTACTTCTGGTTCCTGATCTACTACATATCTGGTTAAAATCAATTGAATGCTAATACTACATAGAAATAGTCCCCAATCGCTTAATCATCCTAATAACCTTGTGCTAAAGTGGGCTACTTTATTCCTACCGCAAGGAAAGGATGAAATATGACAGTCTACCACTAATACCCTAATTTACTAGTTAGTTAAATGGGTTCAGCATGTGGGTGCTCTACAGTTGCAAGGAAAACCGGAACACCTAGTAGACAACCAATTAAAGACAGAAAGATTCACATATCAATCACCAAAAGCAGTTATGATGAGATTATTCGGACATGGCTAATGATGAAAGCATGATTGTAATTAAGAATTGCATAAAAACGATTACCGAATGATTGAAAATACTCCAAGAATCTCTAAACAAGCTATGAAAGTCGTAACCCTAGTGCTCTTGTCACACCTCCAATTTCCACTAACGGAGTATAACCGTGTGGAGTGTGACCCAGACCAGGATCCAAGTCTTTAGTTACAACCAAGCCATAGTTAAAGGGTAAACCATTCATATATTACCTTTAATAAATCAGAGTTTACATTTTACAATTCAGTGGAAGCATTAAAAGTTTACAAGGTTGTTGTTTAGTAAAAGTAATTACTAAAGTATCTGAAATACAATTTCCAAAAGGTTTTACAAAAGACAAGTATTGCCAACGCCCGTGCCATCCATGATCCTCCAAGCAACCTGAAAAGCATTCAACAATCAAGTGTGAGCCAAAGCTGGTGAGTTCACAAAAGCAGTCTACACTTACCAGTGTAGACCAAAAATGCATACGAATAACGAAAGACCAATTCGTAAATATACAAGTAATATCCATATCGTTAGGTAGCTAGCCTATGCTTATGTTCACCTGAATGTCCGCGAGCGAAGCTGAATATGCGTCACAGGTTTCACCTGTGCGATTTGCCTTCCCCGTGTCTTTCCCGATCACGGTAGTCCTAGGCTGATATTGTTTTCAGTCCGACCGCCAGTCGGGAGGGTGCATCTTGTGCACCGTTGAGCGGGGGTGTCAATCCCCAGTAGTACTACTCAACATTACCTTGCTATTCTATATTAACGGCCCGAAAAGTAAGGACTTTTTGTAATTAAAATGCAATTCAGTGAATCATGTGATATTTAATGGATATTCATATAAGCGAAGAAAATACCTTTATCATAGCATTGCCATCCCTTACCGGATGCAACTAATTGCGCATTATCATCCTCAACCAGATATAACCAAAAGAAGCAGTGAAACTCACCTTAGGGTGCACTGGTACGCGGAACTTGACTTTACGGTTGGGTTAGAATCGACCTATTTGGGTGAATACGGTCTTAACCAAAATAGAGGTTGTCGCTAGAACGAAATATAGCTTAACACATTCAATCATGCTTTCATATATCATCAAAGTCATAAAACTTACACACAAGTCCTAATCTAGGAGAAAAACAAAGATTCACATCCCAAGTCAAAATGCATACATACAAGCCTTGAAAGTCAAACATAAAACACACATTTGGTGGCACGCCTAATTTACTCATTTCTTGGAGTTAACTCCTAAAATTTTGCAGGCATAAACTACACAACATTTAGAAAATGTTGCAAAAAGAATCAACTCAAAAAGTTAAATATTGAGAAAGTTATGTGCGTCGGAAGTTGACAAAATCATTTTTTACCAAATAGTCAAAAGTAGGCTCAATAATTACATAACTTGATCAAAACTTAGAATTTGTTTACTAAAACTTCCAGATCTTAGTTTTAATATATAAAAATCATTTCCATTCAATATTCCCCTCATTACAATACAATAATCATGTCCAACCAAAACACAAAGTTTACATTTGACTTAAAAATACACCCCTGCACACCTAACTTGCAGCAACATTTTGGGTGACCAAATGGAGGTTTTAGAAAACATACGAGTAGCCCAGTTAAAGCTAAGACATGAAACTTTACTACAGAAAAAGAATCAATTAATTTTGTGTGACGCCCGCTCCCGGACTTGGCACCAGGAGGGGTCACGAATCGGATTTACTCATGAACACAAGGTATCAACAGAGATATTAAGCAACGAAAATTTAAAACTTTTATTTATATAAGCCAAGTATTACAGTAAGTGAGATATTGTATATAACTACAACTAATTATAATAAGAAAATCTATAACTAAGTCAGCTTGTCAGAAATTCTTCCTTGATAGCTTTCCCTGATTATCCCGTCCTCTAACGATCCGTGCCTTTACTTCTAAACGTCTCTGCAGAGCCTAGCATACATACTTTTAAAAAGTCAACTTACGCTGGTGAGTTCTACCGTTTAGTTCAAAACCTTTTAAGTGTTTACCTGGTTTTCCCAACACATTTATATCACAGATTAAATCCTATCACATAATGACTATATTAACCGTGACCCTAGGCTTAACTTCTAGGTCACTATATTTATCTAATGACCATAACCGTGACCCTAGGTTTAACTTCTAGGTCACAATATCTAACCGACTCTTTTACTATGGGAAGACCTGACACTGCATTCTCTAGAGCACCCCCATCGGAGAAGCAGCGCCGTCCGTACACGGTACTCTAGGGCACCCCCATTGGAGCAGCAACGACTCCTCATTCTTACCAGCAACCCTAGGCTTATCATCTGGGTTACCGACTCTTCCTATGAGAAAACCTGACACTACATTCTCTAGGGCACTCCCATTGGAGAAGCAGCGCCGTCCGTACACGATACTCTAGGGCACCCCCATTGGAGCAACTGTGATTCCTCAACTTTATACTTAACTCTGTTAGGTCATTTTTCTCGTCTTAAGACTTAACTACAGATCATGTATACTACCCACCCCTAGTTAAATAACCAGATGCTTTAGGTTTGTTATTAAACAGTGATAAGGTATTCATATACTGCAACAAATGGACATCCCCCAATTTACCTAGGTGTATGTATACAGGATGTACCAGCGGCCTATCATCCACACTTTCGATATACCGGGTAACTTATAGTACTATGTATATATATAGGATGTACCAACGGCATATCCACCACATATTAATATAAGAAAATGTATCACATGTTCTCATATAATCATACATATTCACTAAACGTTTAATAACAACTCCCTTGTCACTTGGCAACTTAATCTCAAATAAGTATATACACATTACATTATAATCAATATAATTGCATAACAAGTATAAGCAATTTAACAACTTCATCGTATAACACGTATATATCAAGTCACAATTATCTTGAATATATTTTCACAAGTATTGTATGTATACTAGCCCGAAAGTATATTTAAAAACATTCAAAACTTGTAAAGTGGGCTTGTAGAAACTCACTTGATATCTTTAATCAATTATTCAGACAGAATCTCCTTTATGGTCCATATTTAACCTAATCGTGTATCGGATCGCATTAATGCAAGGTTATTATAAATAATACCTATATTTATTTAATCTTATTATCTTAATAATACTTTATTAGGGTTTGTCTCTTTTACGGTCAAAACGACCAAAACGCCCTTATAGGCCTAATAACCTTTTTATTGATAATATGAAGACGCGCATTCCTATAAGTAAACGCTCACTCCGGGATCGCCTAGTGAGGTATGCCAGTTCCCAGTTGCGATTTATGCGACACCCCCACTTTGCCAGAAACCCCAGTATACAGGCGCCTACCCTTCCGGTCCGCACGAACTTCTAGTTATTCGATTAACTCGGTATCTTTAATACTTAACTATTTATCAATCTTAAACTCATATATACTTATATATATATATACTAGGTTAGTAACCCGTAAACTATACGGATTGAATTTTGGTTCATAAGATGAGATAAATGAAAAAAAAATGATGAGAGATTTCAAAATTTTAAGTTTATAAATTTTAAAAGATTTGAAATTTCATTACATTAATTAGAAATTTAAATTTTATTAAATGTAAGGTTTAATTTCATATTTGGAAAGTTGAAATAATATATTGAATTTATTTTAAAATTTATATATTGATTTAATCTAATGTTGACATGTGGACATAATGATGTGGAGGCCCTACAAAAAGCCATGTGACAACCATTTTTATTGCTTTATTAGGATTAAAGATATATATATATATACATGTTATAAGACCAAAAATAAAGTACCCATACCCTCCGGATTATTTTATATTAATTATCCATTTTTAGAAACCCTAATTTCATGAATTTCTCGTTTTATCATCAAAACTCATTTTTATATCAAACCAACTTAGGGTATCATCCATTATAACATTTTATAATACCCGTTAAAATGTCAAAGCTTAATTCAACACCGTTTACTCAATTTAGGCAGAACAATGTTATGAAAACCCTAATTTTGACCCGTTAACCAAACTTTTACCAAACCTTTTCCAAATGTGAAATAAACTTAGGGCTTTCTTAAAATACATCATTTTATGATTACTTACAAAAATTCAGACCCTAATTCCCACCCGATCACCCGATTTTATCAAAACAAGCTCAAGAACCCTAATTTTAGATCATTTCTAGAAACCATTTTTAGAAATCAAATTAGCCAAAACTGAAAGTGGTTATTTTAGACCTTACCTAAATACGCTTGACTGCAGAAATTCAGACTCTAACTCCTCTTGAGCACCTCGCAATTGATCAACGAAGTTTCTGCTAGGTTTTAGGGTTTTTGAGGAAGGAATTCGTGAATTGGCGGGTTGTTATGGCTGATTACAACCTCTATTTATACCCAATAGGGTCGTGGGAGGTCCTAACACGTATCTATGGTGAGTATTGATCAAAATCCGACGTCTGGAGATGCCAAACATAGGGTACAAGTCGCACTCGTGGCCTAAAATCAGACCTGTACAATTTATGCCGACCCACCATCCTCGCGTATCGCGCCGGGATCATGGAGGTGGCTCGCGATACGCGAGAAAGTGAAGATCCGGCCAGCTTTTGGTTTTTAACACTTTTAGCCCCTATACTCTGGTTTTGGGCATTTCTAGCCCCTAAACTTCTATCCTTTTATTATTTTATATACCAAAATATTATGGGACATATTTCTAACAATTTATAAGGTTTCTAAGGCTCGGGATTCGTACGATAACATATATATACATGTATATATATTTTCTTTATTATTTGCTAATTTACGTTCTAGACCCTCAAACTTTACAATACTTATCATTTTATGTTATAAATCATATTAGGAAATATATTTACTAATTTCTAAGCCTCAAAATACTTACAATGAATATAAACACGTATAATACTTGTATATTTTTATATCTTTACAATAGATACGCTTTTAGCCTTACTTTTTCGTTAGCCATTAACACACGTATTTACACACATATATCCATCAAATGATTCATTTATCATTATGCTAATTATATAAACACAAATTCATCTTATATTTTACTTTCTTTACCATTTAACACATTGATTTATGTTGGGTTATATAACTAATTATCAAATAAACACGAGTGCAGCGGATATTTTCCTATGAATTAATCTAACTAACCGGATAGATAATGTGTACCTTTTTAGCTCGGCAAGAGAAGATCTTCTAGGATTTGAAGTAAATCCCTCTACGATCGCACACACGACACACCGATGTACGTATGCTAGTACTTGATCACGAGCTCCTCTCTTGATGTGGGCTTTGGTCGAACCACACAAGAAACCGAACCCCTTGGGTTCTTTTCTTATTGCCGAAAATTAGAGAGAGAAAGAGAGAGATTAGGGTTTGCACTTTTATCAGATAAATGCAGCAGCATTAACCTTAAACCCATAAGGTTTATTTATAGTGTTTAGGAACTTGATGAACAAGTTAGGGATTGGGATTGGGCTTAGCCGAATTCGGCCCTAAGGCCTATCCCAAACCTTTTCCTAATTGTAATCAAATTACAACTCTCTCTAATTTACAGCTAACACCCATGTTAACAATTAACCGTTAGTTCTTAACGACTTCTCGTTAAATGTTCGTGATAAATATTAATTAACTAATTAATTAATACAAATACATTAGTGTCGAGACGTGTAACTCCGTAGGCTTAAATACTTTCCGGATATACGCTTATTAATACGTGATCATATCCCTACAGCTCCCACTTGAGCTCGTAATAATAAAGGTAATAACATTGGTTAGCGTCTAGCAACACGCCAATGCTCCCGGAAATATTTAAATACAGTTTCTCAAAGTGTATTTAAATGGTACAGTCATTTACTATCCCTTTGCTACCGATACCGTTATTAAATATGAATATGGATCAAGGTCATTTCATACTTTAACGATTCTGTTTCTCATTCCATAACTAATTAAAGATTACCAAATTCAAATCGAGACACATATGGATTCATTTGGGCACGGCCATGCAAACATCTTAATTAGTCCCAATGAGGGGCCCAGTAGTATCTGCTTCAACCTTTAGGCTGAAGGAACAAATCCTCTTGACTACACGTGTCCAGTCACATACTTCACTACACTTACTGAAAATAGCCCTTTTGTACTACCTTATTCAGGATAGATAGAACTATATCAAGTAGGTGCAATCCATATATGCATGACCTGCTTGTATCTAAAGTCTAAGGATAAGTAAAGCAACCATTTACGAATTTCACTTAATGACAACGATCCATAAAGTGACAATTCGTTAGTGGGGTAGTCCGACATGCATCCTATGAATACCATGTGAGTTTGGTGGGACCATCCATTATATATTCCAAGAATATTACCAATCACTCAGATTTCTTAGTTTAACTATATTCCCATATAGTTAATCGACAATGGACAATTTAGAATACTTGACAAGTACTCAAGGATTAAACATGCAAATATAGGACACAATTTTCAATTACATGAAATCAAACATATCAAGTAATTTATTTCATTATATAAATAGAAATTGTTTAACATCCCTTATCCAAATACCGAACATCAGACATACATGATTTAACTAGCTAATTTAAGTCCCATGCCCTCGGCATGCCTTTCAAGCTTCGGCCTCGACAAAGCTTTCGTGAAAGGATCAACTAAGTTAATATCTGTGTAAACTTTGAGTAATCTGATTTCACCCAGTTCGATCTGCTCATGAACATAGTGATATCTCCTGGCATAGTGTCTGGCGCCCTTCTGAACTCTAGGTTTTTTGGCAATGATTAATGCACCAGTATTATCACAGTACATATCAATAGGCAAATTACTTGTAGGGATCACGTCAAGCCCACAAATAAATTTCCTTATCCAGACTGCCTCCATTGCAGCTTCCGAAGCAGGAATGTACTCAGACTCTGTTGCAGACATAGCAACCGTGGTTTGTTTCTTGCTTTTCCAATCCACAGCGCCTCCATTCAGAACGAAGACGTACCCAGACTGAGACTTCGTGTCATCTCTATCAGTCTGAAATCCAGCATCGCAGTATCCGGTCACTTTGAGCTCTTGATCTGGATTTCCCCCATATACCAAAAACAAATCTCTAGTAGCCCATAGGTACTTGAGAATGGTCTTAACAGCAGTCCAGTGACTTTCACCTGGATTCTGTTGAAATCGGCTAACGATATTTTGCGCAAACGCTATATCAGGTCTAGTGCTTCTCACCGCATACATTATAGAGCCTACAGCCGAAGCATAAGGGACTCTCTGCATACGCTTCACCTCATCAGGTGTAGAAGCACCTTGTTTGACCGATAGACCAAGTCCTTCCTACATAGGTACTGTACCACGCTTAGAATTCTCCATTTTGAATCGCTTCAAGATCTTATCAATATAAGTACTTTGACTTAGTCCAATCAACCGCTTAGTTCTATCTCTATAGATCTTGATTCCAAGAATGAATGCTGCTTCTCCCAAGTCTTTCATGGCAAAACACTTTCCAAGATGGGATTTTACATCTTGCAACATTGGAATGTGTTTTCCTATAATCAATATGTCATCTACATATAAGACAAGGAAAGTAACGTTACTCCCACTAGCTTTGCGATATACACATGGCTCATCGGGATTCTGAATGAAACCAAACTTTTTGATTTCTTCATCAAACCGTTTATTCCAACTCCTCGATGCTTGCTTTAGTCCATAAATGGACCTTTGAAGCTTGCATACTTGGTTGGGATGCTTTGGATCAATGAACCCTTCAGGTTGATCCATATAGACTTCTTCATCCAAGTAACCATTTAAGAAGGCAGTCTTAACATCCATTTGCCATATCTCAAAGTCATAGTACGCTGCTATGGCTAAGAGAATCCTAATAGCTCTAATGTCAGCTACTGGTGAAAAGGTCTCATCATAGTCAACGCCAAAACGTTGAGTATAACCTTTCGCCACAAGACGAGCTTTATAGGTGTGTACATTTCCATCCATGTCGGTCTTCTTATTGAAGATCCATTTAATCCCAACGGTCTTCGCGTTAGGAGGAAGATCCACCAAGTTCCAAACTTGATTATCTCTCATGGATTTCATTTCTACGTTCGCAGCTTCAAGCCATTTGTCAGATTCCGGATCTGATAATGCAGCTTTGAAGTTCTGAGGCTCATCGAGATCTCCTGATACGTTTTCCTCGGATTCGACTAGACCAATCCATATATCCGGGTTACGTATGACCCTTTCGGATCTACGAAGTGGAATCGCAACATCATCGACTTGAGGTTCATCACTTTGAACATTTCCCCCCCCCCCCAATTTGATGATTTCTAGTTGTTTCAGAAGGTGACACATCTTCTAGTAGTTCTACAATTCTCCCACTGTTCTCTTGAGCTATAAAATTCTTTTCAACGAATTCAGCATATCGAGCAACACGAAAAGTATTTTCGGAAGGATTGTAAAAGTAGTAACCCATTGTTTCCTTTGGGTATCCTACGAAGATGCACTTAGTCGTCCTGGGTTGTAGTTTGTCAGGCGTATCACGCTTCACAAGTGGCTCACATCCCCAGACTCTTAAGTAAGACAACACAGGGACTTCTCCATGCCACAATTGATGCGGTGTCTTTTCAACCTTATTAGTTGGAACCATATTTAGAACGCGTACAGCGGTTTCTAGAGCAAAATGCCAAAATGATATTGGGAGAGTTGTAAGGTTCATCATCGCCCTCACCATTTCTAGTAAGGTTCGATTCCTCCTCTCAGATACTCCATTATGCTGAGGAGTGTAAGGAGGAGTAAGCTGTTGGACAATTCCACACGCTTTAAGATAATCCTTAAACTCTTTGCTTAAGTATTCTCCACCACGATCTGATCGAAGGATCTTGATGGTCTTTCCGAGTTGATTTTCTACTTCGTTCTTGAACTCTTTGAATGTTTCAAACACTTCATGTTTATGTTTAAGCAAGTAAACATAACCATAACGACTGAAATCATCCGTGAAAGTCACGAAGTAGCTAGCACCTTTTCTTGACACATGTCTAAATGGGCCACAAACATCAGTATGAATGAGTCCAAGTAGCTCTTTAGCCCTTTGCGGCTTGTTCGGAAAGGGTTTTCTTGTCATCTTTCCTGAGATACATGAAACGCATTTATCAAATGATTCATCATTTGATTGTAAGATCCCTTTACGTTGAAGTCTTTCAATGCGGTTTTTGCCAACATGGGCAAGACGACAGTGCCATAGATAGGTAGAGTCCAAACTAGTTTTGGCTCGTTTGCTAACATTGTACATTGAATTACTTGAAACACAACCACGCATATCAATTTCATAAATACCATCACAAGGAATAGCATTAAAATAATGAACATTATTTTTAGAAACTGAAATACCGATATTATTAGATGCATTAATAAATCCTTGGTTTTTCAACAAAGAAACTGAAATTACACCTCTAGTAATAGAAGGTGCATCATGACAATTGTCTAATACAATAATTAACCTAGAAGGCAAAATTAAGTGATATTCTCCTATAGCTTCCACAGCTGCTGGCAAACCATTTCCCACGAACAACTGCAAAGCTCCAGGCTTCAGTTTCCTCCTCTTTCTAAGACCCTGTAACGAATTACAGATGTGAGTTCCACAGCCAGTGTCATACACCCATGAATCACACTTAGAAAAGGAAAATAGTTCAATTGTGAAGATACCTGAAGTACTAGCCCCGCTAGTATTCTTTTTCTTCTTCATCAACTCAGCTAGATAGGTAGGACAGTTCCTCTTCCAGTGTCCAACTTCACCACAATGGTGACAGATCTGGTCTTTAGCCGGATGCTCTTTTGCGGCCGGAGGGGTTTGCTTGGTTTTAGGAACAAGCGCAACTGCCTTGCCTTTTCCCTTACCATCATTCTTTCCCTTCGCCTTTTGTGGTCGTTTAGCCTTTTGGATCTTTCCCCCTTTGATCATAAGAACTTGGGGTGTTTCAGTGGCCTTATTAGGAATCGTTTTCTCATACTCGACAAGCATAGCATGAAGCTCAGGTATAGTTTTAGTCATACTATGTATGTTGTAGTTGCGCACAAAACCCTCAAAATCCTTCGTAAGAGAATTAAGGATCATGCCAACTGCCACAGCCTGATTATACCCATAATTGAGCGATTCCAATTTGTCAAAGTAGCTCTTCATCTTGAGCACATGACTACTGACCGATTTACCAGTTTCAAGCTTCAAGTAGTGGAGTTCCACAACTAGGTCGAACAATTCAACACCAGCTTGTTTTTCATACATCTTCTTTAGCTCTTTGATCATATCACAAGGTGTATGAAATTCGTATTGCTTCTGAAGATCGGGAGTCATACTCGAGATCATCATGCAAGCAACCTCATCGTATCTGCTATACTCTGCATTGTAGAACGCTTTCTCTTGTTCAGAAGCATTAGTAGCTGGCTCGGTCGGCCAATGATTTTCAAGGACATCGGTCCTCCGTTCAACTCTAAGGACGATCCTCAGTTGACGATACCAGTCATTGAAGTTAGATCCATTCAGCTTTTCTCTTTCAAACATTTGACGAAAAGCATGACCAACATTGTTTTGAGTAGGGTTTGTTGCCATCTACAAAACAGATTAAGTTCAAAAATCAGTATTTTCGATAATCTTTTCCTTAATAAATTTAATTACCCAATGTTTAAACATTTTTAAACAAATAAGCTTATTAAGGCTAGGATCCAATTGACATGCCATCATTTCATCAGTTGATCTGCTAGAAATGATGCACTCAAAAGGTAAGTGACGATCAATAATTGTACTCCAAGTACAATTCCTAGATTTTATGGGACCTACAAATAACACTTGTGAATCTTGCACCAAGTAATTTGTAGTCATGTTTCATCCCATCTTTTGCCACGGGCCAAGGGTCTCACCGCCTAGCTCGCTTTAAGTCGTCCAACTAAGAACGCACAAATTGTCCACCATTGTGTACCAATGAGTGGGAATTTGCCATGTAAATGCCAGTTTACCATTGTGTACCAATGAGTAAGATGACATCCACAAGTGTCCTTTTCAAGGTGGATGGCAAAGACTTAAGTTTGGTTTGGGTCAAACAATGTTGATGTGTGATAAAAAATGTTATGTGTGGAGGTTCATGCACATCTTCACCACATAATGTGTTTATAAAATTCTTAGTTTGTCTTCCAAATCAAAGGAGCTCGGTAGCTCCATTTGCAACACACAAAGAAGCATAGGGGTGAGGTTTGCACTTTTGCAATTAAAAACCTACCCACTTTAGGGAAGCATGGCGACCCGACTTATACCTCTCTTAGAGTGTGTTCAAATGGGTGAGCCGGTGTTTCTTTTGAGTTTTAGGACACACATTTTATTTTATAAACAAAATCATATTTCAATAGATATTTTAGCAAATTTCGATTTTCATAAAATAAATCTGCAATAAAACCTTTTATTATGTCACAATTATCACAATAATCACATAATCTTAGGGTTTCTAATTATCTAATATAATTTTAATTTTAATCCTCTTCGATATAAGTAATAACCACGAACGATTTGCATGAAACATCATGGTTTTTACTTCCTTTTAACATTTAAAATAAAGGTACAACATGTTTGTTACACCCTAAAAATACTCGGCTGTAAATCCAGGGTACACGCGCAGATAAGGGACAAGTATGACCCAGGATTACATGACCCTGGATGCAGGCAATGTTCGACGACCCAGGATGTTAACACCAGATAGGGAAGTTCGCCTTTACTTTATTTTGCATATTATATCATCTAATCCAGGATTACCCTTGTTACTATAATGACCCAGCATGTGGAAATGACCCTGCATGCTAGGGCATTGTTACTAATTGCTTCGTTGTCTTTATTTGATCAAGGATAGGTTGACAAAGTCTTCTAACGGTCACCTGAAGCAAGGAGAAGACTTATTTAACACGTGGTCAAAGGTTGTTAGCTGGAAACTCGGTCAAATAACGGAAAAAGACGTTGAAGAGAGGATCCCTGGAATATCGGAGAAACGGTTGAAGACCTAGCATATAAATAGGACACTTAGTCTTTCTTTTTCAGCTCATTCGAGCTTTACTCATTGTATTCTCGTACTAAATTCTCTGCAAACTCATTGTAATCAATACTTTTCGGTGATCAATAAATCGGTAGCGTGTGTTATCGCTACCCGGGGTTTTTATGCCGGCGGCGCCTTAGAGACATCTAAGGGCTAAGGGCTTTTCCCTAGTCAAATCTCGGTGTTCTTGCCTACTTTTGAGTATTCGTTTGTGTTGCTAAGTTTCTCAACTGATTTCATAAACAAACCTAAGTTTTTACCCAGGATTCTAGTGATTTGTCCCTGGAATTCTGTAATTGTCCCAGGATTATTTCAAGCTATTTTCATATCTGAATATTAGACACCTAACCTCACATTCAAAATTTGGTTCAAACTTTGCTAATTTAACTTAAGTAATTTTTAGCCAAAACAATTTGGCGCCCACCGTGGGGCAATTGGTGTCAATTTTTTGTCAAACTCTTTTCAGATTTGTCCTAAACTTGGTTTTTGCCAAAATCTATCAAAAGATGTCAACACAAATGAACACCTCAAATGTCTCAGTTTCTGCCGTGACTGCTCCAACAACTGGAGTTAACCAACCAGGTCCAAGGACCAGTATTTCGACAAGTGGAGTCACCTCATCAGCTCCAGGGTTTAATGCTTCAACCTCAGCTACGCGCAGTGACGGACCTGTGGTCAACCATGAAGTGATCGAAACCGAAAACATCCAAGAAGACCCTGTCCTGATATCTGATACTGATATCCTGGCCACTTTCGGTAGGTTGGAGCGCCACATGGAACTCCAACAGAAGGTGAACAAAGAATTCATGGCTCAATTGACCAGCTTGAGATCAGAGTTACCCAGAGCCACGACGACTCAGCCATCGCCACTCGATCCCAGAATTCTGAATTTCGATACCCCCGGAACTAATTCCAGGGTACATGAAGCTGTTGCACCATTGAACTGGAGATCAACATCCTTCCCCGCTCAAATGGCCCATGCTGATTTATCCAGAATGACTACCATCAGAGAACCAATTACTAATCCTGGGACAAACATGCCCCAGGATGTTGGTAACACTACTCAACCTTTCGCCCATTATTCCAATACTAACAACTCTGTGCAGGATTCAGGAATAAGCCCATCTGTGGAACGAGAAATCCAAAAACTCAAGCAAATGATCTCAAGTGTCCCAGGAGTTGTGCAGCCGATCCCTGAAGTTGGGCCCTCAAGCCATAGGATGTCCAGATTTGCTCCACCAATCTGTGACGTAGAAATTCCCAAAAGGTTCCAAACACCCAGTATGAAGCTTTACGACGGCACCACAGACCCAGAAGAGCATGTGGCGCAATACCGCGAAAGAATGGAGATTATTCACATGCCACCTGAAATTAAGGAGGCCTGCCTATGTAAGGGGTTTGGGTCCACCTTAACGGGGGCAGCTCTCAAATGGCTCCTAAACATTCCTCCCTATTCTATTGCTTCATTTTCACAACTAGTTAATTTATTTAACAGTCAATTTTCTTGTAGTCGTAGTTTCGAAAAACTAACAAGTGATCTGTATAGGGTAACCCAGAATGCAGGTGAAACCTTAAGGAACTACGTCAGCAGATTCAGCAGAGAAGCTCTGGAAATCCCAAACATGGATATGGCAACTGCAGTTCAAGCCTTTAAAATGGGACTAAACAAGGACTCGTTGTTTTACGAGGATCTAGTCATGAACCCATGTCATAAGATGGATGAAGTTCGTCACAGGGCTCTCCGCTTCATCAGATTGGAGGAAGATAGGAAAATCTTGGGAAAGAATGAGTCCTCCCCAGGATCCAACAGTTCCAGCAGAAAATCAGAATCCACACATCCTAGGTCACAGAGATCAAAGCCTTACTCAAGGCCTGATGAGCGCCGAGTGAACAATGTGGAACAGGACGAGGACGATGAAGAATATCCTTCTTTTAATGACTATTGCTTTACTACTGATGTTTCTGGTGTGATGTATGCTATGCAGGATCTCGGCGACAAAGCAAGATGGCCCAGAAAGAGCGATAAACCCTCTACGTGGAAGGACAAGTCCAAATGGTGTGCCTACCACGAAGACTTTGGTCATCAAACTGAAGATTGTATGGCCCTGCGAAGAGAGATCGGTTATCTACTCAGCAAAGGCTATCTAAAGGAACTATTGGGAAAGAAGAAGGACAAATCCAGGGAACAGAATCCAAAATCCAGGGACAATGATGCAAGGTCCCAGGATTATAGACGTTCCGATGACCATCCCGAAAGAGCATCATCACCACCCCCGGATGCTAAGGTAGTCCATTTCATTTCTGGTGGTTCTGATATCTGTGGTACTTCTTATTCTGCAGCGAAGAGACACGCCAAGGAATCAAAATCAGACAGGGACGGAAGACCCAGGAAGAGCTCTATTCAGCCAGATCTCAAAGAAATTACATTTGGAGAAGATGATAGACACAACATCATAGACCCTCATCACGATGGGCTGGTGATAACTCTTCATATTGCCAACATCGTCGTGAAAAGGATTCTGATTGATGGAGGAAGCTCAGTAAACATAATCCAGTTAGAAGCCTTGAACAAGATGGGAATCCCGCACACAGAGATCATCTCGAAATCCACGGTACTTGTGGGTTTCAGTGGTGAGACGAAGAACACTCTGGGAGAAGTAAAGCTTCCAGTCTATGTAGAGGGACTCAATTCGGTCCAGCGCTTCTGTGTGATGGACGCACCATCAGGATACAATGTAATCCTGGGTAGACCCTGGATTCACGACAACAGGGCTGTAGCCTCAACATATCATCAATGCGTGAAGATACCAACACCTTGGGGTGTGATCACAATCAACAGTGATCAACAAGAAGCTAAGGAATGTTACACCACGGCGATGAAGACATCTTCCAAGTCAAGGCAAGCATAGCAATTAAAGAAGAAGGCCCGGGAATCCTTGGAAGCGAGGGAGCAGGATGTCAAAGCTGTTGAACTAGACCCCTCAAATCCAGGGAAAAGGGTCTATATTGGGACGAATATCCCAAGGCCGATAGAGGAGCAATTAGTGAATCTACTCAGGACCAGGATGTCAACCTTCGCCTGGTCCCACGATGATATGACAGGTATCTCCAAATCTATTATAACACATAAACTTGGAATTGATAATTCTTTCAGGCCAATACATCAAAAGAGAAGGAAGTTTGCGCCAGAGAAGAACATCATAATCCAAGAGGAAGTGGACAGATTACTAAAAGCAGGGATGATAAGAGAGGTCAAGTTTCCCAGGTGGCTGGCTAATGTGGTGGTGGTGGGAAAAAAGAATGGCAAATGGAGGGTATGTGTGGATTACACGGACCTGAACCGTGCATGCCCAAAAGATCCATTCCCCTTACCTCACATAGACTCGATGGTTGATGCAACGGCAGGCCATGAAATGCTGACTTTCATGGATGCAACTTCAGGATTTCAGCAAATTCAGATGGAACCCCAGGATCAGGAAGACACAGCATTCATAACACCGACAGGTATATATTGTTACATAGTTATGCCTTTTGGATTGAAAAATGCAGGGGCAACATATCAGAGGTTGGTCAACATGATGTTCAAAGAGAAGCTGGGGGACACAATGGAGGTTTATATCGACGATATGGTGGTCAAATCCAGGGTCACTAATGACCATGTCCAAGATGTCAGGGATTCCTTTGATATCTTGGATAAGTACAACATGAAGCTGAACCCGGAGAAATGCCACTTTGGAGTTGGAGCAGGTAAATTCCTGGGATACATGGTGACCAAAAGAGGAATTGAGGCAAGTCCAGAACAGATCAGGGCAATTGCCAACCTGAAATCACCAACCAGCACCAAGGAAGTTCAAAGACTTACAGGTAGAATCGCTGCCCTTAACAGATTTATATCGAAATCCTCGGAAAGATGCAGGGAATTTTATGATATCCTGAGGAAAAACAAGAAATTCGAATGGAAGGAGCAACATGAGAAAGCTTTCCAAGATTTGAAGGTATACTTATCCACGGCACCCTTGTTAATGAAGCCTAATCCAGGGGAACCCCTGTCCCTGTATTTGGCGGTGTCTAGAAACACGGTAAGTGCAGTCCTGACCAAGGATGCAGAAGGTCAGCAACACCCTATATATTATGTAAGTAAAAGTTTGCTTGATGCTGAATCCAGGTACTCGCACCTTGAAAAACTTATATTAGCCCTATGTATGGCATCCACTAAACTTAGACATTATTTCGAAACTCATACAATTCATGTTAGAACTAACTATCCTATAAAGTCTGTTTTGCGAAAACCAGAAATGTCAGGTCGAATGGCTAAGTGGTCGGTGAAGCTCAGCGCATATGATCTGATCTACGAGGCCAGAACAGCTATAAAATCTCAGGCTCTAGCTGATTTTGTGGCTGATTTCAGTACCGACATACAGCAAGAAGCAGACCATGAATTGCAGCAGCTTCAACAAGAGGAAATTTCAGGGTGCTGGACTTTGTTCACTGATGGAGCATCAAATATCAGGGGGACAGGCCTTGGAATAGTACTGAAATCGCCACAGGGGGACATGATACCCCAGGCTGTTAGATGCGGATTTCAAGCAACTAACAACGAAGCTGAATATGAAGCCCTAATTGCTGGATTACACCTAGCATTACACCTGGGAATTCAACACATTCAGGTATATGTAGACTCTCTTCTTTTAGCTAACCATTTTAATGGCTCTTATGCAGCTAAGGGAGAGAAATTAGTCAAGTACTTGGAAGTGGTAAAACGAATGTCCCAGGATTTTCAAAATTTTAATATTCAACAAGTTCCAAGGGAAGAGAATGCTGAAGCAGATGCACTAGCAAACTTAGGTTCAGCATTCAAAGCACTCGAAGATACTCATATTCCTATTATTCACATACTAACACCGGCCATAGACCAAGGTATGGATTCCCAGGATTCTGACATAGCAGGTGAGACCCTGGTGTCCAGTACCCAGGATTCTACTAAGGAGTCCTGGACTAGGCCGATTATTCAATATTTGCAGGATGGTACCATACCAGAAACCGAGAAAGACGCCCGTGCATTCAGGATAAGAATAGCCAGGTATGTAATCATCAAAGATATACTATATAAAAAATCTTTTGCAGGTACGTATTTAAGATGCTTAGAGAAGGACGAGGCCCAGGAAGTGCTTAAAGACATCCATGAAGGTGACTGTGGAAACCATACAGGGGGCAGGTCCCTGATGTCCAAGATCCTAAGAACAGGGTACTATTGGCCGACAATGAGAAAAGATGCCCTGGATTTTTCTCAGAAATGCGACGCATGTCAAAGACACGCCAATGTGCCTCACCAGCCTGCAGAGCCTCTATACCCAATTCCAGCATCTTGGCCCTTCATGAAATGGGGGATGGACATCGTTGGTAAGCTACCCAAGGCCCCTGGAGGAAAGGTATTCATGTTAGCAATGACGGATTACTTCTCAAAATGGATTGAAGCCGAAGCGTACGTCCAAGTCAGGGAAAAAGAGGTCATATCCTTCATTAAAAGAAACATATTGACAAGGTTTGGAGTGCCATCTGAGATTGTCTGTGATAATGGCTCTCAATTTATTGGAAGTAGGACCACAGGATTCTGTGAATCCTGGGGTATCAAGATGATAACGTCAACTCCAGTACACCCTCAAGCCAATGGTCAAGCTGAGTCAAGCAACAAGATCATCATAAACAACCTGAAGAAGAGACTGAAGGAGAAGAAGGGAAGATGGGCAGAGGAGTTACCCTTAGCATTGTGGGCAGATAGGACTACCTCCAAGAACGCCACGGGTCAGACCCCGTATTCCCTGGTATTTGGTACGGAAGCAGTCATCCCAACGGAAATGGTGATCCCAACATTCAGGGTCAGTGGTCAGACCCAGGATTTGAATAATCAGTCCCTGGTTGAAGACCTAGATACCCTGGATGAAATGAGAAATCAAGCAGCTTGGAGAATGGCAGCATATCAGCAAAGAATTTCGAAGACCTATAACAAGCATGTAAGGATCAGAAGATTCAAGGTAGGAGATCTGGTCCTGAGAAAGGCGTTTCAGAATACGACAAATCCAGGGGACGGAAAGTTAGCTCCTAAGTGGGAAGGTCCTTATTTGATTGATTCTGAGGCTGGCAAGGGGGCATATTGGTTAGCTAATATGGAAGGAGACTTGTTGCCAAGACCTTGGAATGCGATACACCTCAAAGCATATTTCATTTAAGGCCTTCTGTCCTAGGATTCAGTTACTCAGGTATGTGTTTTATTTTGAATATTCACAGTGGAGATCCAGGTCAGTTCTTCTCACTTAATTTACCTATTTCCTTATATATTTTGTTTACATTATTTATTTACTGACATTAGTTACATGTTGCATTTCATTTTTAAGATTATCCTTTAATGTTTTGAATTTACTAAGATCTATGTTTTGCAAGACGAAACCCCTAAAATCCAGGGTGTCTCAGGATTCAGGGTACTCAAGACGGAGAATGGCAGGAGATTCAAGGCATGTAGAACAAGGTATACTCAAGGCACTCCAAGTCAAATGCAACGAATGTGTTTCTCCTAAGTATTGAGACTGGCCATCTCTCTTCCGTATGGGTGAATTTTAAACCCATTCCTAAGGTTTAAGGATTATACGTCCTTCATACGAATATAGGCTATCACGCCTCGCCCGAGACGCACGTTGGCAATATTTGCCTCGCCCGAGACGCACGTTGATCCAAGTATGAAACCCTGGGATTGTGAGATCATCCGTGTTAATAGCATTGGTGGCAACCTTGCAATCCAGGGACATATGCGGATCTCTCAAGGTTTAAAACGATTAACGCGTTTTCAAGACGGATTGGTGCTAACGTACCAACTTAAGACATCCGAGGCAATACCCTAGTTCGCCGGTACGGCATGAGGTGGTCCCTAGATTTCGCCAGTACGGCACCGGGCTTGACCCCAGTTCGCCAGTACGGCACAGGGCTTGACCCCAGAAATAACATTAAAATTATTATCGGGCCTGACCCCAGAAACAATTCAAAGATTACCTAATGACCTAGGATTATTAACTTAATCCAGAGTCATAACGGTCAAAGCCGAAGGAAATTAACTCTCTGTCTAGTTAATTCTAATCGATATGTTCCTATTACAGGAAACATTCACAAGTCTGCTAAAGCTACGAGGAATCCTAAGATCCTGGGGGCAACCCAGGATTGCTAAGGTAAACCCTAGAACCATTCCATACATTACAAATATCATTCAAATATGTCAAACACAGGTATGTAGTTAAAGCAGTTATATATAAAACCCAACCTGGGCCCGGAAAAGCTCCGGACATCCCAGGCTGGGACATGTCAAAAGACCCTGGATATCACATCCAGGGGTGGATCATTGTTTTAACAAAAGAAACCGGGAAACATCAACCGGTATACCATCACAAACATGAAAATTAAAATTGTTTTCAAACAAACAAACAAACAAGCAAGCTAACGACCCAGGGACCTTCAAGCATCACCCTGGGTCACATCCTCCGTCGCCTCCTCCGCTGCCTTCTCCGCTGCCTTGGGGTCCTGTGCCGGCTTCTCTCCTCCCTTGGGCTGGTCGATGTCCATGGCATGACCACCAGAGCCCTTGGAGGGGGTGCTTTTGTTGGATCCGGGGCCAGGGTCACACCCAGCAGGGATGGCAGCGCCCAGGTTGCGCAGTTTGTTGACCCAATCAGTCACATCCCATTTGGGGTTCACAAACCCCAGGTCCTTAGCCTCCTTGGCCATCTTGAGCCTGCACTGAAGGAGGGAGACAAGAGCAATCCTCTTGCCCTCCTTGTCTTTCGCCTCCAAGGCAGCATCATGATCGGCCCGCACCTGGACAGCCCTCCTCTCCAGCTCCTGCACCAGCCCCAGGTTCTTGTCGGCAACGGTCCTCGCCATGCCCAGCTCCTTCTTCAAGGTGGTAATTTCCTTCTTAACCGAGGACTCGGCCTCCTGGGCTTGCCTCTCAGCAGCCTGGACCAACTCGAAGAAGCGCCCAGCAATCTGCACAAAAAGTAAGTTAATAAATATATTGAACCCTGAATGGACTAACTATGCAGAAAAAATTCAGGGGTACCCAGGAATTACTTACTTGGCGCGAAGAAGCCTCAGCATAGGAACAGAGCCCAGCAGCGTCCATGTTTTCCAGGGACTGAATTGATTGGCCAGAGCTTGTAGCCCTGGTCTTGCGTTTGGTGCCCGAAGCCCTGGAAACTGGAGCCTTGGGAGCTGAAGGAGGCTCAGATTTCACCGGAGCCAAGATCTGGAGATCATCGTCTCCCAGCAGGTAGGCATCCAGATCGACGTCCTCGATGTTCACAGAAGCAGCAGCGGCTGAAAGGCAAAGAAAGCACAGAATTAGCAGAACTCAGGGAAAATCCAGGGTAATAAGAGCAAGGAACCAGGATACTTACAGCTAGACATACTATGGGAGCAGGAAGAAGCGGCTTGATCAGGGTCGGCCTTGAATTCACGATCCTCCTCAGCAATGGTCAGGAACGCCTCAAACTTCTCGAATGTGCTTGAAGTTACTGGTCCGATGGAGCTCAGGCTAGGCACTGCAAAACAAAGGAATCCAAGGTCAGTATTCGATTAAAACATATATCATAACCTGTAAACCTAATTCCTAGTGCAGGTAAAGGCCTACCCTCTACTTTCCACCTAAGAGGAAGATCCATTCCGCCTGGGATGGTTGACCGCCTTACAAAGAAAAATTTGCCCTTCCACTCTTCATGGTAAGAAGCCCTGGGGACCATCTGCGTACCTTTGTTCAAAGCTTTGAACAGGTAACGGTTGTTGCCATGGGATTTCAGCTCGTAGCCCAAGGACAGTTCAGGCAACCCGACCAAAGAATCAAACTCTCTGTTCAGGCGATCGATGGTACCCAACACCCTCCATGCAAAGGGGAGAGTCTGAGCGTATGAGAGACCGGTGGCCTTGAAGAAATCAGCAACCAGTCCGGAGAAGGGGTAGGAGAGACCGATAGAAAAAGGGGTGAAAGGAAAGCAGACCCAGGTTGCGGAACAGAAATCCGACCTGAGTCTTCTATCGAAGGGTCTAATCTCAGCTCCTTCGGGAAGAAGACCGGACGCCGACAAGCAGGCAATGTCGGCGTCGGAGAAGTTGCAGGTCTCCGTTTCCGGTGACTGCAAATACTTCTGATCAAAGAAATCTTCGATCCCGGCCTTTTTAGCGACAGTTTCCGCTCGAATCTTCTTGCGGGTCATCGTGATGGAAAGATAGAAGTAGAAATTGAGAAGAGGGTTACCTGATCAGAAATTAGCGAAGGCTGGAAGAATCGAAATTGCCGTTCTGCTCTCGAAAAGTTTACTCGGTAAGTGAAAGGTAAAGAGAGATGGGGGTATTTAATGGAGCGGAAGTTACAGAGTTGAGGGTAAGTGGACGAAGATCGTGGGGAGCCTACTCCTAATTTAACGGATGAGATGAACCTAGGGTCGATGAGTCATCGAGAATTCAAAAATTCACAGCTGTGAATTCTTATCCACTAGCTGCGAATTTTGGGGGCAATTGTTACACCCTAAAAATACTCGGCTGTAAATCCAGGGTACACGCGCAGATAAGGGACAAGTATGACCCAGGATTACATGACCCTGGATGCAGGCAATGTTCGACGACCCAGGATGTTAACACCAGATAGGGAAGTTCGCCTTTACTTTATTTTGCATATTATATCATCTAATCCAGGATTACCCTTGTTACTATAATGACCCAGCATGTGGAAATGACCCTGCATGCTAGGGCATTGTTACTAATTGCTTCGTTGTCTTTATTTGATCAAGGATAGGTTGACAAAGTCTTCTAACGGTCACCTGAAGCAAGGAGAAGACTTATTTAACACGTGGTCAAAGGTTGTTAGCTGGAAACTCGGTCAAATAACGGAAAAAGACGTTGAAGAGAGGATCCCTGGAATATCGGAGAAACGGTTGAAGACCTAGCATATAAATAGGACACTTAGTCTTTCTTTTTCAGCTCATTCGAGCTTTACTCATTGTATTCTCGTACTAAATTCTCTGCAAACTCATTGTAATCAATACTTTTCGGTGATCAATAAATCGGTAGCGTGTGTTATCGCTACCCGGGGTTTTTATGCCGGCGGCGCCTTAGAGACATCTAAGGGCTAAGGGCTTTTCCCTAGTCAAATCTCGGTGTTCTTGCCTACTTTTGAGTATTCGTTTGTGTTGCTAAGTTTCTCAACTGATTTCATAAACAAACCTAAGTTTTTACCCAGGATTCTAGTGATTTGTCCCTGGAATTCTGTAATTGTCCCAGGATTATTTCAAGCTATTTTCATATCTGAATATTAGACACCTAACCTCACATTCAAAATTTGGTTCAAACTTTGCTAATTTAACTTAAGTAATTTTTAGCCAAAACAAAACCATGAACGATTTGCATGAAACTTCATGGTTTTTACTTCCTTTTAACATTTAAAATAAAGGTACAACATGTTGTTTAAACAATTATCAATTAACAAAAACTTGGGTTCTTAATTTTAGATCACAAGAATCAAATTTTAGACCTAAAATTAGGTTTCCGATTCGGCTAGAGGTTTTTGATCCATTATATAGATTTCGATCGGGTTTCCGATCGGAATGGGGTTTACGATCTACGATAGGGTTTCCGATCGGAATGGGGTTTTCGATCGGAATGGGGTTTTCGATCGGAACTAGGTTTTTCGATCGGGTTGTAAACAGTTTACGATTTGAACTCGATCGAAAAACATTTTCACGATCGAGAACAAGGTTTTTGGATCGATAAGTGTGGTTTACGATCGGAAAACAAGGGTTTCCGATCGAAAAAAACGGGTCGAAAAGCAGTTTTCGATTTGGGAACCAAGCCACGGGTCGAGAACCGGTTTTCGATCAGGATTAGGGTTTTTCGTTTTTACCAATTTGCGAAACATTTTTCCAATTGTAAAACACGATTTTAAGTGGATCGAAAAGCTAGAATCTTGATTTGGTTACCCCCCCCCCCCTTCCAAGTTTTTGTTCCCGGTAATTAATTAAAATCATAGGTGGCTCGTGATACCACTGTTGGGTTATATAACTAATTATCAAATAAACACGAGTGCAGCGGATATTTTCCTATGAATTAATCTAACTAACCGGATATATAATGTGTACCTTTTTTAGCTCAGTAAGAGAAGATCTTCAAGGATTTGAAGTAAATCCCTCTACGATCGCACACACGACACGCCGATGTACGTATGCTAGTACTTGATCACGAGCTCCTCTCTTGATGTGGGCTTTGGTCGAACCACACAAGAAACCGAACCCCTTGGGTTCTTTTCTTATTGCCGAAAATTAGAGAGAGAAAGAGAGAGATTAGGGTTTGCACTTTTATCAGATAAATGCAGCAGCATAAACCTTAAACCCATAAGGTTTATTTATAGATTTTAGGAACTTGATGAACAAGTTAGGGATTGGGATTGGGCTTAGCCGAATTCGGCCCTAAGGCCTATCCCAAACCTTTTCCTAATTGTAATCAAATTACAACTCTCTCTAATTTATAACTAACACCCCTGTTAACAATTAACCGTTTAGTTCTTAATGTTCGTGATAAATATTAATTAACTAATTAATTAATACAAATACATTAGTGTCGAGACGTGTAACCCCGTAGGCTTAAATACTTTCCGGACATACGCTTATTAATACGTGATCATATCCCACAGTTTATGCACATTTTATCGTATTGGCTATCAAAGGAATAATTCTAACACACGCAACCTACCCAATGTATAGTCTTATCATGTTTATCAATCAAGTTCACGTATTTATCTATTACTATATATAATACATATTGGTTAGGTGGCATTTTTGTCCGAAAAAATCCTTAATTTTTAAGACGCGTACAAACATCTATACAATATGTACAAGCTTTAAAGCATAGCTCTTGAACCCACCTCCAACTTTTATAAGCAAACTGAGTTAGGGTAATTTGGTCATCATATCCCTTTTGCATTGTAGCTCTCAAACGCCGCATCCAGTCTGCTCTCAATCTCTCTCCCCATAGGGTGCCGCCCATTACCTCTCCAACGCCTAATCCGGGCGTCTCTCTCCCCCTACCGATTGGCCAGCCGTATCCTCTCCAACCCACCGGTTGCTATTCAATTCAATTTATATGCAACCATCCATATTTTCTTGTTTTCAAAATTCGAATTCCAGCAACCGCAACCGCAGCTCTCCACCTCTAGGCATGGTGACGACTCTCCACCTCCAGCTCTCCACCGCAGCTCTCCCGTAGCCTGACTACCTCATTCCTTTTTAGGGCGATTTCATGTTCAAGCTGTTGATCTCCTTGTCAAAGTGGTTCAATCCAACGATTTCAGGTACCAAATCTTCTTTTTAGGTTTATTATTGCATAAGCTTTTGAGATCCTGCACCTTCTGTCTGGAAGAAGACGGTTCTCTTTGTAGGTTTCAAGATTGCTTCGATTCATTCTTTTTTGTGTTTCTTGCTTCTTTTTTCCTCTATTAAGGTTTGTTGGTCTTGCAAATCAAAAGCTTAAACCAGCAGATCAGATTTGTACTTCTTCATATCTGATTTCCTATAGTTATTTTTAATTTTGTCTTGCAGTAATTAGGATTTTTGTCTCTGATTTGCCACCAATGAGCCCTAATTCTGCAGCTAATCTTCACATTTACGTATCTAAATCACAGGTCAGAAGTCACACACTTCTTTGCCGATTTGTTGTTTAGGATTTTTATTTCGTAGATTTCAAGAGCTTCTACATTCGCATATTAAATTTTCTGGTTAGGGTTTGCTCTTCACTATAGATGTGTTTCAGTTTTTTAGCTCTATATGCTGTCATTCAAAATTTCTGAGAAATTATGGTTTAATTGTTATATGTTTTTGTCTCTTATATTAGTGCTACTTCTTTGTTTGATTTGGCTTTGTTTTACGGTAATATCTTTGGTACATCAGCTGGTTTGGGTAATATGTTTCTTTTGAGCTCAGGTTTTACTCTTTTGTTAAGTAGAAATAAGTTATATGTTTTCTTTTCATCCAAGAGTAGAAGACTCAAAAAAGTATTCACTAAGGGTGATTCTTCGTGCAGGTGATGCACTTTTCATTCTTGAAGGGTGGTAAGATTTGCAACTACATGCATTCATATATCCTCTCCAGCATCTACAACAATCCTGATTTCATGCATAGTTTCTGCAAATGGATGGAGCACGGATCTTTAACTACGTCAACGGACTAGGTATGCTTATAGAACATCTTACCTTTCGTATGGTAGTATATGATTAAATTTAATAAACATTAACTGATATCTCTTATTAGAATGTGGTTGTTTTATTGGAACATGGCTTGGTTTTGTTGCCCATACTATGCTCGCATTTGGTTTATTTATGATCTATCGCTTTCTCTCATTGTTTCACTCATTAACTAGCACACCCTTTAATTTTTCTATCTTTTTTAATTCTGTTTTTGGTGCTAACTTCCCCATACCTTCATAGCAGTCCAACAGCTCTATCTCAGGTGACAACTGATTGCCTCTTAACTAAATTTAACAGTCTTCCTTTCTCCATTTGACCCAATGTCAATCTGTGTTGTATTTAATTAATTGATCATGAGTCAAATTGAGAAAATGGAAAGAAGTAGATATAAACAAAACGAGTTAAACGGGTCTAACAGGCCCCAATTTTTTTGAATTATATTCGATTAGATATAATCAATTTTATCTTTTTTAGGAACTTACTATTCTGATCGATGGTGCGAGAAACGATGGGTTTCTGCTTGAATCGGCTCAAACCCTTACGAATTTGAACCTTAAAGGGCAGTACCAGCGAATCACTGTGTTATTTCGATTTGATTTTATGAATTTTGATTTTAAAGGACTTGATTTACTGATTCTTCAAATCAAGCTTTGTGTTTTGTGGTTTTAGGTTATAAGGTGTTAAATTTGGGCATATTTTTCCTTTATTTCGCCCACAAGTAATAAGTTGATATACTAAGAAATTATGTTCTTTTCACCAATAAGGATGCTTACACCATTATAATAAATTATCCACTGCTTGCTAGGCTGCCAGCCAGCCCAAGATAAGGGGTTGGTGGACAATGCGTTTGAAGTCTTAAAATTAATTATTAGATACTTGATAGATTAAACAACCAAAGAAGATATTTTCTGAAGAACAAAAGAGTGATTTTGTGAAAGAGAAATTATAAGTCTCAAAATTTTGTTCATGGTGTTCACAGCTTCAACTTTTTATTGCAATTGATGAAACACACACGTATGCCAGCATTTCATGCATATTTGGATGACTTTATACTGGTATGTTGTTTTTTAAACTATGATATAATTTATGTTCCTTTATGTTTTCAGGCTTGTTTGTTTAAACTATGATATAATTTATGTTCCTTTATGCAGTTAGTTAATTAGAAAAACTGGCATTGTTTCTAAGGTGAGTCTTTTATAAACTTCATACTTCATTTTAATGATTCTTTTAAACAGTTTCTGGTTTTAATATTCAGATTTAAATGAAATTGTATGTGGGTCTTCCTAAGACTTCCAATGATTCTTTGCTATGGAGAAGGGTACCTCTTCCTCATCAATATTGAATTATAATTTTGATATTGGTGTCGATTTGAATAGAAGTAGTATGTTCTAACAGAGTTATCTCTCTCTATATTGTAAAACCATGGAGCGATGGATCGTTTGCTAATCACGTGATAATGAGATGAAGATAAGATCAAACAAGTAAATACAAATGGAATTTGTATTAATAAGCCTTGAGAGCACACACACAGAAACACACACAGAAGTGTAGAATATATCAAGAGTTGTCTATCAGTGTTCATGCTCTCTACACATGCTACCTATTTATAGGTAACTTAGACTAGCTGGCGTACCACCCAGCGTATCAAATGATACGCTGCACCAACTGGTCCGGCGGACCATGTGTTACGCCCAGCAGCCTAACTAGACTCACACAGTTGCTCTCATTACATAGATACAATACACGAGACACATCGTGGCATAGGAATATGCTCTAACAAACTCCCCCTTAACGTGTAGTGTATCTAGTCTAACAAAATCTCTAGTCTTCAATCTTCAACATTGCTGCATCAGATCTTCAACTTGAAATCTTGTCAGAAACAGAGCTTGCATGGCTGGATCTCTACTTGAAACATCTTTGATCATCAAGATCCACTTGAAAATGATATAACAAACTCCCTCTTTACACCATGCTCGAGTCTTAACACACAGAACCTGCGACTTTAGAAGACAAAAGCGCAGAATTTTCTTTGAATTTCCAAAATTAATTTAATCTTGGTGCAAAACTTCTCTTTGAGAATCCAAGATATTGATTTTGAAATTCTGATTTTGTATCAAGTGTTGATCAATCGAAAACAACTAAGAAACAAAATCTTTTTGGCTTTTAGAAACTTTAGATCAAAACACACCTAAAATCTTTTTGATTTTTCAAAGTTATGCTAAAACACACCAAAATCTTTTTGATTTTACTAAAATGGAAATATAAATGCAATACAAAATTACACTCTATTTTTGGTTTTATTTTGCGAGAAAGATCACGACACGAGATCATATCAGACATAACGCATCTAGCACATTTCAATTTCGGTCTTAATCAGCATGCAAGCCAAGATAATCGCAAATACAACATTTATGTTTATTTCAGCATGCACCAATCAATTTTTATCGTTTTCAGATATGCTTAAGGTAATTTTATCATGCACTGATAACTCGGCCTCCACTCTATCAGAAATACTGGTAAATCATCATATTTATCATATAAATCCAACTTTCTTAGAGATTTAATCATCCTTGATGAGTCATGCAAAAATAAAGCAGAACCCTAAACAAACAACAATCAGGTCGGCTTGTGAGCACGCAGAGAAAGTCCGATTGTTTAGGAAAATAAGAAATATAAAAATAAAGCAGAAATTGTATAATCCAACAACAATCAGGTCGGTACTCCCGTACACGCAGAGAAAGTCCGATGGATTATACGAAACACCAAAGAAAATAAAGCAGAACGTCAAACGAACACCAATCAGGTCGATCTTTCGATACGCAGAGAAAGGCCGATCGTTTGACAAAATAAAGAAAATCAAACAAGTTGAAATTTTTGCAAAATGAAAACATGCATTCATCAGGATATCTCTTTATTCTATTTTTGGAATCATCACACAGCATTCATCAAGAAGCAAATAACCAAAAATCATCAGGCAAGCTTTATGTTTATATCTTACTTGCAGATATCAGATTAGTCATGCACATTCACAGATTATGCAAGTACCTACAGCCTTTAGACTTAATCTATCCATGGCAGATAACATATATGCTGATGTACCATCATTTCTCGCTTTTGTCGGATCAAATTTCTCAATTTTCCATTTTTTTTTTATATTTTCCAATTTCTCCCCCTAAAATTCAAACAAACACTATTTTTTTGAATTTTCAATTTTCTCCCCCTAAAAATATGTACAACTAACATATGAACAAGAAAGAAAATTGATCGACCAACACTGACACGTTGCAGTTTTAGTTTTGGAAAAATCGGTTGAAAAACATTTGAAAATGATATGTCATTGAAACACTAAATTAAGCAAGTTCTTCACTATCAGCAACACACGCATGACAGGTCTTCTTGAAGAAACCTGCAGACACCAGATAAAACATTAGTGGTTTTGGGATCGGCCCGAGTCAACAGCCTCGGGTCGCCCGGTGTCTTCAACATGGTCTTTGTTTGCCAAGGAAACAACTCGTGGTTTCCACATCTTGGGCGATTGAAAATTTTTCAATGAATCCACAAAATTATCAACTTGCGTCTTTGCCCAAGACGGCTTACTAGCTGATTGGGACCTGAATGATTGTGGTTCATCAAAAATACGACCATTTAAATCCACATACTTAGCAGTTTTGTGCACATAAGCGTCAGTGCTCGCATTCGTAGGACATTGTGCAGCAAGATGCCCTGGTTTACGACATGCATAACACTTCCTTTGAAAAACATTAAGGGAACTGCTACCCAGATTTGATTCAAAAATTTGATTTTTATCAACAAAACTCTTTAGATTTCTCTTGTCCTGTTTGAACACATCATGACAACCAAAAATATTTTCTGAATCAAAAGAATCAAAGAAATCATCTGAAGAATCATACCTTGGAGGTGGACTTCGTGGAGAATAACCAGAATTATAAGACGAACCTCCAGAATAATAATCAGCATTCTTTGATGTGAACACCTTTTGTGTCTTTTGCTTTGAATGAATCTTGTGACCTGAAACTTTCTCTTTAGCCTTCTCCTTTGGCTGCTTCTGTGGTAGTGTTGAAACTGGTTCTTCGTTAACAATATAACCCAAGCCTTTTTGTTTATACCCTGGAATTTTTGAAGAACTTGAAGAAGATTCTGGAACTTTTCGTTCTTTAGCCTCGCTATTGAACTTAGCTTTAATATCTTTCAAGTTGTTACTGTGAAGCAAAACTTTTTCTTCTTCATTAGCACATGAAGGAACAGAATCAACTTTCTCACAAATCTTTTGCTCTTCCAAAACTTTGGAACTTGAAACAAACTTTGGAGCTTCACCCAATTTCTTCTCCCTTTTCTCAGATTTGTTTTTCTTCTTCTTTGCTGGAGTTGCAAATTTAGAATAATCTTGCAATTCAGCTCTTGGATCAAATGACACAGAAGGAGGATTTAAAATAACCACCGGAGCTGGAACAGAATGCAAGTCCTCTAATTTCGCACTATCGTCACTCTTCTCCTGATTGTAAATGTAATTCAGTAAAGTAGGAGACATAGCTGAATTCTTTACTTGTTTTTGAAGAACAAGAAGCTCAATTTTCAACTCAGAAATCTTGACTTGAGCATCCATCAATTCTTTTTGAACATGAATAAATTGATCTGACAACTCATTGTATTCTGACTTTAGTTGTCTTTTTGTATCACAAATGTCCATTAACTCAGCATGAACTTTTTCCCATTTCTTTGTGTAATAAGCAACATCTTGTGTTAAAATTCCATTCTTCTCACGAGCCTGAACATTTTCATCTCGAAGCTTTGAAAGTTCTTCTTTAAGTTCTAGAACTCTATCTTGTAATTCAGAAATCACTGCTTTTTGAACATTTTCAGAAGCAGTAACGTCATCAAAAGCCTTTTGAAATTCAACATTAGATTTCAGAAGAGATTCCACTCTAGCTGTTGATTTCTCGAATAGATTATCAAAATCTCCAATAGCATCCTTTGCTTCAGTTTCCCATTTTTCAGCACTTTGAACCAGTTCTGTATTGACTCTTTCTAAATCAGCACATCTTTGTTGTGAACATTCTAATTCAGCTTTAACAGCTTTGAGTTCTTCAGAGATCAAACCATTCTCTGCTAACAAAGATTCATATTTTTCTTGAAACTCTTTTGTCACTTCTGCGGTACCATCTTCCACAACTGTTTCACATGAACTTGTGTCTGAATCTGAATCATGTAATTCGTGACAACCAACTTCGGCAAGAAGTGCAGATTCATCAGGATACAATTTAACATATTGTTTTAGATCAGCATTATACACCATGGCAGGTGATGTCTTGTAGATAGAATCTGTAGAACTATCTGCATTGAGAGTTGCAGTTAATGCTATCTGATTCTGTCTCTCTTCAATTATTGCTATATCTCTGTCCCAATCATATCCTTCAGCCGTGTATGAAGTCAAAGCTTGTGATTTAGAATTGTTTGTTGAAGACGAAGATGCAGATACTTTTGAATTGTTACATTCACGAGCAAAATGTCCAACTTGTGAACATTTGAAACACTTAACTTTGGATTTATCCAATCCAAGTTTTCCTCCTGGAATAAAAGATTGTTTACCATGCTTCTTCATGTATCTCCTACCTCTTTCAACAATCATAGCAAATTGCCAATGTAAATCTAACTCGTTCAAATGATCATCACTCAACTCACCTAAGTCATTTGCAACCAAATCAACTTCTCCAAGTTTCCCAAAAATTGAACCATTTGACGATGACATAAATGCAGATAACAATGAAGCTAGATCCTCAGATGCCTTATCAGGAATTGTAGACTTTGATGATCGGTTTGGACTTGTAAAAGTACAACCTGGAGAATCACCATAACTCTCAGTTTTTCCAGCTAGAAATGCAGTACTAGGACCTTCACTGTAAATGTTTGCCTTTTTAGCATTTATGGTAGAATCATTTTCACCACGATATGCAGCTGGATTCTGTACTTGTGCAGGCATGGATTTGTTGACACTCAACTCCATATCTCTTGCTTGTATCTGCTCAATTAAATTGATGAATGACAATTCCGAAAATTCTTTATCATGAGTAATCATCATTACATAATTCTCCCATTTTTCAGGTAATGCCTCTAGTATCTTCTCTTTCAGATCAGCTTCTTCCTTTTTAATGCCAACCAAAGCCATTTCACTTAACAAATGTGAAAACCTAGTGATAAGCTTTGAAATATTCTCATCTGGATAATGCTTGAAATTGTCGAACTCTTTTCTTAGAACCTTTTGTTTGCTTTTCTTGAATTGATCATTACCCTCACATCGTTTTTGAATTGCATCCCACAATTCTTTTGCAGAAGTATACGCAGAAAACTGATGTAATAAGTCGGAAGGTAATGCCATCGTTAAAGCACCATAAGCTTTTTGTTCTGCTTGATATGCCTTCTTTTGCTCACCAGTAAGACTTTGTTGCAAAACTGGCCTTCCATTTTGTCCTGTTGGATACTCATATAGATTATTGTAAGATATCCAAAAATCAACATCATTTGCACCAACATATGCATTGAATCGCTTCACCCAACTATGATAATCTTCCAATCTGAGTAATTTTGGAACTTTCTGACTTGTTCCTATTTCATTATCATAGTTCATAATAGCTTGCATCGTATTTTGAATCGCGGAAAACGCTTGAAAATCCGACATATTTTCCGAAATATAACACCTCAACACTTCGAACTCAAAAACGGAGGCTTTCCAAGCGGATTTAGGGGGTCAAAACTTGTCGGTACTGGCCATAGGCCGGTACACGTCCTAGATCTCGTCGATACGAACGTTTTGGCTGGTATTGGGTTCCGTAACTCTTAACGGTTCTCAAGTTACGTCAGTTTTAGTGATTAACACTTTTCTGCCAGCGGACCAAACCAAACTCAGCGGACCAGATTTGTATTTGCGGACCAAAAGCGGACCAGATCAATCTCAGCGGACCAGATTATACTTGCGGATCAAATTTATAACCAGCGGACCAAAATTGTACTAGCGGATCAGATTGATCCGGCGGACCAAAATTGATACGGCGGACCAAATATTTCCAGCGGATCACACTGATACGCTATAACTGCCACGGACCAGCTGATGAAGATTGCCTAGCGGACCAGTCGGCGGACCAGATTCTTCATCCGGCGGATCAGTCGTTTTTCATGCAGATTTCGACTGATTTCGCAAATTTTGACAAATTGAACTGAAATTTGCTTCACACAGATGCGAAAACTTACCAGGAATGCTCGAAAATCATTTTTAACCTTGGAAACACCCGGAATTGGAAGAATTTGATGAAAAATGCTTCAAAACCCACTTTTTCTCTCTAAAAATCTCCAAAATCACAGAATATGATCAGCAAATGTAACCAGATGGCTCTGATACCACTTGTAAAACCATGGAGCGATGGATCGTTTGCTAATCACGTGATAATGAGATGAAGATAAGATCAAACAAGTAAATACAAATGGAATTTGTATTAATAAGCCTTGAGAGCACACACACAGAAACACACACAGAAGTGTAGAATATATCAAGTGTTGTCTATCAGTGTTCATGCTCTCTACACATGCTACCTATTTATAGGTAACTTAGACTAGCTGGCGTACCACCCAGCGTATCAAATGATACGCTACACCAACTGGTCCGGCGGACCAGGTGTTACGCCCAGCAGCCTAACTAGACTCACACAGTTGCTCTCATTACATAGATACAATACACGAGACACATTGTGGCATAGGAATATGCTCTAACATATATAACCTTGATTGCTGGACCTGTGAATAAAAATTGTTTCACTCCTTCATATTTTGCAGAACCTTTGATTGCTGGAACCACTTGGGAATTAAGGTCACCAACATATATGTATCCACTTTCGGCAGTTGGTATGCTTGTAGCCCCAAGAAAATCTTGGTTGCTGGTATCTCAACCCAAGCTCACCTGATTGGGAGACTCTTAAGCTTTAAATTGTTTGACATGTTCCCTTTTTAGACTTTTTTTTTGGTTGTATCCTTTTGAAATGAAACACAACCCAAACTGACCCATTAAGTTGCCGTTTTCTCTCAGCAGAGACATGATCTGGGCCATAAGAAAAAATATAGACTAGGGGATCCAAACCAATGGCTGAACTGGATGAACATGTAACACGCCTACACATGGACCCAAACAAAATAATCACTGATTGGTGATCTTACTAGGTACAAATCTCTTCTTTTTATTTATTTATTAAAATCTTGCTTCCTATGCTAATTAGTAGTGAGGTGTATTGCTTAATAAATAGTTTAATGTAATATTTGTAGGTGCTTGTTTGCTAGATTGTAGCTTCTGTGGTGTGGCTTGAGTTTTGCATATCTCCCGGCTAGCTGGAACGTCGAAGTCCTTGGGTGTGCAGATTGATGACGTTGCTGAAGAAGGTTGCACTCGGTGTGATTAGATTTGGAAGTGATTTTTATGATTACGGATTAATTTGATGTCTAGGAGAAGAGGTGTAAAAAGAAGAAAATAAGCATAGTAATTTGATGTCTAGGTGAACACGGGATTAGATTTGGAAACAATTTCATGATTACGGATATTAAAAGTTAACATGTGAAAATTGAAAGCAAAAGTCAACAGTGGTGATGCTGAAGGTAATGGGGGAAATTGAAAGCAAAAGTCAAAAGCCAACATGATGACGGATATTTAGTCAGTTGTGAACTTCCTCCATTTCACTTGTAAGCTATTTTGAAGTTTTAGTCGGTTGTGAACTTCCTCCATCTGCTAACATGAATATTGGCTTTATTGCTTTAAAGATTGTGTTCATTATGGTAATTCTATGGTAATGGGTGAAAGGAATGTGTCATCAAGCCTTCAGAATCTGATAGTAAAAATAGAAATTATTTTGTTATCGCAAACATCTAAATATATGGTTCACCTACCCTATTTGAGTTTAGGTTTATTTCAGATCTCCAAGCTTACACCAATGAGAAAACTAAAAGATATACAATGCAATATATCAGAAGAGGTTTGATAAACTAACAGAAAAACAAGTACCGTATTAGTTGATTGTTGTCGCAGCCGCATCGCGAGGGTTTCTTAAAAATAATGTACTTTCTATACTTCTGTTTATAGTTTGCTTTTATAAAATAATAGTTAGTTATAAAAGTGGGTAATTATAAAAATAGAGTATTGTGGATAAAATATGTGAGTGTTTTAATTTAAAATAGACATTGGGCAGGATCGGAGGATACACCCGATAGTTATTTAAAAACACCTTTGATTGCCATCGTCGCCGAAAGTGTTAGGGTTATATAACTAATTATCAAAACACGAGTACGCAGCAGAAAGAAACCTATGAATTAATCTAACTAACCGGATAGAACATGTTTACCTTATGAGCTCGGATTGACTTGGTCTCTTGGAGGATTTAAAGCAAATCCCTCTATGATCGCACACACGACACACCAATGCTATGTGCTAGCACTTGATCACGAACACCTCCACTCGAGATAGCCTTGGTCGGACCACACAAGAACCGAAACCCCCCTTGGGTTTTCTTGTTGCCGAATTCGAGAGAGAAGAGAGAGAGAATTAGGGTTTGCCTTTATTAGATAAAAGCAGCTACTAAACCTTAAACCCAGAGGGTTTATTTATAGTGTTTGGATACTTGGAGAACAAGATAGGGATAGGCATAGAGCCCTAGTCGAAATCGGTCTAGAGGCTTTATCCATATCCTTCTCTCAATTGTAATCCAAATCCAACTCTCTCTAATTACAACTAACACCCCTCTGTTAGCAATTAACTGTTAGTTTTTAACGAAACTTCGTTAAATAATTCGTGATAAATATTAATTAACTATTAATTAATATTAATACATTTGGTGTCGAGACGTGTGACCCCGTAGGCTTAAATAATTTCCGGACATACGCTTACTATTACATGATCATATCCCTACAGCTCCCACTTGAGCTTGCAATAGTAAAGGTAATAACATTGGTTAGCGTCTAGCAACACGCCAATGCTCCCAGAAATATTTAAGTACAGTTTCTCAAAGTGTATTTAAATGGTACAGTCATTTACTATCCCTTTGTTACCGATACCTTGTTAAATATGAATATGGATCAAGTCATTTCATACTTTAACGATTCTGTTTCTCATTCTCACAACTAACTTAAGATTACCAAATTGCAAATCGAGACATCTCTAGATTTCATTTGGGCACGGCCATGCAAACATCTTAATTAGTCCAATGAGGGGCCCAGTGGTATCTTCTTCAGCACAAAGCTGAAGGAACAAATCCTCTTGACTACACGTGTCAAGTCACATACTTCACTACACTTACTGAAAATAGCCCTTTTTTTTACTACCTTATTCAGGATAGTTAGACCTATATCAAGTAGGTGCAATCCATACATGCATGACCTGCTTGTATCTCAA
This sequence comes from Deinandra increscens subsp. villosa, assembly GCA_039602395.1. Taxonomy (NCBI): domain Eukaryota; kingdom Viridiplantae; phylum Streptophyta; class Magnoliopsida; order Asterales; family Asteraceae; genus Deinandra; species Deinandra increscens. Next base: position 96,445,489 of record JBCNJP010000027.1, read on the forward strand.
GTCTAAGGATAAGCAAAACAACCATTTACGAATTTCACTCAATGACGACGATCCATAAAGTGACAATTCGTTAGTGGGTCAGTCCAGTATGCATCCAATGAATACCATGTGACTTTGGTGGGACCATCCTAACCAATCACTCAGATTTTGTCTTAGTTTAACTATATTCCCATATAGTTAATCGACAATGGACAATTTAGAATACTTGACAAGTACTCAAGGATTAAACATGCAAATATAGGACACAATTTACTATTAAATGAAATCAAACATATCAAGTACTTTAGTTCATTATGCAAATAGAAATTGTTTAACATCCCTTATCCAAATACCGAACATCAGACATACATGATTTAACCAGCCAATTTAAGTCCCATGCCCTCGGCATGCCTTTCAAGCTTCGGCCTCGACAAAGCTTTCGTGAAAGGATCAGCTAAGTTAATATCTGTGTGAACTTTGAGTAATTTGATTTCACCTAGTTCGATCTGCTCACGAACATAGTGATATCTCCTAGCATAGTGTCTGGCGCCCTTCTGAACTCCAGGTTCTTTGGCGATGATCAATGCACCCGAGTTATCGCAGTACATGTCGATCGGCAAGTTACTCGTGGGGACAATGTCTAGCCCATTAATAAACTTCCTTATCCAGACAGCCTCCATTGCAGCTTCCGAAGCAGCAATGTACTCAGACTCTGTTGCAGACATAGCAACTGTGGTTTGTTTCTTGCTTTTCCAATCCACAGCGCCTCCATTCATAACGAAGACGTACCCAGACTGAGACTTCGTGTCATCTCTATCAGTCTGAAATCCAGCATCACAGTATCCAGTCACTTTGAGCTCTTGATCTGGATTTCCCCCATATACCAAAAACAAATCTCTAGTAGCCCGTAGGTACTTAAGAATGGTCTTAACAGCAGTCTAGTGACTTTCACCTGGATTCTGTTGGAAACGGCTAACGATATTCTGCGCGAACGCTATATCAGGTCTAGTGCATCTCACCGCATACATTATAGATCCTACCGCCGAAGCATAAGGGACTCTTTGCATACGCTTCACCTCATCAGGTGTAGAAGCACCTTGTTTGACCGATAGACCAAGTCCTTCCTGCATAGGTACTATACCATGCTTGGAATTCTCCATCTTGAATCGCTTCAAGATCTTATCAATATAAGCACTTTGACTTAGTCCAATTAACCGCTTAGTTCTATCTCTATAGATCTTGATTCCAAGAATGAATGCTGCTTCTCCCAAGTCTTTCATAGCAAAACACTTCCAAGATGGGATTTTACATCTTGCAACATTGGAATGTGTTTTCCTATTATCAATATGTCATCTACATATAAGACAAGGAAAGTAACATTACTCCCACTAGTTTTGCGATATACACATGGCTCATCGGGATTCTAAACGAAACCAAACTTTTTGATTTCTTCATCAAACCGTTTATTCCAACTCCTTGATGCTTGCTTTAGTCCATAAATGGACCTTTGAAGCTTGCATACTTGGTTGGGATGTTTTGGATCAATGAACCCTTCAGGTTGATCCATATAGACTTCTTCATCCAAGTAACCATTTAAGAAAGCAGTCTTAACATCCATTTGCCATATCTCAAAGTCATAGTACGCTGCTATGGCTAAGAGAATCCTAATGGCTCTAATGTCTGCTACTGGTGAAAAGGTCTCATCATAGTCAACGCTGCTATGACTAAGAGAATCCTTTCGCCACGAGACGAGCTTTATAGGTGTGTACATTTCCATCCATGTCGGTCTTCTTCTTGAAGAGCCATTTACTCCCAACGGTGGTAATGCAGCTTTGATGGATTTCATTTCCATATTCGCAGCTTCAAGCCATTTGTCAGATTCCGGATATGATAATGCAGCTTTGAAGTTCGGAGGCTCATTGAGATCTCCTGATACGTCATCCTCGGATTCGACTAGACCAATCCATCTATCCGGATTACGTACGACCCTTTCGGATCTACGAAGTGGAATCGCAACATCATCGACTTGAGGTTCATCACTTTGAACATTTTCCCCCCCAAGTTGATGATTGCTAGTTATTTCAGAAGGTGACACATCTTCTAGTAGTTCTACAATTCTCCCACTGTTCTCTTGAGCTATAAAATTCTTTTCAAAGAATTCAGCATATCGAGCAACACGAACAGTGTTTTCGGAAGGATTATAGAAGTAGTAACCCATTGTTTCCTTTGGGTATCCCACGAAGATGCACTTAGTAGTCCTGGGTTGTAGTTTGTCAGGCGTATCACGCTTCACAAGTGCCTCACATCCCCAGACTCTTAAGTAAGATAACACAGGGACTTCTCCATGCCATAATTGATATGGTGTCTTTTCAACCTTCTTGGTTGGAACCATATTTAGAACGCGTACAGCGGTTTCTAGAGCAAAATCCCAAAATGATAATGGGAGAGTTGTAATGTGACATCCGAGAATTTCAAGGTTAACTTCCGTTAGACAATCTCCGTTAGTTACGTTATAAGTGTTAACTTAGTAACTAATGCTTAACTAGGCCGAATACGTCCACGACCTTTGGTTGATCACCGAACCCATCCATATGTGTTATGTGTTTATTTATTTATTGTCATTATGTGCAATGTGATTTAAACGCATGATTTAGTATTGATAATAAAATGTCAATTGGCTACTTTTGGTTTCCAGCGAAACTACCGGGCGAAACTGTAGATTCGCTCGGTAGCCGGCTAAACTGTTTGACTTACATGTGTTCAGAGCCAGTTTCGCTTGGCCAGCGAAACTGCCAGCGAAACTAGCCCCTGATATATATATTTTATAAAACCCTAGTTACTTCCCATTTGCATCATTTCACACAAAACACACACCACTCCCCATCTGCCCTCTCGAGATTTCTGGCCATCCGAGGAAACCACCAAGAAACCATCATCTCATCTCATCCATTTGGGGCCCTAGATCGAATCGTGAGTCCCAAAACTATTCTTCATGCATTTTCTATGTGTTTTACCTTAAAGCATGCTTAGACCTTCATGGAATCACTTGATCTTTTGATATGATGCTTAGGAATGCTAGATCTGTTATAAAGTCTGCAACTTTACGTGTAAAATCATACCATAATGAAGATTTATGCTAATTAGGTCATTTTAGGTTTAGAATGTGTCTTTGGTGATTTGATGATGAAAATCCATGTTTAAAGTGTTAAAACTTACTGTTTAATGTTGGTAAATGATTATGCATGCTAAATATTGAATCACATGAAGTATGGAAGCTGTTAGATTGATTTTTAGGCTGATTTATGTGTTTTCCGCGACCAGCGAAACTGAGCTGTTCTCTGGGCGAAACTATACAGCGAAACTGTATAGATATTCATCCACCGATACTATGTAGCGAAACTATAGTGTCGCCCGCGAAACTAAGTAGACTTGCTCGAACGAAACTACTGAGCGAACCAACCTGAACGAAAGTTCAAACCAGTTTCGAGCGAAGCCAGGCTAGCGAAACTGTGTCATCAGTTTCGAGCGAAACTAGCTAGCGAAACTGTGTCATCGGGTATTACCCAGCGAAAATGCTGCCCGTGCACACAGCGAAACTGTGTAGCGAAACTGTATAGCGAAACTGAGACCAGACCAAAACCCAAACTTGTACAACTTACTTGAATGTTATGCCGTGACTTACATGATTGTGCAATAATGAAACATGCCTTGATTTCTGAATTATGTGAACCCTTGTTATGATCAACCATCGGTGTCATGTGTCGATATGTCGTGTCATAGTTCCAACGTGCTATGTTATGGGCCATAGTGACGTAAGTTAAAGATTAGACACAAAACTAATACTTAAGACCTAAACGTGTTCTTAGGTCTTCGATAAGCAAACAATATTTGGATTACTTAGCAAGTGTAGCAGTGCAACCAAAGGTGAGTGTCACTAACCCATTTACCGTGAACCCGTTTGGGTCACACTGAATAACTTAATGAAAAACAATGCTGACAATCTTATGAGTGCTATGCACCTTTCTGATGAAACTTGAAAACCTAGGAGTGCTTGGCACCCACTTGATGAACTTGCAGTGTTTTATGGGAGACACTTGTGAAATACTTAAACAACTATTTCTAAAATGAAATTGAAAATGTTTTCGGGATTCAAGAGAACCCAAAGTAAATCGTTTTAATATGGCTAGAGTAGGTTAAAGTCTAACCACATGATATCACATGATTTCTAAGGATTGCCTTATAACTGAAAAAGTCCTCAACTTAATTGTGCCATTAATTGTAAAGCGAGGGGATGTTGGGTAGATCTACTGGAGTTTGACAAACTCCGCCTCGTGACACTGGAGGTGCACGGAGGTACAATATCAGCCTATCTGACCGTGATCCCGAGAGGATACGGGGGAGGCAAAGCCGTGATGACGTAGGTCCACAAAACAAAATAGATGATGGCAATGCCACTACAATATTAGTCAGCTTTGGTACAAACTTCCTTAGTGCATGGAACAACGGATTAGCTACCCGCGATATCGGTTGAGCACTTTAACTACACAAAAACTAGTACATACCCGATAACGTATGTTACGGACATTACTTTTACTAAACCACAATACTATGATTATGGATATCACTAAGCATTGCTTTTCACAAATAAATATTACATAAGTATATGTTGACACAATTATGATTATGAGACCGGGCCACTGCGTGACAAGCCCACTGTGAACTCACCAACCGTTAGGTTGACACTTGCGTGGTTTAAACTTTTGCAGATCGCTGAGGAGTATCCGGAGCGGGTTGGCATGGCACCTGAAGACATTTTATTTTTGGTTAAACTTAATTGAGAATTTAAAACAATGAATTTGTAAAGCACGTGGTTAGTGCTAAGATAATATTTTTCCGCTGCGTATTTTGAGACTTTATTTATGACATGTGTTTGGACTAACTCTGGTTCGTTTAGTATTTGTAACTAATGGTTGTGGTCCTGTTTGCTCGCACCCCTTAACGGTATAAACTCCGTTAGTGGTTATTTGGGGGTGTGACATGTAAGGTTCATCATCGACCTCACCATCTCTAGTAAGGTTCGATTCCTCCTCTCAGATACTCCATTATGCTGAGGAGTGTAAGGAGGAGTAAGCTGTTGGACAATTCCACACGCTTTAAGATAATCCTTAAATTCTTGTCTTAAGTATTCTCCACCACGATCCGATCGAAGGATCTTGATGGTCTTTCCGAGTTGATTTTCTACTTCGTTCTTGAACTCTTTGAATGTTTCAAACACCTCATGTTTATGTTTAAGAAAGTAGACATAACCATAACGGCTGAAATCATCCGTGAAAGTTACGAAGTAGCTAGCACCTTTTCTTGACACATGCCTAAATGGGCCACAAACATCAGTATGAATGAGTCCAAGTAGGTCTTTGGCCCTTTGCGGCTTGTTCGGAAAGGGTTTTCTTGTCATCTTTCCTGAGATACAGGAAACGCATTTTTCAAATGATTCATCATTTGATTGTAAGATCCCTTCACGTTGAAGTCTTTCAATGCGGTTTTTTCCAACATAGGCAAGACGACAGTGCCAAAGATAGGTAGAGTCCAAACTAGTTTTGGCTCGTTTGCTAACAGTGAACATTGAATTATTTGAAACGCAACCACGCATATCAATTTCATAAATGCCATCACAAGGAATAGCATCAAAATAATGAACATTATTTTTAGAAACTGAAATACCGATATTATTAAACGTATTAATAAATCCTTGGTTTTTCAATAAAGAAACTGAAATAACACCTCTAGTGATAGAAGGTGCATAATGACAATTGTCTAATACAATAAATAACCCAGAAGGCAGAATTAAATGAAATTCTCCTATAGCTTCCACAGCTGCTGGTAAACCATTTCCAACGAACAGCTGCAAAGCTCCAGGCTTCAGTTTCCTCCTCTTTCTAAGACCCTGTAACGAATTACAGATGTGAGTTCCACAGCCGGTGTCATACACCCATGAATCACTCTTAGAAAAGGAAAATAATTCAATTGTGAAGATACCTGAAGTACTAGTCCCACTAGTATTCTTTCTCTTCTTCATCAACTCAGCTAGATAAGTAGGACAGTTCCTCTTCCAGTGTCCAACTTCACCACAATGGTGACAGATCTGGTCTTTAGCCGGATGCTCTTTTGAGGCCGGAGGGGTTTGCTTGGTTTTAGGAACAAGCGCAACTGCCTTGCCTTTTCCCTTACCATCATTCTTGCCCTTCGCCTTTTGCGGTCTTTTAGCCTTTTGGATCCTTCGCCCCTTGATCATAAGAACTTGGGGTGTTTCAGTGGCCTTTTTAGGAATCGTCTTTTCATACTCGACAAGCATAGCATGAAGCTCAAGTATAGTCTTAGTCATACTATGCATGTTGTAGTTGCGCACAAAACCCTCAAAATCCTTCGTAAGTGATTTGAGGATCATGCCAACTGCAACAGCACGATTATACCCATAATTGAGCGATTCCAATTTGTCAAAGTAGCTCTTCATCTTGAGCACATGACTACTGACCGATTTACCAGTTTCAAGCTTCAAGTCGTGGAGTTCCACAACTAGGTCGAACAATTCAACACCAGCTTGTTTTTCATACATCTTCTTTAGCTCTTTGATCATATCACAAGGTGTATGAAATTCGTATTGCTTCTGAAGATCGGGAGTCATACTCGAGATCATCATGCAAGCAACCTCATCGCATCTGCTATACTCTGCGTTGTAGAACGCTTTCTCTTGCTCAGAAGCATCAGCAGCTGGCTCGGTCGGCCAATGATGTTCAAGGACATCGGTCCTCTGTTCAACTCTAAGGACGATCCTCAGTTGACGGTACCAGTCATTGAAGTTAGATCCATTCAGCTTTTCTCTTTCAAACATTTGACGAAAAGCATGACCAACATTGTTTTGAGGAGGGTTTGTTGCCATCTACAAAACAGATTAAGTTCAAAAATCAGTATTTTCGATAATCTTTTCCTTAATAAATTTAATTACCCAATGTTTAAATAACTTTAAACAATTAAGCTTATTAAGGCTAGGATCCTAATGACATGCCCTCATTTCATCAGTTGATCTGCTAGAAATGATGCATTCAAAAGGTAAGTGACGATCAATAATTGTATTCCAAATACAATTCCTAGATTTTATGGGACCTACAACTTGCACCAAGTGATTTGTAGTCATGTTTCATCCCATCTTTTGCCACGGGCTAAGGGTCTCACCGCCTAGCCCGCTTTAAGTCGTCCAACTAAGAACGCACAAATTGTCCACCATTGTGTACCAATGTATGGGAATTTGCCATGTAAATGCCATTTTACCATTGTGTACCAATGAGTAAGATGACATCCACAAGTGTCCTTTTCAAGGTGGATGGCAAAGACTTAAATTTTGTTTGGGTCAGAACAATTTTGATGCGTGATAAAAAAGGTTATGTGTGAAGATTCATGCACATCTTCACCACATAATGTGTTTATAAAAAATCTTAGTTTGTCTTCCAAATCAAAAGAGCTCGGTAGCTCCATTCGCAACACACAAAGAAGCGTAGGGGTGAGGTTTGCAACTTTTGCAATTAAAAACCTACCCGCTTTAGGGAAGCATGGCGACCCGACTTATACCTCTCTTAGAGTGTGTTCAAATGGGTGAGCCGGTGTTTCTTTTGAGTTTTAGGACACAAATTTTATTTTATAAACAAAATCATATTTCAATAGTTTATTTAAGCAAATTTCGATTTTCATAAAACAAATTTGCATTTAAAACCTTTTATTATGTCACAATTATCACAATAATCACATAATTTTTAGGGTTTCTAATTATCTAACATAATTTTAATTTTAAACCTCTTTGATTTAAGTAATAACCATGAACGATTTGCATGAAACATCATGGTTTTTACTTCCTTTTAACATTTAAAATAAAGGTACAACATGTTGATTATCAAATAACAAAACTTGGGTTCTCAATTTTAGATCACAAAATCAGATTTTAGACCTAAAATAAGGGTTTCCGATTCGGCTAGAGGTTTTCGATCCAATTATATAGTTTTCGATCGGAAATGGGGTTTCCGATCGAGAACATCAGTTTTCGATTAGGGTTTCCGATCGGAAAAAGGTTTACGATCTACGATAGGTTTCCGATCGGAAAAGGGGTTTACGATCGGAACACTGGTTTCCGATCCACCATTGGTTTCCGATCGAAAAACAAGGGTTTTCGATCGGGACAAGGGTTTCCGATCGGAAAACGAGGGTTTCCGACCGGGAGTAGGGTTTCCGATCGGAAAACGAGGGTTTCCGATCGGGTCGAGAAGCGCTTTTCGATCAGGGACTTTTCGATCGGGTCGAAAGGTCATTTTTCATCGAATTTTTCGTTTTTACCAATTTGCGAAACTTTTTCCAATTGTAAAACACGATTTTTAAATGGATCGAAAAGCTAGAATCGTATTTTGGTTACCCCCTTTCCAAGTTTTATTCCCGGTAATTAATTAAAATCATAGGTGGCTCGTGATACCACTATTAGGTTATATAACTAATTATCAAAACACGAGTACGCAGCGGAAAGAAACCTATGAATTAATCTAACTAACCGGATAGAACATGTTTACCTTATGAGCTCGGATTGACTTGGTCTCTTGGAGGATTTAAAGCAAATCCCTCTACGATCGCACACACGACACACCAATGCTATGTGCTAGCACTTGATCACGAACACCTCCACTCGAGATAGCCTTGGTCGGACCACACAAGAACCGAAACCCCCCTTGGGTTTTCTTGTTGCCGAATTCGAGAGAGAAGAGAGAGAGAATTAGGGTTTGCCTTTATTAGATAAAAGCAGCTACTAAACCTTAAACCCAGAGGGTTTATTTATAGTGTTTGGATACTTGGAGAACAAGATAGGGATAGGCATAGAGCCCTAGTCGAAATCGGTCTAGAGGCTTTATCCATATCCTTCTCTCAATTGTAATCCAAATCCAACTCTCTCTAATTACAACTAACACCCCTCTGTTAACAATTAACTGTTAGTTTTTAACGAAACTTCGTTAAATAATTCGTGATAAATATTAATTAACTATTAATTAATATTAATACATTTGGTGTCGAGACGTGTGACCCCGTAGGCTTAAATAATTTCCGGACATACGCTTACTATTACATGATCATATCCCTACAGAAAGCGCATGTACCTCATTATAGATTGTCGCCTTGCTGCATTGTGCTAACAGAAACGAATACCACGCTATAAATTATCGTCATCGTCGAACGCACAAACATAAGACAAATAACGCGTTATAAATTGTCGGCCGCTGCAACGCGCGAGTACCCCACTAGTAATATAAACACGTATTTACTATATATCTCATGTATCTATGAATTTTGGGATGTTACAACTCTACCCCCCTTAAATAGGTTTCGTCCTCGAAACCTGTTTAACCCGCAATCAACTCAAGGTAGAAATCTCTCATCTCGCCCCCTTTTCTTTCCTAAGCTAATATGGAATCTTACCTGCGTATCTATCCAGTTCTAGACGTTCGAACTATCTCGATTCGAGCTTCCTTCTTAATCCGACTTGTCTGTTCGTGGAACTTCTTCAAAACTGCTATATTCTTCGGGAAGATGCGTCTCCGTGAGACTTCTCATGCTCTGCTTCACCTTTGCGTATGCCAAACGTCTTCCTTCATACTGCATGTCCTAATATCTATTACTTATCTAATAAACTAGTTAGACCTCTGTTGTATACATAATGCCTTCGTTTTTTGAGTGTAAATGCCATTGCTGCAAATTTCGAATCGTCATGCTGATTCGCATATCATCATTTGTTTTGGGTCATCTAACTTGATGGTTTGCAATTGTCCTAAGGAAGACGTAAGTCTAAGCTATCCAAGGTAGCTTGATTACGGGATTCCTTGACAATGCTTCTCCTATTATGTGCTCATGTAGCTCGTCTAGTCATCATATGGATTTTTCCTGCCATTTGTTGAAGTATAGCATCTCCTCTGATGTAAGTTCTTCTTGGCGTATTCCGGACTTCCATAGTCCTAATGCTTCTTCTGGTTTGGACGATGGTTGACAAAGTGATCTTCTTGCCTATACCTATAGTAGTTGGTTGTTATCGTCCTTGTGTTCTTGAATTGATTCTCCTTGCACTTATAGATCCTAAGCTCGCTATTGATTCTCGATCCATCTTGTGGTAACCTCCGCCATTCTTCTTAACTTTAACTGCTTCTGCTTCGAGTCTTCCGGCCTATTGCCTATAGTGATTTCCTATGGTCTTCTGAAGATAGCAACGTAGCTTGGAACGTTGTTTCCACTACTCTTGCCAAAGCAATTCTCATAGTTCTCCTTCACCGTGATTGCGTCTATCTTTAATCGTGTCTTCAGGTGTCTTGCTCAAGGTAACATTTCAGAACACATGTGATGTAGAGTCTCTAAATTTTGAATTCATGATAATTATACGTGCACTTATAATTATGATGCGTTCAAAGCCCAGTTACCTTCCACCGTACTTATCCTTAGCGTCCACACTTTACTCCTTCGTTTTTGCCGATATTCTAAGTTAAAATCTTCTCCGGGACTTCTTTGCGTTACTAACCAGATATTACGTTATTATCTAACCTACCCCGCACTTGGCCACATAACAGTTAGTACTTGGAATTTGTTTATATGGCGAATACCCGATTGCAGTAGCTAATTGCAGTCGTGTATTTTCCATATTCAAATATCATAAGTCCTACCTATTATGTTCCGTATGCGTTTTCTCCTTACTAGCACAAGCTATACTGGCTGGCATCTATATTTCCTATCTTAACTTACTTTACCCAGAGTCCTAGTTTAAGTCTAGGTACCGCGCTTGTACCTAAATCTCTTAAACCAAGGCTCTGATACCAACTTGTGACGCCCGCTCCCAGACTTGGCACCAGGAGGGGTCACGAATCGGATTTACTCATGAACACAAGGTATCAACAGAGATATTAAGCAGCGGAAATTTAAAACTTTTATTTATATAAGCCAAGTATTACAGTATGTGAGATATTGTATATAACTACAACTAATTATAATAAGGAAATCTATAACTAAGCCAGCTTGCCAGAAATTCTTCCTTGATAGCTTTCCTGATTATCCCGTCCTCTAACGATCCGTGCCTTTACGTCTAAACGTCTCTGCAGAACCTAGCATACGTACTTTTAAAATGTCAGCTTACGCTAGGGAGTTCTACCATTTAGTTCAAAACCGTTTAAGTGTTTACCTGGTTTTCACAACACATTTATATCACAGATTATATCCTATCACATAATGACTATATTAATTGTGACCCTAGGCTTAACTTCTAGGTCACTATATTTATCTAATGACCGTAACCGTGACCCTAGGCTTAACTTCTAGGTCACAATATCTAACCGACTCTTTTACTATGGGAAGACCTGCCACTGCATTCTCTAGGGCACCCCCATTGCAAAAGCAGCGCCGTCCGTACACGGTACTCGAGGGCACCCCCATTGGAGCAGCAACGACTCCTCATTCTTACCAGCAACCCTAGGCTTATCATCTGGGTTACCGACTCTTCCTATGAGAAAACCTGACACTACGTTCTCTAGGGCACCCCCATTGGAGAAGCAGCGTCGTCCGTACACAATACTCTGGGGCACCCCCCATTGGAGCAACAGTGATTCCTCAACTTTATACTTAACTCTGTTAAGTCATTTTTCTCGTCTTAATGACTTAACTACCGATCATGTATACTACCCACCCCTAGTGAAATAACCAGATGCTTTAGGTTTGTTATTAAACAGTGATAAGGCATTCATAAACTGCAACAAATGGACATCCCCCAATTTACCTAGGTGTATGTATACAGGATGTATTAGCGGCGTATCCTCCACACTTTCGATATACCCGTTAAATTGTACTACTATGTATATATAGGATGTACCAACGGCGTATCCACCACATATTAATATAAACAAATGCATCACATGTTCTCATATAATCATACATATTCACTAAACGTTTAACACGTATATATCAAGTTACAATTATCTTGAATATATTTTCACAAGAATTGTATGTATACTAGCCCGGAATTATATTTAAAAACATTCAAAACTTGTAAAGTGGGCTTGTAGAAACTCACTTGATATCTTTAATCAATTATTCAGACAGAATCTCCTTTATGGTCCATATTTAACCTAATCGCGTATCGGATCGCATTAATGCAAGGTTATTATAAATAATACCTATATTTATTTAATCTTATTATCTTAATAATACTTTATTAGGGTTTGTCTCTATTAGGGTTAAAATGACCAAAATGCCCTTATAGGCCTAATAACCTATTTATTGATAATATGAAGACACGCATTCCTATAAGTAAACACTCACTCCGGGATCGGCCAGTGAGGTATGCCAGTTCCCAGTTGCGATTTATGCGACACCCCCGCTTTGCCAGAAACTCCAGTATACAGGCGCCTACCCTTCCGGTCCGCACGAACTTCTAAATATCCGATTATACTCATATATAAAAATGTTATAAGACTATTTATCAATTTTAAACTCATATATACTTATTATATATATATAAAAATGTTATAAGACCAAAAATCAAGTACCCATACCCTCCGGATTATTTTATATTAATTATCCATTTTTAGAAACCCTAATTTCATGAATTTCTCGTTTTATCATCAAAACTCATTTTTATATAAAACCAACTTAGGGTATCATCCGTTATAACATTTTATAATACCCTTAAAAATGTCAAAGCTTAATTCAACGTCGTTTACTCAATTTAGGCAGAACAATGTTATGAAAACCCTAATTTTGACCCGTTAACAAAAATTTTACCAAACCTTTTCCAATTGTGAAATAAACTTAGGGCTTTCTTAAAATACATAATTTTATGATTACTTACAAAAATCCAGACCCTAATTCCCACCCGATCACCCGATTTTATCAAAACAAGCTCAAGAACCCTAATTTTAGACTATTTCTAGAAACCATTTTTAGAAATCAAATTAGCCAAAACTAAAAGTGATTACTTTAGACCGTACCTAAAGACGCTTGACTGCAGAAATTCAGACTCTAACTCCTCTTGAGCACCTCGCAATTGATCAACGAACTTTCTGCTCTGGTTTAGGGTTTTTGAGGAAGGAATTCGTGAATTGGCGGGTTGTTATGGCTGATTACAGCCTCTATTTATACCCAACAGGGTCGTTGTCCTAACACGTATCTATGGTGACTATTGATTGAAATCCGACGTCTGGAGATGCCAAACTTAGGGAACAAGTCGAACTCGTGGCCTAAAATCGGACCTGTACAATTTCTGCCGACCCACCATCCTCGCGTTTCGCGCCGGGATCATGGATGTGGCTCGCGATACGCGAGAAAGTGAAGATCCGGCTAGCTTTTGGTTTTTAACACTTTTAGCCCCTATACTTTGGTTTTATGCATTTCTAGCCCCTAAACTTCTATCCTTTTATTATTTTATATACCAAAATATTATGGGACATATTTTTAACAATTTATAAGGTTTCTAAGGCTCGGGATTCGTACAATAACATATATATACATTTATATATATTTTCTTTATTATTTGCTAATTTACGTTCTAGACTCTCAAACTTTACAATACTTATCATTTTATGTTATGAATCATATTAGGATATAAGTTTACTAATTTCTAAGGCTTAAAATACTTACAATGAATATAAACACGTATAATACTTGTATATTTTTATATCTTTACAATAATTACGCTTTTAGCCCTTTTAGTTTTTCGTTAGCCATTAGCACACGTATTTACACACATATATCCATCAAATGATTTATTTATCATTATGCTAATTATATAAACACATATTCATCTTATATTTTACTTTCTTTAACGTTTAACACATTCGTTTATGCACATTTTATCATATTGGCTATCAAACGAATAATTTTAACACATGCAACCTACCCAATGTATAGTCTTATCATGTTTATCAATCAAGCTCACGTATTTATAATATAAGCACGTATTTACTATATATCTCATGTATCTATGAATTTTAGGATGTTACATTTTTATGAAAATTTAGCAAGTTATGACCTGTGTAAGTTGACCCAAATTTTGGACAGAATCTGTCCAAAAATGGGATTTTGCAACAATTTTGGTTTGAAAGATTTGAGTAATAATTTGGTCATCACTCCTCTTGTACAGTTTTGTAACATTATAAACAACCCTTTAACATACATTTTCAGTTCTAAACATAATCATACCAATATCATAGCAAAAATCGAGCATAGCACTTTCACATAGCAACTTCACTTAACCTTCATGTTCAACACCACAAGCAACATCAAGAACACTTCATGGCAGAAAAATTTATCACATTTACAGCCCTTAACCCGAACACAAAACAGCCCCAAATCACAGATTAGCTTGACTTAACCTAAAACAAGTTTCAAGAGCATCTACACACATCAAATTGCACATAACCACTAGATTAACACATGCATTCAACCAATTTTGAGTTATGAAATTTTAGGGCTTACAAGAATGAAGAGAATTGGAGGATTGGAGAAGATGAAGTGAAGATGGAGCTTCTACTAGACTTCTTGAAGCTTAAGCAAGCTTAGAAACTCCAATCCTTGCTTGTTTGATGGTGGATTTCGAAAATTTGCAAGTGTGTGTGTGTGTGTTTGTATGAAGCCGTAGGTTGAGAGGGGGAGAGGAAGAAGAATGCGTGAATGAGGGAGGAGGGGGAGGTTTTGGCTTATTTTATTTTAGAGGAAATTACATGTTTAGCCCCTTAAGTTCCATTTTAAGTGAAAATGTCCAAAACTCAAGTAAAAGGGGTTTTAACACAAAAACTTGTAAAATAAAATTACTAGAAATGTTTCTAAATGTTTTTAAACTTATTTAACATGAAATGTTGAGTCGGGTCAAGTATAAATATCATTTACACATATAAAACCCAAATTGCACACAAAGCCCCATGAAAAGTCAAATTTTCAAGTAACACACAAAGTCACGAAATAAGGTCATGAAATAAATTACTAAAATTAATTAGTAACTTAAATATAAATAAATAAATAAACATTTAGGTAACGGGCTACGTATTTGCTAACGGAACTAATGGAAAAGGTTAACAGCGTTAACCTGGGAATTTGGCAATTGTCACAACATCCCCAAGTTGAAAGAATTTTCGTCTCGAAAACTAACGTAGTGCTCAAGGTGTTCAGGCCAATTGAATGGGATGAAGGAGAATAAGAATAAAAATGTTCCTGAAAATTAACGTAGTGCTCAAGGTGTTCAGGCCAATTGAATGGGATGATGGAGAATAAGAATAAAAATTTTCGACTGTCACATCATCCCTAAGTTGAAAGGAAATTTTGTCCCGGAATTTACTTTAGTGTTAACATTTACAAGGTTTGGCCCTGAAAGCATCACTATGAGAGAATCTAAGTTGTCTGTGTGACAATCCGTCTTTACAGGTCTTTTTCGATTTAAATAAACTTTAACCGATATAAATATTATGATAACATTTATGTGATTGACTTGTGATGACTTTATTATATAGCCATCACTATACGAGCGTGCACTTGAGTCTAGACGTATTATATTTTATGATTTTATGTAAACCATATTCTTTGATTTTATTTGACTTTATATATATATATATATATATATATATATATATATATATATATATAGGGAGAGGATCATTTGAGAACTAATTGGGTTTGAGAACTAAAAAGAACTAATCTTAGCCACTAGTTTATATATATGGAAAAACCCCCCATGAATTTGAATGCTCCCCCCTTGAAAATTAGTGGCCCAAATTGGTTCTCAAAAGTTCTCAAAAGAAAAAGTTCTAATTTGAACCTAACCCTATATATATATATATATATATATATATATATATATATATATATATATATATTCACATGTTATTCTATGATTTTATGTGAAGAGTTGTCACGTAATTATATGTAGCGTTCTATGATTTTATTTGACTTTAAACATATAAGTTATAGATTTGTATCAATGATCTTATGTAAACTTTAGTAAATAAATATGAAATATTATTTATGATCTTATGTGACTAAGTAAGGGTTATATTTCTATAAGTCGCACACATTAAATATGTGTTGACATATACTCATATATTCATCGTCAAGTTATTCCTGGTAACTCCGTTAGAGTTGTTGACGAATTGTAACCTTGAGGGGCCGATCTTGCCATTTCCTAAACTTGTAATCTATTTTAATCAAACTCAGGGACTGACCCTGCAATTAACCAAAAACTCTTTCTCATTTTATAAATTCGAAGGGACCATCTTGTCATTTCGGTAAACTGAAATTTAACGCCAAAAATACATGAAGCCGTCATCGGAGACGCTCCTGATTCCGGTAACCGACCCTAATCAATGTCCGACTTGAATCAGTTGTCGGTTACAAACTTAATATGTCGATTATCATCTTGAACCAATACAACTGCCCCATCTCAATCATTCGCACCAAAATCCTAGTTTGATCAAGACTTTATTTTTCTCTACGACGAACTATCGCAGGGAAACCGGTGCCATATCCGATCGACAATCATCATTTTCTTTGTTTCTGTCACCACCGTACACCACAGATATACCACCCTATGGCGGTTGTGAAGCCAATACTCAACGTCTGTAGCTACGGGAAAAGCAACCGGCGAAGAACCGAGCTTGGATTCGGCCATACGCGATACATCGTCACCATCACCTTTGAGGTTCTCTTTACATCTCAAAGACGAGGTATGATCTAGAAATAATTCCTGTACATGATTCGTATGCTTCTGCTTATAATTTTAAGCTTCTTATGGTCATCAATGGTGGTTGGGTCATTAGGGTTCTTGGGTTGAAGGAGATGACCGTGTGTCTTATTGTGAAATAATTTTGAAATGCATTAAAATTAACAAAACAAAGCTGTCATAGTTGGTTCGAGGCCTCCTCCTGCTTCGTGAAAATCGCGTGTTCGAAACCCCGCGCCAACGTTTTCTTTTTATACCTTGATCTAACCAGTTTCATTTAACTGTTATCTAACAAAAGTTTTTGTAACAAGAGTTTGACAACTAAAACAAATCCGTCCAGGTGGTTAAGTCGTAGGTTGTTGAATTTGAGGTTGCAGGTTCGATACCTTCAATCTGTGAATTTTTTATATATATTATTTTTCCTATTCTTGATCTTGACTCCATTGCCATATATTTGGCCCAAATCCATCCCGAGCGTATTCTGAGCCTCGTAACCATCCTTGAACCTAAACCTCGTATTATGGATTTTTTTTTCTAAAGGTTAAATTTCAAGTTTCGGACCCATAGAAATCCTCGTAGACATCGTTATCTTGTTCGCCATCTCGTTGGTTTATATAATTTGATTTTATATAAAATATTTGGTTAGTTAAGTGTGATTTGTAAAAGAAATACATACTTGGCAAATATATAATCAAAAGTATTTAGGAATATAAAATGAAAGTTGTGGTAACCTTTACACTCGTCTAAGAATATACGTATTTTTCGATTTAAATATTCAAAACATTGGATTTATATTCATGTAAATGTCTAAAAGCATATTATTTTGGAGTACTCGTTATTGATATAATGTCATATTAATTTGGTTATGTATATATATTCATATATGTATACTTATTTTGATTATACGATTTCATGGACGAACATATTATCTAATAATATACTTTTCATTGACCTTTGTAATCGTCATGATTTTTGGCATTGTGCCATCCTCGACTCATTCCGGACTTCACGATCATTCATTTCTTCATTTACTTTAGACTTAGTCGTTTTAGTCGAACACACACTTATATATATATATATATATATATATATATATATATGCTCCTTAGGTGCTTGGTAGATTACACAAGACCTGATATTTGCTACTTGCTGTGTTATTTATTTGGATTTGCTGTGCACCCAAAGGTGAGTTTCACGGCCCCATTTTACTGTTTTAAATCCTGTTGGGGGAGATTAACATGCATGAACTATACAACTGAGATAATTAGACTTTTATATATCACTTGAAGTACTTGAAGCACACTGATACAACAAAGTCCTTCCTATGGTACCGTTAGTATTAATGACGATAGCGGGAAATATATTGTAGTACTACTGGGTCTGACAAACCCCACCCGGGTCAGTCGCTCTGGCACGATTGGATATCGAACGGGTGTTATATTCGTCCTAAACACAACAAGGCAAATTGCATAAACTGTAAACAACTGTTAGCTTCGGTGACCATCAACGTGCGAAGTTTCATGTATATAGCCTAGCTAGC
>JBCNJP010000027.1:96464272-96506272 GCA_039602395.1 Deinandra increscens subsp. villosa
TACCAATCGCCGGCCATAGTTATCCGGTAAAAAGCCCTAAATAGTACAATGCTTGGAGATACACCTACAGCCCTACTGGAGACTTCGAAATGACTTAATCGGGAAAGTCCTTGAGGGTGCATCTGAGAGATATGCACTCCAAAATACGATAGGGCTCGAATCAAGAACTTGGTAAAAGGAAGCCTATAATTCCCAAATCGAAACATATCGGCATATATACCAATTTTGCCATCTTGAAGAGAAAAAATCGACACATTGGGTTCTGGCAAAACAGGGTGAAGAGATAACGGGATGTGGTATTTCTCAATCAAAGTATCTAAATCGCTTGGACTTAAAGTCGAAAAGATGAATGCATGTTATGTTTCGATGATTCTTCATCCATTTTTACAATAGGGGAAGCCATTGTGGAAAGAAATTAAAGAAAGCTAGGGAAACTAACCTTCGGAAGGTAAACTGAAGAAGACGATTGAGGGGAGTGCCGGAAGAAGATTTAAAAGAGGGTAGAAGAATTTGGGGAATTTATGAGGATAAAGGATATAAACCTCTCTTAAAACGGTTTAGATCTATTATTTAAAATTCGAAAAAGAATAATTGTCTCGTCAACAAACCTCGTGTTGACACGTGTTCTGAAAAACTGACAAGGAGTACCATCACGCTTAATGGTTTCCTGACAATTGCTTACGCATGCCATTTGCATTTGCTGTAACCAACAGTCGATTACTACAACATTTGCGAATGCGAATTCTAGTCAAAAAATCGCGTTTCCGATTCTATAAGTAACTAAAGTCCTTATGTTATAAACTTATAACATAAAGGACTAGGGGGGCTGGAGGACCCTTGCGATAAAATTTTTACAAAATTTTGCTCAAAGTAAAAGGTCATGGTTATACTCTTTTTTATCCTAGGCTTTGGTTTTTCCTAAAGGGTTTTCCAAACAAGGTTTTTTAATGAGATAACCCCCTTTTTAAAGCAAACGAAATGAATAAAGCCTAGATTTTTCTAGCACATAGTCCATTATCATTGCATAAATAATTAATGGACTAGGGGGACTTGATGAGGAAAGGTCAAAATCGGATATGCAAATGAAGCAGCGAGGATAAATCGAAGGCGACAACTAAGCTAAGATATCTCCAAAACAACAGGATGCAATTGCGACGGAGCCAGCAGCAAGTGCATCCATTTCATACTAAGGAACTTGCGGACCAAGTTTATTAGTATAAATAGAGCATTCATGAATCAGAAAAGGGACTTTTGGGATCAGAGAGAGATTTTACACTTTCAGTGTGTGATTTGTTCTATACATTCTGAACTTGTACACATGACTTCGATCAATAAAAAACCTTCGTGATTCCTAATTCTCTCCTATTTCTTTTCATAAATTCAATAGTGAGGTCTAGAATTTCATTTTACGTGCGAGTGGGATTTTATTCTTCATCACTTATGATGATCTTTGTACCTTAGTCCTTAGTCATTTCTACAAAAACAACATAAGGACTAGGGGGACTTGATGACCAGATCTATGAAATCGTGGAACATTGGAAAATTTCTGATCTTTGAAATTTGGGATCTACACAAAAGAGAAATGTGCGTTACACTCTTTTTTCCTTAGTTTCGGTTTTTTCCCACAGGGTTTTTCCGAACAAGGTTTTTAATGAGGTAACAAATCAAAAACACTTGCGAACTTAATAAAGATGATCGATTAAGGTTCTCAAACCTCAGCGGAAATACGAGACATTTTTAACTACTAGTCCAGTAATTATTGCTCGAATAATCAATGGACTAGGGGGACTTGATGAGGATAGGTCAAGACCGGACATGCAAGTGTCTTGGCATCTATACTTCTGATGGTAAAGATCCTGAAAGCAAGTGTCACACAGAGAATGAGCTGGAAGCAATGCAGTTGCAGATGAACAAGATGCAAGTGCATCCGACCAACTCATGAAGATGCAACTTCAGAAGCTCTATAAATAGTTCTTTCATTCATGAGCAATGTAACTTCTGATTCCAGAAAACACACATTTACTATGTGTTTTCCTTGTTTGTACCCAAATATTGAGATATTAATAAATCCATTGATTCATCGATTATTCTTCTTAGATTAGCTTGTTCCTAGTTGAATTATAATCTCTCATTTACGTACGGTGGGATTTTGTGGTTCATCAGGGGCACTGGAGGCGAAACTGCCCGGAGTCTCTTGCCAAGGTGAATGGAAAGAAGGCTGATGTTTGCACTTTTGGAGGTATATATATTTAAAACCTCATGTTATTGACTACTTCATTCGATCCTTCAAAATAGATGCTTGACATACCTTACATTTTGTAGGAACATGAACTCGAAGGAAGCAATGACCCAAGAAGACGTGAAACTTCGCATGATTACGAACATTGAAATAATTTCATGCCGAGCATTTTAAATATTCTTGGTGGTATCCTAAAACAACTGGCTTGTTTTGTTTTTCCCTGGCAGGGTCCAGGATGGATACATTTTGCTTTGGTTTGGATCTTGACATGCACATGGTTTACCTTTTAAACTTATTTGGTTTGCATGGATTTTCTACTATTGAAAATGACTTCACTTGATTGTTAGAATTAGATTCAAACATAAATAACATGACTTCATACCTGGTATAATTGTTTTGATGAACACGAGATTAGTCTAAATGCGAATGCGAGGACATTTATTTTCGCAGATCCCATTAAGGCTATGATATCTCTAATTCTTATAGTACTTGCTACAATGAAAATAATGACCTATTATGATTCATAAAACCTTATGGTTTAGGATCACTTAGCTCAACAATTCATCAAATCAAAAATTAAACTGTTCATGAGATCGCAATTTTCGATTTTGTCATTTTTGAACTTTAGGCTTTTGCTAAGTTCAAATGTTTGTTTATGAAAGTTCATATTAGCTGCTATAATTATCACCTGTATGATCATGATATAAGCGCACTGGGACTTGCGCACATGACCGTAATAGTCACTAATATATATATATATATATATATATATATATATATATATATATATATATATATTATAATACATATTGATCAAAATGACATTTCCGTAATATAGGCGAATTTAAGACGCATTCCTTTTCTATACCTTCCTCATCTTCAACCCATCGTCCCTCTTCCTTTTATTACCAAATTCGGTGTTCCTCATCGACGATTACTTTCGAACCGGCACCCAAAGTCCCAAACCAACTTTCTTTTGCAGATATAATCGCCTTTTGAGGGTGACTTCACCCTCTTCTTCATCTGAACGGAAACTCAAGGGGAAAGTCTCTAGACTGCTTTTCGAAAACCCAGACTATGCAATATTCAATCCGAAATACACTCCACACAATATCCTAATAGATAGGTCTCCACTTTGCTTTTCATCTTCAAAAGTCAACAATAAATGACAACAACCCAAATCTCATAAAAACCATCGGGTAATTGGAATTGACGGAAAATTACAGACATATATCTCCCTGTAGTCATACACAAATTGAGGGCAAAACTCAGACGTTGGCTTCTTGCCTTCCTACAGTCATACACATATGAGGTAATATTAATGGGCGTTCAATTTAAATTTCAAATCTCAAAACTCAAATGTCAGCTATAAGGTTACATCTTTCCCCCTCAATTACCATCTACACCAAAACACTCACCGAGAATTTAAGGTACCTTTATCTTTCTGATTTTACATCTTCGTTTTGATAACCAATGTGCCTGCTTTGATTTGGCATTTTCATCTTATTTCATTTCAGGCAACTATGAGTGCTTTGTTCATCGATAACCAAAGGTATTTTTGTTTATTTTCCCTAAATTTAACAATTGTGAGTGCTTTGTTCTTTATTTTAAGTTTTTAAGATCTATTCTTAGACTTTAAACACTCATTGATCATAATATATAAACAAGAAAAACTGAACCCTAGATATAGATTATAACTTTTGTTTTGTTCATTACATACAAATGATCTAATGCACATAAGGTGCTTGATTATAACTTTTGTTTTCTGTTATCATGTCCGCTTTTTTTTTCTTATGCAAGGGTATCATGTGTTCCACAGATTTGAAATTTTGTGCCGATGAGATGGAGTTGAGAGGGTATTTTTTGGGTTTTGGTTTGCCCTGTCACTGCTTTGTGCTACAAATGTAGTTTTGGTTTGTGTCTGCACAACATAAAACAAAGCATCTGATAGGTTTATAACAGTTAAAATGATAAATTTGTTGTCTTGGTTAATGTAAAAAGTTAGAACTTAGCATCTAAAAGATGCTCATAACAGATGGTGATGCTTTAAAGAGGATCCTAATAATTTGTTATCTTTGTTGTTTTTGTGTTAGTGGTATAAAAAGGCTTTTAAACTCAGGTTATTTTTATTTATTTTTGTTTTTTATTGGACTTCTTAGGCCTTCATATGGGGTTTGTATAGATTTATGTGTGGATAGAGGTGTTCGTGGTTTAGGAGATTGGTTTGACATCATATTTTTTCCTTTATTGCATGCGGCTTGCTTTTGCTTAGCGGTTCGTTGTGCTCAGTGCGGTTCTTTTGTATGTTTTCTTACTGTAGTCATATGGTTGCATGTTTAAAATGTGATTTGCTTTAACAGTGTGTGTGTGTGTGAGGCTATGTCCCTTCTGTTAAGTTGAGGTTGTAGGCCAGAAGTTTAGTTGTATGTGTTTTGAGGATTCACTGCACTCTTTATAACCTGATGTTATATGTTGGTAATTAACTAGAGAGTTGTTCACCATTTGTGACATTCTAAGACACCTAACTGTTTTCAAAATTATCAATTTTGATCTACTATCTGGTCTGATTCAGTCCCATGTGTGGTAATAAAAATGTGTTCATTACAAGATTTAATCCCTCCATATTTATCTATATCCATTATGTAATTGGTTTCATATGTTTAAGATCATGGTATAGTTTACGAGTTCAATTAAGTCAATATTATCTAAATTCCACTAAAAGATTTCAGATCCTTACTATAATTTGTATGAATTTGTTCCTAGAAATTACTACAGGTTTGATATCTTACTATTTTTACATACAAATGCAGATGCAATGTTGAACTATGTACTCCAGGCTACATTCTGATCTTCTGTCTATAAGCAGGCTCCTTTATTGAGATTTGTTATGCAGTCTCCATAAAACAGGTTCCTCTCCGTCTCATCTCTATATATTGAGCACACTGATTGTGTGCTTTTTACTATGACGTGTTTTCAAAAAACCAAAACCCATACCAAACCAAACTATGTTGGTATACATTCAAAACTCACTCCAAAACTAGCATAGACATAAGACTTATTTTGCCATATCACACACTATCTTTTATTGCAGTGCTTATATTGTGGCTTACGTTTACAGTTTGTTGGACATTATTGGATGCTTATGAGATTGGAGCAACACATTACATATGTACATAGATTCTCTTTTTGAAATCTCGAATTGCTCAAAGTGGATTGGTTTTTCTATATCTATTGTTTAATTAACAGGGGAAACATGTTCCCCCATGAATCCACTCTTTACATTAAATTAAAGTTTAGTATGGTTGGAATCAATATATATGAAGTTCCTTTAACTACGAATATAGATTGAAGTGTAGTATACTTGGTATTAACATATATGGAGCCTATTTTATTTCTTTTTGTTTTTCTAAAAATCGCTTTACTTGACTAAAATATGAATATAATTTTTGTAGGCAATCTAAAAAATAAACAAAAATAGATAAATTGCTCAATAAATCATCTTGATTGTTTTTTGTTTTAAATTTCATTTTATTTAGTTTTAGCCTTCTTTAATTCATACAGTTGTAGTCAATGGGTTGATAACTTGATATTAACCATTTGAACAGGCTTATACTGAGCTATTATGTTACCTTTGCATAACTTTTTATATCTTTATTTATTAGAATTTTTAACTGATTTAGGAAGTTGTATATCAAACTGTTATCTTCATATTTGATGATCCAGGTGCGCAGGAGTTACTGGTTACACTTTATCTTGAAGGTGATATTTCCCTTTTCATCATTGTTATCAATTTCCCTTTGTTCTGTTCTTCAAAAAAAAAAACTATGGATTCTTGGATTCTTGTGGTGTATGCATTTAACTAGGTTGTTGTTCTCTTCGAATAATATTTGCTTCTCTTGATCTTGGCTGCTTCTTTGCCTCAGGTCACATTATTTGCTTATTTTTGGAGCTTACGTGCAAGACTTGGTGATTTTATAGAGTTAGATCATGAACTCCATAGGTTTAGGAAATCAAATTAGTGTTCGTCTGCTGGTGTTATAGGTCCGATGTATTATGTTAATAGTGTATTTTTTACTTTTTGATGTTTTTCTTAGGTACACACCAATATCAGATCCAGATTCTGCTCTTCCCCAGATTTGTGTGATTGAAGTAAACGGGTAAACCATTTAGTTAAGCTAATAGAGAATTTTCTGAATTTAGTTTCCTGTTCAGTAGGATTTGTGATCGCGACCTAATTTTGGTGTCACTAGCTGCCCTAATGATTAGAGAATTGAGAAACGAAAAGATGGATAATCCATCAGTGAGATATGGAGCCCTGCTCAATCTAGAAAAGGCGAAGATTATTTCATGATGTGACGGATTGCTAGAGAATTCATGGGAGTCCTCCAAGTTTCTCTGATTTTGGGGTACGTTGTTCTTGATTTTCTAATGATTTGACAACATTATGTGTAAGTTGTGATAAAGTTGTAGGTAGTTTGGTAGATTAAATCTTATTTTTTTATTTCATGATTATGGATTCTGATTTCTAAAAACAGATTGAAGGAAGTATCATTGAATCAAGCTATAATATGTAAGTGTTTGTTGATTAAATTGAAGGAAGTATCATTGATTATGGATTCTGGTTTCTAGAAACAAATTGAAGGAAGTATCTTTCTATGGTCTCTTATGCATTCTAGATAATTATGACCCTATTGTGCAATTCTTTGACTTTGATCAATTAATAATCCGGGTATTTTTTGTACATAGGAATACAATACATCAGTGAAACTCGGATATGAGTCATGCTATGAAGCTATGAGACACCTACATTTTTATTATTATTTTACTTTCAATAACTTTGTCGTTCTGAATTTGGACTAAATCAATTTTTTCTAACTGTGCTGACATTTCTACGCCAGTCTATCGAGCACTTGAATTTCCAGGCTCGTAGGTCGTGATATAATTAACAACATAATCTGTGTTTGCTGCCTTTTTATGTATTGTAGGTGTCTTGATCTTTTGTCTATTAAAATGGGCACAATAAAGAAGGATTTCAGTTGTAAAAAATGTGCTCAAAAATCTTTGTTGCTGTTATGGATGGTCTTACTGTGCTTTTTGAAGCTATGGCTAGCTAAATCCCATGTAAGCCTTTAATCTTTCTGCTGATGATGTGTAATCAGCTGCTTATGTGGCTTCATCTAATTCAAAATTATTATATAAATCATGATATATACTTGAAATTGCAGATGCTTTTGTGGGTACTGGATAAAAATCACGGTCATTTTGGTTTTTATATGAAAATTGATGGTAGTAGATGAAAAAACTTTTCCAGATCATTTGATTACCATTTTGAATAATTTTTTTTTATTTGACGAGTTCATGCTAATCTTGAATTGCTATTTTTATCTGTAAATTCTAGGTCAGTGTAAGTAGAATTTATTCAAATCAAATGTGATTACTTATTTACTTTACATTTTCTTTCTTATGATTTTGGTATGTTAAACTTGAAATCCTTACAGGTGTGTGATAAGCTTCTGATATGGATGACATTTATGTTCTTGGGATGCTACATATGGGAAAGGGTCTTGAGGTGGGTTTTCATGGTCAAATGCCGACTTGAATCAGTTCAAGAGCTGACTTTGGTTTAGCTATTGTATGTGTTATTGAGTCTTGCAGGTTGGCACATGCCTATGACATTATAATTTTTCTGAAAGATATATTTATATTGGTAATTTCATTGAAGTTTTCCCTTATTTATCTTTCTCATTTACTTGTGAAAACCGGTCTAAATAGCTTACAAGATTACATTAAACATGCTCTTATGTTACTAACTATTTTTATAATTATTTGAGATAGTCAGAATGAATATTCTTGAAACAAATTTTGGACGCGAGTTGGCTTTGAAGTTTAAACTAGACCATCTATCTATAACCAACTTAAGGACGTTTGACTTATTGAATAATTCTAAAATAAACAAGTTGTGCCATTTTTTAAAATATACTCATAATCAAAGCAAATAGACGAGTGTGCAAGTGACCGTTATTTAGAGGTTGAATGAGACACGATGCTTCAAAGGAAATAATAAAACAATATGAATTGAATCAATGGTAAACAATGATATGAGTATAGCATAACATGATATGAATCATAACTAGAGTGGGGCTTGCTTATTATACTTGCATCTTAGACTCAATACGTCTTATCCAACCGCATCAATCAGATTCATATAGCCTTAGTCAAACCACTTCTCATAAGGCGATCTATAGTATCAAAATCGTATGGAGCAATTTAGAGGTCAAGTTTTTTTTTTTTTTTTTTTTTTGTCAAAGTAAGATTTGATCCACGTAAAAAGATATTACTTCCTTTTTTTTTTCAATTTGATGTCACTTATGCTATAGATATGTGTCGTTTGGCCTTCCGGCATTCGATTCATGATATATATTTATGTCTCATATGATTTTATTTTTTTGATGTTACTATATTTTTCTTTTATGAAATGTTTATGACTTATATTATTATACTTGTGTTAGTTGTCTGTCACCGCTGCCGCATTGTGCGGGTTGCACCTCATGTCATGGGTCTTGTAGATTGTTACCGCTGTGGAACGCGTATTTAGCGAATTATAAATTGTGTTCGCATCCCATCGCGCCAACAAAAACGAATATCACATTGTGAATTTTTGTCACCGCTGAACACGCGAACATAAGATAAATAACGCACTATAAATTGTCGTCCGCTGCAACGCGCGGGTACCCCACTAGTATATATATATACATATAGAACACCTTGAAAGTATTTGACTACAATAATATTGTACTCATATGTGTAGAAACACTTACAAGCGCCTGTTGCTCATGACTTAAGGATAAGTGAAAATGCGTGAGGGGTAGATCGTCTACTTAGTCGTATCGAAATCAATGTAAAACGAGTAAAACCACGAGGAGTAAATACAATGGAGCTTTGTATTAACCACAGGGACCACAGAGTACACAGATATGAGATATAACTAAAAGCTCTAAGACCATTCAGACTGTTTCAGAATACAACACGTGACACGCTATTTATAGAGCTGAAATTCAATGTTCCGAACCTCAGGTTCGACCTGTTCGGACCAGTCCAAACTCAGGGTTCGCCAGTAGTTCAGACCACAGCTATTATGCATATCTTCATCTTGTATTCGATACTTCACATGACGATCAGGAACCATGTATCAAAATACTCCCCCTCGGCATGTGCAGTATCATCTTCCACTTAAAACTTGTATCATGCATCTTCAATCAAACTCTTCCTCTTCTTTGACGATGAGTTCAATCTTGAATACTTGATATTACACCGTGTGTAAACTCTTTATCAACTATCTTCAGAAGACTTGAAGTTGTGATGTGCTCTTTCCACTTAGAAACCTGCTAACATAAATAATCTTGGTGCAAAACGTCTCTTTGATACTCCAAGATATTTTGTTTTTTTAATTAGATTTCGTATTCCGTGTTGATCAATAGAAAATAAATCAGAAACAAAATCTGGTTGGCTTTTAGAAACTTTATAACAAAACACACCGAAAATCTTTTTGATATTTTCTGATATGAAAAGTAGATGCAATACAGAATCAGACACTGTTTTTGTCTTTTGTGAGAAAGATCACAACTTGGGATCATATTGGACATAACATGCTGAACTACATTTCAATTTCGATTATTGTAGCACATAAGCCATGTCGATTGCAGATATAATTTGTCAAATATTAAACTCAGGCAAAATCATACTCATAACATCTGGATATGTTAAGGTATTGATTATATTTGCATTGACTAGTGTACCCCACACTATCATATCAGACATACTCAGATATGCTTTGCTTATCGCATTTTTGTGATTTTATTTGTGATTTATCACATAATGATTATATTCATGATATAGTCTACTGTGTTCCATGCAAAAAGAAATAAGAACGTTAAATTATCTACCTTAAGGTCGAACTTTCGATACGCAGATAAGGCCTCAGATTTAACAAAATAAGAAAATAAAACAAGTTGAAAATTGTATAACCCAACAACAATCAGGTTGGTCTTGTGGACACGTAGAGAAAGTCCTATGAGTTATACGAAACACCAAAGAAAATAAAGCAGAACGTCAAACGAACAACAATCAGGTCGGCCTTGTGAGCACGCAGAGAAAGTCCGATCGTTTGACAAAATAAAGAAAAACAAACAAGTTTAAATCATTACAAAATGAACACATGTATACACAATGACTTCTCATATTAGTTTTCATATATCTTTTTCTTGATATATCGTGAGATATGCATCAAGATGTTGTCCACTAGGTCAAGCATCAGATTTAGTGTATATCACATTTGAATACTTTCTGATTTGCCGAGCCTACCTTACACATCGATCAAATGGTCTTATGGCTTTTTCATCTATTTTATCCATGAGTCGGACGATGTAAGCCAATGTACCATCAGTTCCCAATCATGTCGGATAGGATTTCTTATTTTTCAATGTTTTTGAATTTTTGCATTTTTCAATGTTTTTGGATTTGTGCATTTTACAATGTTTTTTTCTTTTCAAATTTCTCCCCCTGAAAATGACAACTCTATTTAAATATTTTCATTTTTAACTTTTGAAAAACAACACAATATTTTTGGATTTTTGCAAAAACAAACTCCCCATCAAAATGAGACGGAGTGTAAAAACAAAACAGAAATTGATCAACCAACACAAATACGTGCATTTTAGCATTTTGAAAAGCAAATTGAATTTGAAATTCAGATTAAGTTATCACAGATATTTCACAATCAGCAATTTTCCAATCACCGAAAGATCTTCCTGAAATACCTGCCTGACACCAAATAAAACATTAGTCGCTTTGGGACCGATCCGATTCAACAGCGTCGGGTCGCCCGGTGTCTTCCACATAGTCATTGTTGGCCTTGGAAACAACTTCTGGTTTCCAAATTTGATTTTTTTTTTATTTTTGATCAGAACCAGAATCAGATTCAACCGGTGTACTTGGTTTACACCATGACGACTTACGAGTTGATTTGATCTTTGGAGACCATGGTTTATCAAAAATGTGACCTTTGTTATCCACATATTTAGCAATGTTCTGGATATATGCAATCGTCGGACAATCAGCAGTAAGATGTCCTGGTTGACGACATGTATAACAAAGTCGTTCTCGAAAAATGTTTGAAATTTTTTTTGAATATTGAAAACCAGATGAATGTTCAGAATCAAAAGTATCAAAGAAATCATCAGAAGAATCATACCTAGGAGATGGACTCCTTGAAGATGATGACCTTCCAGAATAATAAGAATTTTTCTTAGGAGGTGATTTCTTTTGAACTTTAACGTTTGAAACTTTTTCAGCTTTTTCTGGCTTATTTGCTTGAACGGGTGCATCCTTCACTACATAACCCAAGCCTTTGTGCTTTAAACCTGAAGGTTTTGATAAACTTGAAGAAGAACCAGAAGCATCTCTCGCCTTAGCTTCACTAGTGAATTTTTCTTTGATATCTTTCAGCTTATTCTTCTCAATCAAAACTTTTTCTTCTTCGGTTCCAGATGAAGAACTTAAAGCAACCTTATTTAAACACCTTTTCATTCTCCAGAAAATAGACTTTGAACTAAACTTAGGAGCTTCACCCAAAGGCTTTTCCTCCTTCTTCTTGGATAAAGTGGCAAATTTTGAATAATCATGCAATTCGGCTTTAGGATCAAGCGGAGCAGAAGTAACCTCAAATAAATCCACTGGTTGGGGTACCAAATGAATATCATCCTTTTTAGAACTATCCTCCCTCCTATCATTCTTGTATAAGAAATTCAACAATGTCAAGGACAAATTGCAATTCTTTACTTGCCGTTGCAACTCCAAAATTTTGAACTTCAATTCAGAGATTTTCTGTTGAGCATCAAATACGTCTTTTTGTGACTTGATGAATTTTGCATTGAGATCATCATATTCATACTTTTGCAACTTCCGTATCTCACATTCAGCAACAATTCTTCAAGAACACTTTCCCTCTTCTTCTTGTAAATTTCAATATCTTTTGTCGAAACTCAATTCTTATCCCTATAAAGAACACTTTCATCTTGAAGCATAGAGATCTTGTTTTGAAGTTTCTCAATAGTAGCTGCCGATTCAATCACAAGAGCATTAGCTTTTTCATACTCTTGTTGAACACGATAACTCTTTTCAAACAAATTCTCAAAATCTTGAGCTACATCTAACGCTTTAGCTTTGGCTTTTTCACATTCTTCTTCCAACTTGCTCTTTTCTGTCAAAACATCCTCGTGAACATGAACCAATTCATAATATTTATTTTGGAAATCATCCAATTCTTTCTTGAGCACAACAATCTCTTCAGTTGACAATTTAGACCTTTCCTCAAAACTTTTAATCTTCTTACTCAACCTTAAACATTCAAGACATCTTGATTCTTCGACTTTGACTTCTTTAATCATTGATATTTTCGAATTGGAATCAGAATCAGTTAGCATGCTATCAACATCATCATGACGAGCAGCCAAAGAAATTGTAAATGGAGCATGTTTCATTGTAGCCTCGGAATCTCCATTCCAGGCAAATTCATTTGGATGCCAAAATGTGTCTGGCAATTTGTCATCAAAAGAAACAGATTTCTTTTCTTCAACCTTGGAAGCTTCATTTTGTGAATGAAAAACCACATGAGCATGTTCACCAGATTTCAATTTACTTTCAATTGAACTTGGACATTCTCTTGCAAAATGACCATATACCGAACACTTAAAACATTTCACCTTAGATTTGTCCAAACCAATCTTCCCATCTTGATTAAGTCTTTTCTTGCCAGTTCTATTGAAAAATTTCTTCGTTCTTCGGACGAACATAGCATATTCCTAGTTCAAATCCATCTCTTCCAAATGATCATAATCTATTTGATCGTAATCTTCATTTGTCAATTCAGCATTACTCACAGCACCAGTAATAACACCAAAATATGAAGATACCAGCGCATACATTAACGCATTATAATCATCGGTGGTTTGGGCAGACAAAGCATTTTGAGTCGAAGAACTAGGAACATAAACATTACAACCAGCAGAAGAATAACTTGGAATTTCAGATTTACCTGCAAGAAATGCTATAGGAGGTACAGAATTAAGAATATTAGACTTCCCAGCATTCATTGTAGAATCTTTTTCACCATGATATACAGCAGGATTCTAAATTTGTGTAGGAAGTGATTTGTTCACCATCAACTCCATATCTCTAGCTTGAATTCTTTGAATTAAATCATTGAAAGATAATCCCGGATATTCTTTATCATGGGTAATCATCATCACATAATTCTCCCATTACTCAGGTAAAGCCTCCAAAATCTTTTCTTTCATATCAGCTTCTTCTTTTGTAAGACTCACCAAACGCATTTCACTCATCAAGTGAGCGAATATTGCAATCAGATTTGAAATTGATTCGTTTTGATAATGCTTGAAACTATCAAATTCCTTCTTCAAAACTTTCTGACGACTTTTCTTATATTGGTCATTGCCTTCACATCTCTTTTCTAATGCATCCCACAAACTCTTTGATGCGTAGTTACCGGAAAATTGATGTAGTAACTCTTTGGGCAAAGCCATCGTCAAAGTACCATACACCTTCTTTTCAGCTTGATAAGCTTTCTTTTGTTCAGATAACATCTTTCTTTGAAGAATGGGTTCACCAACTTCAACTTTAGGATAAACATATTGCTCAGTAAACGCTAACCACATATCAATGTCATTTGTGTCAACGTACGCTTCAAATCTTTTAACCCAACTATGATAATCTTCCAATTTGAGTAATTTGGGAACTTTCTGACTTGTTTCAATTTCATTATCATAATTCATCAATGTTTGCATTGTTGCTTGAACCGAATTTTGAATAGCTGCGAATGCTTGAAAATCGGACATTTTGAAAATTTTGTCACTGTTCACTCCGAACCCGTTCCGAACCACGTCCGAACTATCTCCGAACTTAGGCCGAACTTTATTCGATCTCAAACTAGCCGAACTCCATCCGAACCTAACCTTCGGAAGAATCAACCAAACTTGGACCGAAACCGTGCCGAACGTTGACCGAACCTAAGCCGAAATACTACCGAACGTCGTCCGAACTCTCACCGAACCAAGAAATGGCCGAACTTCATCCGAACCTGGAGTTCGGAGCGGTTATTTTAGCTTAGTCCGAACGTCAAACGAAATCTAACACACTCGACACCATTTTCTCGATTTTTAGTGTTTTTAAATGAATTTTTCGGCAGAAACACAAGCAAGCTCGATAGAAACAATCTAGGAGAAGATTTTTCACGTAAAGCACACTCGAGATGATCAAACAAACTCAAAAATGATACTTATTTTCGAAACACGTGAAATTTTGACTCAAAACACCGAAAAACAGAGATTTTCGACCACTAGAACAAACCAAATGCTCTGATACCACTTGAAAATGCGTGAGCGGTAGATCGTCTACTTAGTCGTATCGAAATCAATGTAAAACGAGTAAAACCACGAGGAGTATATATAATAAAACTTTGTATTAACCACAGAGACCACATAGTACACAGATATGAGATATAACTAAAAGCTCTAAGACCGTTCAGACTGTTTCAGAATACAACACGTGACACGCTATTTATTGTGACAACTGGTAATTTCTTGGTTAACTCCGTTAATAACTTCCGTCATCTTAGTTAACTAGAATAGTTAACGTTACATGTCATGTATGTGACAACCTGACTTTTAAGGTCTTTTCCTGATTTAACCTAAACCTAAATTATTATAATTTATGAGAGTCACTTGTGTTGACCTTTTAAACTAGGGTTTTTGTAACCATCACTATTTAAACGATAATGCACGTGAGTCTAGACGCTTGGCATTTTATAATTTTATGTAAATCATACTCTACGATTTCATGAGAACACTTTGTCATTTATGTGAAAATTATACTTATGATTTCATATGATATATATATATATATATATATATATATATATATATATATATATATACATACACACATAGGGAAGGGTTCCGTGTAGACCCCTTAAATTTTGTAGACCCCGTAGACCCCTATAAAACTCAATAAAAATAAAACTCAGTGTTGTAAATTTGTTTTTTTTTATTATGATAAGCTTTTAAGAACCAAAAAAATAAATAAATAAATTTAAAAAAAAACAAAAAACATTAAAAATCGAACATTTTAAGACAATGAGTTTTAAAATAATGAGTTTTAAACGCAACACTGAGTTTTATTGAGTTTATTGAGTTTTAAACTCATTGATTTTTAAAACTCATTGTCTTAAAATGTTCAATTTTTAATGTTTTTCGTTTTTATTTTTTTTAATTGTCTTTTTTTGTTCTTAAAACCTTATCGCAAATAAAAAAATAAATTAACAAAACTGAGTTTTATTTTTAGTGAGTTTTAATGAGTTTTATTGAGTTTTATAAGGGGTCTACGGGGTCTACAAAAAATAAGGGGTCTACACGGATCTTTTACCTACATACATATACGTATATATGCACATATTATTCAATGATTTTATGTGATATATTTTATATAAATCATTGCATGATTCTATGTAAACTATTTTATGATTCTATGTGATTTGCGTTCCGTGATTTTATGTGATTCAAGTACGTAAAATTTTATAAGTTTGATGCTAATATTTGGTGTATTGATTTAGATATAATATATCATACATTTTATAAGTAAATGGCATTGCGGGTATGAGTATTCAATAAAGATTATCTCGGTTAATTGTTGGTTAAATATTTTAAACTTAGATGGACCAATCTTATAATTCCCCAAACCTGATTTCCATTTAAATAACTGGAGGGGCTGTTTGTGTCAAATGGCCAAACTTGATTTAAAACAAAAGAAATAAAAAGATTACCGTCGACCTCCTGCTCCTTATTTGACTTCAATACAGACGGTTACGGAACACCGTCCGACCGCCATCAATCCTCCATTTGTAACTCGATTGATCAGTTGGAACAAATTGTTGCCCATCCATTCACCCAAATCACTTGTGCTCAGGAAACAAAAAAACGCAGCTCTCCATCTCTTGCCCTTTAACTCTTCGAAGAACCACCACCGCCGTCGGAGAGAAATCCGGCCACCTGCACGCATCCGCCATTGTTACTCCCACCATCGTCCTTTTTGTGCCATCAAACTCGCATATCCATCGGTTTAGAAGGAGGTAGCAGTGGGGAAACACATCTTTAGATTCGTTCGAGTTTCGGTTCACCCGCATCGCCACCGTCTTGTGTTTTGGCGATCGTTTCACGTTCGAGGTAACCCTATGATCTCTTGTATTTGATTTAGAACCTTCATAATACACCGATTTGTCCCTGCGAAGCTTCAGTAGTTTTTATTTAACCGTCAATGGAGGTTGGGGAAAATAGGGTTTTGGGTGTAGAAGATGACACCTGACACATATATGTTAAATAATTAATTATCTGATCAAAACACAAAGCACGAACTGGCCCAGTGGTTCAACGTCCATACTGTAGGCGAGATTCCATGGGTTCGAAACCTCGCACCCTCTGTTTTTGTTTAGGAATTTATTAGAAACAGTTTTGCTGGAAACTCTGTGGATAAAACCAATAATTTCGAAATTTAAACCAACAACAGCATCTAGCCCACTAGTTTGGGCGCGGGTATGTGAACAAGAGGTCACAAGTTCGAAACCTGGTGACCTCTGCTTTTTTTCTTTTATTTTATTTCTTGTTTTGTTGACTTTTTCTTGACCCAAAACTTATCACCGCCCATTTGAAATGTTGTTTTGGAAACTGTAGGTTGCATAGATATTATTGTTTAATCATAAAACCGTTGTTTTTTATAAGAAAGGTTCCCTAAACATTAATATGTATATTATATGGAGTATTCGGAATAGATTATATATATATATATATATATATATATATATATATATATATATATATATATATATATATGATGGAGACGTTTGGAGAATATATAAATTTATTGATGGTTATAAACCGATCCTTTTTGTAAACTATATAAAGTGGAAGGATGCGTATATAAGTAGTACATTTATCTTCACTATGTTATTTATAATTATTAAACGCCAAGTATATTTATATAGATATTTATAAATATGAATATATATGTTTTATTACTTAATTTGAAATATATATATATATATATATATATATATACATATTTTATTATTCAAATTCATGAACGTATATTATTGATAAATAATATAATTTCTTCTCGACTATCATAATCGTCATGATTTTGGCTATAAGCCATCCTCGACTCGTTTTGGGTTTAGTGATTTTCACCACGTCGTCATTCGACATTATTTATTTTCACCGTTGGTCTAGACTTTGTCGTTTTCAATTGAACACACACTTATGTTAATATGCTCGATAGGTGTTTGGTAGAGTACACAAGACCTGCTAGTTGCTACTTGCTGTTATTAGTTATATGGAATTGCTGTGCACCCGAAGGTGAGTTTCACGGCCCCACTTTACTCATTTCTTTTGGGGGAGAGAACATGCAAAATTACTTACTGTTTTTAGACGGTTTTTATATTTCCGACATATCACATGTACTAGATTTGCTTAACACCACAAACTAAGTCCTTACATATCGAACCGTTAATAGTGAATAACGAGGTAATGTTGAGTAGTACTACTGGGGTTTGACAAACTCCTCTCAGCGGGCACGTGATGCACCACCCGACTGGCGGTCGGACTGAGACCACTATTAGCCTAAACGTACCGTTGTTTCTGGTGGGACACGGGGAAGGCAAAACACGTAAGGATTATTCCTACAACTAATTAGTCAGCTTCGGTTGCGAACTATCTAGTGACATGAACTTTAGGCTAGCTACCTACGATATGGAAATATAGTAAAACTTTACAACTTATCTATGGACTTTAAACTGTTGTGTCCATAGGCGAAAAGCTTGACTGTGAATATCAAAACCTGTGAACTCACCAACCTTTGTTTGAGTATGCATGCATGAGCCTTTGAAACCTTGTTATACAAGTTATGTTATTCCCGATGACAATGCTTCATGTAAACACTAAATCTTTTTGTTTATGCTTCTGCATTTGTAAAACTCTGAATTTATATTATATTTTAATATAATAAAAATCTTTTGATATTTAATGGTTTTATGGTGTAACTAATGGATTGTGTTCCTGATTTGCTCACACCCCCACATAGTAAAACACCGTTAGTGGAAATTGGGGGTGTGGC
Source organism: Deinandra increscens subsp. villosa (assembly GCA_039602395.1). Taxonomy (NCBI): domain Eukaryota; kingdom Viridiplantae; phylum Streptophyta; class Magnoliopsida; order Asterales; family Asteraceae; genus Deinandra; species Deinandra increscens. Next base: position 96,482,748 of record JBCNJP010000027.1, read on the forward strand.
ATTTATAGAGTTGAAATTCAATGTTCCGAACCTCAAGTTCGGACCTGTTCGGACATGTTCGGACCAGTCCGAACTCAGGGTTCGCCAGTAGTTCCGACCACAGCTATTATGCATATCTTCATCTTGTATTCGATACTTCACATGATGATCGGGAACCATGTATCAACAAACTCCCCCTCGGCATGTGTAGTATCATCTTCCACTTAAAACTTGTATCATGCATCTTCAATCAAACTCTTCCTCTTCTTTGACGATGAGTTCAATCTTGAATACTTGATATTACATCGTGTGTAAACTCTTTATGAACTATCTTCAGAAGACTTGAAGTTGTGATGTGCTCTTTCCACTTAGAAACTTGCTAACATAAATATTCTTGGTGCAAAATGTCTCTTCGAGACTCCAAGATACTTTGTTTTTTTTTAAAAAAATTTGATTTCGTATTCCGTGTTGATCAATCGAAAATAAATCAGAAACAAAATATGTTTGGCTTTTACAAACTTTATATCAAAACACACCAAAAATCTTATTGATATTTTCTGATATGAAAAGTAAATGCAATACAGAATCAGACACTATTTTTGTCTTTTATGAGAAAGATCACAACTTGGGATCATATTGGACATAACATGCTGAACTACATTTCAATTTCGATTATTGTAGCACATAAGCCATGACGATTGCAGATATAACTTGTCCAATTTTAAACTCAGGCAAAATCATACTCATAACATCTGGATATGTTAAGGTATTGATTATATTTGCATTGACCAATGTACCCCACACTATCAGACATACTCAGATATGCTTTGCTTATCACATTTTTGTGATTTTATTTGTGATTTATCACATAATGATTGTATTCATGATATAGTCAACTGTGTTCCATGCAAAAAGAAATAAGAACGTTAAATCGTCTACCTTAAGGTCGATCTTTCGATACGCAGATAAGGCCTCGGATTTAACAAAATAAGAAAATAAAACAAGTTGAAATTGTATAACCCAACAACAATCAGGTCGGTCTTGTGGACACGCAGAGAAAGTCCGATGAGTTATACGAAACACCAAAGAAAATAAAGCAGAACGTCAAACGAACAACAATCAGGTCGGCCTTGTGAGCATGCAGAGAAAGTCCAATCGTTTGACAAAATGAAGAAAAACAAACAAGTTAAAATCTTTGCAAAATGAAGACATGTATACACAATGACTTCTCATATTATTTTTCACATATCTTTTTCTTGATATATCGTGAGATATGCATCAAGATGTTGTCCACTAGGTTAAGCATCAGATTTAGTGTATATCACATTTGAATACTTTCTGATTTACCGAGCCTACCTTACACATCGATCAAATGGTCTTATGGCTTTTTCATCTATTTTATCCATGAGTCAGACGATGTAAGCCAATGTACCATTATTTCTCAATCATGTATCAACAATAAGGTTCCAAGATGGAAGCCAATGATACAGAAGACCTATGACATGCGAAAGATCACTACTCGCACCTCACACCCATAAATTGTTTTCTTCTATTCACTTGCATACTAATATCCAGTTCCAAGATTAAATCTTGCGGTAGACTGACTTGAATAACAATTATCCATATTCAGATCATTAGAGATCTGAATTAGCTTTCATGAAACATGTATTTCATAAAAAAATAATGGGTAAATGTAATTTAACTCTTGAACACATTCAAGACTTATTAGACGAACATCTTTTCATCAACAAAAGGTTGTTGCTTTAATGGGAACATGCTAGCATTCCAAATGACTATCAACTTCCACTGAAATTTAATGACGATTTCACTTGTTTGAAATCCTCTCTCATCAATTGGTCATTTAATAATATTATTAATCACAAATCAGACTTTATATTCTAATATGGTAATCACCATTGGGCCAAATGCCCAATCCCTTTCAAACGTAAAGATGATCGTATCATGTAAACCATTACAAAGAATGCTGAAGAATCTGTTGCTAAGATTGAAGAATATCAAGTTGACATGGAAAAGTTGTTAGATGAGAAACGTGAGTTGGTTAGTGTTAATAAGGTTCAAACAACAAATCTGGAGATTCAAAAGCGAAATGAGGATAAATTGAAGAAAGAATGTTTTGAAGGAATGGAGAATCTTTGAATGCAGAAATTTGAAACACATAAAGTTGCCAAGAGATTGATTGCTACTGAGACAGCATTAGCTGAAGCTCAACAACAAAAATCTGAGTTGAAGATTCAAGTTATCGATGCTAACAGATTGTTGAACAATTTTTCAAATTCCCAATTGTTCACAAGCTTCTTGGAAAATGATGCTAGTTTTAAGAAAATGTTTGATAAAACCGCATCCCCTCCTGCAAATATTAAAGAAGCTTTCAAAGAGGTGAAAGAAAAGGTTGAAGAGGTTGATTACTCCAAGTTCTCATCATCCAATTCTGAAGAAGAAAAGGTTGTGAAGAAGAGGAAAAGTAAGAAGCCAAAGAAGAAGAAAGGCAAGAAATATGAGATTCCTCCTGCTCCAAAGTTTGTTTCTGGTTCGTCGTCTGCTGACAATGAGAAATCTGCTACTTCTAGTGACAAGATTCGTTCTCAACCTGATTTTGATGAAACGATCTTTTATGTGCAAAAGAATATAAATAACGTCAAAGCTGAATTTCAAGGTTGGCGAAGGATAGACACCATAATTCTAATTCTGAGGAAAGCATTTTTGGAAAGCATGTTGGTCTGGGCTTTACAGCAGAGAATGTGAAAGCTGAGGAGGTTCCAGCATCATCATCCCAAGATTTGAAGAAACTTAAGATAAAACAGGTGATAAAGGAAGTTTTTAAAGCTGAGAAGATTCAACCTGAGCGTTTTTACAAACTTAAAGGTTCCGACCAGATATTCTCCGAAAAAAGCGTTTCCTCTTCATTGTGTCGATGCTCGGAAAATCTCCGAAGTTTTTGAGAAGAAAGTTGATTCAAGATCCTTGAAGAATCTAACTGCTAAATGTTCTTCTGATGGTTCGTATATGATCATCGCCGGAAAAAGCGTTTCCTCTTCATTGGGTGCATGATCATCGCCGACAGGTATATGATTCTATCCCTGATCATGCTCGAGATATTCATGTTTGTTGTTCTTCGCAGGTACCTTAAAGGTGGGACAAAACAAAACGAATATGTTATATTTTCCGTCGAACAAGGCATATGGAAAAAGATTTTCCACTACCTGCTGATTCACCTCAGCGGTTTCACAAGAACTAGTTTTTGGTAAACCTGCCAAACCAATGTTCTTTAATGAACAAGGCAGAGTTTTTGATGAAGTTGAGCCTACATTCTTCTTAAAACAAAAACGTTTTGTTCCAATCCTTCAAAAGACACAAAATGTAGGTTCATCATCACAGCCACCTGTGATAATTTCATTAAAAACTGAATTACCAAAACAATTACAACAATGGAAACCTAAGGTGGTTTTGAAGTAAAATCAGGACACTGGTCGACCAGAAGCGATCCGCTTCGGGTCATTTATGAACTGATCGGTTTGACCAGTGTGCAGGTACTTCTAGAAGACCTATTGACAATTGCCAAGTTGTTGATGGAGGAGTATATTATTAACTTAATTTTTCATGAAATATTTTTCTAACCTGCAAATTTTCCTGAAAATTCTAAAAACTGCCAAGATATCCATGTTGATTGATCAATTGTACTTTCGTTATGCATTTTCCTTTGATACAAATCAAAAATAGCATCGTGTTTTTGTAAAGTGAAAATCCAAAAATAGAGTTTTCATTTTAAGCGGGAGAAATGCATGTAAGGGGAAGAAATTGTGAAAATGCATGTTATGGGAAGAAGGTGAATACATGCCAAATATATAAAGAAGGTGAATACATGCAAAATATATAAGGAAAGTGAATACATGCACAATATATAAAATGTGAGAAATTGATCATTGGGAAATGATGGTACATTGGCTTATGTATCTGACTCATGGATAGAGTATATGAAAGGGCCATAAGATCGTTGCTTGATATGTTTTGGTAGGCTCGGAAAATCAGGAAGTATTCAGATGTGATATACACTAAATACTATTGCTTGACCATGTGGATAACATCTTGATGCGTATTTCATGACACAAAAAGAAAAATAAGTGTGAAAATAAATGAGAATCCTTTAAGTTTCTTTTTTAAGCTCATTAGCAACCGAAGTGTTGGAGATTTCAAGATTTTGCTCCAAGATTAACTCTTAGTGGACCAAGGAGGTATTTGTCCCAGGTGCAATTACTTGAGCAGGAGCAGTTGGCATAGGCTGAGACTCAAATTGGATTGTCGGATCTAAGCTTATGATGTTGATGTCAGTAGTTGCATTAATATCTTGAATTGTTGCTTCAACAGTGGTGATGGGAGTGTAGGGATATGATCATGTAATAGTAAGCGTATGTCTGGAAATTATTTAAGCCTACGGGGTCACACGTCTCGACACCAAATGTATTAATATTAATTAATGGTTAATTAATATTTATCACGAACATTTAACGAGGTTTCGTTAAAAACTGACAGTTAATTGTTAACAGAGGGGTGTTAGTTGTAATTAGAGAGAATTGTAATTGGATTACAATTGAGAAAAGGTTGTGGATAAGGCCTCTAGGCCGAATTTGGCTAGGGCACTTATGCCTATCCCTTTTGCTTATTTATCAAGTATTCTAATCCTATAAATAGAGCCTATGGGTTTAAGGATTAGGGGCTGCTTTTATCAGATAAAAGAAAACTCTAATTCTCTCTCTCTACTCTCTCGAATTCGGCAACAAGAAAACCCAAGGGGGGTTGCGATTTCTTGTGTGGTTCGACCAAGCCTACATCAAGAAGAGGTTCGTGATCGGTTGCTAGCACATAGCATTGGTGTGTCGTGTGATCGTAGAGGGATTTGTATCAAATCCTCCAAGAGATCAAGTCTTGCCGAGCTAAAAAGGTACACGTTCTAAAACCGGTTAGTTAGATTAATTCATAGGATTCTTTCCGTTGCGTATTCGTGTTATGGATAAATAGTTATATAACCCAACAGTGGTATCACGAGCCACCTATGATTTTAATTAATTATCGGGAATAAAACTTGGAAGGGGGTAACCAAAACAAGATTCTAGCTTTTCGATTCATTTAAAAATCGTGTTTTACAATTGGAAAAGGTTTCGCAATTGGTAAAAACGAAAATTTTTTTTCGATGGAATAGGACTTTTCGACCCGATCGAAAAGTCCCTGATCGAAAAACGCTTCTCGACCCAATCGGAAACCCTTGATTTCCGATCGGAAAACCTATTCCGGTGCGGAGACCCTTGATTTCCGACCGGAAACCCTACTTTTCGATCGAAAAGTACCCGATCGTAAAGGCTTTTCGAGCCGATCGAAAAGTATCCGATCGAAAAGGTTCCGATCGGAAAGGCTTTTCGACCCGATCGAATAGTATACGATCGAAAAGTACCCGATCGAAAACTCTGTTTCGATCGGAAACCCCTGCTTTCCGATCATAAACTCTAATAATAAATCGAAAACCTCTTGCTGAATCGGGAACCCTAATTTTTAGCTCTAAAATTTGATTTTTGTGATCTAAAATTATAAATCCAAGTTTTTGTTATTGTTATGAACAACATGTTGTACCTTTAGATTTTAAAGTGTTAAAAAGAAGTAAAAACCATGATGTTTCATGCAAATCGTTCGTGGTTATTACTTAAAAGAAAGAGGATTAAATTAAAATTATATGTGATAATTAGAAACCCTAAGATTATGTGATTATCCGATAATTGTGACATAATAAAAGGTTTATTGCAAATTTGTTTTATGAAAATCGAAATTTGCTTAAATAATCTATTGAAATATGATTTTGTTTATAAAATAAAATTTGTGTCCTAAAACTCAAAAGAAACACCGGCTCACCCATTTGAACGCACTCTAAGAGAGGTATAAGTCGGGTCGCCATGCTTCCCTAAAGCGGGTAGGTTTTTAATTGCAAAAGTTGCAAACCTCACCCCTACGCTTCTTTGTGTGTTGCAAATGGAGCTACCGAGCTCTTTTGATTTGGAAGACAAACTAAGAATTTTATAAACACATTATGTGTTGAAGAAGTGCATGAATCTTCACACATAACCTTTTTGATCACGCATCAAAATTGTTTTGACCCAAACCAAACTTAAGTCTTTACCATCCACCTTGTAAAGGACACTTGTGAATGCCATCTTACTCATTGGTACACAATGGTAAAATGACACTTGCATGGCAAATTCCCACTCATTGGTACACAATGGTGGACAATTTGTGCGTTCTTGGCTGGACGACTTAAAACGAGCTAGGCGGTGAGACCCTTGGCCCGTGGCAAAAGATGGGATGAAACATGACTACAAATCACTTGGTGCAAGTTGTAGGTCCCATAAAATCTAGGAATTGTATTTGGAATACAATTAGTGATCGTCACTTACCATTTGAATGCATCATTTCTAGCAGATCAACTGATGGAATGATGGCATGTCAATTGGATCCTAACCTTAATAAGCTTAATTGTTTAAAATGTTTAAACAATGGGTAATTAAATTTATTAAGGAAAAGATTATTGAAAATACTGATTTTTGAACTTAATCTGTTTTGTAGATGGCAACAAACCCTCCTCAAAACAATGTTGGTCATGCTTTTCGTCAAATGTTTGAAAGAGAAAAGCTGAATGAATCTAACTTCAATGACTGGTACCGTCAACTAAGGATTGTCCTTAGAGTTGAACGGAGGACCGACGTCCTTGAACATCATTGGCCGACCGAGCCAGCTGCTGATGCTTCTGAACAAGAGAAAGCGTTCTACAACGCAGAGTATAGCAGATACGATGAGGTTGCTTGCATGATGATCTCGAGTATGACTCCCGATCTTCATAAGCAATACGAATTTCATACACCTTGTGATATGATCAAAGAGCTGAAAAAGATGTATGAAAAACAAGCTGGTGTCGAATTGTTCGACCTAGTTGTGGAACTCCACGACTTTAAGCTTGAAACTGGTAAATCGGTCAGTAGTCATGTGCTCAAAATGAAGAGCTACTTTGACAAATTGGAATCGCTCAATTATGGGTATAATCGTGCTGTTGCAGTTGGCATGATCCTCAAATCGCTTACAAAGGATTTTGAGGGTTTTGTGCGCAACTACAACATGCATAGTATGACTAAGACTATACCTGAGCTTCATGCTATGCTTGTCGAGTATGAAAAAGCGATTCCTAAAAAGGCCACTGAAACACCCCAAGTTCTTATGATCAAGGGGGGTAAGATCCAAAAGGCTAAACGACCGCAAAAGGGGAAGGGCAAGATTGATGGCAAGGGTAAAGGCAAGGCTGTTGCCCATATCCCTAAAGCCAAGCAAACCCCTCCGGCCCCTAAAGAGCATCAGGCTAAGGACCAGATCTGTCACCATTGTGGTGAAGTCAGACACTGGAAGAGGAACTGTCCTACCTACCTAGCTGAGTTGATGAAGAAGAGAAAGAATACTAGTGGGACTAGTACTTCAGGTATCTTCACAATTGAATTATTTTCCTTTTCTAAGAGTGATTCAAGGGTGTATGACACCGGCTGTGGAACTCACATCTGTAATACGTTACAGGGTCTTAGAAAGAGGAGGAAACTGAAGCTTGGAGCTTTGCAGCTGTTCGTTGGAAATGGTTTGCCAGCAGCTGTGGAAGCTATAGGAGAATTTCATTTAATTCTGCCTTCTGGGTTATCCATTGTATTAGACAATTGTCATTATGCACCTTCTATCACTAGAGGTGTTATTTCAGTTTCTTTGTTGAAAAACCAATGGATACATTAATGTTTTTAATGATATCAGTATTTCAGTTTCTAAAAATAATGTTCATTATTTTGATGCTATTCCTTGTGATGGCATTTATGAAATTGATATGCGTGGTTGTGTTTCAAATAATTCAATGTTCAATGTTAGCAAACGAGCCAAAACTAGTTTGGACTCTACCTATCTATGGCACTGTCGTCTTGCCCATGTTGGCAAAAACCGCATTGAAAGACTTCAACGTGAAGGGATCTTACAATCAAATGATGAATCATTTGATCAATGCGTTTCCTGTATCTCAGGAAAGATGACAAGAAAACCCTTTCCGAACAAGCCGCAAAGGGCAAAAGAGCTACTTGGACTCATCCATACCGATGTATGTGGCCCATTTAGACATGTGTCAAGAAAAGGTGCTAGCTACTTCGTAACTTTCACGGATGATTTCAGCCGTTATGGTTATGTTTACTTGCTTAAACATAAACATGAGGTATTTGAAACATTCAAAGAGTTTAAGAACGAAGTTGAAAATCAACTCGGTAAGACCATCAAGATCCTTCGATCGGATCGTGGTGGAGAATACTTAAGCCAAGAGTTTAAGGATTATCTTAAAGCGTGTGGAATTGTCCAACAGCTTACTCCTCCTTATACTCCTCAGCATAATGGAGTGTCTGAGAGGAGGAATCGTACCTTACTAGAGATGGTGAGGTCGATGATGAACCTTACAACTCTCCCATTATCATTTTGGGATTTTGCTCTAGAAACCGCTGTACGCGTTTTAAATATGGTTCCAACCAAGAAGGTTGAAAAGACACCATATCAATTATGGCATGGAGAAGTCCCTGTGTTGTCTTACTTAAGAGTCTGGGGATGTGAGGCACTTGTGAAGCGTGATACGCCTGACAAACCACAACCTAGGACTACTAAGTGCATCTTCGTGGGATACCCAAAGGAAACAATGGGTTACTACTTCTATAATCCCTCCGAAAACACTGTTCGTGTTGCTCGATATGCTGAATTCTTTGAAAAGAATTTTATAGCTCAAGAGAACAGTGGGAGAATTGTAGAACTACTAGAAGATGTGTCACCTTCTGAAACAAATAGCAATCATCAACTTGGGGGGGGGGGGGAATGTTCAAAGAGATGAACCTCAAGTCGATGATGTTGCGATTCCACTTCGTAGATCCGAAAGGGTCGTACGTAATCCGGATAGATGGATTGGTCTAGTCGAATCCGAGGATAACGTATCAGGAGATCTCAATGAGCCTCCGAACTTCAAAGCTGCATTATCAGATCCGGAATCTGACAAATGGCTTGAAGCTGCGAATGTGGAAATGAAATCCATGCAAGATAACCACGTTTGGACCCTGGTTGATCTTCCTCCTAACGCAAGAACCGTTGGGAGCAAATGGCTCTTCAAGAAGAAGACCGACATGGATGGAAATGTACACACCTATAAAGCTCGTCTCGTGGCGAAAGGTTATACTCAATGTTTTGGCGTTGACTATGATGAGACCTTTTCACCAGTAGCAGACATTATAGCTATTAGGATTCTCTTAGCCATAGCAGCGTACTATGACTTTGAGATATGGCAAATGGATGTTAAGACTGCCTTCTTAAATGGTTACTTGGATGAAGAAGTCTATATGGATCAACCTGAAGGGTTCATTGATCCAAAACATCCCAACCAAGTATGCAAGCTTCAAAGGTCCATTTATGGACTAAAGCAAGCATCGAGGAGTTGGAATAAACGGTTTTATGAAGAAATCAAAAAGTTTGGTTTCGTTCAGAATCCCGATGAGCCATGTGTATATCGCAAAGCTAGTGGGAGTAATGTTACTTTCCTTGTCTTATATGTAGATGACATATTGATAATAGGAAAACACATTCCAATGTTGCAAGATGTAAAATCCCATCTTGGAAAGTGTTTTGCCATGAAAGACTTGGGAGAAGCAGCATTCATTCTTGGAATCAAGATCTATAGAGATAGAACTAAGCGGTTGATTGGACTAAGTCAAAGTGCTTATATTGATAAGATCTTGAAGCGATTCAAGATGGAGAATTCCAAGCGTGGTATAGTACCAATGCAGGAAGGACTTGGTCTGTCGGTCAAACAAGGTGCTTCTACACCTGATGAGATGAAGCGTATGCAGAGAGTCCCTTATGCTTCGGCTGTAGGCTCTATAATGTATGCGGTGAGATGCACTAGACCCGATATAGCGTTTGCACAAAATATCGTTAGCCGTTATCAACAGAATCCAGGTGAAAGTCACTGGACTGCTGTTAAGACCATTCTCAAGTACCTACGGGCTACTAGAGATTTGTTTTTGGTATATGGGGGAAATCCAGATCAAGAGCTCAAAGTGACCGGATACTGTGATGCTGGATTTCAGACTGATAGAGATGACACGAAGTCTCAGTCTGGGTACGTCTTCGTTATGAATGGAGGCGCTGTGGATTGGAAAAGCAAGAAACAAACCACAGTTGCTATGTCTGCAACAGAGTCTGAGTACATTGCTGCTTCGGAAGCTGCAATGGAGGCTGTCTGGATAAGGAAGTTTATTAGTGGGCTAGACATTGTCCCCACAAGTAACTTGCCGATCGATATGTACTGCGATAACTCGGGTGCATTGATCATCGCCAAAGAACCTGGAGTTCAGAAGGGCGCCAGACACTATGCTAGGAGATATCACTATGTTCGTGAGCAGATTGAACTAGGTGAAATCAAATTACTCAAAGTTCACACAGATATTAACTTAGCTGATCCTTTCACGAAAGCTTTGTCGAGGCCGAAGCTTGAAAGGCATGCCGAGGGCATGGGACTTAAATTAGCTAGTTAAATCATGTATGTCTGATGTTCGGTATTTGGATAAAGGACGTTAAGCAATTTCTATTTATATAATGAAATAAAGTACTTGATATGTTTGATTTCATTTAATAGTAAGTTGTGTCCTATATTTGCATGTGTGATCCTTGAGTACTTGTCAAGTATTCTAAATTGTCCATTGTCGATTAACTATATGGGAATATAGTTAAACTAAGACAAAATCTGAGTGATTAGTTTGGATGGTCCCACCAAACTCACATGGTATTCATTGGATGCATACTGGACTGACCCACTAACGAATTGTCACTTTATGGATCGGCGTCATTGAGTGAAATTCGTAAATGGTTGCTTTGCTTATCCTTAGACTTGAGATACAAGCAGGTCATGCATGTATGGATTGCACCTACTTGATATAGGTCTAACTATCCTGAATAAGGTAGTACAAAAGGGCTATTTTCAGTAAGTGTAGTGAAGTATGTGACTTGACACGTGTAGTCAAGAGGATTTGTTCCTTCAGCTTTGTGCTGAAGCAGATACCACTGGGCCCCTCATTGGACTAATTAAGATGTTTGCATGGCCGTGCCCAAATGAAATCTAGAGATGTCTCGATTTGCAATTTGGTAATCTTAAGTTGGTTGTGAGAATGAGAAACAGAATCGTTAAAGTATGGAATGACTTTGATCCATATCCATATTTAACACGGTATCGGTAACAAAGGGATAGTAAATGACTGTACCATTTAAATACACTTTAAGAAACTGTACTTAAATAATTCTGGGAGCATTGGCGTGTTGCTAGTCGCTAACCAATGTTATTACCTTTACTATTGCAAGCTCAAGTGGGAGCTGTAGGGATATGATCATGTAATAGTAAGCGTATGTCTGGAAATTATTTAAGCCTACGGGGTCACACGTCTCGACACCAAATGTATTAATATTAATTAATGGTTAATTAATATTTATCACGAACATTTAACGAGGTTTCGTTAAAAACTGACAGTTAATTGTTAACAGAGGGGTGTTAGTTGTAATTAGAGAGAATTGTAATTGGATTACAATTGAGAAAAGGTTGTGGATAACCTCTAGGCCGAATTCGGCTAGGGCACTTATGCCTATCCCTTTTGCTTGTTTATCAAGTATTCTAATCCTATAAATAGAGCCTATGGGTTTAAGGATTAGGGGCTGCTTTTATTAGATAAAAGAAAACTCTAATTCTCTCTCTCTACTCTCTCGAATTCGGCAACAAGAAAACCCAAGGGGGGTTGCGATTTCTTGTGTGGTTCGACCAAGCCTACATCAAGAAGAGGTTCGTGATCGGTTGCTAGCACATAACATTGGTGTGTCATGTGTGCGATCGTAGAGGGATTTGTATCAAATCCTCCAAGAGATCAAGTCTTGCCGAGCTAAAAAGGTACACGTTCTAAAACCGGTTAGTTAGATTAATTCATAGGATTCTTTCCGCTGCGTACTCATGTTATGGACAAATAGTTATATAACCCAACAGGGAGCAGATTGAACTCTTTGTTGCACAATGTCGGCTGGTTCAGGTTGAACTGGTGATTGTAAAGTAGCAGCAGTTCCAGATCCAGAGACTGGCCCTCTTATTATTTCAAGTTTCTTTCGTTCTTGAGCGTACTTTGATCTTGACTATCTTTTGTAGAAAGGCACAACACCTCCACCTTCAAATACAAGAGAGGCTGATTTGGGTTCAGGTGAATCAGATTTTGAAGGGTTTGATGATATGTCATCCTATGTTTGCCTTGACTTTATTTTCTTCTATTTCTTATTACTTGATGCCTCAGGTTGCTCACTAACTTTGGTTATTTCTCTTGTTTTAGTTTCTTCTGTTTGGGACCCCTCGCATCAGAACTGGTAGAGTCAGAACCTAATTCTGATCCAGGTTGGAATCTTGACCCTGATTCATGTTTGGATCCAGATGCATTTGAGTTATTGTTAGCATCATTATCAAATGCATCATTTTTACTACCAGACTCTTCTTCTTCATCTACTGATTTGTCTGATTCAGTTGCATCTTTATTTGAAGCTCTGTCTTCATGTTCTGAATGCATAGGGTCATCATGAATGGGAGAGTTGATTGGTGCATCAAATGAGAAGATAAAGAAGACGTAGTATTATCAGGCTCAACAGCATTGATATCTGCCATTTAAGCATCAGCATCATCATTTCTTTGATCTTCATCGATGTCTTCATCGACATCAATTCCCTTAATCATGTTCGGGAAAATGGAACTTCAGGTCCATCCTACTGACCCAGCCGGTATCGTGTGTAAGAACCGGATATCATCCTCCTAGGAACCAAGTATGGTTCTGTCTTTTGCAAGTTCGAGTAGTAATGATCAAGGATGGCTTGTATGAATTTAGGATACATGAAGAACTTCTCTGATTTTCTTGTTGGATACAAGTTGTAGTCCATCCATTTAATTATTTGCCTCGAGAGGTTGAAACCAGCACCGGATGCTAAACCATGAAGTGCCCAGGCTGTTTCTTCCACAAATTCGTCTGTTCCAGACTTTCTTAGAGTAAAAGCAGAAATAAAGAAAGTGATGATGCACTTCCAGTTTTCTGGGAACAACGTCTTCTTTATCTTCTCATTTGATGCTACGGAGAGATTTTCTTGATATCCCATCATGAGAATCGTGTCTTGCCATTCTTCTTTTGGAAAAGAATCAAGGCACAGTGCATCATTTAACTGTAGCACTTCTCGGACCCTTTCCTCATTAAGTTCAACATATGCACCTTGAATTCTTGATATTATGGATTTGGAACCATTGTCAGCAACGAATGTGTGGGCATTGTTCCAGAAGGAATTTATTATACCCGAGCTAATGACAGGCTCCATTAGGATACCAGTGATCCAACTTGAGTTCTCTAGAATTTTGAAGGCCTGTTCATATAATCTGGCATCTGTCCAGCTTCTGTTAATTTCACAAAATTGATTGTGTGATTTTGAGAAATCCAGAGGGGCATTGGCTGCTCTTTCCAGTCTGGGAGCCATCTGCACATAAGAAACAACATGATTACATCAAATTTAACAAGTCAAATGATTTTTATGTCACACTAGATTCGTGATAGTGACAGAGCTTTTCAATTAACTTACAAAGATATAAAAGAAATTTACTTAAGGCCTAGGCTCAAATTTCTTAAAAAATTTAATCAATTTAGTTCAATAGAGGATATCAGTGAATTTGACCCAAATTCCAGTAATTTCCCTTGAAATAGTAGTTTTATTGAAAAGTTAACTTTGGTGAAGAGCTAAGTGTGTTTTGACTCAAGAAAACTTGTTTGAGTTTTATTTTTATGAAGAACTTAGGTAATGGCAAATTGTGTCAGAGTTTGAGAAGGTTTGGGAAAGTATCACTCAAATGAGTTGACTTTACTTAAAAAGTCGACATTTTGACCCAAATGACTCAATGGACTCAAGAAGGAATCAAGAAGTGATTCCCCCTACTCTTGTGTTTTCCACAATTTGAATTATTGAATTTGAGATCAAACAGGATTCTTGAATCATATTTTCTTAATTCAGCATGAATTGAGCAGTTTGAGACACTTATGAACACATATACTCTATTTAACTACTTGTACATGAGTATTATGAAAATTTTCACTTAAGCATATACAAGATGTCAAATGATGAATCAGAATACATGCATGAAGTTTTAACATGCTTAATAACACAATCAAAGTCAAATAAAGTCAAGTAAAGGAATAAGAAGCATTCAATAATAGATATGAGCATCAACAGTTCCTAACCTAACCATTTATGTAGAATAAAAGATAAGGATTCATAAGACAATGACTAATGTGCACGTTATTTCATTCAATCATGTAGAGTTTTAAACCTTATTCAGAATTGCAGAAATTTAGCATGCTAAGTCATATTTTATGAGATTTATCAGATTATTACATAATAATCAAGTAGAACAATCACCTGAATGGACAGAAGTCAAACTTCCAATACTTTATTTGAGATCAGAAAACATACCTTGAAGAAGATCTATTGTTTGCTAAGATCTAAATCAGAGATTTCTAGAAATCAACAGGTTCAAAGCTTGATCATGTTTGTGATCAATCATGAACAGATTAGAAATTGACTAAGGTTATTCAAGGTGATTGAATGAGTTTAATGAATTGCCCCTGTGTAGCTCAATAATTGTATATCAGGAGTTGCCAAGAATTCGTAAAACATACCTCTTTGATGATCTACTTTGAGCTAAGATCAATATAAGAGACAAGAAGATCTTGTAGTGTTTCTGGACAGAATCTGTTATTAAATCAGGAAAAATTTGTTAAACAAGTGATTGGAATCCACGCACAGCCTAAATAGGGTCAGATTCATTAAACATGAGTGAATTTCTCAAGATTTGGCATAAAAATTCAACTATGCATGCATTTGTCAAAAACTAAGTCAAGACTAGTCAAACATTGCAGATTTGACCTATATTGAGCCTAAACCTATGTTAGACAAGTGAAAGTCAAAACCTTGACTTATTTTCATCAATTAAAGTTGCATATCGAGTGAAATTCAATTGAAGGAAGAAATCTAATAAAATGGCCAAGAGTAGCCTCTATGTTGTCAATTTGGTCAAATTTATTATTTAAGCAACACAAAAGCAACAAATGTTACCACTTCATGTCAATGATTCCCTTCCTCAAGTTATTTGAGTCAAATGACTCTTATTGGAATGAGTTTAGCACATTTAAAGTCCATTTTTGGTCAAACGGATAAAATTTGAGAAAGTTTTGCAATTTGAACCAAAGGATAAGATTTAAATCCAATTTCATCCCATTAAGGACTTAAACCGTCCACTAAACTCGTTGTTTTTGTTTCTTTTAAAAAAAATTAAAATTTTGACAAAGTATGTTCAAAAATTTCAGTCTATTTCCAAACGGGTCAAACTTAGACAAAGTCTAGTTTAGCTTTAAATATTGAAGCTTTTAAGACCCGGAATGCATCTAGAGACATCCTAATGTATCACATTTGTGTTTTGTAGCATACATAATCAAACCAACTCATTCATAGTTCAGAATTTTAACAAATTGAGAGATTAATAGTGGATTATTCTAAACAAAGCTTCAAGATCAATCTCAAACTACGTAGCATAGAACAAGCAATAGGTTTCAATCAATCAGCAAGTTTGCATCACTGTTATCATTCTCAAACTAGTTTTGATTCCAAACAAATACACATTTGTAAACCACAGCTCTCAATTTTTGTTGACAGTTATGGCCCCTATTCTTGATCAACAATTCGAAGTGAGATTCAAGAACTTATGAATGAAATCTTTTCACTTATACTTGATTCAATCAATACGAATCATCCGACCCAAACAATTTTCTTATTGTGATATCAAGAACACATGCCCAAACACCGTAGTCTGCCCCTGTACATGGTCAGATAATTTAAAATTTTGATGAAGGTGATGGATTCAATTACCTTAAAGGAGCTCACGGTTGTGGATTAGACACTAGATGAGCTGATGAATCTGTGCAAACATCCACAAATTTCAACCAATAAGAACCCTAACAGATTTCAGCGAGCCGTCGGCCTAAAGAATAACGCTCGAACCAAAAAATAATATCTAAGCAACCCTAAACAGATGATGAAATCGAACCTGTGAGTGTGAGAAAGGTGTGTGCGCCAACCCAAGCTACAAGAATCACAGATCGGAGATGTCAATTTGTGAGAGGATCGGAGTCGGAGGTGAGATGGTACGCCAGTGGTTCGAAGAGTGAGAGGGAGGAGAGCGGTTCTGTGTGTTTGAATGAATGGAATGAAAAACAAACGATCTCCCCTTTTTATTTATGTAGGCGAGCTCTCAAAGAAAACTTAGAGTTTTTTTTTTGAGACGTTTTGAGATCACCAAAGGAACGAGAGAAAGCAAAGTCGCCAAGACCGAGTCTCAGTTTTGTATGAATTCTCAAAAGGGAACACCGAGACCGCCAGGACTTAAGTGAGATCGCCAAAACTTCAGCGAGATCGCCAAGACCAAGTTTTGGTCTTAATGAGATCACCAAAGGAAATATCTCGGGGAGTTAAGACTTTAGGCGAAATCGCCAAGACCAAGAACGTAGGTGAAATCGTCAAGGTTAACTTTCGGTCTTTATTAGATCGCCAAGGCTATCTTTGAGATCGCCAAGGCTATCTTTGAGATCGCCAAGGCTATCTTTGAGATCGCCAAGGCTATCTTTGAGATCGCCAAGGCTAATCAGGCGAGATCGCCAACAGGAGACAGTTTTGACAGCAAGTCAATTTTGAAGATGTTCTGATTTAAGGGTCAAAATATTAGCCAAAATGAGAACACCCGTAGCAAAAACACTGAAAATACTCAGTTGTAAACTTAGTGAGTTGTAATAACCTTAGTGAAATCATCAAGGGTAATTTTAGAAATATAGAATTTTTCTAAGTGCATACACATGTTAAAACACTGTTTTTACTTAGAAAAATTTTAAATTTCACATACATGACCCAAACCTTATTAAAAACAGATTAACTTGAGTCAGGCCAGCCCAAACTAACCAAAACGGTTGATTTTGACTCAAAACTGCAAATGGAGCTCAAATTTGACTTATTTCTCCCAAACTTGATGTTTTTAAGCACAAAGCACCCAAATTCACATTTTATAAAAAACTTGGTTATATCAAAGCGTAGTGCTTTCATTTGCAACGTTTAAGCCTTATTTTTCTGGTAAATTCCAGTTATTTGCTTAAATTTGCATATTTTTGCTCGGTTATGGTTGGACTATGTTAGGAATCAAACCGGTCAATTACGTGATCACAGACACTTACAAATCAAGTCACCTCACAGATTCAGTAACCTAAGTCAGATTGTCGGTATTGTTATCCACTTAAGCTCAAGCAAGGCAATTTTCAGCAAAATCACTATGATGTCATTTATCATGTTTTAGTCCGGTTTAATGAAAATTGTGTTGACCTTTTATTCCACTAAGTCAACAGTTATCCTAGCTTTATCTATTTAGCACTTCAGACATGCACACCACACATATGGATTTTCTTCCCCCTATTTATTTAGATGTAAGTACTGATTTCAAAGTGGATGCATATTTTGATTCGCGTGAACACAAGGTCAAAGTTTCCTCAACAGATGTGTCACGAAATGTTTTCAATGATAATGATGGGACAACACAAGGTCAGAGTTTCCTCAGCAGATGTGTCACTATCAATGGATGGATGTGAGATATCTCTCACTTATTTATGGATGTGTGATAATTCACACTTATTGGTGGATGTGTGATGAATCACACATATTGAATGGTATAAAATCAGCACTTTCCGCAAAAGAAATACTCGAGTGTGTTGGTTGACTTACTTAGCTCAGACTTAAGCATTTTACCAACTGTTTTAACTTAAGGTCCACAATTTCATGTTAAAGTGTGTAATCACAGGACTTGCCTAATTCTTAGTTTGTTGAGCCTACCAGATACATCGAATGATAGAATTACATCGATTGGATCATATCCTACGGTCAGATCACAAGACCAGAATTATATCATTTTCTTCATAGTTTGCCTAACCAAAAACCAAAACTTTTCTGATTTTGTTTTGCAAAGTTTATTTAATCATTGCAAAATTGCAAAGATTTTGTGTTTAGAATCAAATACCCATCAAGTGACTTTACGAAAGTTGTTGGGAATTACTCGATTCTAATTTTTATGATTTTTATTTATTTTTGCAAATTTTTGCATTTTTTCACCAATTTTTCCAACATTTATTATAGCATCACTAAAAATTAAAAATTTTGAGATTTCCATCAGGTAATCAACAAGTGTCTTCATAAAAGTTGTTTGAAATGACCCGATTCTATTTTTAGTGATTTTTATTAATCTTTTCAGATTTTTGGGATTTTCTCTAATTTTCCAACCGTGAGTCGGTTTAGGCTTGACCGACTGGCACAAAGAATCAATAATAAAATAAAATAAAATAAGATAAAATATTTTTGGTATTTTCTGGAAATTTTATTAACATTTTATTGATGGTCAAGAAAGGATGACAAAAAACTTAATAAGACTCAAAGAAACTAAAGTTAAAATCTTTTTGTGTTTTCAAATATTTTAAAGATAAAATTTTTTTGGTTTTTTATTTTAGGATGGAAAGCTTGAAAACAAACTAAAATCTTTTTGGGTTTTCTATTATGGATTATTACAAGATATGAAGGTGAACAAAGACAATACCTCTAAAACTACACAACCTAAGACGAAGGCACTATCCTAAAAGGAACCTAAAGATCAGCTTACTCAAAGTTAATCATTCCTACTGATTGAACTAGGAAGTTAAACCTAGAAATATCAAATCCCTTGGTGAAGAGATCTGCAAGTTTATTTTCAGAGGAGACATGAACTAATGTGATAAACTTCTTCTCATGACAACCCCTAATAAAGTGATGCCTAATCTCTATGTGTTTGGTCTTAGAGTGTTGAACCTCGTTCTTAACAATGAACATGGCAGTAGTATTATCAATGTTAATAGGGGTGGACATAAAATTCAAACCATAGTCCAGAAGCTGATTCTGGATCTAGAGAACTTGAGAACAGCAGGAAGCAGCAACAATGTATTCCGCTTCGGCAGGCGAGGTAGATACCGTTGACTGTTTCTTGCATTGCCACGAAACCAATCAATTCCCTAAGAATTGAGCTCCGCCGGTGGTTGACTTCCGATCCATGTTGCAACCCCCGTAATCACTATCCGAGAAACCCCTTAGATCAAAAAGCTCGTCCTTGGGATACCACAACCCTCTCTTTGGATTGGACTTCAGGAATCTGAAGATTCGTTTCACCGCCGTCAAGTGTGACTGTATCGGTTTGGATTGAAATCTTGAGCATAGATACACGACAAACATTATGTCGGGGTGGCTGGCTGTCAGGTACATGAGTGACCCGATCATATAGACAAGTGTTCATCAACACATTCAACTTCAAGATCTGCATGGAGCTTGACACGAGTCTCAATAGGAGTGGAAAAGCCTTTAGAGTCATGAAATCCAAACTTCTTCAGCATTTCCTTCACATACTTTCCCTGACTGATTAGAACGCCTTCATTATTCTGTTTCACCTCAATCCCTAGGAAAAATGTGAGTTCCCCCATTGAACTCATTTCAAAACGCTTTTCCATTAGACACTTGAACTCATGACAGAGAGTTATATTTGTTGATCCAAAGATGATGTCGTCCACGTACACTTGATCCAGCAGCATATCATCACTCACATGCCGTATGAACAGTGTCTGATCAATCACCCCTCGCTTGTAGCCGTTTTAACAGATAGGTAGACAGGGTTTCATACCACTTCCTTGGTGCCTGATGGAGTCCATAGAGGGCTCTTTTCAGTTTGTATGCCTTATTTGGAAAGGAAGGATTGACAATCCCTGGAGGTTGATCAACGTACACCTCTTCGTCTAGTTCACCGTACAGGAAAAGCAGTCTTCACGTCAAGTTGATAGACCGTTGTGTTCTTTGACGCGGCATAAGCCAAGAAAATCCTGATGGCTTCAAGACGAGCTACCGGGCATAGACCTCATCATAGTCTAGCCCATCTATCTGCATATAACTCGTGACCACAAGTCTTGCTTTATTTCTGATTATTATTCCTCTGTCATCCTTTTTATTCTTGAAGATCCACTTGACTGGAATTGGCTTCACGCCAGGAGGAGTGTCTACAAGTGGCCACACATCCAGAAGTTTGAATTGAAGCAGCTCAACCTGCATAGCCTCTATCCAGTTGTCGTCTTTCATAGCAGTAACTACAAAAGTAGGTTGTTCTTGAGAGATGAAGCAGGAAAATAAGCAAGTGTTTATTGTTCCCGATTGACTTCTGGTGACTCTCTTATCAAGTGAACCAATAATGTCAGAGACGGGATGTTTCTTGTGAATTCCAGTCTCTTCAACAGCTGGAATTGGAATATTCGAGTCTAGAGATCCCATCTGCACATCATTGTCTGGAGTATCACCAGATTCAATCACAGTTGTGTCTTCTGAGTCTGAATTATTATTGATGGGTTCATTCTCAGGTTGACTTTCTGGAAATTCTTGATTTTGTTGATTTTCATAATTTGTCACAACTTCCTGAATGACTTTTTCAGTTATTTGGCTTTCATCAGGAGTGACAACTGGAATGGTAGCAGAAGAGTTGGGAGCGTCCGTTGATACATTTCTCCAAGTAAAATCAGGAAGATCATCTGAATAGATGGTATCCAATATTGATGATGTAATTGGGGCAGAACTCTCGGGTACAAACGCGTCCACATTATTAGTACCTTCTTGCATGTTACCAGAATCACCTGAAATCACAGAATCACCAAAGTTAAAAGAAGAAGAGAAATTCTCTAAGTCATACATGCCATCTGAGTCAGGCTCTCTAGAATTATGGGTGTGCTCGTTAAAGTTAACATTGCACGACTCCATAATCACATGAGTTCTTTTGTTGTATCCAAGGGGCAAACTTAGCTAACCGCTCAGACTGAATCAATACAGCACAAGGAAATCCAAAGGGCTTTAAGCGCTTTAACACTGGTTTTTGTTTTGAAAACAGATCAAAGGATGTCTTGTTGGCATGTTTGACCAAAAGAGTTCGGTTCAGGAAATAGCAAGCAGTATTGACTGCTTCTGCCCAAAAAGACAGTTTAAGGTTAGAATCAGCGAGCATCGTCCGAGCACGCTCGATTATTGTGCGATTCTTTCTTTCAGCAATCCCATTTTGTTGAGGATTATAGGGAGAGCTAAATTGGCGAGTGATGCCCTTCTCGTTGCAGAATGAGTCGAAGATGTGATTTCTAAACTCCGTCCCGTTGTCAGATCTGATTATTCGAACTTTTTCTCTGCTTGCATTCTCGATGCGGGTAACGAAATCCTTGAGTATCACCGGAGTCTCAGACTTCTGCCTTAAGAAAAATACCCAGAAATATCTCGAGTAATCGTCAGTGATGACTAGGCAGAAAGACTTTCCCCCTAGACTCTTGATATTAACTGGCCCAAAGAGATCCAGGTGTAATTGTTGAAGGATTATTGTTGTTCTTCCAGGCGGCTTAGGCTTATGAGACACTTTATGTTGCTATCCTTTCGAGCATGCAACGCAGTTATCAATTTGCACGAATTCTTTGTCGGGTAGCCCAAACACATGTTTCCCCCTAACCAGGCGGTTCATGTTACGGAAATTAACATGTCCTATCCGCCGATGCCACAAGGTTGAATCTTCCTCTGAAGCTTTAGCCAAAAAGCATGCAATTGAACTCAACGGCTTTGCAGCATTCATGTCCAGTGCGTACATGTTCCCCCCTACGATTAGCCCGGAATAAAATTTGATCTTTAGGTACTTTAAAACCAGGTTTTAGAATGAAGCCATTACGATCGTCGAAGAACATTAGCATCTTATTGTCGCATATCTGCGAGACGCTTAGGATATTGAATTGCATATTTGACACGAGGTTGACTTTTTCAAATGAAACTTCACCATTTGTTAGGTGACCGGTTCCTATTATTTGACCACCTTTCTTATTTCCACCAAAGGCAATAGAACCTCCTACAAATATTAGTTTAACATCATGCAAGAGATCCTTATCACCCGTCATGTGCCTGGAACAACCACTATCCATGTACCACAGATATATTGATTTCTTTCGTTGTTCCTGCACAAACAAAGAAAAGATTAGTTCACAGATGAACCCAGGTCTTTAGGACCTTGGGTCTTTTTGGTGGTCTTCTTCTTAGGTGGACGAGGAGCAGGAGTGGTGGTTTGAGCAAAAGGCTTTTGAGGATCAGCCAAAGGTGACCATGGAGCACGAGGACGTGAGGTTATTAGAGTTTGACTGCTTGTAGTTCCAGGGACCACCGGTTAAAAGTACCCGGTACTTGCACCTAAACCTCGTGTAGCATGAGATGTCATGCCTTTTAAAGAACTGTTGTTTCTGGAAATTAGGCATGAACATTTGCTGATTATTCATGTAGTCATAGTCTTCACCGTAGTTACCATAAAACCAAGGCCATGGTTGAGTGAAAGGAGGCCTCATCATTCTTGGTCCATAGGGAGCAACCATTGTTGGATTGTACCCCATGTGTGCTTTTGTTGAGTTGAATGGACAACCCCGAGCAGCATGACTTGGGTCTCCGCATAAAAAACACCCAATAGTATTGGCGGACCCACTTGGATTCTTGGTGGTAGTTGGAACCACATTTTGAAGTGGAGTGTCCTTTATCTCAGCAACAGGTTCTCCTTCCCCCTGATCAGCAAGTTTCTTATTTCGCCTTTTGTTGTTGTTTTTTCTTTTTAGCAATTGAACCATCACCTTTATTTCATCCCAAGTTCACGGGTACATCAATAACTGGTTCAGCAGCATGTGGATGAGATACCACAGTCTTCTCAGTAGAAACAACATTTTCAGTCGAAAATTCATTCTTCTTACTCTTTGCAGGCTTCTTGATAGGTTTTGAGGTGCTTGCGACATCTTGCGAGTTTGAAGGTATGGTGTTGCATGACTTTAACATTTTCATGGAAGACATCGGAGTGACTTAAGGTGGGATCATCACAGGTGCAGGAGCCGAGGAAATCACCTTAACATTAGTGATTGTGACAAAGTGTTGTGTGTTAACATTGGGTTTACCATCACCCAAATTCAGTTTATTAAGTGCAACAAAAGCCAGTTCACTTGAAAGACCAGTATGGCAAAAATCTGAGTTAACAGTTTTAGCTTTGGGCTTTCGCTTCTTCGTAGCTTTAGGTTTCTTTGAAACTGATTTTTCTTTAAAAATTACTTGAGTTACACTAAAGACCGAAGATTGAGATGCTATCTCATTATTGCTTATTAATTTTAAGAACTCAGATTCTGCCTTCTGCCTTCTGCCTGACCGTATCCTCAAATAGACCAGTATCGACTGATTGAAATGAGCTGGATTCAAAA
>JBCNJP010000027.1:96506772-96620945 GCA_039602395.1 Deinandra increscens subsp. villosa
TGAGCAACGAAGGCAGCTTGACAAACAGGTTGTTGACTAGGAACTGGAGCAGATGCTTAAACAGAGGAACAGGACCCACCAGCAAAGTAAGGAAATTACAGGTCAGTCTCATTTGGAGCAATGAAAGCAGCATTTAAGGCAATCTGGGTGGAAATTTTATTTGTAACTTTCCCCATAAGTGAATTTCCATCTCTTTCAATAGCTGCAATCTCATAGCCTCTGACTTTGTCAATGAGATCCATGTAGTCATTAGTGGCTAAATCAGTGCTTTCAAGCAGGTAGATAACATATGGAGCAAAGTCCCGAGGAAGTGACTTCGGAATCTTCTTAGATATGGCTGGCATCTCAGGTCGGATCTGGTTATTTTGCATTTCACATATAAGTCTGCAGAATTCTGTCACATGAGTCTCAAATGAGTCTCCAGCAGTGTGAGTAAAAGTGTTGAATCACAGTTTGAGAGAGTCCAGTCTCCTCTATTTGCTCTCAATGTTGCCCTCATACTTTTTCTCAAATGCAACCCAGATTTCATGAGCAGAGGTTGCTTCAGTGAAGTGGAAGCCAATGTCATCAGACAATGCCATTTTATTACACTCGAGAGCACGTTTGTCAACCTTCGTTTGATTATGTTCAGATGGTGGATCAACACCAGCTACAGGCACTGGCTCCACATATAACACCTTAGGACCATTCTTCACCGAGGTTAATAGGTCATAATCCAGATACTCGAGGTGACACTGAAATTTCTTTTTCCAGTCATCATAGTTGGCAGCCCCGAGTAGTTTTGGAGGCATATTTTTCCCTTGGAACATTTGGTTTCCAGAATTGAATTCAGACATGGTGAAACAAATTGTGTTTCTTCACAAAAGTGCTTAATGGGAAAACGGGTCGAGATCTCAGAAATTGCTTCAACGGATGCTAAGATTGAGGTTAATTGTTCAAAACCTACAAAACAAACATCATGAAGCTTATTTAGTTTGAATCAATCAAGCAATAATCTGAAATTTGAAATTTTCAAAAATTTTCAAGACTTAGGAAAATTTTCAGCTATGTTCTTGAGCATAATCACTGGGTCAAAATCAAATTTCACGAAATCAAGTTTTTAGTGCACCAACAGTTTAGGAATTTGCTTAGGAACACATTTGTTAACTACAACAAACTCAAAAAACCACTTAATCTATGTGAAATCGGATCAAATAGTGATTTTTATGAAGAACTTCCAAGAACATAATTTTTGCTCTAAAATCTTCAATACTTGATGTTTATGAATGATTTAAGTTGCTATCATCCCTATATCATGAGTCTAACATGTGTGCATGTTCAATTTTGACTCAAAATCAGTGGAAGATAAACTTTAATTTTGAAAAGTAGCACACAACACATATGCTATGTGTTTGCATAAATCTGAAAAACTCAAAAATTGACCCATTTAATGTGATTATTGATGAAATTTAAGCAATCCAATAGATTCCTTGTGAAATTTCGTTCAAAATGGTTCAAGGAATCATTGAAACAACTAGATTTGATGACTTGAATGAGTGATTCTTCAAGTTTTTGAGAAAAACTCAAGAACATGTAGAACAATGGCTCTGCTACCATTTGTCAAGATCTATTTGGAGCCTTTACCCATTCAATACACAGATTCAAGTGCGGAATACATGAATCTATGATCAAATCACAGGTGCTCTCTCTCTTGAAAACAGCCGTCCAAAAGCTTATTTTAGGGTATTCCCATGTTGCTATTTATACTGGAGAGAGCACATGCCGTCATTGCACTGAAATCAAGAGAATGTTATTAAAGTTAGTGAAAATTATGTCATCAGACTGATGAGATCACCAAGTACAAGTTTGAGATCGCCAAGGCCAAAGCTGAGACCGCCATGACCACTTGGTGAGCTCGACAAGCCTTGGTGAGGTCGCCAAGGATTGGCGAGGTCGCCAAGAAGGCATGACCAGATCGCCAAGTATAACCCCCAAGTCGCCAAGAACACTTGAGAATTATTGGTGAGGCCGCCAACCTTGGTGATGTCCCCAAGGGTAAACTCCAAGTCGCCAAAACAATTCAGAAATCACCAAATACACACGTAAAACTTCAAGAATCATTATTGAACCACTAAGGGTTGTTATTATAAAGACACATTCAATTATTATCATAAGCCAAGTAAATTATCATGAAATGACATAGAACATGGATCCAGGCTTTCACATCACAATAGAAATGAACAAGGACAATTATTCTCAATATCAATGATCAACACAAGTTATGACATCACATATGAAATACAAAACATCATATACTTGAATGATCAACATAAATATCAAGAAAATTGTCCAAGTGCAAAATACAAGTAAAGTGAAAGATTTACAATTTGAGAACAAATACTAAGGATGCTATGTTTGAGTTGCCACCAACCCTATAAAGATCTTACACTTGACACCTACAACGTCAAGTTCATTGATCAAGTGTGAAAACCTTGCAATCAAATCTGACACTTTTTCATCACCACAATGTCCAAAATTATCAAATTCTTTCTTCAATACTTTCTTTCTAGTCTTCTTATATTGCTCATTACCCTCACATCTTTCAGCAATAGCATCCCATTTTTCCTTACAAGTTGTGTAATTCTTAAACTGATGCATCAAATCTTTAGGTAAAGCCATTATAAGAAACATATACGTTTTCTTCTCTCTTGCAAAAAATTTCTTTTCATCAGCATCAAAATTATTTATCATCTTTGGCTTTCTCGGGCTTATCATTGGATACTCATATTCTTTTTCAATTGGGATCCAAGAATCAACATCTTGAGAAAATATGTATGATTCAAATCGTTTCTTCGAATTATGATAATCTTCCAATCGTAGCAACTTACGAACCATTTGAGTTGTTCTTATCTCGTTATCATAATTTATCATTGCTTGCAACGATGTTTGAGCAGCTGAAAATGCGTGAAAATCACTCATCTTGAAGTTAAAAATCAATTGTCAAAAATTCAAACTCAAAAATGAAGGTCATCCCAGCGGTTCTCAAGCAAAAGTGTAGATCTTGTCGAGACGGTCATTTTGGCTGGTATTAGCTCCCGTAACTCTTAACGGTTCTCAAGTTACGTCAGTTTTTGTGAACGACACTATTCTACCAGCGTACCAAAAACAATCTCAGTGGACCAAAACTTGGACCGGCGTACCAAATCTCTGACCGGACCACCAACGTACCAATCCTTCAACGTATCAACAAACAGACCAACCCAAATCAGCGTACCAGTGAACTCAGCGTACCATGTTGGTACGCGTAACTGCCTGCGTACCAAAGGATAACTATCGCGTACCAACGATGAAGATTGCCTTCCGTACCAACTAGCAGCGTACCAGAAATCTATGAAGATTGCCTAGCGTACCACTGAGTGTACCAACAGATCATCTGGCGTACCATCATGATCATCCAACGTACCAACAACGTACCAAACTGAAATAGACTGATTTTCGTGATTTTTAACCTTTTGAGCTGGAATTTGGAACAGTGAGGTGCGAAAACACTCTAGGAAGCTTTAAAAATCATTTTTGACTTTAAATCACTCAGAATTAGGAAAAATTGATGAAAAATGACTCAAACCCAAACTTTCTCTCACTAGGATTTCAAAAATGGCCAAATCACAGTAGTAGAGCAACCTGGATTACTCTGAAACCACTTGTAAGTACCTGGAAAGGATCTTACTACTGCATGATTCGGTCAATCGATAATAACGAGAGTAAATAAAGCTTCGGCTTTATTGATTCACTAAGAGGATTACACAAAGTCTAAAGAGAGAGAGTTACACACAGTTAAGAGAATAGAAAATGACAGAACTCACTGAACTCTCTGTAACACGAGCTATTTATACTTACCACTTAGTCCAGCGTACCAACCAGCGTACCATTGGTACGTGGCTCCGTACCAACTAGTACAGACCTTGGTACGTGGACCCTAAGACTCAAAAAGACATGCTCTGATGTAGATACAATACACGAGACACACGGTAGCATAGGAATATGCTCTAACAAGAAATTCAGCAAAGTTGGTGATAAGTTGCAGTTCTTGACTTGTCTTTGCAATTCCAAAATTTCCAATTTCAATTCAGAAATTTTCGGTTGAGCAGTAAACAGATCCTTTTGAGACTTAATGAATTCTTCATTTAGATCATTATACTCATATGTTTGCAGCTTTCTGATTTCACATTCAGACAAGACTTCTTTAGTAACTTTTCCCACATTTTCTTGAATATCTCAACATCCTTCGTCAACACTTCATTTTTATCTCGAAGAAGAACATTTGCATCACGAAGTGTAGACAATTCTTCTTGAAGTTTCAGAATTGTATCAGCAGATTCAACAAAAAGTGCATTTGTTTGTTTATACTTCTGTTGAACTGGATAACTCTTTTTAAATAACGCCTCAAAATCTTCAGCAACTTCTTTAGCTTCAGTTTTTTCCTTTTCACACTCTGCAACCAACCCACTATTCTCTTTCACTAAATCTTCATTAATATGAATCAATTCATATATTTCTTCTGAAATTCTTCTAATTCTTGCATTAGCACGACAATCTCTTCCATTGATAATTGAGAATCTCTTTCTAAACTTACATTCTTGTTGTGTAAACTCACACATTCAAGACATTTAGATTCTTCGGCCTTTGAATTATTATTCACCTTTGGCGGAACTTCTTTGACCAGTGATATGCTTGAACTAGAATCAGAATCAGTTAGAATGCTATCATCTAAATGATAAGTTGTGAAAGCAATCTTAATAGGAGCATGCATTCTTGTAATTTCAGAATCCGCATTCCAAGCAAATTCATTTGGATGCCAAAATATTTATGTCATTTTGTCTTCACCAGAATCATATTCTTTTTGATCTTTTTAATCTTGATTTTTTGAATGAACAACCAAATGAGCTTGTTGACCACTCTTCAATTTATTGTCGGTTGATTTTGGGCATTCTCGGGCAAAATGTCCATACATTGAACAATTGAAATATTTAACCTTTGATTTATCCAACCTGATATTTCCATCTTGATTCAATCTCTTCTTCCCGGTTCTGGTAAAAAATTTCTTCATTCTTCGAGCCAACATAGCATACTACCAATTCAAATCCATGTCTTCAAGATGATCATAATCAATCTGATCATAATCTTCATTTGGCAATTTTGCAGTGCTTACAGAACCAGTAATAACCCCAAAATATGAAGATACTAATGCAGACATTAAAGCCATATAATCATCAGTTGTTTAAACAGATTAAGCATTTTGTTTCGATGAACTTAGAATTGAAATAGTGCAACCAGAAGAATAACTAGAGTTTTCAGATTTACTAGTGATGAATGTTGTAGGAGGTGCGAAACTAACAATATTAGACATCACAGCGTTCATGGTTGAATCATTTTCACCATGATACATAATAGGATTTTGGATTTGTATAGGAAGTGACTTATTCACCATTAACTCCATATCCCTTGCTTGTATTCTTTGAACTAAATCGTTAAAAGATAAACCCGTTTACTCTTTATCATGGGTAATCATCATCACATAGTTTTCCCATTTCTCTGGTAACACTTCCAAAATCTTTTCTTTTAAGTCAGCGTCTTCTTTTGTAAGACTTACTAAACTCATTTCACTCATCAAATGTGCAAATCTTGCAATCAGAGTTGAAATCGATTCATTTTGATAATGCTTGAAACTATCAAATTCCTTTTTCAACACCTTCTGGAGACTTCTTTTGTATTGGTCATTACCCTCACATGTTTTCTGCAATGCATCCCATAAGCTTTTCGATGTATAGTTAGCAGAAAATTGACGTAGCAACTCTTTGGGCAATGCCATGGTCAAAGTACCATATGCCTTCTTCTCAGCTTGATAAACTTTCTTTTGTTCAAAAGTGAATTTTCTCTAAAGAATCAGCTCTCCAGAAGCATCCTTAGGATAGATGTATTGTTCAGTGAAAGCCAACCACATATCACCATCGTTCGTATCAACATACGCTTCAAACCGTTTAACCCAAATATGATAATCTTCTAATTTCAGTAATTTGGGAACTTTCACTACTACAAAATCGACCTAATTCAACACTTTAGAAGCAAAACTTCTAAAAATGTTGATTGTTTTGATTATATTGGGTAGAAAGTAACACTTTATAAAAAAGTGTTGCTTAAAAGTATCTAATGCAACACTTATCAAGAAGTGTTTCATTTGTTGAAGAGAATTGCAACACTTTTTTTTAAATTGTTGTATTAATTTATTTATTAAATTAAAAAGTTTAAATGCAATACAAATTAAGGGTTTTCTCCTAACCACACTCAAATTAATTTACCAAGAAGAACCTTATTTCGGTTTTGGGCGTGTGAGGTATTATTTCTCTATAATGTTTGGATATTTTAGTGTAATTTGAGGTTGCGTGTGATATTCAAAGAAGATCGGTTGCACGTTTTCTTGAATGTCATAAGGCACTAATGGGGGTTCGGGGGCAGCGCTCCCGAGAAGCGGGATCCAAGGGGCAGTAGCCCCCTGCATTAAGAAATTGTTTCAGACGAGTGATACATTAATTAAAACTGAAGGAACTTCTGGTCTAATTTAGTTCAAAATTCGAATTATTTACTAGTAGTGTATACTTATACATATTATTATTTATTTTATTATTTTTTGTTTTATTTAAATTAGTAAAATATAAACCTAAAATGTTGGTGGGAAATCAATAATTTTTTTGCCGCTATCTAAACCTAGAGAAAGGAGGTTCCGCCAAAATGTTGAAGGTCTGGACTTCCGCTAAATTTTTCATCCTATTTTTGAAGATCTTTGCTCGCCGGACAAGTACAACAACCCATTTTTGAAGATCGTTGCTCTCGCTCACAGGTTTCGAAAGTATCACTCTTCTGCCACCATCAACATCCATAGAACCACCGCTGCACGATCGCACGATCCTTCTCCCTGTCGTTTTGATCCCAGTCGAAGTAAGTTCTCTTTTTCCTGATTTCACTCTCTAATCATACGATCGTTGTTCGCACTGTTACATATGGTGTTTGGTTGTTCTTCTACATTCTAATTGTTGCTATCTAGCTATTCATAGTTAAAGATCTGTTAGCCTTTATGTTTCTCGTAAAATTAGGGTTTCCTGTTCCCAATTGTTGTTAGAATGTTCTCTATGCGATTGATGATTGATCTAGAAATTGATTTCTAGACCACTGGTGTTTGCTGATTGGGAATAACTTTCGCTAGGGTTTGGCAGGAACTATCTGTCTCTATGAATTATCATTTGTTTACGGGGATTCTGCTTCTATTTGCAGTTATTGTCAAATGTATCTTTTGATTAATCTTTGGACTGTGAGTTTTTTGTCAGTGATTAAGCAATTTTGATGTGGTTTTACAAGCATAATGTTTGGACTGTTGAGTTCTTACGTGTTGATTCATATCAATATGTTTGGACTGTTGATTCATATCAATATGTTTAGACTGATTCATATCAATATGTTCAAATTTAGAACCTATTTTGAGGTTGAAAATTACTCGGATTCATAGCCAGTAAAGCCTTTAGGGACCTTTTTTTTAAATATTATTGTTTTATCAGTAGGTTCAAATTGTTGCTACATGAATGTTGCTGGTTTTTTTTTATAAAAAAAACGACTGGTAGTCTGATTGTTCAAAAAGGGGACTTTTAAAAAAAAATACTTTATGATGTTATGATAAGGTCACAAATGGGAAACAAAGGCAAAGAAGGTCAAAGCTCACAAAGACAGCATAATGATTATGAGAGGAGTAGAATGTTGAGAATTCAAGAGAACCAAGGAAAATTACAACAGTTTGGAGTAAAAAATATAGCTAAGTCTTTAACTAGTTTAGTAGAAAGTCAAAGTTCAAAGAAAAGGAAAGGGAAACCAAAGGTTACTGACGAGAAAGATGTGGAATACATTCCTGATTTTGGTACCGATAATGAAGATAATTGCGAGGAAGAAACTTCCAAGAGTGTTAAAGTGCATAAAAAGGTAACCAAAGCAGCCATTTTTTCTATCTATATTTCACTATAGTTCTCATGTAATGAAATTGTACATGTACATCCAACCCAATATATTGCGCCAATGTCCATGAAAAAATACGCTAATTTAGCAAGGAGACGAATGACTGCTCATAGTGCCCCTCATGTGGTACAATCTGAGGAAGGTACACACTTGGTTGGTTCAGATGTAACGAAAAAGAGCAGAAAATCTATTGGTACAAATGCAACGCAACAAAACCAGCCCAAAGCAAATATGAGCATGGGTGAACTAATTTTAAACAAAATACCTTCTTAGAATTAACCTAGAGCAAATATGTGCATGGGTGAACTAATTTTAAACAAAAAACCTTCTCAGAATCAGCCAAGAACAAATATGAGCATCGGTGGACTAATTTTAAACAAAAAAGCTTCTCAAAAGCAAGCAGGGGTGCCGGAAACTAATGTAGTAAATCCAAGTTCTAGCACAAGAAGCACATTAAGTGGAGCAAGGAGAAAATTATTTGTTGTTGACAACAATGATGTTAGTTCTCAAGGTATATCTCTCATTTTTAAAGTTATTTCATCATTAGAGTAGTAATGTAATTTTGTAGATACATGATGTGTGCGTCGTGTAAAGTATCGAGCCAGTACAAGACGGATTACAAGACATGTTCATAGGTTGTTTGCCGAACTTGGTCCGAACCTGGAGTTCTGATCAGACGAACTCCAGGATCACTTGAGGTTCGGCCGATTGCTATAAATAGCAAGTTGGTCTTTATATTCTGTAGGAGAGAGAGTCTGAGCTAGTGTTAAGTGTGTGTTTTTGTAAAAGTGTCCCTGTGAGTCTGTATTCTGAGTGTTAGACTGATTGTAATTGTTCTTTGATCAATAAAACAATCGGTTAATTACGTTTCTTGTCCGAATTAGCTAGATCGAGTACAAGATCCGATGCTCATGCAATTTCAAGTGATATCAGAGCTATTTGCTTCATTCTACTGATCTGTGGTTGCTTTTTCGGAAGTTTTGGAACAAAATGTGTTGTTATTGAGTGTTTTCGCAAGTGTTTGATCTTTTTAGTCGAGTATTTCGTGAAGATTTCATTCCTATATCATTTCTGGTCATTTTTCCTGATCATCGGTTGAAAATCTCGTCAAATTCTGTCCAAATTCGAAACTTTTGAATCGAATATGTTTATGTTTGGACTAACCGTTGTCCGAACCTGAGGTTCGTCTTGATAACCGCTCCGAACTTAGAGTTCGTCTAATGTTCGGATTCGATTTTTGTTAGGCTAGAGTTCGGTCAGGTTCGTCATATCCGAAGTTTGAGTTCGTCCAGAGTTCGTTCAAGGTTCGGAAGTTCATTTAAGGTTCGGATATTATTCTGGTTCGGTCATAGTTCGGTCACGGTTCGGAAAGTCTCGGTTTCGTTAAAGATTCAGAGAGAGTTCGGCAAAGGTCTGGATAAGGTTCGGATCACATACTAAAGTTCGGATAAAGTTCGGACAACCAGAATTCAATTTTTCAAAATGTCGGAATTTCTAGCATTTGCAGCCATGCAAAATGCAATGCAAACAATGTTGAATTTTGATAATGAAATTGGAACAAGTCAGAAAGTTCCTAAATTGTTGAAGTTGGAAGATTATCAAAAATGGAAACAACGATTTGCGGCTTACATAAGCACAAATGATATCGAAATGTGGATCCCAATTAAGAAAGTTTATCAACATCCAACTGATCAAGGGGATTTCAAAGAAGTTCATACCTTCGACATTGCTGAAAGAAAATCATATGAGCTTGAACAAAATGCGTTTGGTTATCTTACGATGGCATTACCCACTGAGTTGTTACATCAATTAATACGTGCAAGAAATCAAAACAATTGTGGGATGCTTTATCGGCAAGGTGTGAGGGGAATGATCAATACAAGAAAAGTTGAAAGAAGGTGTTGAGTAAGGAATTTGATAATTTTCAGCATTATGAGAATGAAAACATCACGGCTCTTGTCTCATGATTGTCACATCTTATAAGTGAAATGAATATTGTGGGGATTGAGAAGACTGATGAAGAGTTAAAAGAAAAGATCATGGAGGCTTTACCAGAAAAATGGAAAAATTATGTGTTGTTACTTACACATGATAGAGAATTTTCCACATTGACATTTCATGACCTAACTGGTAAACTTCATGCTCGTGAGATGGAAATGATGAATTCCAACAAATCCAAAGAAAATCTGCAAAATCCAGAGTTGTACCATGGTGAGAATGCTGCCAGCATGACAGCTAAGACTAAACCAAGTCTGAGTTCTGCACCGCCTACTGCTTTTATTGGAAATATTTCTGGAAATTCTAAAAGTAATTCATCATGGGGTTGTAGCTTTACAATTCCAGAATCAACAAATCAGAATGCTTTTTCTGCTGATACAACGGATGATTGTGCTAAAATGATTGCTGCTTTGATCTCATCATCTTTTGGTTTGGTTATCAAGAATGTTGCTGATGCAAAAATAACAAGAGACGATCTTGATGAACTTGATGATGATCAATTAAATGAATTGATTTATCTTGGCAGTATGCTATGCTGGGTCAAAGATCAAATAGATTTTTCAAGAAGAATGGAAGAGTTACTTCTATTTTAATGGAAGATTGAGTTTTGACAAATCAAAGTTGAAATGCTATAAATGTCCAAAGCTTGGACATTTTGCTAAATAATGTCAACAAGCACATGTTACCAAACATGGTTTTACGTCAGGTTCTCCACCATCTTCAAGCAATTCAACCAAGACAACCTTAACAGTTCAGAATGATGGTGTTTATGATTGGGGTAAACAATTTGATTCATCTGCTTTGATTGTCACTCATGATTCACAAGATGATTACTATTCAGATACAAGTTCAGAACCAAGTTCCTACAAATCCGCTGAAAATATGGAGAGTTTGTAGAAAGAAAATAATTCATTGTTGAATGAAGTTATGAAGCTTTCTGATGAGCTTGGGTTCGTAAAAGAAGTTTTGGAGGTTTCTAAGAGGAATGAGAAGGAAGTTAAATTGTAAAATGATTCTATCATGAAGGAAGTAAATATGCTTAATGAATTTCTTAATTTTATCAAAGAAGAAGTAAAAGTGCTTGAAGTAAAGAATGAGACATTACTGAAAGAAAAGGATAAGTTGGTGGAAGAGGTTAAGAAATGGAAAGATGAAGCTGAAGATGCTGCGAATGATTTTCAGAATCTTTTTGATAAGTCAAAAGTCAAGCTTCATATGTTCACAAAGAATTCTGAAGAATATGCTGCTAAAATTGAAGAATATCAGGTGGATATGGAGAAATTATTGGATGAAAAGCGAGAGTTGGTCAGTGTGAATAAAGTTAAATCTGCAAATTTGGAAATCCAAAAGCGCAATGAAGATAAAGTGTGGAATGAGTTGTTTGAAGGGATGGAAAATCTTCGAATGCAGAAATTTGAAACACATAAAGTTGCAAAGAGGTTGATTGCTACTGAAAAGGAGTTAGCTTCAGCTCAACAACAAATTTCAGACTTAAAGTTCAAGTCATTGATGCTAATCGGTTGTTGAATAATGTTTCAAATTCTCAATTATTTACAAGCTTCTTAGCAAATGATGCTAATTTTGAAAAGATGTTTGATAAAACTGCATCACCTCCTGCTACTATCAAAGAAGCTTTCAAGGAAGTGAAAGATAAAGTTGAAGAGTATGATTATTCAAAGTTTTCATCCTCAGTTTCTGAAGAAGAGAAAGTTGTAAAGAAGAAAAAGAACAAGAAAGCTAAAAAGAAGAAAGGAAAGATATCTGAAATTCCTCCAGCTTCGCAATTTGTTCATGCTTCATCTTCGGCTGAAAATGAGAAGTCGGCTACTTCAAGTGAAAAGATTCGTTCTCAACCTGAATTTAATGAGACGATTTTCTTTGAACAGAAAAACATTAAAGACGTAAAAGCTGAATTTTCAAAGTTAGCGAAGAATGGACATCGGGATTCTATCTCTGAGGAGAAAATTTCTGGAAAGAATGTTGGTATGGGTTTTCAATCACAGATTGTCAAAGCTAAGGTGGTTCCAGCATCAACACCACAAGATTTAAAGAAGCTTAAGATGAAGCAAGTAAAGAAGGAAGTTTTCAAGGTTGAGAAGGTTTAACCTGAACGGTTTTACAAACTCAAGGGTTCGGAACAAATATTCTCCGATAAAGAATTTCCTCTTCATTGCGTGGATGCTAGGAAAATTTCTGAAGTGTTTGAGAAAAAGGATGTATCAAGAACCTTGAAGAATCAAATAGCAAAATTTTCTTCTGATGGTTCTTATTGTCGAATCCCAACATCAAAATGGGTTCATGATCACAGGCATCAGGTATATGATTCTAATTTTGATCATTTTAGAGATATTCATGTTTGTGAATCTTTGTAGGCACACAAAAAGTGGGACAAATCACAACGTATTTGTTATGTTTGCCGCCAAAAGGGGCATATGGCAAAAGATTGTTCACTTCCTGCTCTTTCACTTCAGAGATTTCAAAAGATACCAGTTATTGGTAAATATGCCCGGACAAAGTTCTTTGATGAACAATGCAGAGTTTTTGATGAAGTTGAGCCTACATTCTTTTTAAAACAAAAACGTATTGTTCCTATGCTTCAAAAGATACAAAATGTAGGTCCATCAACACAGCCATCTGTGGTAAATTCGTAAAAAACTGAGTTACCAAAACAACAATCAATTTGGAAACCCAAGGTGGGTCTCAAGCAAAATCAAGACACCGGTCGACCAGAAGCTGTCGCTTCGGGATCAATTTAAAAACTGATGAGTTTGGCCAGTGTGCATGTACTTCTATAAGACCTATCGACGATTGCAAAGTTGTTGATGGAGGAGTATTCTGCTTAACTTAAATTGCATGAAATATATTTTTTTCTAACCTGCAAGTTTTCTGAAACTTTAAAATGCCAGGTATCAGTGTTGGTTGATCAATTTTCTTTCATTATGTTTTGTTTGATAAAAACCAAAAAAGTGTCTTGTTTTTGTTAAATGAAAAACTAAAAATAGAGTTTTCATTTTAACGGGGAGAAATTGTGAAAATGCATGTTATGGGAAGAAAGTGAATACATGCAAAATATATAAAGAAGGTGAATACATGCACAATATATAAAATTGTGAGAAATTGATCATTGGGAAATGATGGTACATTAGCTTACGTATCTGACTCATGGATAGAGTAGATGAAAGAGCCATAAGATCATTGTCTGATATGTCTGGTAGGCTCGGCAAATCAGAAAGTATTCAAATGTGATATACACTAAATACTAATGCTTGACCATGTGGATAACATCTTGATGATATTTCATGACAAAAATAAAAATAAGTGTGAAGAATAAAATAAGAAGTCACTTTGTATACATGTGTTCATTTTGCAAAGATTTAAACTTGTTTGATTTTCTTTATTTTGTCAAACGAGCGGACTTCCACTGCGTGCTCACAAGGCCGACCTGATTGTTGTTCGTTTGACGTTTTGCGTTATTTTCTTTTGTGTTTCGTATAACTCATCGGACTTTCTCTGCGTGTATGGGAGTACCGACCTGATTGTTGTTGGGTTATACAATTTCAACTCGTTCTATTTTTCTTATTTTGTTAAATCCGAGGCCTTTTCTCCGTATCAAAAGATCGACCTTAAGGTAGACGATTTACCATTCTTATTTCTTTTTGCATGGAACACAGTTGACAATATCATGAAAATATTATGCTTTGTGATAATCACAAGTGTCATCACACGAAGAAAAGGAAGAAATCACACAAGAAAAAGAAAATGTATGATTATGTCTGATAGTGTGGGATACACTAGTTAAAGCAAAATCTAATCAATACCTTAACATATCCAGATGTTATGAGTATGATTTCGCCTGAGTTTAAGATGAACAAATTATACCGGCAATCAGCATGACGTATGTGCTTCAATTAATTGAAATTGAAAGTGTAGTTCAGTGCGTCATGATCAATATGATCCCATTTAGTAATCTTTCTCATATCAAAAATAGAGTTTGTTTCTGTATTGCAATTTCATTTTATTTCGGAAAAGTACAAAAAGATTTTTGGTGTGTTTTAGCATAAGTTTGAAAAATCAAAAAGATTTTAGGTTTGTTTTGATATAAAATTTTTAAAAGCCAAAAAGATTTGTTTCTGCTTTATTTTTAATTTGATCAACACGTGATACAATTTCAAATTTTCAAAATCATATCTTGGAGTCTCGAAGTGACGTTTTGAGCCAAGATTATTTAATAATTGAGCAGGTTACAGAAGTGAATGATACACAACTTCAAGTCTTATGAAGCTGTTGATAAGAGACAGAGATGCATCGGACATTGTCAAGTATTCAAGATCAAGCTACGATCAAGTTGAGGAAGAGTTTGTTTGAAGATTCATTTCATTGGACGAACGGATTCTACATTTGAGGGGGAGCTTGATTAAAGATACAGATTTGATGATGTTGAAGAGACACTGCACATGATGAGGGGGAGTTTGTATATACATGATGTGTGTATCGTGTGAAGTATTGAGCCAGGACAAGACGGAGTACAAGACATGTTCATAGGCTGTCAGCCGAACTTGGTCCGAACCTGGAGTTCGGATCAGACGAACTCCAGATTCGCCTGAGGTTTGGCCGATTGCTATAAATAGCAAGTTGGACTTTGTATTCTTTAGGAGAGAGAGTTTGAGCTAGTTTTAAGTGTGTGTTTTTTTGTGAAAGTGTCTCTCTGAGTCTATATTCTGAGTGTTAGACTGATTGTAATTGTTCTTTGATCAACAAAACAGTCGGTTAATTACGTTTTGTGACACCTCATCCAAAAACCCTAGGTCAAACCTCTTTAGTTTGACTTTTAATTAAGTATTAATGTGCATTAACCGTTCTGATTACTGTTTAATCTGTTAATTACTGTGTCTGACCGTTAACTGATGACGTATACCTAATCCCGCGTTTGTACTAGAAGCGTATACCCGTAAATTTCAATAACAAGAAAATTAAATATAAAATGTATTTTTATATTTTATCTGAAACTGGAACTGGTGTCGTACGTTATATAACCGATGTGGAAAACTGATAAGCGATCACATGTTTAATACTATTCGGTTTTTAAACAATCTGGACGGTCGAGCTTAAAATTGTTGCGAACTGACAAAACTGAAAACGTAAACTGTAACCCGTGTACAAAATTGAAAACTATATCTGATTTTTAAAAAAATGATGTAACCGACTCGAACAATTGTTTTTACGAAATAAAAACATCATAAACTGAAATCGTTGTCAAGACTTAAGTCTAAACTCGAACCGATCACCTAATTGGGCCTGACTTGGCCCAATAGGCCCAATAAGCCTAAAACAATTAAACCGAGCTCGAACCCTTAACCCGTTGCATAATCGTGATAAACCGAGTGATCGTGGCAATCTGTAAACTCAATCGATACACAACAGGCCCGGGCCTCGAACCGGTGCCCCGTATGGACCCGTACGACCCATAACCGACGAACCGTCCAATTGAATTTTTCTGTAAACAATTAGGCCCAATATCGAGACCAAACCCAATGGGTTTATTTTTAATTATATTGGCCCATCACCTTTAAATTTTTTTATAAAACTTGATATCACCTTTTGCTTTTATAAAAATTTGTCATGAACATGTATGCTCTTAATACGTTGTTTATTTATAAAATTTGCGAATTATTCCACCTCAAGCATTTATATGTTTCATAACCTTTTACAAAACACAACACATCTTTTTATAAGCATGACAAGTTTTTATAAAACTTTCACCTACATGTTCTTAAATTATAAAAAGATCGTGTTTTAGTAGGTGTCTTTTATTTATAATAAAAATTGTGTTGGGAACTTACCCACATCACTACCCTACTTACCTACACCCTAACTCATCATCACCATATACTCTCTTGAACACTCAACTCACCTCTTAACCACAATCCTTACCAACCTCCCTACTACCCTCAATCACCCACTTCTCTCCTTGTTCCTGTCGAGAACCACACCACCAAACTAACATTTCAATTTTTTTTATGAACAAGCAATCCCAACAAACCTTGCTCCTCCCCCTATTTTTGTTTTCCGGTGAACACAAGGACCCAGCAGCCCCTCCCTTTCTCTTTCACGCAAGCAGCCTCAAGCAACCACCATCTTCTCCTCTCTTCCTCTCAAAAACCGGCAGCCCCCCATCCTTGCTCCTCCTCCCGGTCGTATCACAACCACCACCGTGACCCATCACCACAACCAAAAACCCCCGCCACCTCTCTTTTCTTTCCGGTGAAACCACACCAGCCACCCCCCCCCCCCACCGCCGGGCGCTGCCACCCTCAGCCCCGCCACTCTTCTTCCTTCTCCCTCTCGGCCACGCTACAGCCACCACCACCAGCCGTGAACTACCCTCTCCTCTTCCTCTCTTCTGGTCGCACCGCCTACTTCTACTACACCGCCGCTGGGCTTCTGTCACCGCCACCACGGGCTGCTGCTGCTGTCCGCAGCTGCTGTGCCTCCGAGAGCCTCCGAGCAACCCGCCACGTTTCCTCTTTTATCTCTATTTAAACTCCTCACCATTGTGAGTCTTTTTAACAGTTTTCGTCTAAGGTTTATACGTTATTAACGTCCCGAATGATTCCCCGAGTCTTGACAACTAAACCGATGAAAACCCGAGTTTTCTAACGATCATAAACACCGAAATACATTTTATTATATAAACCTTAAGGATATATGTTTGAAAATGTGGTTTTTGTTGATGTTTTTATGATATATCTAAATAATTAGCATGATTTTATGGTGATTATCGTGGTGGGCTGAGCATCAGGTTCGACTGAGAAATCGCTGTTCAAAAAAATATATATGTTAGCATGAGTAAATGTTGATGTATCATATGCTAAAAATATTATAAATGGTTAAGAATTGTTATAATCATGTTAGGGTATGTTATGAAATGTTTGAATTGCAAATTGTGATTTATGTTGTTAATCATCTTGATTTTGGACTAATATGTTGCTAATGACAATTAACATGGACTATTATGATGTTAGTAACACATATAAACTTTTGGACATAAAATGATAACATTAAAAACCCTAAAATGAATTTTATGGATAAATATCAATGTTAGTAATTTTATAAAAATTACTATGATAAATTAAACCATAAAAGTTGACAATGGGAGCAAATATATAAAATGGTCATATTTTATAAAAATA
Organism: Deinandra increscens subsp. villosa; assembly: GCA_039602395.1. Classification (NCBI taxonomy): domain Eukaryota; kingdom Viridiplantae; phylum Streptophyta; class Magnoliopsida; order Asterales; family Asteraceae; genus Deinandra; species Deinandra increscens. The sequence goes on from JBCNJP010000027.1 coordinate 96,523,995, forward strand.
TAATTTCTAAAGACAATATTTAAAAGACTTGTTTAGATTTTATAAAAACGAAATGGATAAAAATATATATAAATATATTTTATATCAAAAATGATAAAAGAACATATATATTTATGTCACTGGACATAAAAAGTATAAATCTTGGATTTTATACAAAAAGTGAAAATGTTTTATGTTGTGAATATTCTATAAAAAGTCTTTAAATTTAAAACCCTAACTTTGTTTAATAAATAAAGTTATTTATAAAAATAAAATCAAAAGACTTATAGAAACTATGAAAAATATAATTTAAACATTTTTTATTATTTTAAAAGAATCAAAATAATCAAAACGTTTTAACCGGATCAAATGTTTATTTTTAAACGTTTGAAATTGAAACGAAATCTTTAGACGATTTAAAAACGTTTTACGACGTAACGAATCGTAAATAATTATTTTCAACAAATGATTATCTTTACGAATTTTAGAAACCCTAATTTGAGTTAAAATCATCTTGGTTTGTAAATATAATTATTTTAATGATAATTATATTTATATTAACTCAAAACCCTAATTCTCATTACATGATTTAAATTATAAAATAACCTTTAATATTTACCTACTTATGTTAAATCATTTAACTTGTAACAATTTAATAAAATTATTTCGACAAGTTATAATAATTATTTCAATAATAATTATCAACCCTAGTTATATATATTATAACTTAATGCGATTAATAAATCAATTGAGCGAGCGAACATAAAAATAATAATAAATATTATTATTTAAAACAATATTCAAGACTTGATTGAACTGATCTTCATGATACATTATCGCATGTTCATTCCTTGTATTTATATACATAAATGCCTTAATACGTGAACATTCGTATTTGCTGATTTTGTAAACTAATTAACTAACGGGTTTTCAAAACGCTACAAACGGGATTATATGTCAAGACTTGACCGTTATCATTTGGGTAACGTTTGTTACTCAAATGATTATGTGGACCCTTATGCATGTTGTCTTATGTTTTATTAGGACTTTACTTGCTAGTTGCCACTCGGCAATTCATCATTACCGCTGAATCAAGTGAGTTTCACGACCCCTTTTCTTTACAATTGTTTTACACTTATGGGGGAGAAATCATGAACTGATAAACTGCTTTTTACTTAATGTTATGGTTTACCTGTTAGCCGTATGACTACATGTTCCATTCTGTATCCCAAACAACTGGTACTTTATCGTTATCAACGTTAGTACAACTGAATCCCACTATTAATTGAGTTCGATTAGTTCTGCTCGAAACGATAACTAGTGAATAGATCTATTTGGGTTGACAACCCTGTCCAGATTGGTAGCTCCAATCCTGACTTCGTACATTGTTAAGGGGTACACGTCAGTTATTCTCGCCTGTTCGGTATTCTTGGGATATAATGCTATGAGTGGGTAATCCGTTAGTATTCGAATTTGAGGTTCATGGTAGGATCTTACAACCACGACAGTAAACCAACGTAACATTTAAGTATGCTGTAAACTGTTATCCCAAAATACCGTAAACTGTTATTCCAACATACCGTAAACTGTTATTCCAACATACCGTAAACTGTTATTCCAACATACTGTAAACTGTTTTTACAAACTTACCATAGAATCATAAACCTGTGAACCTCACCAACTTTATGTTGACCTTTTTAAACTCATGATTTCTCAGGTATCTAAGCTTATCATGGAAGACATGCAAATGGGGCTTCAATGTAACTTTCGACCCTGCTTTACCAGAGTCGTAGTCCCGACCTATCTTAAATAAACTGCTTTATGATTTCAATGTCAAACTGAGACTTTTATTCAAATGTAAGACAATATCATTTCACCACGACTTTCCGCTGCAACATAAATGGTATTATGTTTTCAATGACGTTTGAATTTAGTAGAAGATGTTCTGTATAGTTGCGACTACGATTCCGTCTCGCTCACACCCAAATCCGTTGACCGGGGTGTGACACGTTTCTTGTCCGAATTAGCTTGATCGAGTAGACGATCCGATCCTCACACAATTTCAAATTTTTAGGAACTATTTTCATATTTGCTACCATGGTTATTGTTAGAGCATATTCCTTTGCTAGCGTGTGTCTCGTGTATTGTATCTAGTCTAGAGCATCTGGGTGAGTAATATAGTCAGTGGCCGTATCATATGCACCGCCGGACCAGATGATCCGGGCGGACCAGATGGTCCGCAGGTGGTACGCTGGCCTGTTTCTAAGTGACTATAAATAGCTTGTTAGAGAGAGTGTTTAGAAGTTCTGTCATTTTGCAACATCTTAACTGGTGTAAACTGAGTGTGTTTCTCTCTCTACTTTGTAACTCTTTGTGAATCAATAAAGCAAAGCTTTATTTACCTTCTCGTTGCTATCCGATTACCTAATTATGCAGTAGTAAGTTCGTCTCGTGGTTCTACAAGTGGTATCAGAGCACTCCAGGTTGCTCTACTGCTGTGATTTGGTAAGTTTTTCAGATTCTAGAGAGAAAAAGTTTGGGTTTTCTACGTTTTTCATCAAGTTTTCATAATTCTGAGTGATTCCGAGAATAAAAATGATTTCTGGATGTTCCTGGAGTGTTTTCGCATCATACTGATTCAGTTTCTAGCTTCAATTGTCGAAATCTGTGAAAATCAGCCGATTTCAGCTTCGTTTGAATTTGGTCCGCCGGTGGAACATTTGATCCGCCGTTTGATCCGCCCCAGCAATCTTCATCAGTTGATCCGCGGCAGTTACAGCGTATCAGTGTGATCCGCTGAAAATTCTGGTCCGCCGTACCAGTTTTGATCCGCCGTACCACATCTGATCCGCTAGTATAATTCTGGTACGCTGGTTCATTTGATCCGGAACTGGTCCGCTGGTAGTATTTTGATCCGCCGATTTGTTTTGGTCCGCGAGCAGAATAGTGACCTTCACTAAAACTGACGTAACTTGAGAACCGTTTGGAGTTACGGAACCCAATACCAGCCAAAACGTTCGTATTTCCGAGATCTAGACGTGTACTAACCTAAAAGGTCTGTACCCCCCAGTTTGACCCCCAAAATCCGCTTGGAAGACGTCCGTTTTTCAGTTTTAAGTTTTCGCGTTCGGTATTGAAATTTCAAAATGAGCGATTTTCACGCTTTTTCAGCTGTTCAATCATCAATGCAAGCCATATTGAACTATGATGATGAGATAGGAACAACTCAGAAAGTTCCTAAGTTACTTCGATTGGAGGATTATGAGAATTGGAAGCAACGATTTAAATCATTTGTTAATGCTCTTGACATTGATCTGTGGATTTCTATTGAACAAGATTATACATATCCTAAGAAAAATGGAGAACCAATTCCACGAAGTGATCTTGATGAAGATCAAAGGAAAGTTTATGCCAGAGAAAAGAAAACGTATGCAAATCTCACAATGGCATTACCAAGAGAACTCTTGCATCAATTCAAAAATTGCACAACATCAAAAACCTTATGGGATGCATTGAAGGATAGATGTGCAGGAAACGAGCAGTATAAGAAAAGTCGAAAGAAAGTGTTGTTAAAGGAGTTTGATAACTTTCAGCACTGTGAAAAAAGAGAGTATTGCAGATTTGATTTCTAGATTTTCTCATCTGATTAATGAACTCGATATTGTAGGAGTCCAGAAAGAAAAAGATGACTTGAAGGAAAAATTTCTGGAAGCTTTACCGGAAACATGGGAAAATTTTGTTATGATGCTTGCTAATGATCCAAATTATTCAAGTTGGACTTTCAATCAATTATTAAGCAAGTTACAAGCTCGAGAAATGGAATTACTTGTAAAAAAGTCAGCAATTCCATCAGTTCAGAATCCTGCAGTTTATTTTGGAGAGAATTCTGCTACTGCCCATGCTAAAGCTAAATCAAATTCTATTTCAAGCAGTAATCCACCAGTAACAACATTTCTTGCTGGAAAGTCAGATAATGCTGGTTAGTCTTCAGGCTGCAGTTTTACTATTCCTGATAAATCATCAAGCAAGTCAACTTCTAATCAAGCAACCGAAGATCTAGCTGCTTTGCTATCTGCTTTTATATCTTCTTCGTCTGGAGCTATATTTAGTCAGATTGGTCAGTCTTGGTTGTATGGCGAGGATTTAAATCATCTGGATGACGATCAATTGAATAAACTCGATTTGGAATGGCAATTTGCTATGGTCGTGGAAAAAGGAAAAAGATTTATGAAGAAACATGGAAAGACATCTATTTTTCAAGGACAAACACTTGGCTTGGATAGAAAAACGATTAAATGTTTTAAATGTGCCAAACATGGACATTTTGCTCGCGATTGTCCTACCAAGTCTTCTGATAAGGATATTTCCAATAAGAATGGTCAAGATAAAGATGTTAAAGCTATGATATCTCAAACTGATGAAGGTTATGATTGGGCTAAAGATTTTCCAGATGAATTTGCATTCGTAGTTCATTCTCAAGACAATTATGCTTTGATGGCAAATATTGAAGTTGAATCGAGTGGGTATATATCTGAAACAAGTAAATCTGACTCAAGTCATTCTGATTCCGAAATGAGTGGTTATGAATCCGTGTGTGAATTTTGTTCACAAAAGGATAGTCGAATTAAAGGTTTGATAAAAGAAATAGAATGTCAATCTGTTGAAATCAAACGAAAGGATGAAGAATTGGAGAGTTTTATCAAGAAATTTCAGGAATTTAATGAAGTTTGCACAACAAATGCAGAGTTACTCGAAGAAAAGAATGTGTTGGTGACAGAATTAGCAAATGTTCAGAAACAATTGTCAGAAAGCTGTATTCAGAATGATCACCAAAAGTCACAACTTCAACACGAGAATGAGGAGTTCATGTCAAAAATTGTCAAGCTTACTTCGATCAATGACAAACTGGTCAAGGAGGTTGCAGAATGTAAGTCTCAAGCTCAAGATGTTAGTGAAGATCTTGAACAGTTATTTCAAAAATCTATCAAAAAGGTTGAAGTACTTCAGGCTTCGAATGATGAACTTCAGAAGGCATTGAACGAAGTTACTGCTGATAGAACTCAATATCAGATTGTTCAGTCTGAATTGCAAGATACAATCACTTCTTTGAAGAAAGACAAAAATTTATTAACAAGGAATATTGAAATATATAAGGAAAGAGTGGAAAAAGTTACCAAAGAAGTGCTTGCTGCTCATGATGGGATGAGACGCGAAAAATCATTAGTCAACACCACATCTGAGAAATTGATTCAATCAGAAAAAGTTCTTGCAGAAGCTCAGAAGATTATAGCTGATTTGAAAGTTGAAATTCTCGATCTTAATCGTCAATTGCATAACTTGAAGAATTCTCATTCTTTTACAAGTTATTTGTGTCAAGACGACAATTTCAAGAAGGTATTTGGAGGTGATGATTTTAATCAAATTCCTCATCCAGTGATTCAAACAGAGTCTGTTGTGGATTTGAGCACTCCAGTGGTAAACCAAGATTATTCTGAATTTGTATCTGAGAAGTTTGAGAAGAAGGAATCAAAGTGTTCAATCAAGCATGTTGGGACAGATGAGAAGATAGGGTCTGAAGAAAAGTTGGCTGCTGAGCTTATTCAAGCTAACAATTTGAAGGGTATTAAAGCTAAATTTACTGAGGTTGCTCAAGCTGGTTCTTCTACGTCTCAAATGGATTTATCAAAGTTACCTGGTTATAAACGATCTGGTTTGGGTAATCATAATCACAAAGTTGTTCAGAAAGTTGAGAGGAACAAGCCAAAGAAGACTCCTAACGAGAAGAAAGATACTAGTCTTGAACAGATATATCATCTGGCACAGGTGTTTGTATCCACCATGGAAAAAGGCTTCGGTGGTAAGATAAAGAAGAAAGATTCATCTACAAGTTCTCCGAAAGCATCTTCCGCGTCGGATTCCAATTCCACACCTAGAAGTCCTACATCAAAATGGGTACATTCTAACCGATTTCAAGTTTTTGATGATTTTTCTGATGAGTCTGAATTGTTTGATAAATGTGGTCCAGTTCAGGACAAGTCTCAATTTAAACGTTCATATCGTTTGTGCTATCAATGTCGCCGAAAGGGACATATGGCACAAGATTGTCCTGTCACTGTTAAAAGAAAATTTTCTGGAAAAACTGTCACGATAATTGATGAATCCGGCAGAATTTTTACTGACTCACCAACATCACATTTTAAATCAAAGAGTAATTCATATTTCAAAAGTGAGTCTAGTGTTGGTGATTCATCACAAGATGATGTTTCTGTGAAAACTGCACCTGCAAAGATGCAGTGGCGACCTAAGGTGGTCAGCCGAGCTGCAACTGATTTTGTGGAAGACACTGGTCGACCAGAAGCTGTGTGCTTCGGGTCATTTGAGTACTAATCATTTAAACCAGTGTGCAGGTATTCCTAGAAGACCCGTTGGTGATTGCAAAGTTGCTGATGGAGGAGTATTCTGCGTTTTTAACTTAAATTACATGTGATATCATATTTCAATACTGAAATTTTCTGAAAGCTAAACCTGACAGGTATCAGTATCGGTTGGTCAATTTTCTTTCTTTCATGCATTTTGTTTGTAGTTTAGAGAGAGAAAATTGAAAAACCAAAAATAGTGTGTTTGTGTTTTTGTTAAAATGAAAATCCAAAAATAGAGTTTTCATTTTAAGGGGGAGAAAATGGAAAAATACAAAAACATTGAAAAATGAGAAATTGATCCGACATGATTGGAAAATGATGGTACATTGGCTTACGTGTCTGACTCGTGGATAAAATAGATGAAAAGCCATAAGATCATTGTTTGATGTACTTGGTAGGCTCGGCATTAAATCAGAAAGTATTCAGATGTGATAAACACTAAATATTAATGCTTGACCAAGTGAACAACATCTTGATGCATATCTCATGATATATCAAGAAAAGATATGTGAAAAAGAAAATGATAAGTCACTGTGTATACATGTGTTCATTTTGCAAAGATTTAGACTTGTTTGATTTTCTTTATTTTGTCAAACGATCGGACTTTCTTTGCGTATCGAAAGATCGACCTGATTGTTGTTCGTTTGACGTTCTGCTTTATTTTCTTTGGTGTTTCGTATAACTCATCGGACTTTCTCTGCGTGTACGGGAGTACCGACCTGATTGTTGTTGAGTTATACAATTTCAACTTGTTTTATTTTCTTATTTTGTTAAATCCGAGGCCTTATCTGCGTATCGAAAGATCGACCTTAAGGTAGACGATTTAACGTTCTTATTTCGTTTTGCATGGAACACAGTTGACTAAATCATGAATACAATCATTATGTGATTAAATCACAAATGAAATCACAAAGTGTGATATAAAAAGCAAAAACATATTTGTGTATGTCTGATAGTGTGGGGTACACTGGTCAATGCAAACCTAATCAATTCAATAACATATCCAGATGTTATGAGTATGATTGTGCCTGAGTTTAAGATGGACAAATTATACCAGTAATCGACATGACTTGTGTGCTGAAATAATTGAAATTGAAGTGTAGTTAGTTATGATCAATATGATCTCAAGTTGTGATCTTTCTCGCAAAAGACAAAAATAGTGTGTGATTCAGTATTTCATTTCTGTATTGCATGTATGTTTCATATTTGAAAAAATCCAAAAAGATTTTAGGTGTGTTTTAGCATAAAGTTTCAAAAAGCCAAAAATATTTTGTTTCTTTTTTGTTTTCGACCGATCGATACAATGATACAAAATCAAAATTTCAAAACTATATCTTGGATTCTCGAAGAGAAGTTTTGCGCCAAGATTAAATTAATTTTCAAAGAAAAAGAAAGCCGCGTTTCTGTCTTCTGAAATTGCAGGTTATTTCTGTGTGGTAAGACTCAAGCATGGTTAAAGGGGAGTATGTTATATCTTTCGCAAGTGGATCTTGAAGTTTAACGTGTATTCAAGATTGATCCAGCCATGCAAGCTCTCTTTCTGGCAAGATTTCAAGTCAAAGATCGGATGCAGCAATGTTGAAGATTGAAGATTGAAGTTTAGTTAGAATATAGATACACTACACGTTAAGGGGGAGTTTGTTAGAGCATATTCCTTTGCTAGCGTGTGTCTCGTGTATTGTATCTAGTCTAGAGCATCTGGGTGAGTAATATAGTCACTGGCCGTATCATATGCACCGCCGGACCAGATGGTCCGCAGGTGGTACGCTGGCCTGTTTCTAAGTGACTATAAATAGCTTGTTAGAGAGAGTGTTTAGAAGTTATGTCATTTTGCAACATCTTAACTGTGTGTAAACTGAGTGTGTTTCTCTCTCTACTTTGTAACTCTTTGTGAATCAATAAAACAAAGCTTTATTTACCTTCTCGTTGCTATCCGATTACCTAATCATGCAGTAGTAAGATCGTCTCGTGGTTCTACATGGTTATAGATATGAATGTAGCTGATGGATATAAAGATTATGATGAAGAAAATGAGAATGAAGACATAGATAATACGATATTGAGAAATGAGATAGAAGGGAATGACATATAATCTCAAGGTACATTTTTCACACAACTTAATCTTATATTTGTAATGTTAAGCACTTTAAGACTGCATGTGTATGTATTGAATTGTTAGAGATGGATGATGATGAGATAGATCAACTCATATATGAAGATGATGATAATCGACAAGATGGTCTAGAAGATGATTTAGAGATGGAGGAGGATGGGATGGATCAACTCATATCTGATTATGATGATAATCGACAAGATGTCTAGAAGATGATTTAGAGATGGAGGACGATGAACCAGCTCAAGAACAAATTATTACCTATCGTTCAACAAAAGCAACAGGTTTATGTTAACTTCTAGACCGTTTTAAGATTTTTATTTGCATGTGATTATTGTAATTGAATATAATTATGTTATTTTAATTACCAGCCATATCTAATACCAAAAAAAGAGGGCCAACAGTGTTGCATAAGATACACACACGGAGTATTGACGAGCGTCAAGTCATCATATGCAATGAATTTGGACAACCAGTTAGACCTGTAGTGAAAGGGAAGAACATAGCTGGAAAATTCTCTCGGTTTTTAGGTACCATTGCTCGTAATCACAGGCTTGCACCTTTGACCCATGCTTCATGGCACAATGTCCCCGGTAAGGAAAAAATGTGGGAGTATGTGCTGGTAAGATTTTAAGTGAATTATTGTTCTTTTATGATAAACTCTTCCCTTTCGGTATACTAACACATTCCTTATATAATTAAAGAAAAAGTACATTGTGCCTAAAGAGGCTAAAGATTGGGTGCTACAATCAATTGGAGCTTCTTGGAGGGTACACAAACGCATGATCAAGAGTAAACACTTCTATAAATATAAGGATAACAAAAGTAGATTGAAGAATTGACCTAAATACATCACAGATAAGGATTTTGCTATGTTTTTGAAGTTCTGGAGTAATAAGGAAACGATGGTAATTTGATAGATTATTTTCTATATATTAATTTAATGAATAATATTGGTCACTAAATGTTCTCTATACATGAGCATTGCTCACTTGCCAGGGATAGACGCATGTGTAAAAAAACCAATCACACAGCTGGTCCTAAGAGTTTTGCAATGATTCACAAGAATTGGTAATATGTCGTCCTTGATTTCGTTTTTATGTTTTTTTCCCTAAAGTTAATTCTTGTCCTTATGTCTATATTGAAAACATAGAAATGAAGACCCAAATAAGGAATTGCCTACCTTATCCAGAATGTTTGAGTACACACGTAGAAGGGCAGAAGGACGTTTATATGTTGATCCATTTGATGACACAACCATGATAATTGTGAGAGAACTTTTAAGTTATTTACCATCGGTTGCATCTAAAGTGGGTTGTCATTAAAGTTTTACAAACTTACCATAGAATCATAAACCTGTGAACCTCACCAACTTTATGTTGACCTTTTTAAACTCATGATTTCTCAAGTATCTAAGCTTATCATGGAAGACGTGCAAATGGGGCTTCACTGTAACTTTCGACCCTGCTTTACCGGAGTCGTAGTCCCGACCTATCTTAAATAAACTCCTTTATGATTTCAATGTCAAACTAAGACTTCTATTCAAATGTAAGACAATATCATTTCACCATGACTTTCCGCTGTAACATAAATGGTATTATGTTTTAAATGGCGTTTGAATTTAGTAGAAGCTGTTCTGTATATCTGCGACTATGATTCCGTCTCGCTCACACCCAAATCCGTTGACCGGGGTGTGGCAGATTGGTATCAGAGCCGTGGTTATAGCGAACTAGGTTAAACAAATAAACAAAAACCAAACCTGGACTATAACCCGCTCCGAAGCTACCGTTTGCACGCAAGACCAATTCCTTATCATATTGGTTACGTTAACTTATGCTTTACATATACGAGTTATTATTACTACAACTGGTGCATTTATATCTTTATTCTAGATACTGTTATCGTGTTACCAGCTATGTTCTCTCATGGAATATTATCGCAGAGATGACTTCCGAAGAGGTCATCTGTGTTGGGTTATATAACGATTTATCAATTTTAACACGAGTACGCAGCGGATTAATCCTATGAATTATCCTAACTAACCGGATAGAATCATGTACCTTATTAGCTCGGCAAGACTTGATCTTCTTGGAGGATTTGATGTAAATCCCTCTACGATCGCACACACGACACACCAATGCTATGTGCTAGCAAGACTCACGAGCTTCTTCTTCTTCTTGGTCACACCACAAAATTCGAACTCAATAAGGTTTAGGGAACCTTGGCCGAATTTAGAAGAGGGAGAGGAGGAGGAGAGAATTAGGGTTTAGGTTCTCTAATCTCTTGGATTAAAGGAATCAATAAAACCCTTAACATAGGGGTTCTATTTATAGGGATTAGATGACTTGGTGAACAAGACTAGGGTTTCCTAAACCCCCCATGGGCTTCACGAATTTGTTTAAATTCGTACAAGCCATATGGGCTCCAACCAACTTGTCATTTAAATCATCTAGCCCAATTCCCTTTAATTAATTAACAACTAATGGTCCGTTAACAATTAACTATTAGTTTTAATTAATTTCTCCTCAATAATTCGTGATAAATATTAATTAACTATTAATTAATATTAATACATTTGGTGTCGAGACGTGTGACCCCGTAGGCTTAAATAATTTCCAGACATACGCTTACTATTACATGATCATATCCCTACAGCTCCCACTTGAGCTTGCAATAGTAAAGGTAATAACATTGGTTAGCGTCTAGCAACACGCCAATGCTCCCAGAAATATTTAAGTACAGTTTCTCAAAGTGTATTTAAATGGTTTAGTCATTTATTATCCCTTTGTTGCTGATACCGTGTTAAATATGGATATGGATCGAAGTCATTCCATACTTTAACGATTCTGTTTCTCATTCTCTCAACTAACTTAAGATTACCAAATTGCAAATCGAGACATCTCTAGATTTCATTTGGGCACAGCCATGCAAACATCTTAATTAGTCCAATGAGGGGCCCAGTGGTATCTGCTTCAGCACAAAGCCGAAGGAACAAATCCTCTTGACTACACGTGTCAAGTCACATACTTCACTACACTTACTGAAAATAGCTCTTTTGTACTACCTTATTCAGGATAGTTAGACCTATATCAAGTAGGTGCAATCCATACATGCATGACCTGCTTGTATCTCAAGTCTAAGGATAAGTAAAGCAACCATTTACGAATTTCACTTAATGACGCCGATCCATAAAGTGACAATTCGTTAGTGGGTCAGTCCAGTATGCATCCAATGAATACCATGTGAGTTTGGTGGGACCATCCTAACCAATCACTCAGATTTTGTCTTAGTTTAACTATGCTCCCACATAGTTAATCGACAATGGACAATTTAGAATACTTAGTAAGTATTCATGGATTAAACATGCAAATATAGGACACAACTTAACCATTAAATGAAATCAAACATATCAAGTACTTTATTTCATTATACAAATAGAAATTGTTTAACATCCCTTATCCAAATACCGAACATCAGACATACATGATTTTAACTAGCTAATTTAAGTCCCATGCCCTCGGCATGCCTTTCAAGCTTCGGCCTCGACAAAGCTTTTGTGAAAGGATCAGCTAAGTTAATATCTGTGTGAACTTTGAGTAATTTGATTTCACCCAGTTCGATTTGCTCACGAACATAGTGATATCTCCTGGCATAGTGTCTGGCGCCCTTCTGAACTCCTGGTTCTTTGGCTATGATCAATGCACCTGAGTTATCGCAGTACATGTCGATAGGCAAGTTACTTGTAGGGACAATGTCAAGCCCACTAATAAACTTCCTTATCCAGACAGCCTCCATTGCAGCCTCTGACGCAGCAATGTACTCAGACTCTGTTGCAGACATAGCAACTGTGGTTTGCTTCTTGCTCTTCCAATCCACAGCGCCTCCATTTAGAACGAAGACGTACCCAGACTGAGACTTCGTGTCATCTCTATCAGTCTGAATTCCAGCATCACAGTATCCGGTCACTTTGAGCTCTTGATCTGGATTTCCCCCATACACCAAAAACAAATCTCTAGTAGCCCGTAGGTACTTGAGAATGGTCTTAACAGCAGTCCAGTGACTTTCACCCGGATTCTGTTGAAAACGGCTAACGATATTCTGCGCAAACGCTATATCAGGTCTAGTGCATCTTACCGCATACATTATGGAGCCTACAGCCGAAGCATAAGGGACTCTCTGCATACGCTTCACCTCATCAGGTGTAGAAGCACCTTGTTTGACCGACAGACCAAGTCCTTCCTGCATAGGTACATTACCACGCTTGGAATTCTTCATCTTGAATCGCTTCAAGATCTTATCAATATAAGCACTTTGACTTAGTCCAATCAACCGCTTAGTTCTATCTCTATAGATCTTGATTCCTAGAACGAATGCTGCTTCTCCCAAGTCTTTCATGGCAAAACACTTTCCAAGATGGGATTTTACATCTTGCAACATTGGAATGTGTTTTCCTATAATCAATATGTCATCTACATACAAGACAAGGAAAGTAACATTACTCCCACTAGCTTTGCGATATACACATGGCTCATCGGGATTCTGAACGAAACCAAACTTTTTGATTTCTTCATCAAACCGTTTATTCCAACTCCTCGATGCTTGCTTTAGTCCATAAATGGACCTTTGAAGTTTGCATACTTGGTTGGGATTTTTGGATCAATGAACCCTTCAGGTTGATCCATATAGACTTCTTCATCCAAGTAACCATTTAAGAAGGCAGTCTTAACATCCATTTGCCATATCTCAAAGTCATAGTACGCTGCTATGGCTAAGAGAATCCTAATAGCTCTAATGTCTGCTACTGGTGAAAAGGTCTCATCATAGTCAACGCCAAAACGTTGAGTATAACCTTTCGCCACAAGACGAGCTTTATAGGTGTGTACATTTCCATCCATGTCGGTCTTCTTCTTGAAGAGCCATTTACTCCCAACGGTTCTTGCGTTAGGAGGAAGATCAACCAGGGTCCAAACGTGGTTATCTTGCATGGATTGCATTTCCACGTTCGCTGCTTCAAGCCATTTGTCAGATTCCGGATCTGATAATGCAGCTTTGAAGTTCGGAGGCTCATTGAGATCTCCTGATACGTTATCCTCGGATTCGACTAGACCAATCCATCTATCCGGTTCACGTACGACCCTTTCGGATCTACGAAGTGGAATCGCAACATCATCGACTTGAGGTTCATCACTTTGAACATTTCTCCCCCCCCAAGTTGATGATTGCTAGTTGTTTTAGAAGGTGACACATCTTCTAGTAGTTCTACAATTCTCCCACTGTTCTCTTGAGCTATAAAATTCTTTTCAAAGAATTCAGCATATCGAGCAACACGAACAGTGTTTTCGGAAGGATTATAGAAGTAGTAACCCATTGTTTCCTTTGGGTATCCCACGAAGATGCACTTAGTAGTTCTGGGTTGTAGTTTGTCAGGCGTATCACGCTTCATAAGTGCCTCACATCCCCAGACTCTTAAGTAACACAATACAGGGACTTCTCCATGCCATAATTGATATGGTGTCTTTTCAACCTTCTTGGTTGGAACCATATTTAGAACGCGTACAGCGGTTTCTAGAGCAAAATCCCAAAATGATATTGGGAGAGTTGTAAGGTTCATCATCGACCTCACCATTTCTAGCAAGGTCCGATTCCTCCTCTCAGACACGCCATTATGTTGAGGTGTATAGGGAGGAGTAAGCTGTTGGACAATTCCACACGCTTTAAGATAATCCCTAAACTCTTGGCTTGAGTATTCTCCACCAGGATCCGATCGAAGGATCTTGATGGTTTTACCGAGTTGATTTTCAACTTCGTTTTTAAACTCTTTGAATGTTTCAAAAACCTCATGTTTATGTTTAAGCAAGTAAACATAACCATAACGGCTGAAATCATCCGTGAAAGTTACGAAGTAGCTAGCACCTTTTCTTGACACATGTCTAAATGGGCCACATACATCAGTATGGATGAGTCCAAGTAGCTCTTTTGCCCTTTGCGGCTTGTTCGGAAAGGGTTTTCTAGTCATCTTTCCTGAGATACAGGAAACGCATTTATCAAATGATTCATCATTTGATTTTAAGATCCCTTCACGTTGAAGTCTTTCAATGCGGTTTTTGCCAACATGGGCAAGACGACAGTGCCAAAGATAGGTAGAGTCCAAACTAGTTTTGGCTCGTTTGCTAACAGTGAACATTGAATTATTTGAAACACAACCACGCATATCAATTTCATAAATGCCATCACAAGGAATAGCATCAAAATAATGAACATTATTTTTAGAAACTGAAATACCGATATTATTAAAAACATTAATATATCCTTGGTTTTTCAACAATGAAACTGAAATGACACCTCTAGTAATAGAAGGTGCATAATGACAATTGTCTAAAACAATAATTAACCCAGAAGGAAGAACTAAATGAAATTCTCCTATAGCTTCCACAGCTGCTGGCAAACCATTTCCAACGAACAGCTGCAAAGCTCCAGGCTTCAGTTTCCTCCTGTTTCTAAGACCCTGCAACGTATTACAGATATGAGTTCCACAGCCGGTGTCATACACCCATGAATCACTCTTAGAAAAGGAAAATAATTCAATTGTGAAGATACCTGATGTACTAGCTCCGCTAGTATTCTTTCTCTTCTTCATCAACTCAGCTAGATAGGTAGGACAGTTCCTCTTCCAGTGTCCAACTTCACCACAATGGTGACAGATCTGGTCCTTAGCCGGATGCTCTTTAAGGGCTGGAGGGGTTTGCTTGGCTTTAGGGATATGGGCAACAGCCTTGCCTTTACCCTTGCCATCAATCTTGCCCTTCCCCTTTTGCGGTCGTTTAGCCTTTTGGATCTTACCCCCTTTGATCATAAGAACTTGGGGTGTTTCAGTGGCCTTTTTAGGAATCGTTTTTTCATACTCGACAAGCATAGCATGAAGCTCAGGTATAGTCTTTGTCATACTATGCATGTTGTAGTTGCGCACAAAACCCTCAAAATCCTTCGTAAGAGATTTGAGGATCATGCCAACAGCAACAGCCTGATTATACCCATAATTGAGCGATTCCAGTTTGTCAAAGTAGCTCTTCATCTTGAGCACATGACTACTGACCGATTTACCAGTTTCAAGCTTCAAGTCATGGAGTTCCACAACTAGGTCGAACAATTCGACACCAGCTTGTTTTTCATACATCTTCTTTAGCTCTTTGATCATATCACAAGGTGTATGAAACTCGTATTGCTTCTGAAGATCAGGAGTCATACTCGAGATCATCATGCAAGCAACCTCGTCGTATCTGCTATACTCTGCATTGTAGAACGCTTTCTCTTCAGCAGAAGCATCAGCAGCTGGCTCGATCGGCCAACGATTTTCAAGGACATCAGTTCTCCGTTCAACTCGAAGGACAATCCTTAGTTGACGGTACCAGTCATTGAAGTTAGATCCATTCAGCTTTTCTCTTTCAAACATTTGACGAAAAGCATGACCAACATTGTTTTGAGTGGGGTTTGTCGCCATCTACAAAACAGATTAAGTTCAAAAATCAGTATTTTCGATAATTAAGTCCTTAATAATTTAATTACCCAATGTTTAAATTATCTTTAAACAATTAAGCTTATTAAGGCCAGGATCCAATTGACATGCCATCATTTCATCAGTTGATCTGCTAGAAATGATGCATTCAAAAGGTAAGTGACGATCACTAATTGTATTCCAAATACAATTCCTAGATTTTATGGGACCTACAACTTGCACCAAGTGATTTGTAGTCATGTTTCATCCCATCTTTTGCCACGGGCTAAGGGTCTCACCGCCTAGCTCGCTTTAAGTCATCCAACCAAGAACGCACAAATTGTCCACCACTGTGTACCAATGAGTGGGAATTTGTCTTGCAAATGCTAATCTACCATTGTGTACCAATGAGTAGACTAACACCCACAAGTGTCCTTTACGAGTTGGGTAGCAAAGACTTAAATTTTATTGGGTCAAAACAATTTGATGTGATCAAAAGGTTATGTGTGAAGATTCATGCACATCTTCACCACATAATATGTTTATAAAATGCTTAGTTTGTCTTCCAAATCAAAAGAGCTCGGTAGCTCCATTCGCAACACACAAAGAAGCGTAGGGGTGAGGTTTGCACATTGCAATTAAAAACCTACCCCTTTAGGGAAGCAGAGCGACCCGACTTATACCTCTCTTAGAGTATGTTCGAATGGGTGAGCCGGTGTTTCTTTTGAATTTTAGGACACAAATTTTATAAACAAAATCATATTTCGATATTTGTTTAAGCAAATTTCAATTTTCATAAAAAAATTGCAGTTTAAAACCTTTTATCATGCCTCAATTATCATATAATATCACATAATCTTAGGGTTTCTAATTATCTTACATAATTTTAATTTTAATTCTCTCAATTTTAAGTAATAGCCATGACTTTTTGCATGAAACTTCATGGCTTTTACTTCTTTTTAACTCATTAAAATTAAAAGGTACAATGTGTTGGTTTCTAGTTATCCAATAACACACATAAAAAACTTGGCATAATAATTTGGATCTTTCTAGAATCTAATTTAGATCCAAATTAGGGTTTCCCGATTCGTCTTGTGATTTTGATTCAATTAGGGTTTTTTTTAATTTGGACCGAAACTAGGGTTTTCGATTTGGGCCAAATTAGGGTTTTAAAATTAGGGTTTCAAGAATTTCGAAATTAGGGTTTTGAAAATTTTGAAAAATCAGGGTTCTTTTTTAAAAAAAAATTCGAAATTTACCCTATTTTAATTTTGTGTTTTTACCAATTCGTGAAACGATTTTAACAATTGTAAAACACTACCTAATAAATCAAAAGCTAGAATCATGTAGGAAAACTTTAACCTAATTCGAAATTAGGGTTTAGGATTACCCCCCTTCCAAGTTTTATACCCGGTAATTACATAATTTCATAGGTGGCTCATGATACCACTGTTGGGTTATATAACGATTTATCAATTTTAACACGAGTACGCAGCGGATTAATCCTATGAATTCATCCTAACTAACCGGATAGAATCATGTACCTTATTAGCTCGGCAAGACTTGATCTTCTTGGAGGATTTGATGTAAATCCCTCTACGATCGCACACACGACACACCAATGCTATGTGCTAGCAAGACTCACGAGCTTCTTCTTCTTCTTGGTCACACCACAAAATTCGAACTCAATAAGGTTTAGGGAACCTTGGCCGAATTTAGAAGAGGGAGAGGAGGAGGAGAGAATTAGGGTTTAGGTTCTCTAATCTCTTGGATTAAAGGAATCAATAAAACCCTTAACATAGGGGTTCTATTTATAGGGATTAGATGACTTGGTGAACAAGACTAGGGTTTCCTAAACCCCCCATGGGCTTCACGAATTTGTTTAAATTCGTACAAGCCATATGGGCTCCAACCAACTTGTCATTTAAATCATCTAGCCCAATTCCCTTTAATTAATTAACAACTAATGGTCCGTTAACAATTAACTATTAGTTTTAATTAATTTCTCCTCAATAATTCGTGATAAATATTAATTAACTATTAATTAATATTAATACATTTGGTGTCGAGACGTGTGACCCCGTAGGCTTAAATAATTTCCAGACATACGCTTACTATTACATGATCATATCCCTACAATCTGCATATCTATTTCCTTTGGAAAAGACACAGTCGTGTCTGAGTACACACCTTCCCCCGAGGACCATGAACTGTCCAGCCTAGTGCAGGACATTCTCACAGTCGGTACTATCCGACAGTCCTCATTACCATCGAGTTTTCTGAGACTATTGTGACCCTGTCTCTCAGAAGACTCCTCGAACCACCCGATTCCCACCACTGCTGCTGACAGTGCGACCACTACTACTGATGACATGCCCGCAATGTCATGAGCAAGCCTTTGGAGTGATCAACGATAAGATCACTAGACTCCCTACCTGGACCGATCTGGCGACACTAGAGACCCGTCTAGCTGCCATGGAGCATCACCAGGCTTCCACACTGGGTGTTATGGAGTCACTGCACACTCGTATGAGTGGTGTCAACATGGCCTACACCGATCTGCGGTTGGCCAACGAGTCCTTCCAGACGAGAGTCGCTTACCTAGAGGAATTCCCTGGGCGAGTATTCTGTTACATGAACCTCACTGCTCAGATCATCACCACCTTAACCATGCCCTCAAGATCACCACCACTCTAGATAGCTTGACTAAGAATCTAGACTTTTGATCCCTCCTTTTGGCAATGAAAAATATTTACATATTTTGTTGCGACGAGACTGCAAGCCCAAGATAAAGATCTATCCTCTTTTGACTGTCGTATATTTTACCAGTTAATATGGTGGTAATTGAAACTGGTATTATGATTATTATCACGACTTTCATGTTTAGGATTGATGTTATTACTGTTATATCATGTTATTCGCGTATGATGTTCCCCTCTGCTTCCTGTTTCTTGGTGGTGCCTACGCGCGTCATGTTTTGGGTATCATGGATGTATGACGTGACAGTTATTATCGCACGTGTAATAACCCCATTCACGTATAATCTAGATTTTCCTTTACGTTGACATTAATAACTTATGCGAAAGTATGCCGCCTTGACGCCGAGCCACCAGAAACGCTTCACCTCCTCCGCCCTTGAGCGCTGCTGAAATCGAGGAACGGATTGCTCAACGCGTTGCAGAAACCGTCGCTGCTACTGCAACCCAACGTCATGCGGACGATGGGGCGCGCAGTATGAACGAATTAACCAAGGTTAGAAAACACCAGACTACAATTCCACCAGATTGTGCTCAATGTTTTAACCTAACACTGTAAGCCCTCATGATTGTTCATAAAAGGACTTTATGAATTAAAGCCTACACCTTTTAGAGGTTCCGTGAGCTGTTCACCCTGTCCGAAGAACCGTTACACCGGTACAACACCCCTATGCTCGTGATGCAACCTACACCACACTCTCAATTATGGTAATGTCTATTGTAACATCTGCAAGGTTAAAAGACATTTAGCACGCGATTTCCCAAATCGCACCTGCTACGGTTTCTGGGAAATTGACCATTTCAAAAAGGAATGCCCAAAGGTGGAGAATCAAGATGCTAACCCGGCTAGAGGAAGAGCTTTCGTGATCAATGCTAGAGACGCCCGCCGTGACCCCAACACGAAGACGGGTACATTCCCGCTAAATAGTAATTATACCTCTGTTTTATTCGGTACATGTGCCGATAGAAGCCTTGTGTCTATCGATTTTAGTCATTTACTTGAAATCGCCCCTGTTGCCTTAGACACTAAGTTTGCAATAGAATTAGCGAATGGATTTTGATAGAAACCAGAATAATCTACCCAGGCTACCAACTGACCACTCTTTCAGCATCGACTTAATGCCCATTGATTGAGGAAGTTTCAATGTAGTCATTGGAATGGATTGGTCAGCAAAGAACCATGCAGAAATTATGTGTCATGAGAAAATGGTAGAGTGCAGTTAGCGGACGGCAACACTCTGAACGATACAAGACGGCTAGAGTGGAGCCGAACTAGCTATCCTGTCTTGTATGAAGGCATAGAAATTCCTCCACATAAGATGCCATGCAATTCTAGTTCATGTCACTGAGAAGAAACTGAAAGAGAAGCACGTCGAAGACGTTCCTATTGTCTGCAAACACCAGGAAGTCTTTCCAGAAGACTTGCCAGGCTTATTTCCAGCACGACAAGTAGAGTTTCGCATCGACCTAACACCCGGAGCCGCCCCGTTGCCAGGTCCCCTTACCGACTGGCACTATCTGAAATGCGAGAGTTATCTAGCCAACTGCAAGAGTTGCTAGATAAGGGCTTTAATTGTCGAAGCCACTCCCTGTGGGGTGCTCTCGTTTTATTCGTGAAGAAGAATGATGGAACGTTCAGGATGTGTATCGACTATCAAGAGTTGAACAAACTGACTGTGAAGAACCGTTACCCGCTTCCGAGGATCGATGACTTATTTGATCAACTTCAAGGATCATGCTTCTATTCCAAGATCGATCTAAGGTCGGGGTACCATCAACTCCGAGTTAGAGATGAAGATGTCTCGAAGACAGCGTTTAGTAAACGTTATAAGCATTACGAGTTCCTCGTTATGCCATTTGGTTTAACTAACGCACCGACCGTATTCATGGACTTAATGAATCGTGTGTGCAAACCATACTTGGATAAATCTGTTATCGTGTTCATCGACGATGTTCTTATCTACTCGCATAGTAAGAAAGAACACGAGGAACACTTGAGACTCATCTTAGAATTGCTGAAGAATGAAGAGTTGTATGCGAAATTCTCCAAATGTGATTTTTGGATTCGCAAACTACACTTTCTGGGTCATGTGATCAACGACCATGATATTCATGTTGATCTGTCTAAGATTGAAGCAATCGAAGATGGGAGTACTTCCACGACCCCAACTGAGATTCGTTAATCCTTAGGTCTCGCTGGCTATTATCGCCGATTCATTGAGAAATTTTTTTCCAAGATAGCCCAGCCACTCACCACCCTGACCAGAAAGATAAGAAGTACATCTGGGATGATAAAACAGAAACTGCTTTCCAGTTGTTGAAGCAAAAACTTTGCAACACCCCAACCATATCCTTACTTGACGAAATCGATGATTTCGTAGTATACTGTGATGCTTCGCATCAAGACTTGGGTTGCGTATTGATGCAGCGTGAGAAAGTCATCGCTTACGCCTCTCGACAACTAAAGATTCATGAGAAGAATCTCACGACTCACGACATAGAACTTGGAGCTGTTGTCTTTGCCCTCAAAATCTGGAGGCACTACCTCCATGGGATTTGGTGCGTTATAAACACCGATCACAAGAGCCTCCAGCACATACTTAACCAGAAAGAGCTAAACATGAGACAACGACAATGGCTGATCTGCTTACGAATGTGAGATTCGTTATCACCCGGGCAAGGCTAACGTTGTAGCCGATGCTTAAGCAGGAAAGAACATGCCAAACCGCGTCGTGCTCAAGAATTAAGAATGACCATACACTCGAACCTCACGTCACAAATTCGTGACGCTCAAATCGAAGCTCTTAAGCCGGAGAATCTGGAAAATAAAAGCCTGCATGACATGGAGAAACAACTGATTGAAAAGCCTGATGGAACCATGAACTTTGGATAGACTATGGGTACCTAGCCTCAAAGACTTGAGAAGGCTAGTGTTTGATGAAGCCCACAAATCAAGATATTCCATCCACCCAAGGATCCAACAAAATGTATGTATGAAGGAGTTATACTGATGACCAAATCAAAAAAAAAAATCCAGACCTTAAAAAGGTACGTTGCGTAGTTATGTGACAGATTGTCATCACGCAAGACAAACCTAGACAATGGTTGAGACAACCTATTTCCACTCGGCGAGTTTCCTTATAACAATAGATATCGCTCGAATATTCAAGCCGCCCCTTTTCGAAGGCTTGTATGGAAGAAAGTTTCATTCGCCCCTTCGCTGGACCGAAGCCAGTAACAGTCATCTGACTGACTGGTCCAGTGATAGTTCATGAAACTACTAAGGAGACCTTTTAATTTCTGAAATCCATAGGTAATCTCCAGGAGAACTACGTTAACACTCGACGAGAACCCTTAGTATCTATAAGGGGGTTCAAAACCTTATAATGGATTTTGTCTTAGACGGAGGTATCTAGGCCTGGAAAACTAGGTATGCTTAAACCTCATCGGTCCCTTGAAATCCTGGAACGGATTAAACCAATGGCCTACACACCCATCTTGTCTAGAACCTATTAAGATCTTAGACTGAGAGACCAATAGACTGGAGCCAAACTGCATTTCCATTATTGTTATCATTAAGGATTCCCGGTAATCAAAGAAGATTTCGTCCGGTAGCGAATCAATCTAAACTTTTCCATAAGCCATCTTGTCCCCGATACATTTCATTTTCCGACAAACTGAAAACTCAAGTATGAGCAAAGCTTAAGCTGATCATGTAAGGCAAATCACAATTTTGGGTGCACACATAATTGTAATTTGAACTACATGAAAATCCTGGTAGAGCCCATTCATGAGAAATCCTGACTTGTCCAGAAACCTTCATACTCAAAACCTCGTTCATCCATGTGTCAATCCTCATTCTTTTATCAGAATATTGAGATTTATCTGCCGACAATCGTCACAAACCCTTATCCTTTAAAAAGGGTGACCGCGTCGTGTTAAAAGTGTCGCCTTGGAAAGGCGCCATCTGATTTGGCAAACGAGGAAAGCTTAACCCTCGTTACATTGGTTCAATTGAAATCACTAAGACAATCAGACCAGTAGCTTACCGACTACGCCTTCCCGTATAGCTAAGAAGTTTGCATGACGTCTCTCACGTTATTAATCTTAAGAAATGCTTATCTGACGAAACGCTTATCGAAAATCAAGTTGACAAAATGCCTCGCTTTATTAAGGAACCTGTCGAGATACTTGATCAAGACCTTACGAGAACGAAGCATAGCTGCATTCCCATTGTTAAAGTGTGTTGGAACTCATGACGAGGTCCAGAGTACACTTGGGAACGCGAGGACCAAATGCGTCTAAAATATCCTCGTCCTTTCGGAAACCTCACAAACAACCAGTGATCAAGAACTGAATTTCGGGACGAAATTCTTCTAACTGGGGGAGAATGTGACACCTCGTCCAAAAACCCTAGGTCAAACCTCTTTACTTTGACTTTTAATTAAGTATTAATGTGCATAAACCGTTTTGATTACTGTTTAATCTGTTAATTACTGTGCCTGACCGTTAACTGATGACGTATACCTAATTCCGCGTTTGTACTAGAAGCGTATGCCCGTAAATTTCAATAACAAGAAAATTAAATATAAAATGTATTTTTATATTTTATCTGAAACTGGAACTGGTGTCGTACGTTATATAACCGACGCGGAAAACTGATAAGCGATCACATGTTTAAAACTATTCGGTTTTTAAACAATCTGGACGGTCGAGCTTAAAACTGTTGCGAACTGACAAAACTGAAAACGTAAACCGTAACCCGTGTACAAAATTGAAAACTATATCTGATTTTTGAAAAAATGATGTAACCGACTCGAACAATTGTTTTTACGAAATAAAAACATCATAAACTGAAATCGTTGTCCAGACTTAAGCCTAAACTCGAACCGATCACCTAATTGGGCCTGACTTGGCCCAATAGGCCCAATAAGCCTAAAACAATTAAACCGAGCTCGAACCCTTAACCCGTTGCATAATCATGATAAACCGAGTGATCGTGGCAATCTGTAAACTCAACCGATACATAACGGGCCCGGGCCTCGAACCGGTGCCCCGTATGGACCCGTACGACCCATAACCGACGAACCGTCCAATTGAATTTTTCTGTAAACAATTAGGCCCAATATCGAGACCAAACCCAATGGGTTTATTTTTAATTATATTGGCCCATCACCTTTAAATTGTTTTATAAAACTTGTTATCACCTTTTGCTTTTATAAAAATTTGTCATGAACATGTATGCTCTTAATACGTTGTTTATTTATAAAATTTGTGAATTATTCCACCTCAAGCATTTATATGTTTCATAACCTTTTACAATACACAACACATCTTTTTATAAACATGACAAGTTTTTATAAAACTTTCACCTACATGTTCTTAAATTATAAAAAGATCATGTTTTAGTAGGTGTCTTTTATTTATAATAAAAATTGTGTTGGGAACTTACCCACATCACTACCCTATTTACCTACACCTTAACTCATCATCACCATATACTCTCTTGAACACTCAACTCACCTCTTAACCACAAGCCTTACCAACCTCCCTACTACCCTCAATCACCTACTTCTCTCCTTGTTCCTGTCGAGAACCACACCACCAAACTAACATTTCAATTTTTTTTATGAACAAGCAATCCCAACAAACCTTGCTCCTCCCCCTATTTTTGTTTTCCGGTGAACACAAGGACCCAGCAGCCCCTCCCTTTCTCTTTCACGCAAGCAGCCTCAAGCAACCACCATCTTCTCCTCTCTTCCTCTCAAAAACCGGCAGCCCCCCTCCTTGCTCCTCCTCCCGGTCGTATCACAACCACCACCGTGACCCATCACCACAACCAAAAACCCCCGCCACCTCTCTTTTCTTTTTCGGTGAAACCACACCACCCCCCCCCCACCGCCGGGCGCTGCCACCCTCAGCCACCACCACCAGCCGTGAACTACCCTCTCCTCTTCCTCTCTTCTGGTCGCACCGCCTACTGCTGCTACACCGCCGCTGGGCTGCTGTCACCGCCACCACGGGCTGCTGCTGCTGTCCGCAGCTGCTGTGCCTCCGAGAGCCTCCGAGCAACCCGACACGTTTGCTCTTTTATCTCGATTTAAACTCCTCACCATTGTGAGTCTTTTTAACAGTTTTCGTCTAAGGTTTATACGTTATTAACGTCCCGAATGATTCCCCGAGTCTTGACAAATAAACCGATGAAAACCCGAGTTTTCTAACGATCATAAACACCGAAATACATTTTATTATATAAACCTTAAGGTTATATGTTTGAAAATGTGGTTTTTGTTGATGATTTTATGATAACTCTAAATAATTAGCATGATTTTATGGTGATTATATATATATGTTAGCATGAGTAAATGTTGATGTATCATATGCTAAAAATGTTATAAATGGTTAAGAATTGTTATAATCATGTTAGGGTATGTTATGAAATGTTTGAATTGCAAATTGTGATTTATGTTGTTAATCATCTTGATTTTGGACTAATATGTTGCTAATGACAATTAACATGGACTATTATGATGTTAGTAACACATATAAACTTTTGGACATAAAATGATAACATTAAAATCCCTAAAATGAATTTTATGGATAAATATCAACGTCAGTAATTTTATAAAAATTACTATGATAAATTAAACCATAAAAGTTGAGAATGGGAGCAAATATATAAAATGGTCATATTTTATAAAAATATAATTTCTAAAAGACAAGATTTAAAAGACTTGTTTAGATTTTATAAAAACGAAATGGATAAAAATATATATAAATATATTTTATATCAAAAATGATAAAAAAAACATATTTATGTCACTGGACATAAAAAGTATAAATCTTGGATTTTATACAAAAAGTGAAAATGTTTTATGTTGAGAATATTCTATAAAAAGTCTTTAAATTTAAAACCCTAACTTTGTTTAATAAATAAAGTTATTTAAAAATGATTTTATAAAAATAAAATCAAAAGACTTATAGAAACTATGAAAAATATATTTTAAACATTTTTGATTATTTTAAAAGAATCAAAATAATCAAAACGTTTTAACCGGATCAAATGTTTATTTTTAAACGTTTGAAATTGAAACGAAATCTTTAAACGATTTAAAAATGTTTTACAACGTAACGAATCGTAAATAATTATTTTCAACAAATAATTATCTTTACGAATTTTAGAAACCCTAATTTGAGTTAAAATCATCTTGGTTTGTAAATATAATTATTTTAATGATAATTATATTTATATTAACTCGAAACCCTAATTCTCATAACATGATTTAAATATTAAAATAACCTTTAATATTTACCTACTTATGTTAAATCATTTAACTTGTAACAATTTAATAAAATTATTTCGACAAGTTATAATAATTATTTCAATAATAATTATCAACCCTAGTTATATATATTATAACTTAACGCGATTAATAAATCAATCGAGCGAGCGAACATAAAAATAATAATAAATATTATTATTTAAAACAATATTCAAGACTTGATTGAACTGATCTTCATGATACATTATCTCATGTTCATTCCTTGTATTTATTTACATAAATGCCTTAATACGTGAACATTCGTATTTGCTGATTTTGTAAACTAATTAACTAACGGGTTTTCAAAACGCTACAAACGGGATTATACGTCAAGACTTGACCGTTATCATTTGGGTAACGTTTGTTACTCAAATGATTATGTGGACCCTTATGCATGTTGTCTTATGTTTTATTAGGACTTTACTTGCTAGTTGCCACTCGGCAATTCATCATTACCGCTGAATCAAGTGAGTTTCACGGCCCCTTTTCTTTACAACTGTTGTACACTTATGGGGGAGAAATCATGAACTGATAAACTGCTTTTTACTTAATGTTATGGTTTACCTGTTAGCCGTATGACTACATGTTCCATTCTGTATCCCAAACAACTGGTACTTTATCGTTATCAACGTTAGTACAACTGAATCCCACTATTAATTGAATTCGATTAGTTCTGATCGAAACGATAACTAGTGAATAGATCTATTTGGGTTGACAACCCTGTCCAGATTGGTAGCTCCAATCCTGACTTCGTACATTGTCAAGGGGTACACGCCAGTTATTCTCGCTTGTTCGGAATTCTTGGGATAGAATGCTATGAGTGGGTAATCCGTTAATATTCGAATTTGAGGTTCATTGTAGGATCTTACAACCACGACAGTAAACAAACGTAACATTTAAGTATGCTGTAAACTGTTATCCCAAAATGCCGTAAACTGTTATTCCAACATACCGTAAACTGTTATTCCAACATACCGTAAACTGTTATTCCAACATACTGTAAACTGTTTTTACAAACTTACCATAGAATCATAAACCTGTGAATCTCACCAACTTTATGTTGACCTTTTTAAACTGATGATTTCTCAGGTATCTAAGCTTATCATGGAAGACGTGCAAATGGGGCTTCACTGTAACTTTCGACCCTTCTTTACCAGAGTCGTAGTCCCGACCTATCTTAAATAAACTGCTTTATGATTTCAATGTCAAACTAAGACTTTTATTCAAATGTAAGACAATATCATTTCACCACGACTTTCCGCTGCAACATAAATGGTATTATGTTTTAAATGACGTTTGAATTTAGTAGAAGCTGTTCTGTATATCTGCGACTATGATTCCGTCTCGCTCACACCCAAATCCTTTGACCGGGGTGTGACACGTTTCTTGTCTGAATTAGCTAGATCGAGTAGACGATCCGATCCTCACGCAATTTCAAATTTTTAGGAACTATTTTCATATTTTCTACCATGGTTATAGATATGAATGTAGCTGATGGATATAAAGATTATGATGAAGAAAATGAGAATGAAGACATAGATAATACGATATTGAGAAATGAGATAGAAGGGAATGACATATAATCTCAAGGTACATTTTTCACACAACTTAATCTTATATTTGTAATGTTAAGCACTTTAAGACTGCATGTGTATGTATTGAATTGTTAGAGATGGATGATGATGAGATAGATCAACTCATATATGAAGATGATGATAATCGACAAGATGGTCTAGAAGATGATTTAGAGATGGAGGAGGATGGGATGGATCAACTCATATCTGATTATGATGATAATCGACAAGATGTCTAGAAGATGATTTAGAGATGGAGGACGATGAACCAGCTCAAGAACAAATTATTACCTATCGTTCAACAAAAGCAACAGGTTTATCATCCCAATTATCATGGTGTTGGAATTCACTGGATTGCTGTTAGCTTTTGTTTAACTCTGTTAGTATTTTGCTGACGTGGCAGTCTATTTTGCTTACGTGGCATCACCAAAATCTAACGGAGTTAACAAAAAACTAATGGAGGACCAGCGGATTCCAACACTATGATAATTGGGATTAATGTAGGTCAATTTCTTAATTGAGATTTATATCGGGTAACTAGTAATAACTTGGATTAATAAAATCCAATTATCCAAAGATATATGGTGCAGAACAATATTTATGAAAGGCATTCTTTATGAAAAATCAAATTGTTTAAAAAGTCAGTATGTAGACTTCAAAAATTATATTTGGAAGAAACCAATTTGAAATCCAAGAGTACCTTTTGCATCGATTTGTGTAGGTGTTTTAAAAAAAAATAATCTTTTTTTTTCTCAATCAAACAAAACAACTTGAGCAAATTTATAACCAGTTAAGTCTTGGGTTGCTAGTCAGTTATGGAATAAACTATGTAATAGAAATTTACAACAATGCGTCGATCATGTTTCCAAATAGTCATTGGATGCACAACCTACTGGTCCTTATCTCATCAATAATCCAATCCGCCATGGACATATACATTATTTAATACCCCAGCTATATCCTACTTTGAATAGTTTACTTTGCAAATAGGAATAAGTTATGGATATAACGGTGTTAAATTTGCAATATCTTGTGATAGAGAAACATGACTTTGTGATTGAAAAATCATAACAGTTTTTAGGCTATCCTCCCTTAATAGAACAACCATGTCCTAAGATGTGTCTTTAGACTCTTGGGCATGTTAGGTTCAGGTAATTAGGGGTTCGGTTTAATTAGAAGGTCATATAATATTAATAAGGTTGTATTCTTTTAAGGTTAATATTGTTGTAAATTTTAAGAAAACATATCATTTTGGGCAATTATTTAATTTGACACATAAAAAATAAGCACATACTTTTGGTCAGTCAAAGAACGAAAATTATTTAATTTGACCCATTTTCTTGTTTATAGCAAACCAAATTAATTGTTTGTTGTTTGAACAGGTGAAGGTTTTTTCTTGGGCATATGTGAAGGTATTTTTTTTAATAAGTGCATGAAGTACTCAAATTATTTGGCGAAATGATCATTGAATTCATAACAAATAACTAGGTACTTATATTGTTTGTTGTTCTCATATGTAACAGGTTGGTTTTTTTTTTGGCATGTGTAAAGGTGCAAGTGAAGATATAAGCAATAGAAGATTTCTGTTATTTTAAAATTGTTATTTTAGTTCTTTTGATGTTACTCTAGTAGTTATCTTTGACATTTGACACATATTTTTTTTGATAATATCTATGTTCTTTTATGGTATAAATGTTAATGTATTAGACGTTTTTTAAAAGTGTTGCAATATAATAACAAAAAGCGTTGCATTGAAATATTTGAAGTGTTGCATTGATTAAAAAAAATGTTGTATTAGAGTGTGGTAAGTATTGCATTTTGTAGGAAAAAGCGTTGCATTAAAGTGTAAAAACCGTTGCATATAAAAAGTGTCGCATTTAGTAACATTGGCAACACTTTCATAAAGTGTTACATTATCTAACAAAAGTGTTGCATTAGATTTAATGCAACGTTACCTAATACAACACTAGATAAAGTGTTACATTAGGTCTAATGAAACATTTTTAAGGCCTAATGCAACACTTTATGAGTGTTGCATTAGCTTCATTTTCTTGTACTATTTCTGACTTGTTCTAATTTTATTATCATAGGTTATAATTGTTTGCATTGTAGCTTGCATCGAACTTTGAATTGTAGAAAATGCTTGAAAATCCGACATCTTTGAACAATCTGGTTATTGTTCACCTGAACTCAAACCAAACTCAAATTTGCTTATCTGAACTAAGCCCAACCGGAGACGAACTGGACCGAACTAAGAAGATCCGAACTGGACTCAAACAAACTCAGTCAAACCTTGACTTCGGATAAACGAACTGAACTCCAAACCAAAATGTAGCCGAACTTAATCCGAACCAAATCAAGCTAGCCAAACTCGATCTGAACTGTAATAGAATCGGAACTGAATACGAACTAGACTCAGCCGAACTCAGACTTCGTTTGAACACAAGTATCCGAACCTAAAAGAACCTATACTTCAGAGCGGTTACTATTTTGAAAACTTAGATCTCACCTGAACTCAGACGAACTGAACAATTCTCGACTCAAATTACGCGATTTTTAGTGTTTTCGAACAAGATTTTCAACAGTAATACAGATAAACTCAGTAGGAATGATTTAAATGAAGATTTTCTACAGAAAGTACACTCGAGATGATCAAACGAACACATATTTCTGACCAGTAGAAAGAACCAAATGCTCCGATACCAATTGAAATTGTGTGAGCGGTGGATCGTCTACTCGGTCCTATCAAAATCAATGTTTAAACGATGAATACGAGACGTAAATACAATGACTTTGTATTAAGACCACAGAGAATACACACTCAATAGCACACAGTAGATTTGGAAAAGTCTTCTATGTCTATACAAGACAAAACTATTTATCATTGAACATTACTATGCAAATACACGATCAGCTGAACTGCCAGTTCGGACAAGTTCTTGTGCGTCTGAACTAGCAGTTCGTCTCAGTTCGGACCAGCACATTCATGTAGCTCTTTGTCTCGTTCTTGATACTTCACATGACGACCAAGAACCATATACTAACAAGATGTTCTCCGAAGACAAATAGTACTCACTAAAGGTATTAAAGATGTGGTGGGTTAGCTGCGGTACACCCTATATATAAGCATCGGTAATTCCTTTAGGGTGCATTGGGAGTCAGACCGAGAACGATGTGAGTGTGTGTTATCACAATCTATCCTCCTTGGTCACCACTCCAAACCTAACCCTTGCGTTCAGATGAAGTTTGGTTCCGATATAATTGATTCAGTGTTCGAGGATATAATCCTATCCTTAGTGAAATCGCTTATGTCGACTCTATGTTTAGCCTTAATTGTCAAAATAGGTTTGGTAAACTCTTTTAATTATTCCTTTCTTAAAAAAAAATTAAGTATCTTATAATTTCGGGACGAAATTCCCTAAAGTAGGGGAGACTGTAACATTTGCAAATTATTAGATTGAAAAACCCGACCCGTTTTGAATTTTCGAAATTTACCGATTTGTAAGTTATTGCGAACCGAAAAGTTTTTGGGTATTTATACCCCAATCATTGAATCTAAATGATTTATAATCGAATTTTGAAACCAAATACTTAATTTCAAATCAATTGGAATCAAATTGGGTATCTCGAATTGAAAATTAAGCAATTCTAATTTTTACGCGACTTCGGTACGCGATCTGTCATTTACCGGGAATATCGTATTTGGTCACCGTATATCAACTTCAACATTATTATGAGTCTAATAATCAATTATCATGTCACAAGTGATCACGCCCTTGATCGAGTCGCGAATCGTTGGTGAATTGCCCAAAATTGACATGCACGCCATAACTGACCAAAATTGCATGTTTTTACCTAATTTGCGATTACGATTGAGTTACGTATCTTATTTGTTATCATTTTGAGTGGATTTGATGTTATGGACATGATGGGACCCTTAATTGAGTGATTTAGAAAGAAATGGGACTTGAAAACGTAAAAAAACGAAGAACCGAGCACGCGAAATGACAAATCAGCAAAGTGGTTCTCCGGGTGAGATCTAGGCGTATCGCCTGGCACTCCATGGTGCCCTAGACGATACGCTTGGGATGGAATTTTTAGCAAAACCATAAAAACCCACTATTTAAGCACATTAAGTGCCCATTCAGCCCCTAATCACTCTCTGAAACCCTAAAATGGCTGTAAACCTTCAAAATTCAGTCGAATTTAGTGTGGTACGTCGTTGGTACGCTCGAAGAACAGCTGCTATGCCTTTGGTATGCTCGGTGGTACGCAAGGCAATCTTCAAAGATTCTGGTACGCTAGCTTTTGGTACGCAAGGCAATCTTCATCCATGGTACGTCGACGGTTACTCCGTACCAGTTTGGTCCGTGATTGTTATTTGGTACGCTGAGGTTATTTGGTCCGCTTCTGGTATGCTGTTTTAATCTGGTACGCTGAGATTTCTGGTTCGGTGTTGGTACGGTTGTACAATCTGGTACGCTAAAAGATTTTTGGTACGTTGGAAGATTTTGGTACGTTGAGAAGTTTTGGTACGCTGGCAGAAAAGTGGTGTTCACTAAAACTGACGTAACTTGAGAACTGTTAAGAGTTACGGGAGCTAATACCATCCAAAACATTCGTCTCGACGAGATCTATATTTTTACTTGCCTAACGGCTAGTACCCTCTGGTTTGAACCCCAAAATCCGCTTGGAAGACCTCTGTTTTTGAATTCGAAGTTTTGACATTCGATTTTTTAACTTCAAGATGAGTGATTTTCAAGCATTTTCAGCTGCTCAAACATCGCTGCAAGCCATGTTGAACTATGATAACGAGATAGGAACAACTCAGAAAGTTATTTAGTTGCTTCGGTTGGAATATTATCATAATTGGAGAAGTCGGTTTGAATCCTACATTTATTCTCAAGATATTGATAGTTGGATTCGGATTGAGAAAGAATATGTGTATCCGATGATAGGTCCCAATAAGCCGAAGATGATTAGTAGTTTTGATGTGGACGAACGAAAATCTTTTTCCAGAGAAAAGAAAACATATAGTTATCTTACAATGGTTTTACCAAAAGATCTAATGCATCAATTTAAGTAATATACCACGGCTAAGGAATTGTGGGATGCGATTACAGAAAGGTGTGAGGGTAATGACCAATATAAAAACACTCGAAAGAAAGTTTTGAAGAAGGAGTTTGATAATTTCAGGCACTGCGAGAAATAGAATGAGAGAATTCAAGATTTGATTGCAAGATTTTCACATTTGATAAATGAACTTGATGTTGTAGGTGTCAAGAAAGATAATGATGAATTGAAAGAGAAAATTGAAAGCTTTACCCGAAAAGTGGGAAAATTATGTGATGATGTTGACTAATGACCCAAGTTACTCAAATTGGACATTCAATCAATTAACTAGCAAGTTACAAGCTAGTGAAATGGAACTGATTGTGAAGAAGTCAGCACATCCTTCTGTTCAAAATCCTGAAATATATTTTGGAGAAAACAGTGCTACCGTGCACGCTAAAGCAAAGTCACATTCTAGTTCAAGCATTAATCCACCAACAACATCTTTCCTTGCTGAAAAGTCAGAAAATAATGGTTATTATCCAGGTTGCAGTTTTACCATTCCTGATAGATCAACAAACAAGTCTAATTCTGCTCAAGCAACTGAAGATCTAGCTGCTTTGTTATCTGCTTTCATATCATCTTCGTCCGGATCAGTTTTTTGTCAAATTGGTCAATCTGTATTGCTTGGAGATGATCTAGATCAGTTGGATGATGATCAATTAAATAAACTCGATCTGGAATGGCAGTTTGCTATGGTAGTGGATAGAGGAAGGAGATTCATGAAGAAACATGGCAAGAGATCTATTCTTCAAGGAGGAAAGCCTGGTTTGGATAAACGAACGATTAAATGCTTTAAATGTGACAAATATGGACATTTTGCTCGTGATTGTTGGGAATCGAGATACCGAGCCAACATAATTTGGATAGATGTGATAATACTCAACGGTCACTTAACGTCTACCGTCCCGACAACACGGTGAAGAACATGACAACTCAAGACACAAGACTCAACTAAAGAAGATGGCTCTAGTGAATATTATTTATTGTTTAAATATTGTCACTAGTTGGTAGTTTTACTATTATGCCCTTAGTGAGTTTGTAGTATATATAGCAAGTCTTTCTCATGTGAAAGACTTGATGATGCATGTCTAGTGAGAGAGAGTTAGTCATGGTTCTTTGAAGCTTGTAAGGGTTCATGAACTCACCTAGTAAGTTCATGATACCCGGGATGCGTGGGGTAGGTAAAATGTAATCTTTCGGTTATCTTTATTTATCTATCATTCCATCTTGTTTATCTATCTATCTATCTTGTTCTTCATCTATCATGTTTATACTATATTTGCTCATCATCATCATCACATCTCAAACACCATTGTTGTTCATATCCGGGTGTTCATTTGTTTCTACAAAAACGAGCTACACAAAGACTCGATCCGCTTCCGCAACCAAGGTATTTGCCCACCACCTCGGTTTTTCAATTGGTATCAGAGCCATGGTCGAGAAAATTGCAACCTCATGGTTGATTTCTCAATTTTGTGCTCAGATGCTTGTTTTTGTAAACAAATGGAGATGTAAACTTTTTAGAAAGATTTTGAACTCCCCTCCATGTCTTTCAAAGTTTATGAAAAAGGTTTTTGAAGTTTTCTTTCTTAGATTAGTCAAACCTATTTATTCATATATTCTTGAGTTGTTAAAAGTAATTTTGTTGAGTGTTTGTGTTTTTGTCCAGTAAACACAAATAGGTTTATAAACTTATCCAAGTTGTGTCTAAGCCTAACTCAAAACATGAACTCCCTGCATATTTCACGTATGCATAATCTTTAATGTTAAATTCATGGTCAAAATTCCTTTTATTAGTTAATCTCAAGACTCTCTTGAAAAGTGTGTGAATACTTCTTTCACATCACACTTTATTCTTTGTGTCTAAAATTCAACTTGCTTTATTTGACTTTAGCTTTCTTGAGTTCCACAATAGTGTGTCCTTTTTGTCAAGAGTTATCTCTGATGGAGCGCAAGTTTAAAATTTCTTTCACTTTAGCACTTGACTTTATTGAGTCCCACATTAACTTTTTACTTTATTCACTTTCCCTGCACTTTCTTTCTCGACACGTATCAATACTTTCTTCAAGATTCCATGGCACTACTTTCTCTCTCTAAAATCATGAGAGCTATACAAAATATTTAGAGTGTTTACAGGTTGTTCTTAAAGACGTTCGTGTGAAAGAACTCATAAATGAAGTAAACGAGACTGCAGCTCGTACTTCACATCAATTTTTTCTGTCCGTTCTTGATCGAAAGATAGTGATGCAGGTTATGGAGACTCGATGATTCTCGGGTTAATGGTCTAAGAACTGGGTAACCGACCTAGTTATGATAGGTAACAACGCTTCGTTATGGGCTGCTGATCGATGATTGTTGGTTCGAACCAGTGTAACGAAATATCCGGTAATTTATGAAAGACCGAAGAGGAACAGTAATCTCCGGTTATCATAACGATGAAGATGGTTGATATCTACAAAAGTTGATGATGGGTTCACGTGATGTCAAAGGAAGTAAGAGAAGCTAGTTAGCCTTCATGCTTTTGTCGTTTCTTGAGAAAGTAAAGGTATTGAGATAGGGTTTTACATGCACAAAGGACACCATGCTTTAAAGTTAACCTACTTGAAACATTGGGTACTGTACACTTCTAAAAATTGTCAGCAACCAGTTCCCTTTGCTACCACTCGTAGAAACTGCAACATCGACGTAGCCATCATTTTTTTTATTATTTTATTCAACCGGAAAATGATTATTCCGCTTGAACTTTCAACCGGAGAATCGAACGTTCCGGTTCAAGTGAGTTCAGACGGAAATTCGAAGTTCTACCGGAACTAGGGACTTCAGCCGGATATCCAAGGTTCAACCGGAATTTCTCGCTCAACCGGAAAGCCTGTCAGAAGCTCGAACTCCAAGCGGAAATCTGATCCGCTTCAACTCTCAACCGGAAACCAACCTTCAACCGGAAACCTACTTCAAGCGGAGATTTCAATCGGAAATCATGTTCCGTTACAACTTGAAGCGGAAATCCAAACTTGAACTTCGAGCGGAGTTTGCTGTTCAACCGGACTTGACAAGTTAAACCGGAACTTTCAAGTTTCAACCGGAATTCTTTTTCTACTGGAAACTGACTTCAACCGGAACTACAATCATTCAGCCGGAACTCTAAAGTACCACCGCTCGTCGGAGATGTCTCAGGCCACGAGGATCTACTTCTGTTCCGATTTAACACGTCGGTGACGATGAAACCACCGGATTTTTGCTTTTAGCCGCCGGAGATGAAGCTTCTGATCGGATTTATCACTGTTCCAGATTCTGGTCGCCGGATAAATGTCGGTTCTGAACAGAGAAACGAGCCAGGAATAATGTTGCTAAGGTTGGTTCAAGGGGTTTGAAATGGTATTGGTTATATTCTTGAAGAAGTTAAGAATTCTTTTGTAAACACAGCAACAACTTCTGTTCGAGATTTCGATTACGGGTTCGGGTCCGGATAGTTATTTTTTTTGTTGTCAACACAAAGTGGAAACCGTTTGCAGCCGTGAAGGATCCGTATCTACCTAGCTGAATCATTCTAACAGATTTGTAGCCATAATTTAAACCCAACTTCTCTCGGATACATCAGGTACAACTAAACTATGTTTTCATATCAACTAGCTTCAATATGACAGACGTGTTATGAGGTCAAGACGATTTGGAAATTGTGCACAAGTTTGGTTTCATTTGAGAAGAATTATGGGGTTTGCTACTGTTAGATTATTGAAAGTCATGGGTTTGATATTGCAAGGCTGATTAATTGGGTATATGCCACATTGATGTGTTTTGATTACAACAGAACATGTTTTGCTTGGTTGCAAAAGTCTAGGGGGAGTATATGTGATGAGACTTGTTGCAATCCATGAGCAAAGCAAACGTGATTTTTAATCTTCGAAGCGTCCTCAAGCCGTAACAGTTGCGACATTGCCATTATGGTAAAAATGGAGGCAAGATTATTAGCACAAAAAGAAGTGGTTTATCTTCGTGCAAAGCATTGGTTTGGTATTCGGCCAAGTATTTCAAGATGGTTGAATTGTGGAGTTAATTCTCGAGTTTTTCATAGATCCTTTATCTTGTTTACTTTCAACAATATTGGTACCTTGAGAAATGACTTAGTCCTCAAGTAGCTTGCCATTGTGTTGAAGTTTGTAAACACCCTATACATTTACAGCCTATGGTTTGGGGCATGAAGAATGTTTATTGTAGGGGGAGCTTCACAAAGGAGAATTAAAGAATAACAGATTTGAAACTACATGAAGATTTTCTTGAAGTCAAGATGCAAGAATACAAAGAACTAATGTCACAAGTGTTGAGTATACCATCTACGAAATAGGGGGAGATTGTTGGGAATCGAGATACCGAGCCAACATAATTTGGATAGATGTGATAATACTCAATGGCCACTTAACGTCTACCGTCCCGACAACACGGTGAAGAACATGACAACTCAAGACACAAGACTCAACTAAAGAAGATGACTCTAGTGAGTATTATTTATTGTTGAAATATTCTCACTAGTTGGTAGTTTTACTATTATGCCCTTAGTGAGTTTGTAGTATATATAGCAAGTCTTTCTCATGTGAAAGACTTGATGATGCATGTCTAGTGAGAGAGAGTTAGTCATGGTTCTTTGAAGCTTGTAAGGGTTCATGAACTCACCTAGTAAGTTCATGATACCCGGGATGCGTGGGGTAGGTAAAATGTAATCTTTCGGTTATCTTTATTTATCTATCATTCCACCTTGTTTATCTATCTATCTTGTTCTTCATCTATCATGTTTATACTAGCTTTGCTCATCACTATCATCACATCTCAAACACCATTGTTGTTCATATCCGGGTGTTCATTTGTTTCTACAAAAACGAGCTACACAAAGACTCGATCCGCTTCCGCAACCAAGGTATTTGCCCACCACCTCGGTTCCTCGGTTTTTCAGTGATTGTCCTTAATCGTCATCTGACAAGAGTAATTCTGATAAGCATGGTCACAATAAAGACACAAAGGCTTTAGTGGCTGAGGAAGGTTGTGATTGGTCTAAATATTTCCGGATGAATCTGTATTTTTAGTTCACTGTCCAGAAAATTATGGATTGATGGCAAATATTGAGGTTGAATCGAGTGGGTATGCATCTGAGACTAGTGAATCTGAAACAAGTGATTATGAAGATAATAGTTATGAGTCAACTTGTGAATTTTTTGCTCAAAAGGATAGAAAAATTCGAGAATTGGTTCAAGAAAAAGAAGGGTTAATGGCTGAAAGGACAAAGAAGGAAGAAGAATTAGAAAGTTTCAAAAAGAAGTTTGAAGATTCTGATGAGATTTTAAAGATAAATGAGAAATTAGTCAAGGAAAAGAATTTTTTAAAGGAAGAGTTTGTAGAGCTTCAGACAAAATTGGATGAGCTGGTCAGTGCAAATAAAGAACAAATTTGAAGTTGCAAACTGAGAATGAAGAGTTGGTGAAAAGTGTTGAGAAGTGGGAGAGTGAAGCAAATGATGTCATTGGTGATTTTGATGCTTTATTTCAGAAATCCACTGCCAAAGTCGATTCTCTGAAGCAATCTTTTGATGAACTCAAGAAAGAGTTTGATGGAGTTACCGATGCAGAAAACCAACATCGATTAGTTCATTCTGAATTACAAGACAAAGTTATCAGTTTGAAAGAAGAAAATCAATTGCTGAAAAGAAATATTGAGATTCATGAGGGCCGAGTGAAGAAAATTACTCAAGAAGTATACGGTGCTCATGATCAGATACGACAAGAGAAGTTTTTGTATAATAGAGCTTCGAAACAATTGATTGAATCAGAAAAAGCACTGGGTGAAGCTCAAAAGAAATATCTGATTTGAATGTTGAAGTGTTGGATCTTAAAAGGCAGTTGAATAATTTGAAGAATTCACATTCTTTCACAAGTTACTTGTGCAAAGATGAGAATTTCA
This sequence comes from Deinandra increscens subsp. villosa, assembly GCA_039602395.1. Lineage (NCBI taxonomy): Eukaryota > Viridiplantae > Streptophyta > Magnoliopsida > Asterales > Asteraceae > Deinandra > Deinandra increscens. The sequence goes on from JBCNJP010000027.1 coordinate 96,562,711, forward strand.
AGAAGGTATTTGGAAGCGCAGAGCATAATCAAATTCCACATCCTGTTATTCAAACTGATGCTTTAGCTGATATTCATGTTTCTGACATAACTGGAGATTATGCTGAATTTGTTTATGAGAAATATCGGAGAAGAAGAAGTCACAGCCTTCCAACAAGAAAGTGCAATCTTCAACATTTGGTGTATCAACATTTATTAAATTTGTTTCAGGTGGGGTTGATGTCAATGCTCAAGACATTGCTGCTGATAAGCTGGTGGAGAAACATGAAAAGCTGGGGTCTGAGGAAAAATTGGCTGTTGAGTTGGTGGAGGCTAATAACTTGAAGGGTATTAAAGCTAGGTTTACTCAAGTTGCTCAAGATGGATCTTCAAAGTCTCAAATAGAGTTGTCCAAATTACCCGGTTAGAAACATTCTAGTTTGGGTAGTGAAGGTAAGAAGTTTGAGAAGTCAAAACAGAAAAATGTGTCAAAGAAGGTTCAGAAAGAAAAGAAAGACACAAGTCTTGAACAAATCTATCATTTGGCTCAAGTATTCATATCCACCATGGAAAAGGGATTTGGAGGCAAACAAAAGAAGCAGGATTCATCTGAAAGTTCTCCAAAAGAATATTCATGTGGATCTAATTCTACCCCTCGAAGTCCTATTTCCAAATGGGTACATGCAAATAGGTTTCAGGTTTTTGATGATTATTCAAATGATTATGAGTCTGATGATAGATGTCCTTCATTTCAGGACAAACCACAATCTCAACGATCATATCATTTGTGCTATCAATGTCACCGAAAGGGACATTTGGCACGGGATTGTCCTGAAACTGTAAAAAGCTCATTTTCAAACAAATCTGCCAAATCTGCCATATTTATTGATGAATCAGGCAGGATATTTACTGAGTCTACACCTTCTAAGTCAAAATCTAAACTAAAGCAATTTTTTAAATATGACTCATGTGTTGGTGGATCATCACAGGATGATGATTCAGTAAAAAAATGACAAATAAAAAATGCAATGGCGACTTAAGGTGGTCAGCACAGTTGTTAATGATTTTGAGGAAGACACTGGTCGACCAGAAGCTGTGTGCTTCGGTTCATTTGAATACTAATCTTTAAATCCAGTGTGTAGGTTACTTCAAGAAGACCTATTTGTGATTGTGAAGTTCAAGCTTCAAGCAGTTGCTGATAATGGAGTTTCCTGCTTAACTTAAATTGAATGCTCCATATTTTAAAATGAAAGTTTTTCTGAAAGCTTAAACTGCAAGGTATCAGTATCGATTGGTCGATGTTCTTTCTTTTACATCCTGTTTGTAGTTTAGGAGGGAGAAAATTAAAAAACCAAAAATAGTGTCCTTGTTTTTTGTTAAAATGAAAATCCAAAAATAGAGTTTTCATTTTAAGGGGGAGAAAAAGGAAAAATACAAAAACATTGGAAAGCAGAAAAATACAAAAACATTGAAAAATGAGAAATTGTATCTGATATGGTTGGGAAATGATGGTACATTGGCTTGCGTGTCTGACTCATGGATTAAATAGATGAAAAAGCCATAAGATCTTTGCTCCATGTGCTTGGTAGGCTCGGCATTGAATCAGAAAGTATTCAGATGTGATATACATTTAATACTAATGTTTGACCAAGTGGACAACATCTTGATGCGTATCTCAAGATAAAAAAGAAAAGATATGTGAAAAAACAAAAATGAGAAGTCACTGTGTAAAAATGTGTTCGTATTGCAAAGATTTAAACTTGTTTAATTTTCTTTTTATTGTCAATCGATCGGACTTTCTCTACGTATCGAAAGATCAACCTGATTGTTGTTCGTTTGATGTTCTGCTTTATTTTCTTTGGTGTTTCGTATAACTCATAGGACTTTCTCAGCGTGTATGGAAGTACCGATCTGATTGTTGTTGGGTTATACAATTTCAACTTGTTTTATTTTCTTATTTTGTTAAATCTGAGGCCTTATCTGCGTATCGAAAGATCGACCTTAAGGTAGACGATTTAATGTTCTTATTTCTTTTTGCATGGAACACAGTTGACGATATCATGAATACAATCGTTATGTGTTAAATCACAAATGAAATCACAAAATGTGATAATCATGTCTGAGTATGTCTAATAGTGTGGGGTACACTGGTCAAAGCAAATCTAATCAATACAATAACATATCCATGATGTTATGAGTATGATTGTTCCTGAGTTTAAGATAGACAAATTATACCAGCAATCGGCATGACTTGTGTGCTAAAGTAATTGAAATTGAAGTGTTGTTCAGCATGTCATGTCCAATATGATCCCAAGTTGTGATCTTTCTCGCAAAAGACAAAAATAGTTTGTGATTCAGTATTTCATTTCTGTATTGCATTTATGTTTAATATCTAAAAATCCAAAAAGATTTTAGGTGTGTTTTAGCATAAACTTAGAAAAATCAAAAAGATTTTCGGCGTGTTTCGATGTAAAGTTTCAAAATGCCAAAAAGATTTTGTTTCTTATTTGTTTTCAACCGATCGATATACGATACAAAATTTTAATTTCAAAACTATATCTTGGATTCTCGAAGAGAAGTTTTGCGCCAAGATTAATTTAAATTTCAAAAGAAAAAGAAAGCCGCGTTTCTGTCTTCTGAAATGGCAGGTTCTGTGTGACAAGACTCAAGTATGGTGAAAGGGGGACTATGTAATATCTTTCACAAGTGGATCTTGAAGTTCAAAGATTGTTCAAGAATGATCCAGCCATGCAAGCTCTATTTCTGACAAGATTTCAAGTTGAAGATCAGACGCAGCGATGCTGAAGATTGAAGACTGAAGTTTAGTTAGATAGATTGATATATAGATACACCACACGTTAAGGGGGAGTTTGTTAGAGCATCTTCTTATGCTACATTGTGTCTCGTGTATTGTATCTAGTCTAGAGCGTCTGTGTTAGTCAAAGTAGTCAACATCTATTAGAGGCCATACCATACCAGTTGGTATGGACGTACCAACTGGTACGTAACATGGTACATTGCTTTTAATGACTACTATAAATAGTTCGTGTTAAAGTGAGTTCTGAGAGTTTCATCTTCTTAACTGTGTGTATTTGAGTGTGTTCTCTCTCTCTCTAGATTCATTGTAATCATCTTTGTGAATCAATAAAGCAAAGCTTTATTTACATCCGTGTTCATTGATTAACCGAATCATGCAGTAGTAAGATCCGTTTCCATGGTTTTACACAAGTTGAAGATCTTGGAAGATTCAAGGCCAAAGTTTCTTGCTTTCTTGCTTTCTTGCTTAGGATCATCTAGAAATCATCCCTTTGGGTATGTGATCTTCAAACTATGTTGTAGAAACTTGAATCTTCTCTTCTACCCCCATCAAGATCTGAACTTTATATGACTTTTGGCATTAATTCATGTTGTATTTGATAGATCTAGGGTTTCCATGAGTAAAGGTTTCACCTTTTTGCATGGTTTTGCCATCTCACTTGAATCCATGATGAAATCTCTATAGATCTAGGTATTTCATACAATTTGATGTGTGGATCTGCATGAAATTTGTGATTTTGATTATGGAACATGATGAATCATTGATATGTTATAGATCTAGGGTTTCCTTTGATAAATATTGGATTTTTATGTGTCAAAATGACTAGATCTATGAAAAGCATGTCATCTAGGGTTAGATCTAGGGATTCTCTCCCCAAGATTTCTTTTTTATTTTTCAAATGGACTTGATCTACCTCATGAGTGTTGTTTAGTACCAGATTCATGTGTTATGATCATCAAGGTTGGGTTTTATATGGCAAATTGACTATATCTTAATATGTGTGTCATCTAGGGCTAGATTTGTGTGTCATAATCATCAAAGATGACATTTTTACATCATAGAAGGTTTAGATCCATAATATTCTTGATATGAAAAGTTAGATCTATATGTGAGGTCATCAAATCATGGATATTTATGTGTTAAAGTAGTTATATCCACTCGTGCGTGCTAATTAGGATTTGTTTTATGCCTAAAAGTTGATTATCATGCTAGACTTGACTAATTCTTGATAGATTTGACTAGGTCCTTGCAAGATTCATATATATATATATATATATATATATATATATATATATATATATATATATATATAATCCATGGTAAATTATGTTAGGTCTGGTCTTGTAAGTTAAATTTGAGTTACCTTGATTAAATACCATGAAAATTGACCACGTTGACTTCTGTTTGACCATGTTTGAGCATGTTAACTTTTCTTTGACCATGTTTGACTTTCCGCATAAATAGTCAAGTTAAGATTTTTGACCTTACCCTTAGTTTAGGATTGGACCTATATCGTACGTATCATCTTACCAAATCACCATCGAGTCGTTGAGTCGATCGTGTCGTGAAGCTTAAGCTATTTAATTATTTAATTAATTATTTGTTTATTCTCCCTCTATCTCGCTAGTCTTCAAGATTATCATCGGGTCTACCTTTCCTCTTTTCGTGGGGTCGTCTTTTCATATTGTGTCTCCGCATCATGTGTGTATACATAGCCCCTCTTTATTTTAAACGATTTGGGGTCCAACACGTATCATATTCAAAACCCTTACTCAATATTATTTGATTAAAATCTACATGCGAATTCTATGTGATTACATGTACTCTTGTATGTGAATTTGTGTGTTTATTTATGAATGGTTGTGATTAAGCTCGATATCATACTCGCGTGACATTAGGTATAAAAACACTACAAGAAACTTGACTATTGCCGACTACATTTTTCATACCTTTGTCGACAACATATTGTCGCTATAGGTATTCCCGACAACATGTCGTCGGGAAAGAGTTGTCGGGAAAAGCTCGTCGCTGATAGCCAAAAAAGTCGTCGGGAAAAAGTCGTCGGGAAAACTTCCCCTTTTCCCGACTACATGTCGTCGGAAATAGTGAAATTTATTAAAATAAATAAAAAATCATTTTTTACTTTTCCCGACAACATGTCGTCGGCAATAGTCAATTTTATTAGGAAAATTGGATTTAAATAATCCCAACTTTTACCTGTTGGCCGACAATAATCCCACGTTTAAAAATCCTCTCCACCAGTCCCAACTTTCATCCAATTTTTTTTCAATGGACCCACCGTTAACTTTTTTAACACCGTTAAATATACGCTGACTTGGCATGCTGACATGTAATACTTTTTTTATTTTTTTTAATTTTTAATACATGTCATATTAGATATTACACGTCATCACCTTTTTATTTAATTTTTCAATTAAAACAATCAACAACAATCCTAAATTCCTAAATGAAAACAACGACACTGCCCTGCTCTCATCTATACCTCGCCTCCAGTCAACAACGGCGACGGAAGAATGTGCCGGCCGCCGGCTCCGACCGCCGGCGTCGGAATTCAAGATCGAGAGGATATAGTGGCCGGTCACCGCTCGCCATATCATGAATTCAAATCCCGACCGCTATGTCGCAGTTGTCGTCACGTTGCAGTGGGCGAGATCTGGAGACGGATCGCCGGTGAAGCAGCTGAAGCTTCTCCGGCCAGATGATTCATTGGCTACTGGTAAAGTTTACTGTCTCATCTGCAGGGGGCGAGATCTGGAGACGGATCACCGGAGATGGGTTTGGGTGCTGCCGACGTTTGGACGGGAAATGGAGGAGGACTCGGTTTCATCGCCGGAAGAGGGTGAAGGTCGCCGAGGGTTGCCGCAGCTGCGGCTGGTTTTGGAGGAAGGGGCTGGGTTCGTCGGAAAAGCGAAGGGAGGTCGTCGGAGGGGTGCTGGCTTCGATCGGAGATGAAGGAGACGAGAGGGAGGGGGTTGTTGCTGTCGAGTGGAGGGAGCCGGGTTGCCGTGAACGACGGGGAAGAAGGGTCAGAGCTGCAGTCGTGGGTCGCCGGTGTATGGCCGGAGAGGAGGAGGCTCGCAGCGAAGTCAAGGAGGGGGTGTGGGGAAAGGTTCGTTGTTTCCTTTCTCTCTCTCTTTCCTTATTTTCTTTAGTTGCTGTTTTCGAATTCCGGCGGTCGACGCTTTTACCGCCACCGTTGACTGGTGTGCACACAAAGATATAAATGGGAGCAGGAGGTGGTTGTTCTTTTCATTTAGGATTGCTGATCGACTTTTTAAATAAAAAATAAAAAGAAGGTGATTTGTAATATGACTTGTATTAAAGAATTAAAAAATAAAAAAAAGTATTACATGTCAAAATGCCACGTCAGCGTACATTAAACGATGTTAGAAAAGTTAACGACGGGTCCATTAAAAAAAAATTGGATGAAAGTTGGGACTGGTGGAGATGATTTTTAAACGTGGGATTATTGCTCGCCAACAGGTAAAAGTTTGGATTATATAAATCCAATTTTCCATTTTATTAAAATAAATAAAAAATATTTTTTTACTTTTCCCGACAACATGTCGTCGGCAATAGTCAATTTTATTAAAATAAATAAAAAAATAATTTTTTAGTTTTGCCGACTACATGTAGTCGGTAAAAGTCGATTTTATTTTTTAAAAAATATGTTGTTTTTTTAAAAAACCTGCTGTTACGCACCTGTATTTGTTATAAAACCTGCTATAATAATAACCTGGATTTGATACCATAAAATTAAACATTCTACAAATTGTCAGAAGATGTCTAAAACAAAAATAATACATGTTTAGGTTTGAAACAACGTGGATCAACATACAAAAACCAAAAACAACCTACGCCTACTCGTCTTCATCATCGTCTTCGTCATTGTTCTGGTTGCTTTGAGATGGCATTGTTAGGAAATTCATACCCGGGTTCATAGCACGCATTTGTTCAAAAAAATGATTCATTCGTGCATCAACTTGGGCATTGACATCTTGAAGATAAGAATTTGCTTCTTGTGAAGCAAATGATGACGAAGAAGGCATTTCGGGTGCCGCGTACCCAACCGTTGCACCAATCCCCGGTTGATACCCACGTTGCACACCTAAGACACGTCTCATACACTCCACCTAAATTGAAAACAATACGTATCATCAAATTATTCCCAAAAAATAGGTCAAACATAGAAAACTAATACAACAAGTGTTGACAAATTTTTCTAAGATAGTAAATATACCTCATCAATCGAACCATCTTCTCGCGCCTCATTAGCTGTCATCGTATTCCTCATTTTCTGAAGCTTCTCCTATAAGAAAAGACAATTAAATATTTTTACTAAATTTGGGCAGCATTACTGCTGTAAATTGGATAACCAACCTGTTCAAAAATACCTAATACCCTATAACAATTCTCAAATTCACTCCAACCTAAGTATAATAGATATTGATATTGACAAGGATATATTAATTAACTACATCACATGTATATAGATATATTAAATGAAATATCGTTACTTACCCAATCGGCTTGTGCTTTAGCGTTATTTGGGTTTTTCTTCACATGATTATTCCACCAGACTTGAAGGGGACCAGCATTCTCTCGTGGAACCGACTCATCATTTTCCTGTGACCAAAGTTAGCAAAAATAAATATGAACGAGACTAAAGTAATGATAGTTTTGACAATGTAACTAATCTTAATTAACTTACCAAAACATACAACTGTTGCGCAAATGAGGAACTCCCGTGCGAGCTGGTATACTTTACTTTGGCCCTATTTTGTGCATTTGCCTTTGCTTGTCGGATTGCCTTGGGATTCGACCACAAATCATCAATAATACGCTGCCATTTGGCTTCGTTCATATCCTCATACGGTGTTGTTCTTGATGTAGCAAGATCTTCAAGACCTCCATTCGCTGTAAACCATTGCTTCATCTCATACTTATGGTCTTTAAAGGCACGTGCACATTCTAAATCAATGCGTTTCTTTATAAATGGCCAATCAGGAACCCCTTGCATGCTTTGAATATCAAAGTAATGCTGCAAAACCAACTTATAACTTAGAAAAACATATAAAAGTGATTAAGAACCTGAAATAAAAATAAAGTAATACATTGTTTGTTGTATTACCTGCAATGTGGTGTAAATTCGAGTTTTAATGGTATCAGAGACATCACGCCATTTAAAGCAGTGGAACTCAGCTCGTTCTAGGACCTCTTTTGAAAGCTTTCGAGTATACATACTGCTGAATTCTCCAACTAACTTAAATGTTTTACCTGTGGGCATGTAATAGACAGGTAGTGGCTTACACTTGTTTTTCTTGAACGCCTTTTCTAGCTCTTTATCGGAGTTATTTCCACGGCCCTTTTTTGCATCTACATTGATTTGATGTATTAGATTTAGCAGTTAGCACAATAAAGGTATATATATAAATAATGAATATTTGAAAAAAAAAACCAGGTAACTTACTTGAAGCCTCGCATTGAGAGGCAATCTTAGACCGCCTCTTGCCGGGATATCTCCCGTCGTCATCATTGTCTCCTCCATGGTATCGAGAAGAGACGTCGGTCATCAAATAGGCCACAAGTGTAACATTCCAACAATCAATTATTTGCTCTATTCCAACCTAGAGTAGAACCATTGAACACCTTACATGATTTATGGTTTGCTTTTCACTACATGTTGTACCCAAAAAGTTTCCTCTTTTAGTAATGTCTAAGCAAACATGAATGTTATTCATTATAAATGTGCCAAAACATAATTATATGATAATCATAATAGGCAAAACACATTGTAGCATCATTAGACTAAATAAACAACCACAATACACATTCATTTGCTAAGAAAAAGTTTCCTTTATAGGAAAGTGTAGAAATCTATCCTCAAGCATCAAAGTTTACATTCAATAACTATTCATTAAGATATCTAACATCATATTATAACATCTACAATCACAAATTCATGAAACCCCCAAATTGACACATTCAAAGTGACAATTCCAACCCCAAATCTAAAAAGGTTACAACACAATATGGTTACCAAACTACTTAAGGAAAAAATATACCTGAAAAGAGGACCCAAAATGACTGTGAACCAACACAACTTGAAAGCCCCAAATCTATGTCAAAATCACCATATTTATGTTCATAAAAGAGAAACAAAGATGAAGATGACTATTAGGATTATGAAATGCAAAGGTTTTCACCAAAATAACAAAGAAAAATCGAAGATACCTCCGAATCGCCCAAAATCGCCGAACGGGAAACCTGTGTTCCAGAAAGAAGTCGCGCAAACTGATACAGAACGCTCGTAGGGTTTTTATCAGGGTTACCCTTTTCCCGACTACATGTAGTCGGCAAAAGTAAAAAAAGTAGTCGACAAAACCCCTAATACGATGTCGTTCTGTTAAATGAATTAATTAATTAAATAAAAAACGACTAAAATCTTTGCCGACTACATGTAGTCGGGAAAAGTCAAGAGCAAACGACGTCGTCTCTTTTTTTCCTTTTACTAAAATAAATAAAAAAAGAGAAAACCTTTCCCGACTACAAGTTGTCGGCAAAGGTCAAAATTTTTGGCGGCCATTTACGCGGGTTTTTTTTCTTCTAAAATATAATATTTTTCGTGTTAAAGAATAAATATTTATAAATTATTTAAAGTTTCCCGACTACATGTTGTCGAGAAAAGTTAAGCGGGAAAAATATTTTTGGCGGGTCCCTTTTGCCGACTACATGTAGTCGGGAATACTCATTTAAAAAAAAATAAAAGTAAAATAAAAATAGCTTTGCCGACGACTGGTTGTCGGGAATACTTGACTTTTACCGACTACATTTGTCGTCGGGAAAAGTGTAGTCGGGAATAAAGAGATTTCTTGTAGTGAAAGCCGAGGTTACGGTAATAGATCTATTGGCTTAGCAAGCTCACTTGGTCTGCCCCGCGTGTGGTGCCTTGTAATTGGACACCTTGAGGTCAAGGTTGGCTTGCATCTCGATGTGCTTTATATCATTGTGGTTTATCATACTCGATCGCACTTAACACATTGGCTCGCATCTTTTTAATCTATGTAGTACACTAAACCTATGTTTACTCACTAACTATTCGTAGTTGACCTTTATTTTATACATGTTGCATGACCTGTTGTTAGTTGATGACTTCTTGCTGATGACACCATAGGATCGCATGCGGACTTAATGTGACCAAATTAATTAAGTTTAATTGTTCGTTATTATTGAATCATATCATGTATTGTAATGAATATTGAATTATCTTTGAAATGGGTTGATTAAGAATATCGCAACATTAAATAGTGTTGTGTGCATGTGGACAATCATCGCGCCCCGACATCTTCCCCCGTCGGTTGGGGTATGACATGCGAACACCCTGAAGTTGGATCTCCAATGATATTCTCTTGTGGATGAATATTATGAATTCTGAAAGTAGAATGTTCAGGGACTTCAAGATTATTGATATTCAACTCTGCATCCCCTGAGTCAAAAGAGGGAACAATAGAACTGGTACTCAGAAGCAGAATTGTATCATCAATCTGTCCCGATTCAGCTTCATGAAAGTTGCTTTCATCATCATTGAAGGAGCTGACATCCTCAAGATTTGAATTATCCGGCATAAAAGCAATGGATGATGTAGCAGGAGTAGGATATAACTACGGAATATTCGCTACATTGTGTTGCATCGAATAATATATAGTAGCAGCTAAATCCTCACCAGATTCAACACTTTGGGCAGAGAAAGAATCAAAGAAAGTGTTGTAATAAAAAAAGAAAGTGTTGTAATAAAAAAAGAAAGTGTTGTAATAAAAAACGTGATCTGAACCCGTTTTTGCCGGTGGGAAAGTATAACGTTGACAATCCACATGCAAACAGTTTTCAATCAACCCAGAAATAGGATTCCAAATTCTCTTCATTGGACTCTTGTAACCAACAAAAATACCATAAAAAACATCATGATCGAATTTGTCAGCTTCTTTGAGAACTGTTCATGGACACCCAAACGGTTTTAAAAATTATAGGTTCAGTTTGTGGACAACTAACATATGATAACTTGTTTTCCCCAATCTTATAACCATCCGAACTCGATTTAGCACACATGTTGTTGCGACTGCCTCACTCCAAAATTAAGTTGGAAGATGAGCATCAGCTAACATTGTTCTAGCCGTCTCTATCAAAGTTTGATTCTTCCTCTATGCTATACCATTTTTTTAGGTGTGTATGGCGCACTGAACTCTTGAAGAATTCCTTTTGAGTCACAAGATTATGCCATACTAGCATTTATAATTCGGTGCCATTATCGCTTCGTATGCGACAAATTTTTCGCTTAAATGCAGATTCGAATTTCAACAATAACGTCTAAAGAATTTTAGGTGTTTCATCTTTGGTAGACATGAACGTCACCCATGAGAAATGAGAGAAATCGTCCGTTGTAACCAAACAATAAAATTTTCCGTCAACACTACGTACGTTCATAGGACCAAATAAATCCATGTCAAGTAACTCTACTGGTGTATCAATGGAGTTTAGACGTTTGGATGGATGAGATTTCTTTCATTGTTTTCCTTTCTTGCAATAACACACACATCGTTGAAAGAATAATCATTCTTCAGAATGCCCTCTACCAGACCATGATTTACCAAATAGTTCATTTGAAAATAGTTAATGTGTTTGTTGGATATTGGATGTCCAGACCCGACAACGTTAAGAACCCGACCCGGTTATGACCCGTAAAAGAGTTACACTGAGGGCAACGAGATATAAATCCGCTTAATTAGTTAACCGGTAAATCACAGAAATACGTAATTAATTAATGTATATTTTTTTATTAATAAACATGTATTTAATTACGAATGATTATCCTTGCGATAATGAACGGAGAAAAACATTTCGATTTATCGATTAATGTTTGCGGAGAAATAAGTAATTGGTTAGTTATATTTCTCGTAGTTTACGACTTGGACAATTATTAATAAACTTGTTTTATTAATAAATCGTAAACATTGATGGTTCGTTTCGATTGTAAGTACACGGAATGATCTTACTACTGGATGAACCGATCAATCTAGTGCACGAGAATGTAAATAAGCTTTGTTTTATTGATTTCACAAAGAGAACAATTACAAAGCTTTTGGTTTCTATCTCTAGAACACACACACACAAAGTGTAGAATCTGACCAAGAGTTCTTAACATGCTAAACATGTCAACCTATGTATAGGTAACACTCATTAAGTTGTGTACCATTCAACGTACCATTTGGTACATTAGTCACCGTACCAATGGTATGTTGCTTGGTACGCTGCCCCTAAGATTCACACAAACGCTCTTATCTAGATGCAATACATGAGACACTTTGTTGCATAGGAATATGCTCTAACAAACTCCCCCTTAACGTGTAGTGTATCTATGCTAACTAAACTTTATTCTTCAATCTTCATCATCGCTACATCTAATCTTCAACTTGAAACTTCTAGTCAGCAATAGAGCTTGCATGGCTAGATCACTTCTTGAATAATCTTTGAACTTCAAGATCCACTTGTGAAAGATACAACAAACTCCCCTTTTCACCATGCTTGAATCTTAACATCACAGAACCTGCAATTTCAGAAGACAGAAACGCGGTTTTCCATTTTCAAGCCAACATAAGTTAATATTGGCGCAAAACTTCTCTTCGAGAATCCAAGATATATGATTTAAAAATATTTTTCGTATCTTATGTCGATCAGTCAAAAACAAACAAGAAATAAAATATTTTGGGCTTTTATGAAAATTTATGCTAAAACACACCAAAAACTATTTTTGATTTTTCTGAAATGAAAAATATAATGCAATACAGAATCAAACTCTAATTTTGGTATTTTGCAAGAAAGATCACGACGCGAGATTATATCAGACATAACGGATCTAGCACATTTCAATTTCGGCTTCAATCAGCATGCAAGCCAATATATAATCACAAATACAACATTTATGTTTATTTCAGCACGAACAAATCATATTTATCGTTTTCAGATATGCTTAAGGTAACTTTATCATGCACTGATAACTTGGCCTCCACTCTATCAGAAATACCGGAAAATCATCATTTTATCATATAGAAGCAAATTTCTGTAGAGATATAAGCATCCTTGATGAGTCATTCAAAAATGAAGAAGAACCTCAAATACCTAGCAAGCAGGTCGGTCTTGTGGACACGCAGAGAAAGCCCAAGTATTTGAAAAAATATTAAAGCAAAAAAAGTTGAAGTTGTATAATTCAACAACTATCAGGTCGATACTTCTGTATACATAGAGAAAGTCCGATGAATTATACGAAACACCAAGAAAAATAATGCAGAACCTCAAACGAACAACAATCAGGTCGATCTTTCGATACGCAGAGAATGTCCGATCGTTTGAGAAAATAAAGAAAATCAAACAAGTATAAATCTTTCAAAATGAAAACATGCATTCATCAGGATGTCTCTTATTCTATTTTTGTCAGAATCATTACACAGCATTCATCAAGAAGCAAATAACCAAAGATCATCAGGCAAACTTTATCTTTATATCTTACTTGCAGATATTAGATTTGTCATGAACATTCATAGATTATGCAAGAACTTACAGCCTTTAGACTTAGTCTATCCAGGGAAGATAAACGTATATGTTGATGTACTATCATTTCTCGCTATTGTCGAATCAATTTCTCAAACTTTCATTCATTTTTTTTATATTTCCAATTTCTCCCCCCAAAATTCAAACAAACACTATTTTTTTAATTTTCAAATTTTCTTCCCCTAAAAATATGATCGAAAGAAAATGAATAACAAAAATTAAAATGATCGATCAACACTTGACACATTTTAAAAAAAATGATATTTTTGAAAATCAGTTTTTCAAAGATAGGAACCAGGCATTTTAACTTAAATCAACCACAAGTATTCCACTGTCAGCAATCTTTCAATCACTAACAGGTCTTCTTGAAATACCTGCACACACTGGAAAATAATAAGTTTGTAAAACTCCGACCCTCATCCACATTGGTGAAAGGTTGTCTAGTGTCTTCAACAAAACCTGTGTTAGCCGCAGAGACAACTTTTGGTCTCCATTCTTGTTTTGGTTTTAAACTCTCTGGTGAACCATTGTCAACTGATGAGTGACAATCAGAGCTACTACCCAAATTTTCTAAAGTAAGTTTCTTTTTCTAGAAAAAGTTAGTGTTGAGTATTGGTTCACCAAAAATAATGCCATCACGATCAACATACATTGTATGTTTGGCATTTGATGATGATTTTTAGTTGTCATAGGACAATTATTTGAATAATGACCCTTCTGAAGACAAACATAACAACGTCGACTACCAGTTGGATTGATTGAAATTGGTTTACCAAACTAATCAGTCAAACATTCATCATAAACTTTTGAAAAGACAGGTTTAGGTTTCTTTGCTTTCTGAAATTTTGGAAAACATTTTTGAGAATCATAAAAACCAGAATCATCTCCATAACCAAAGAATTTATCTTGATGATAAAACCTGTTTGACTTAGGAGAATGAAAAGAATCTGAATTGTTACTGCCTGGTGGTGTAGCATTAGATATGCAAGAAAACTCTTCAGAAGAAATCTTTTCATTTGCAGATGGTGAAGATACTTTCTTCTTCCAAAACTGAGGCTTCTTATTTGAAAACTCCTTTTGTTTCTTTTTTCTGCTTAGCTCTGAATTCCGTCTTGTCGAAATCCTGAATTTGCATTTCTTTTCCATCAATTCCTAAACCACCATTCTTCTGCTTGAAATTATCTTGAACATAATTCGGTATTTCGAGACCTTATTTGGCAAGCTGTGCAATTTCACACTTGATTCCTTTCAAATCATTCTTCCCGGAAATCAACGAATCATCTATTACAATCTTTGAAAACTTTGGCACTTTCACTTTTCCTGGATTTCCATTAAACACATTTTCTTTTTCAAGAAATTTAGATTGTGAATCAAAATTTAATCCATTGCTGTAATCAACCACCTTTTTATTCTTCTTAGATTTTGACTTCTTTGTTTTTTCAAACTTAACACCATCTTCTACAGGATAATCTTGCAACTTCTGGGTTGAATTATCATTAGATGGCGTTTTCAGATCAACCACTTGAGCAGGAACTTCATGATTATCAACATCTTTGCTTGGTTTGCCATCACGTTCCAGATGATACAGATAATTCTGAAACACACTTGATGTATTGCAATTCTCAATTTTTTGTTGCAGATCAAGCATTTCAATCGTTATTTCAGAAACCTTTGTATTAGCTTTCAGTAACACCTTTTGAGAAGCAATAAATTTTTCAGACAACTTGTTATACTTATGCTTTTGACCATACATTCTATCACATCTAGCAAGAACTTCTGCAGTAACCTTCTCTACCTGTTTCTTATAATAGATAACATCTTGTTTCAAAATGTTATTTTGCCTTTGAACCTCACCATTTTCATCACGCAACTTTGTGAGTTCCTCCTGAAGTTGAATTATTCTATCAGCAGCTTCGAATGCAATTTTATTAACATTTTCATATTTTTTCTTGAAGAGGATAACATCTCTCAAATAAAGCATCAAAATCTACAACAGCTTCCTTTTCATTAGCTTTAGTTTTATTTCATTCTTCAATCAACATATTCTTCTCTTTCAACCACTCTGCCCTAATACTAGCAAATTCTAAACAATTTGAACATGATACATACAGATCCTTCTTAATTTCTGCAGCTAAACCATCACAAACTTTATTTTTCCCTTTCTCCACTTCTTTTGTCAGAAAATTATTTTCTTCAGTCAACTTTCCCATCTTATTCTCTAACTCCTTAATCTTACCTTGAAACTTCAAATCTTCATCAACTGTTTTCTAAGAAATTGTAGACATATGTTCCTCACACTGTTTCTTTACAATATCCCATATCCGCTTTGCTTTTCGACAATCCCTGACTTGAATTTTAAGAGTTATAGGCAAAGCTAACAAAAGAAGTGCAATAGCTTTTTCATTTTGATCATATGATTTCCTTTCTTCAAGTGAAAAATCCCATCTCATCTTACAATCACCACCAAAAGTTGGATAATTATATTCATTTGAAACCGGTAACCACAACATTTTATCCAAATCAACAATATATGCTCTAAAATTTGTAGCCCAACCATGATAATCTCCAAGATTTATCAACTTCAGCACATTATGACTATGACTCGCAATGAATGCATCAATTTCATACATTTTCAAAATTGTGAAATTGGATATCAAAACTTCAACCTCAAAAATGAAGGTCTTAGAAGCGGATTTTAGGGGTCAAACTAGAGGGTACTAGCCGATAGGTGAGTAAAAGTGTAGATCTCATCGAGACGGTCGTTTTGGCTGGTATTCGCTCCTGTAACTCTTAACAGTTCTCAAGTTATGTCACTTTTCGTGAACACCACTTTTCTGTCAGCGTACCAAAACCACCATTCAGCGTACCAAATCGTTGACCACCATACCAAAAACTTTGACCATACCAACCACTCAGCGTACCACAATCTCAGCGTACCACAATCTCAGCGTACCAAACCAATGGGTATACCAGTGAACTCAGCGTACCACTGTGAACAGTAACGTACCATCGTTGAAGATTGCCTTGCGTCCAATTAGCGGACCAAATGATACGATGTAACTGCTCCAGACCAACGATGAAGATTTCTTTACGTACCAACGAACGTACTAGCAGCATACCAACATTTCATCTAGCGTACCACGACATTCAACCGGCGTACAAAACTAAAATTTGCGAATTTTCATGAATTTAAAGGTTTTGAACTGTGAATTACAACATTAGGCAACGAAAACACACTAGGAACGTTTAGAAATCATATTTGACATCAGAAACACGGATTTGAAGAAAATTGATGAAAAACCTAAGAAACCCATTTTCTCTCACTAGAAAAACCCAATTTTGATCAATTCAAACCAGCAGAGCAACCTGGATTTGCTCTAATACAACTTCTAATACAACTTGTAAGTACACAGAATGATCTTACTACTGGATGAACTGATCAATCTAGTGCACGAGAATGTAAATAAGCTTTGTTTTATTGATTTTACATAGAGAACAATTACAAAGCTTTGGTTTCTCTCTCTAGAACACACACACACACACAAAGAGTAGAATCTGACCAAGAGTTCTTAACATGCTAAACCTGCGTACCATCCAACGTACCATTTGGTATGTTGGTCAGCGTACCAATGGTATGTTGATTGGTACGCTGCCCCTAAGACTCACACAAACGCTCTAATCCAGATATAATACACGAGACACTTCGTAGCTTAGGAATATGTTATAGCATCGATTAAAGAGAATTAAGGATGGGCTTGAACTGTAATTAGTCGGCTTATAAATAAGCGACTAAGGATTAGGGTTTAGGGCCAATCCATGCGCCACTTCTTCTGTCGCCCCCCCTCCCCTTTTGCGATCTCTCTCTCTCTATCTCTCTTGTTCATCTCCACACCACCAACCTCTTCATCGTAGGAGCTTTATCGGTTGGAGATCACTAGTCATTTCTAGCAAACGATTATCGTTGAATCATCACCATCATCACACGAGACAATCATCACCTTTGCCACCCTTTTTGGAAGCCGCCGCCGCCGCCACCGCCGCCACCCTTTGTCGCCATCGCAACCTTGTTTTTCTTCGATTCAACGCGACACCATAACCTTCCTTGTACGTTATATTTTCACGACGTCAATGAAGCGAGCCTTGTAGTCGTCATCGTTTCATTGCCTTGGCTAAACCCTAGTCGCCGTCACCGTCTTGATACGTTGGTACTTGGTCATCGCCACCATAAACTGAATTGTTGCTATTTACAACAAATCGGTTTAATACGGTTCTTGCGATTTGCAAAACGATTTGATCCAAACATCGGATCGATTTTCTGTGAAACCCTAGCGTCATCACGTTGTCCCTCGGTGTCTCTAACGTTTTTTAGTTCACCGCGAAGGTATATCTAAACTCCGTTTTGGTTTAGATGTTTAAATTTTGACTGTGTAATCGCTATTGTTTTCGAGTTAAACGGTTTAATAAGAAATGGTGTTTGCGTGATTTTATTTGGTGATTGTGATCCTGTTGACACGATTTTGACACCAATGTTTACGCGTCTAAAATTAGTAAAATTATTAATTCCGTTGCGTAACGGATTACCGGTTAATCCGTTTTAACTCTTAATTTACTAAACCCGGTCGGTAATGTTTTAATCGGACCTAAAAGTTTTTTTTACGTCACCGGGCACCCGTATACCATAGTTGAATCCCAGCAGTTGTATCAGAGCCTAGATCACCATATGCATACCCTAACCGGTCGATTTTAAACCGATAAATTTCGCCAACTAGGGTTTAAACCCAAAAGTCGCGAAAGTTAAACGAATTGCTTTTCTACATGTTTGGTCGATTTAATTCCACCAAACATTTTCAATTTGTTAATTGACTATTTAAGGCACATATTCAGCTAGTTATGATTGGTTGTCATGTTTGGCCCATTTTTGGCCCACTTGCATTTTGGTTTTGGATTGGCCCACTTTGTTTTTGGGTTCAAAAGTTGTATCTAACTAGATTAGGTTTTAATTCGATTTTCTTATAAATGCTTTCCTTCGCTTTGACGAACGAGACAAGCATTGATGTGACTAGCCCATCGTGGCCTGTGTTCTTGTCTAAGGACACCTCCTAGCATGGCAAGTATCCACAAGAAGATCGATAATTTCCAATCAATTAAGAAGAGCTTATGAAGCCAGTGGGAGCGTTAGAGTCGACCGGATTGTTGATACACAGTTCTTGATCGTCATGTGAAGTATCGAGTACAAGACAAATCATACAAGTTAGCTGAGGGCCGAACTCATGGCGAACTCCAAGTTCGGACAGGTCCGAACTTGTCCGAACTGGAGGTTCGGCCAGTCGGGTTTCAAGTTCGTCATCTGGAACCGAAGAAGAAAAAGTTTTGGTTAAGAAGAACAAGCTGAAAGATATCAAAGCAAATTTCACTAGTAAAGCTAAGGCGAGAGTAGCTTCTGGTTCTTTAAGTTCATCAAAATCTTCAGGTTTAAAGCACAAAGGCTTGGGTTATGTGGTGACGGATGCACCTGTTCAAGCAAAGAAGCCAGACAAAGCTGAAAGAGTTTCAAAAGTTAAAGTTCAAAAGAAATCACCTCCTAAGAAAGATTCTTATTATTCTGGAAGGTCGTCATCTTCAAGGAGTCCATCTCCTAGGTTTGATTCTTCTGATGATTTCTTTGATACTTTTGATTCTGATCATTCATCTGGTTTTCAAAATTCAAAGAATTTTTCACACATTTTTCGAGAACGACTTTGTTATGCATGTCGTCAACCAGGACATCTTGCTGTTGATTGTCCGACGACTGCATATATCCACAATACTACCAAATATGTGGATAACAAAGGTCAAATTTTTTATGAACCATGGTCTCCAAAGATCAAATCAACTCGTAAGTCGTCATGGTCTAAACCAAGTACGCCAGTAGAATCTAATTCTGGTTCTGATAAAAAATTAAAATCATTAAAAATTTTGAAACCAAAAGTTATTTCCAAGGCCAACAATGACTATGTGGAAGACACCAGGCGACCCGACGCTGTTGAATCGGGTCGATCCCAAAGCGACTAATGTTTGTTTGGTGTCAAGCAGGTATTTTAGAAAGATCTTTCGGTGATTGGAAAATTGCTGATTGTGGAATATTTGTGATAACTTAATCTGAATTTCAAAATTACTCTGATTTTCAAAAATGCTTAACTGAGAGTATTCGTGTTGGTTGATCAATTTCTGATTTGTGTTTTTTTTTCACTCCGTCTTATCTTGAGGGGGAGTTTGTTTTTGCAAAAATATAAAAATAGTGTGTTGTTTTTCAAAATGTTAAAAATGAAAATCTATAAATAGAGTTGTCATATTTAGGGGGAGAAATTTGAAAAAGACAAAAACACTGAAAAATGCTAAAAGCCAAAAACATGGAAAAATGAGAAATTGTATCCGACATGACTGAGAAATGATGGTACATTGGCTGACATCGTCTGGCTCATGGATAAAGTAGGTGAAAAAGCCATCCATAAGACCATTTGATCGATGTGTAAGGTAGGCTCGCCAAATCAGCAAGTATTCAAATGTGATATACATTAAATTTGATGCTTGACCCAGTGGACAACATCTTGATGAATATCTCACGATATATCAAGAAAAAGATATGTGAAAAATAAAATGAGAAGTCACTATGTATACATGTGTTCATTTTGCAAAGATTTAAACTTGTTTGGTTTTCTTTATTTTGTCAAACAATCGGACTTTCTCTACGTGCTCATAAGGGCGACCTAATTTTTGTCCGTTTGACATTCTACTTCATTTTCTTTGGTGTTTCGTATAACTCATCGGACTTTCTCTACGTGTCCACAAGACCGACCTGATTGTTGTTGAGTTATACAATTTCAACTTCTTTTATTTTTTTATTTTGTTAAATCCGAGGCCTTATCTGCGTATCGAAAGATCGACCTTAAGGTAGACGATATCATGAATACAATGATTACGTGATTAAATCAGTTGACTATATCATGAATACAATCATTACATGATTAAATCACAAGTGAAATCACAAAAATGTGATAAGCAAAAGTATATCTAAGTATGTCTGATAGTGTGGGGTACACTGGTCAATACTAATATAATCTATATCTTGACATATCCAGATGTTATGAGTATGATTCTGCCTGAGTTTAAAGTTGGACAAATTAGATCTGCAATCGAAATGGCTTATGTGCTACAATAATTGAAATTGAAGTGTAGTTCAGCATGTTATGTCGAATATGATCCCAAGTTGTGATCTTTCTCACAAATGACAAAAAAAGTGTCTGATTATGTACTGCATTTACATTTCATATCAGAAAATACCAAAAAGATTTTAGGTGTGTTTTGATATAAAGTTTTTTTAAAGCCAAAATGATTTTGTTTCTCATTTGTTTTCGATAGATCAACGCGGAATACGAAATCAAATTTCAAAATCAAAATATCTTGGAGTCTCAAAGATACGTTTTGCGCCAAGATTATTTATCTTGGCAGGTTTCTAAGTGGAAAGAGAACATCACAACTTCAAGCCTTCTGAAGTCTGTTGATAAAGAGATTACACACGATGCAATTGTTGGGTTTCAGGCACTACAAGCATACTTAAACTCTTAAGGGTGCATGCAACCTAAAACCAGGATCTATGTTTTCTCTATTGAACCTACAACTAAGAACAAATAATAAACCCTAGTCTATTGCAAAAAATAAATACCCAAGTAAATAAAATAGACAGAGTTACATACCTTTTAGTTGTTATAGTAAACAACTAAACAAACCCCTTCGATGTCGGGAAGCTAGCACCACAAGCGTCGTGCCTCTAATGGGATCACACCCAAGAGTCAATTACATTTACTTTGTTATAAGTTTCAATCTAACTACCAAAAATAACATCATCCTTCAGACCAATGCCCCTAGCATGCTGATGGTGTCGAATCCTACTCAGACCCTTCGTAAGTGGATCTGCAGGATTCTCCTCTGATGATATCCTCTTCACGACGAGGTACCCTTCTTCTACTTTATGTCTGATGAAATGATACTTTCTGTCGATATGCCTTGAATTGCGATCACTTCTTGCATCCTTTGCCAAAGCAACTGCACTTTCATTATCACAGAAAAGTTCAATCGGCTCCTTAATGGTTGGCACAACTCCAAGATCTCCGATGAAGTTCTTTAACCAGATAGCCTCCTTTGACGCTTCGCTCGCTGCTATGTACTCTGATTCACAAGTAGAATCAGCCACCGTTTCTTGCTTGGAACTCTTCCAAGTCACTGCTCCTCCATTCAAGGTAAAGACCCAGCCAGATTGAGATCGAAAGTTGTCTCTGTCTGTCTGAAAGCTGGCGTCACTATACCCAGTCACTTTCAATGTATCACTGCCACCAAGTACTAGGACCCAGTCCTTAGTCCTTCGCAGATACTTAAGAATATTCTTTACCGCAACCCAATGAGCTTTACCTGGATTTCCCTGATAACGACTAACCATGCTCAAGGCAAAAGACACATCAGGACGAGTACATGTCATAGCATACATAATAGATCCAACGGCGGAAGCATATGGAACTCTACTCATTTCCGCTATTTCTTCATCTGTACTCGGGCTCTGAGTCTTACTCAGTTTGGTATTGCTCTGGATGGGTAAATCTCCTTTCTTTGAATTTTCCATACAGAATCGCTTCATTACTTTGTCCAAGTATGTACTTTGATTCAGTCCAATTAGCCTTTTACTTCTATCCCTTGAAATCTTTATCCCCAGAATATATGCAGCCTCTCCTAGATCCTTCATAGCGAAACACTTTCCAAGCCAGGACTTAACCTCCTGCAAGGTTGGAATGTCATTTCCTATAAGGAGTATGTCATCAACATACAACACTAGGAAGGTTACTACACTCCCACTAGCTTTGACATATACACAGGACTCATCCTCACTTCTAGAGAATCCAAACTCTTTGATTTTCTCATCGAAGCAAAGATTCCAACTGCGAGATGCTTGTTTTAATCCATAGATGGATTTCTCAAGCTTGCACACTCTATTAGGAAACTTTGCATCTACAAAACCTTCTGGCTGACTCATGTAAACATCCTCAGCCAGCTTCCCATTTAGGAAGGCAGTTTTGACATCCATCTGCCAGATTTCATAGTCATGAAACGCAGCTATGGCCAGCATTATCCTAATAGACTTTATCTTAGCTACTGGTGAGAAGGTCTCATCATAGTCAACCCCTGGGGTTTGAGTAAATCCCTTCGCCACCAGTCGTGCTTTGAATGTGCTTACATTACCATGCATATCGGTCTTCTTTTTGAAGATCCATTTACAACCAACTGTCTTTCGACCAGGCTGTTCATCAATCAAGTTCCAAACTTGATTGTCATACATGGACTGTATCTCGCTATCCATTGCCTCTTTCCATTTTGCAGCCTCAGGGCCCGCCACGGCTTCCTTGTAGTTAGCTGGCTCATCCAAATTTACCAGTGTGTTATCACTGATAAACGTGTCACTCTCTGCAGTTATATGGAAACCATAGAACTCAGGTCGGACGCTAACTCTTTCAGAACGCCTAAGAGGTAATGAATTGTCAACTGGTTCAACTGGAATCTCTTCCTCTGGTTGAACCCTAGCGGTCTCAGAAGTTCCGTCATCGGTTGACTCTTGAATCTCTTCAAGATCAACGTGGCTCCCACTGTCTTCTTTGCATATGAACTCTTTCTCGCGAAAGACTCCTCTTCGTGCTACAAAAACCACGTTCTCACTTGGTCTGTAGAACAAATATCCAAAAGACTTCTGTGGATAACCGATGAAAACACACCTCTCACTTCGAGGTTCAAGCTTGTCGTGAGTCTCTCGTCTAACGAAAACCTCACAACCCCAAACCTTGATATGTGCTAGTGAGGGAACTTTTCCCGTCCACATTTCGTGAGGTGTTTTGGCAACTTTCTTTGTTGGGACAAGATTAAGGATATGGGCGGCAGTCTCTAAGGCATACCCCCAGAATGTGATTGGAAGTGAAGCTCGACCCATCATGGAACGAACCATGTCTAACAAGGTTCGATTGCGTCTCTCAGCTACACCATTAAGTTGTGGTGTCCTAGGAGGTGTCAATTGTGAAACTATTCCACATTCCTTAAGATAGTCGAGGAACTCGATACTAAGATACTCTCCGCCTCTATCCGACCTGAGCATCTTTATCTTCCTGCCTAGTTGATTCTCGACTTCTTGCTTGAACTCTTTGAACCTTTCAAAAGTTTCTGACTTATGCTTGATTAGGTAGACATATCCATATCTACTATAATCATCAGTGAAAGTCACATAGAATCGATTAGCATCTCTTGTGACTGATCTGAAGGGCCCACACACATCCGTGTGTATGAGATCCAACAAACCTTCACCTCTTTCACAAGATCCAGTGAAAGGTGATTTTTGTCATCTTACCCAGAAGACAAGATTCGCACGTATCTTCTGACCTCAAGTCAAAAGACTCTAACACCCCATACTTTTGGAGCTGTTCCATGCGTTTCTTGCTAATGTGTCCAAGACGACAATGCCACAAACATGCTTTGTCTATACCATTAGACGAATCAATTTGAAATACACTATTGCCTAAGTTGTCTACACATGTCACAGTTTCATACACACCATTACAAGGTAAAGCTTCAAAATAGAAAACACCATTCTTATAAGCAGAAATGGAACCATTCTCATTATTAAAAGAAAAACCAAAACCTTGTTTAAACAATGCATGAAAAGAAATAATGTTTCGTGTCATTTCTGACGAGTAGCAACAATTCAATAACTCTAAAGTAAAACCATTACTAAGCACTAGACTATAAACTCCAATCTTGGTAACAGGTGAAGATCGCCTATTCCCCATGATCAGGTTCATCCTTCCATGCTCCATATCTTCACTTTTTCTTAGTCCCTGCACAACAGAGCAAATGTGAAAACCACATCCTGTATCAAGAACCCAAGAATCAGAAGATGATGAGTTATCAGAACAAATAGTGTATGTACCTGCAGCCGATGGCTTCACTTTTCCATCCTTAATGTCCTGCAGATACTTTGGGCAGCTTCTTTTCCAATGACCCTTCTCATTGCAGTAAAAACAAGTAGCCTCTTTGGGATCAGAGACAGGGGCAATATCAGAACTTTGCTTTGGCTGAGACTTTCCCTTCCAGTTCTGTTTAGGAGGACCTTTCCTCTTTTTGCCTTTTCCCTGACCAATAGCTAGAACAGGAGTATTAGCAGGAGCGGGAACGACACTCTTCCCCTTCATCCCTGCTTCAGTTGTTCTTAGAAGATTGTGCAATTGAGCCAAAGAGGTCTCACTGTTGTTCAAATGATAAGTCAAAATGAACTGATCATAACAACTAGGCAAGGAGTTCAGGACTATGTCAATAGCCAAATCCTGATCTATTTGCACATTCAGCTTCTCAAGGCGTTCCACGTAACGTTGCATCTTCTGCACGTGAGCGCTAACTGACTCCCCTTCTTTCATCTTGCTAGATATGAGGGACCTCACTATCTCGAACTTCTCTTGACGAGCTCGCTTATGGAACTTTTCCTTAAGGTCCTTGTTCATCTCGTAAGGCCAGTAATCCTCATAGTACCTTTGCAATTCAGGGATCATAGTGGCAACCATGACGCAAGCAACCTTTGATGCATCCTTCTTGTGTTGCTCGTATGCGGCTAATTCATCAACAGTGGCGGTCTCTTCGTCTATTTCTACAAGTTCTTCTTCGAGGACATACTCCTTGTCTTCAAAGCGAAGGGCCATCTTAATGTTGCGCATCCAGTCACTATAATTGGCACCATCCAATATGATTTTGGAGCAGATATTCAGTAAGGAGAAGTGGTGGGTGGAGGAGGAGGAGGAAGCAGTAGTATTCACTGGAGTAGTCATTTCTGAAAGTAGAGGGTAGATAAGTTAGATAAGAATAATTAGGAGTACAACTTATAAAATTCACAACTTAGAGAAGGGATGCCGTAATCTAATTGCAAATTATATAATGTAGGATTATTCTTTTGAGATTCATTGAAACTATTCAATGGCATGTTTAATCTCGGAATATGCTCTTCCATTTGTGACTGGGATACCGAGGATCACAAACAAGATGTGAATAACCATGCAAATCTGCTTGGCAACCTCAATGTCATTTATCATCTCAATTGATGTGCTGGTTAACCACACGCGCTCCATCAACAATGATAATTCTTGAGATACCCATTATCACTCTTTATTAGTCCCTATTAGTGTGCTGGTTAACCACGCACGCTCCACTAATGACTTATAAAGTGTAATGTGCAATTTCATGGGTTAGCATACAATTTCACATTTTTCCTAAAAGTAACTAGGAATAGTAAATATAGGTTTAGTTACTTTCAATATCATTATACTTTTAATGTTATCAATTTAGCCCTATCAGACCCGTTCGGCTAACGACCCTCCACTAGTCAAGGGAGCGGTGGGTGAGGAATGTACACCCATTCGACTACCATTTTATAGGCAATCTCCTTATACCCCCCTTACAGACCAGCTTCGTGAATGAGGCCTACTATTGGTCGACTGACTTTATTCTTATACATATAGTAATTATTAATCTTTTACATATAGTATAAGGTGTATTTTAAAACTTTTTCAAAATACTAGGTTTATTAGGAAATAAACCCATGGATCAAATTCGTATATATATATATACTATATATAATTTACGAATTTATATATATATATATATCAAATACAATTAATTATCTATTAATAAGTATATACATATATATATCTTATAGGATAACTATTAATTTAATTAACTTATCCTAAGGCATTCGAAATTCTAGGAGCAAGATTAGGTTTACTATAACCCTAATTACTAAAATCGAATTTTCAAGCCTCCTAGCCAAAATCGAAATTTCCAAGCCTCCTATCACAATTTATTCTAGTCATAGCTAATTCAATAGAAAACAAGCCTTATGCTCTGATACCACTGATGGGTTTCAGGCACTACAAGCATACTTAAACTCTTAAGGGTGCATGCAACCTAAAACCAGGATCTATGTTTTCTCTATTGAACCTACAACTAAGAACAAATAATAAACCCTAGTCTATTGCGAAAAATAAATACCCAAGTAAATAAAATAGACAGAGTTACATACCTTTTAGTTGTTATAGTAAACAACTAAACAAACCCCTTCGATGTCGGGAAGCTAGCACCACAAGCGTCGTGCCTCTAATGGGATCACACCCAAGAACTCCAAAGGGAGAATATTAAACTAGAAGTGGTTAGTCCAAAATCGAATTTGGTTAAACCACAAAGGAGGGAGAAAGAGAATGGGGAATACTCAACCCTTTGGTGCAAATTGGAATGAGATCTCAAGGCCCCTATTTATAGGTTTGAGTAACCTCCTCATTTAACAATTCCACCAATGTGGGATTATGAGAATTTTCGAAATCCTCCTAGACAAAGAAGGGATTTCGAAAATTCCAATATGGGATAAAACCCATTCCTAATATAAATCAACTATTGATTTATTATTTATCTCCTTTAATTAACAAACTGTTAATTATCCTCCCAAATAGTTTTGTCTAGTTAATTATTAGACTATAATAATTAACAACACTATTACCTTTTCCCTTTTAATTAATTCTCCATTTGCTGAGTCTCGAGGGCAACCCAAAAGGACTGTGCTGCTATCAATTATAGTTATAGGCTTAGACACCTAATCCAACAGCAATATCAAGTATTCAAGTTTGAACTCAATGTTAATATCGAGGAAGAGTTTCATTGAAGATACAAGATACATATTTTAAATGGAAGAGATGATACTGCACATGCCGAGGGGGAGTTTGTTGATACACAGTTCCTGATCGTCATGTGAAGTATCGAGTACAAGACAAATCATACAAGTTAGCTGAGGGTCGAACTCATGGCGAACTCCAAGTTTGGACAGGTCCGAACTTGTTCGAACTGGAGGTTCGGCCAGTCGGGTTTCAGCATGTATAAATAGGTTGTCTTGTATTCAGTTCGATAGCCTTTTGGTCATATCTCTTATCTGTGTACTCTGTGGTTTAATACAAGTCTATTGTATTTACATCTCGTGTTCATATTCGTTTTACATTGATTTCATTACGACTAAGTAGACGATCTACCGTTCACGCATTTTCACGGATAACTTTTCAAGACTCATCCTTGTGGTTGATTTTACCTTTTGTCCCAGACCTTCTTCGACATTGTCATTAGGCTCTGACAATGTCGAAGCCTCTTAATCCGAATATGTGTCTGTTTGCATGTGCGTTTTGGTTGCTTGTCTTAACTCGCTTAACGCATCAACTAAAACTCCAAACTAAGTTTTAAAAGTTTAAAACTGTTTTACGATCAATTGATTTTGATTCCTAAAATTAATTAAGACACGAAATTTCATAACCAATTTTATTCTACTGTGATCTCCAATTTTTTTTTATCTTAGATATCGAACTTTTAAATAATTGGTTATTGCCTCTAGTCTTTAATAAGGAGGTTATTAAATTGATTTTCCCGAGTGAGATAGGGTTCTTGATTAAGCTTAGTCCAATGTTTAATTATTAAAACACTGACTAATTAATCCTATCTAGTTAGCCGTAAAACGGCGAGATTATTCCATCCTATACAAGTCTAACTTGGAACATATTTACCGATGCATCAGTGTTGGAGTATTTCAACATCGCACTTGGTGTTCAGGGTATCCTCCAAGGTGTGTGCATTGGAGTATTTCAACACCATGCATGCACACTGACCAATGAGGACATCTATCATTATCTTTTCGAGTACATTGTGAATTGGAGTATTTTAACACCGTACATCTAGTCACTCGCAAAGAAAATGGCACAGATCAGGCTAAACGTATTTCGCGAATTAATTCGCGAAAGCCTTATAAACGGGAGTGTTGACTGGCTTTCACAAGAGATAATCGTTGTCCATCTGATTACTTAGTTGACCGATGATTGCACTTTACGCTGCCTTTGTGGGTCGACTACTAATTGGGTTCCCATATTCCTATTCAAGATTTGCTTGCCATTTTTAATATGAATATTACATCGAAACACTAAACGAATTGCATGTAGTTTCAGATGGCTAATGCTAACGCGAACAACGAGGTTTTCTAGCTCAAGTCTCTCCATGAGAAGGAGAAACTTGATGACACCAACTTCCTCGATTGGCATCGAAATCTGAAAATTATCCTGTAGATGGTCAACAAACAACATGTGTTAGAACAGGAGGTGGCCGAGCACCCGGCTAATTATACGCCGGCTTGTCACGCTGCACACGATGCACTAAAAAAGGAAGCCAATTCAGTGATGTGCCTCATGTTGGCCACCATGTCTACCGATATTCAGAAGAGCATGGTAGACATGACAACATTTCAGATAATCAGGGAACTAAAGGGTATGTTTGAAACCTAGGCTCGACAGGAACGCTACAAAACCATTGTCAGGCTCATCACCTGTCGAATGGCTGAAGGTATCCCTGTCAGCGCCCATGTCCTTAAGATGAAGGGCTACATCGACCGACTTGCGAAGCTCCATTACGTCATTCCTCAGGAAATGGCGACTGATTTGATCCTCCACTTTCTTTCCAGCGCGTTCACTCCTTTCCGGATCAATTATAATATGAACAGCATGGTTAAGACAGTGACCGAGCTTCACAGCATGTTGAAGACCGGGGAGATTAAGTTTCTCAACAGTAACAACAACAAAAGCAAGTCAAATGATGTGCTCGCCATCCGATCCGGAGGTGTCAAGAAACCTGAGGCTAAGAGGAAGCCTGGGCAAAGGAAGAAAGGTAAGGGCACTGCTGCTAGAGGTTCTAGTAGCACCAGAAAGGACAAGTCAAGGGCTTCGAAGGCACCACCGCAAGATGAGCGCCAGTGCTTCGAATGCAACAAAATGGGGCACTGGAAGAGAAACTGCCCAGAATATCTTGCCAAGGTGAAAGGGAAGAAGGCCGATGCAGGCGCTTCCAGAGGTATATATCGGTTACCTCATGTTATAAACCACTTCACTGGATCCTTCAAAATATATGATTTACATACTTTACGTTTTATAGGAACATGAAGTCGTAGAAAGCAAAAGAACCAAGATGACATGACATCTGGAAATTTGATTTCATCTTGCTATCTCATGCATGTGACATGACAATTGGATATTGATCAATTTAGATTCATACTGTGTTTATGAAACTAAATGACTTCGTTCTTGAAAATGAAGAATGTTTGCTAAAAGTTCTCTTGCAAAACAATATCCTAACGGTTTGAATGAAGGATGATATAGGAATGCATCGTCTACATAAAGCAAGAGGGAGCATCACTACTAATCCTTATCGGGATAACGATTGAGTGTTGATCCGATGTTCATTAAAGTTTAATGATTTAAACTTGTAATGAAGCCTCAACTTATCTCCAAGTTTCAAGAACATTCCACAATTAAAAAACATCTCCTGAATGGCATCCTTAGATACATTCAATTTATTGAAACGAGTCATGTCATACTAGTTATGAAACGAGAACTATCCAACATAGGGATGTTGCATAAGTGTCATTGTAAAGGGTTACACAATGACACAAACTGGAAAACCAAATCATCTCAACTCGTCTTGACGATGACAAAATGTTCATAATGAGTGCTCTCGTATTCTCACCGAACAACTAACCACCTTAAGTGAAGTTTTGAATCTTGAATGTAAGGGTACATTCGAAGAATGTTAATTTGATTATGTTGATAAACAATTAACATACCATTGTGATATCATGCATTGAAATTCACTTAAGTACTTTTGTTGTTCATGAGAAACACTAAAGCTAATGAAACAACTTAAACGGGCAAACCCAAAACACAAGCAAAGAACCTAGCACGAGAATTCACAGTTCCATTGATTAAGTTTGATGAACTGTCACGTATTACCTGAATTCTATGCTACATTGATGTTCTACTTTAGTGTTGGGATGTCGAACTTTAACATTTGCACCAAATCATTCAACCTGACCTAAAGGTTTACATGCAGATTTCGAATTTTGCGAAACGTGTTTGAATTTTGTAAGTTTTAATCATCCATGAATATTTGTGAAATATTCTAAAACCGTACGTAGTCGATCTAATTTGTGAGAACAAAACTGATCTATGACTATTCTGACTCTGGACTTAAACGGTTGACTATCCAGACTCACAGACCTCATTAGAGAATGACGTTGTGATGTAAATCGTATCAAATTGTCTTCATGGATTTAATCATAAAACAAATTTGATTAAATGGTATACTCAATAGTGTCCTTTGACTTGAGATACATATTCTACCTCCCGTTTGCCAAAGACTGTTCTTTTATTGTAGTCTATCATTGTCACATAACTGCCAGTAATAAGGGTTACTTTTGGGAATGGATCTGAAGCTTAGTGGAATCTGTATGTAGGCAAGATGGGATTATGTACTCTTACACTAATAATGCAACAGCTAAATATCGTGGGCCCTCTCATGAGTTCCAAGTGTTAAATGTAAGGCCTTACCCAAACTTACTGTGTGTTTGATTGGATCACTTCAAACTACAAACACGAGAAATAGAATGATTGAACATTATCAAGAAAATCAATTAAATCCATGTCTCTTGTTCAATTTATGTCTTATACGGAAAGGAACTAATGACTTTGAATTACCATAAGTCAAAACTACAACCCGAGTTTGTAGGTATACCTTGGTTGCTGACTTGAAGTGTCGTAACTGGTTAGGGCAGCCATGTGTACCTACAGCACCTCTGACTGTTTCTTCTAAGTTGTCGAATTCTTTCCAAGTGGGAGATTGTTGGATATTGGATATCCAGACCCGACAACATCAAGAACCTGACCCGGTTATGACCCGTAAAAGAGTTACACTAAGGGCAACGACATATAAATCCGCTTAATTAGTTAACCGGTAAATCGCGGAAATACGTAATTAATTAATTTATATTTTTTATTAATAAACATGTATTTAATTACGAATGATTATACTTGCGATAATGAACGGAGAAGAACATTTCGATTTATCGATTAATGTTTGCGGTGAAATAAATAATTGGTTATTTATATTTCTCGTAGTTTACGACTTGGAAAATTATTAATAAACTTGTTTTATTAATAAATCGTAAACATTGATGGTTCGTTTCGATTAAAGAGAATTAAGTAGGGGCTTGAACTGTAATTAGTCAGCTTATAAATAAGCGACTAAGGATCAGGGTTTGGGGCCAATCCCTGCGCCACTTCTGCCGTTGTGCCCCCTCCCCTTTTGCGACCTCTCTCTCTCTCTCTCTCTTTAGTTCATCTCCATGCCACCAACCTCTTCATCGTCGAATCATCACCAACATCACACGAGACAATCATCGCCATCGCCACCCTCTCTGGAAGCGGACGCCGCTGCCACCGCCGTCGTCACAACCTCCTCTTGGAACTGCCGCCGCCGCCACCCTTGGTCGCCATTGCTACCTTGTTTTTCTCCGATTGACCGCGACACCATAACGTTCCTTGTACGTCATCTTTTTACGACATCAATGAAGCAAGACTTGTCGCCGTCATCGTTTCATCGCCTCAGCTAAACCCTAGCGTCCGTCACCGTCAAGATACGTTGGTGCTCGCTCGTCACCACCATAAACCGAATCATTGTTGTTTACAACAAATCGGTTTAAGACGGTTCTTGCGATTTGCAAAACAATTTGATTCGAATGTCGGATCGGTTTTCTATGAAACTCTAGCGTCATCTCATTCGAATGTCAGACGGTTCTTGCGATTTACGACAAATCGGTTTAAGACGGTTCTGACGTTTTTTAGTTCACCATGAAGGTATATCTCAACTCCGTTTTAGTTTAGATGTTTAAATTTCGATTGTGTAAACGTTATTGTTTTCACGTTAAACAGTTCAACGGGAAATGGTGTTTGCATGATTTTATTTGGTGATTGTGATCCTGTTGACACGATTTCGACACCAATGGTTTACGAATCTAAAATTAGTAAAATTATTAATTCCACTGCGTAACGGATTACCGGTTAATCTGTTTTAACTCTTAATTTACTAACCCCGGTCGGTAATGTTTTAATGGGACCTAAAAGTTTTTTTCGTCACCGGGCACCCGTATACCACTGTCGAAACCCAACAGTGTCCCATACAGCGATGCCAAAGATTTGATCCTTTTCTATCGCTTTTGATAGAACTCATATTTAACACATAGAGATCATGGTATCTAGGTGCACACATCACAATCCAATCATCTGGTATCTTGATTCCAGGCTTCAAAATTATGCATTCAGAACTTGTGAAAGTAGCGGTGTACTGCTTATCATAAATTTTTGACACGCAAAGCAGGTTGTGTTATAGTTGCTCCACAAATTACACTCAATCAAATGTGACATTCTCGTTACCCATTTCTCCTTCACCGGTAATTTTGCCACCTTTATTTCCAGCGAAAGTAACATTCCCTCCATTGATTGGTTTCACCTCAGAGAGTAAGGAAATGTCACGTGTCATGTGCATTGAAGCTCCACTATCAAGAAACCAAAATTTATTCATATTCCTCTGTTAGGCTAGTTATATTAGAGGCATGAACATTAGTTTTGGGCTTATTTAGTTTGTGTTTTAGGCCATGTGGGCCGATTATTTGTGTTTATGATTGGGCTTAATTTGTTTATGATTGGCCCTAGGTCATTGTAAGAGGTGGTATAAATACCACCTCATGTTTATGATTATAGAAGCTTTGGAAATTACTGTTTACGATTTCTTCTCTCTTTGGTGTTTCCGATCAGCTTCAATTGTGTTCAAGTGTGTAGTATTTATCATTCAAGACTTGATCTTTAGCTCAGATCTAGTCTCTTTCTTCTACATACTTCTTGAATCAATCACATACGAGGATTCCGCACTCGTTTGTGATTAGATATCGTGTGTTTGGTTAGATTTCGGACCTACATCCTCTTCTAAGCTCCCTACACATAGTAGCAGATAATTAGTTTGGAGTAGGGCCCAAGCTTGAAGCTTTGGGTCGACCGGTGTCTTCAGAAAAATTTTCAGTGACTTTGGATGATATCTTTGGAAGCCACTTTTGTTTCAATGACGGAATAGATTAGACAGATGTAGAAGCATGATTAGATGAATTACCAAAAGTTTGTGTATCATGTTTGACAACTTTTTCTTTCTTAAAATGTTGTTTGGTACCCATCGGCTCAGCTACCATCTTTTCCTTTAAAAATTCTTTGAATCAGAATTATCCAAACTTTCTAATTTTTTAGATTTGTTAGCGGAATGTCTTTTATTAGCAAGCACATGACATTTAGAAAGTCATCTTTTGTGACAATGAAAACATCTCTGACGGTCAGTAATTAGGATTCTTATTTGATTCCCGAATTCATCAGTTAACCCGTCATCATAGATGGTAGTAACAATTTCCTTTGGTTTATTGGCCTTAAAAAATCTTGATTTTGGAAGTGGTTTAAACATTGGACCAATATAACAAACTCGTTGTAAAATCCATACTCATCCACTCCACAATTTTTAGAATACCGTTTTGGTTTGGATGAATTGGATTTGGACTTTCTAGAGTAAACATATGATGATCCTTCACCAAAATCATCATAAAAGTTATAATCATCACAAAATATGTATGATTCTTACTCAAATGAATTAGTTTTCGGTGAACCGTAAGAGTCATATGAGCTCTTTGGTGAGTACGATGGTGAACCACATTTTGACTTAGATTTCCTTTGTGTTGATTGTGGCACTGATGTGATTTTAGAAACAATTTTATCATTAGGCACAACTTTAACTCCCGAAGCAAAAGTGAAAACTTTGGAAACATGCTTCGGATCAACACAATTCAAAGGAAATACTTTATCTAAGAAAAATGTGTCATTGCCTTTCAAACAGTACATTCTCTTTGTGTTAGCAGAATCAATAGCCACAACTTTACCTTTCGATTTGACATCAACTTTTTTTCAGTTTTTGTGTCAAGTGATGGTTTAACACCTTTGGAATCATCAGATGATCCATTTTCTTCACATTTTTTTGGAACTTCTGAGGTTTCTTTTGATTGACTTCAGATTTTCCAGCATCACTTGAACCAAATCCGATTCCAGTAAATTTGGTCGATTTAGGAATAGAAACCGGCATTTCAAAAACATCAGGTCTTGGTTGCTCTCCTTCATTGATTTTGTCTTTTTCGTAAAACAAGCTGACAACTTTTGAAAACTTTTTTTTTTCAAGAAAATCTAGTGTCTTTTCTTTTGAAAATTTTGTTTGTTGACCAACCGGAGGTGTTTCTTTCACACTCTCCTTAAACTTAATCTCAGTGGCTAGTTTTTTAACCACAGTTTCATTGGAATCTAACTGTTTCTTATCAACAATTTTATCTTTAGAACATTCTTTCCTGGATTTTTCTTGTAAGTCCGCTTGTATCGGTCAGAGGAAGCAAACAAGTTTTCCGTAAATTTAGAATAATCAAACACAACATTCTATCTCAGTTGGTTCTAAGCCATGGGATATCGGTGGAGGAACTGAAGTATACCTGACTCTTTGAACACTTCTTTTAATGTTTCATCATTGCAAATATAACTTGCAAAGGAATATGAAATTTTTGAACTTTTAAGTTGTCTTTTTAAATCTAAAATCCCAAGGTTTAGCTCATAAATTTTTGCATTTGCCTCAGCAAGTTTCTTTTATGAGAAAATGTATTCTTCAGTTTTATTTTTGAGCTCAATCTTTGTGTTTATAGTCAGATCATTTTCCTTTTTCAATTCGGATTTAATATCCTCCCATCTTTGTTTGTAAATTTTTGTATTTCCCTCAGCAAGCATGTACTTGTCATAGTAAAATACTTTCTCGTCAGACAAATCTTGTAGTTTTTGTGCGGATAAAGTACAAAGATCACACTTTTGAGACTCGACCTGAATGTCTGCCATGAATGCTTGATGTGAACCACCAAGAAAATCATCATCAGGTAGTTCAAAATTTGGTTCCATGATCACATCATCAACTTGAGACCTGCAAAAGAAATCAGACTCATCAGGAAATTATTGGCTCCAATCATAAACATCACTAGTTTGAGAAACCAAAGCTTTAGTGCCTGAAACAGATGCATTAGCATTTGAATTAGAAGACGAAGAGTTAGAATTACTCCCTGAACCCTTGGACCTCTAGGAAGCATATTTTTGATAAGTTCGTTGAGTATCCTTCTTCTTGGCTTGTGTGCATTTTTTGGCAAAATGCCCAAAATTTTGATAATCAAGCATCGCACCTTTGATTTGTCGAAGCCAAGTTTACCATTAGAGTTTAAATCCTTTTTGCCCATTCTTTGCATAAATTTATTTCCTCTTCTTACTAACATCCCCATGGACCAGTTAATGTCCATGAGCTCTAGATCATTAACATCAATTTGGTCATTATATTCAACGGTCCAATCTGCACTAGTTAACTTTCAAGCAATAAGACCATAGGATGACACCATTACAGAAAACAATGCCATAAAGTCATTCGAAGTCTTGGTGGAAAAC
This sequence comes from Deinandra increscens subsp. villosa, assembly GCA_039602395.1. Taxonomy (NCBI): domain Eukaryota; kingdom Viridiplantae; phylum Streptophyta; class Magnoliopsida; order Asterales; family Asteraceae; genus Deinandra; species Deinandra increscens. The sequence goes on from JBCNJP010000027.1 coordinate 96,598,638, forward strand.
ATATTTTGACTTGCATAGAATCTTGTTTGACTGGAGTTAACTGGAAAATAAACCGCAACATTTTGAGAATGTGTCTCCGTAGTTGGAGTGCTAAAAACATTGTTGTTTGCAGTTGAAGAATTCTCAACGTAGAAAGCAGTAGTTGTTAGGTTTGAACCTATTTTTTCTTTGGTATGGATGGTTAACGGATTTTATCCGAAGTAGACATCAGGGTTCTGTATTTGTGTAGGTAACGTCTTCACCCTATTCATGTCTAATTATCTAGCCAGCATGTTCCGAGTAAGATCATCAAATGTTACATCATCAAAACCTTTATTAGGAGTCAGTAATAACACATAACTCTTCCATTTTGTTGGTAAAGCATCCAACAACTTTTCTTTCAGCTCATCGGATTGTTTCTTCACTCCAACAATTTCAAGGTCACTCACTAGATGTGATAGCGTTGTAGTCAGATCGTTGATGCTCTCATTTGGCACATGATTGAAATTATTAAATTCTTACAACTAGACCTTTGTTTTGCTCTTCTTATACTGAGCATTGCCCTAACATCTATTGCACAAGGCTTCCCATAACTCCTTTGCAGTAGTATACATTTTAAACTGATGGAGAATTTCTTTAGGTAAAGTCATAGACAATGTGGCATGTGCTTTCTTTTCAAGTTTGAATGCCTCTTTTTTAGGATCAAACATTTTATTGTATGGTTTATCAGCACCATTAAGTTGAGGCGCTTTATAGCCATCGAGCATTGGTATCCATAGTCCTACATCGGTTATTGCAATATACGACTCATATCTTTGTTTCTAGTTGTGAAAATCTTTGAGTTTCAACAACTTAGGAACCTTGTTAGTTGTTCCGATCTCATTGTCGTAGTTTACCAAAGCTTGCATAGAAGTTGACATAGTCGCAAATGCTTGAAATGGATCCATAATGACATTTGTATCAAACTGTTCCAGTGAACCAAATGGGATACCAGCGAACCAACTTTGTTAGCGAACGAAAGTCTTGAACTCCGGACCAAAATTTAACCAGCGAACTGTATTACCCAGCGAACCAACTAGTGCACACCAAGTCAGTAACTACCATGAACCAATATGAATACCCTCTTCCGAACCGACACTCAGCGAATCAAGGAATAGCGAACCAATGAACCAATGAACCAATGAATATGTACAAGCGAACCAGGAAATGTAATCAGCGAACCCATGTGTTCTACCGGCGAACCAAGAACAAATCGGCAGATTTTTATGAAAACGATGATCTTGAGAAAACTAGACCGTGCGAAGGTGATTCTAGTTGTAAGGAAACATTCTATCGGATTAGATTCACTTGAAACCTCACAGAAATGAAGAATTTGATGAAAAAGTGAGTTTTTGACAAACTTTAACTCAAAGAACATCAAGTGGGCTCTGATACCACTTGTAAGGGTTGTTTTGGATCGGTCTACGTAGCGGAAGAGTCAAACAGTGATGGAATCATAACACGCAATGTAATTAAACTCTTGGTTTGTATCAAAAGATTACAAACACAAGAGTACAGTTTAGCTCTCAAAATGCTCTCAATACACCTTCACTCACACACACACAAATTTCTAGAGTTCTTACAAATGAGCACACATTACCTATTTATAGGTGATGCTGGTCGCCAAACCATGTTAACCAGCGAACCATTGGTTCACTGCTAGCGAACCATTGGTTAGCAGCATGGTTTGTTGAGATACATTCTTACAATTACATCAACAAAAAACAACAAAATATGTCCTAACAAATATTGAAAGGGAGTTTTGACTATATCAAGCACATCCTCCTTATCATAATAAATCAGAGTAGAGAGAAAGTTCAAACCATAGTCCAAAAGCTGATAGTGGATCCTAAAAACCTAAGAAAAAAACTAAAAGCAGTAGTATACCCAGTGTCTACTTTGGAAGTGGAAACAACAGTTTGTTTCTTGCATTGCCAAGACACTAGCCTGTTTTCTCAAGTATTGGAAGCCACCCAATGTTGACTTTTGTTGATACATAATCTGTGCGTCGTGTGAAGTATCAAGACAAGACGATGTGAAGATCAAGACAAAGTTCAAGATGCCAACCGAACTGAATCCGAATTGCCAGTTCTGATCAGGCGAATTGGCAGTTTGCTTGAGGTTCGGCCAGTCGGGTATAAGTAGGAGTTTGAGCTTTGTAATTCGTAACTAATCGTATTAGAATCTGAGCTAAAGTGTGTGTTTTGTGAGGTGTTCCTCTGTGTTAGTTCTCTGTGTTTACTGATTGTATTTGTTCGCTTTGATCAATAAAACAATCGGTTTAATTACATTTCACATCCGAAATAGCTAGATCGAGTAGACGATCCGATGTTCACGAACTTTCAAGGGGTATCAGAGCTTTCTGGTTCATTCTACTGATATGTGGGTGCTATTTTTGGAGTTTTTGAAAGAAAAATTGTTGTTTTTCGAAAATTTGGAGCGTGTTTACAAGTTTTTGATTGTTTCGGTCGAGAATTTTATGAAAATGTGTTCATAAATCATTCCTCATCTCTTTTTCTGATCTACTACTGAAAATCTCGTTCAAATCTGTCCAAAATCGCGAATTTTTGCGTGAAAATGTTTCTGTTCGGCTGAAGAACTTACTGTTCAGAATAACCGTCATCCGAACTCACAGTTCGGCTAGTATTTGTCTTGTTCAGTTCGGCTAAGTTCGCTTTAGGTTCGGTTGAGAGGTTCAGTTCGGACGAAGTTCAGGTTAAGGTTCGGATACATTGCTATTCAGGCCAAGTTTGGATAGTTTCTTTGTTCGTTCAATACTTCAGTTCGGCTACTATTCGGGTGAAATTCTCTGTACGGGCTCAGTTCGGTAACCCTTTAGTTCGGATAAATATTTTTCTGTTCGGATCATGTTCGGCTCAGATTGGGTTTTTGAGTTGTTTTACGAAAACTGATGTAACTAAAGAACCGTTAAGAGTTATGGAACCCAATACCAGCCAAAATGACTGTCTCAAAGAGATCTACACTTTTACTCGCCTTACGGCCAGTACACTCCGTTTCAATGCCCAAAATCCACTTTTAAGACCTTCGTTTTTGAGTTCGAAGTTTTTGGAGCATCATATTTCTGAAAAGAATGTCGGATTTTCAAGCTTTTGCCGCTATGCAAAGTGCGATGTAAAAAATGCTAAACTTTGATAATGAAATTGGAGCATGCCAGAAAGTTCCCAAATTTTTGAATTTGGAGGATTATCAAAATTGGAAACAACGATTTTCTGCATATATCAGCACAAATGATATTGATTTGTGGATTCCAATTAAAAAGCTTTACACACATCCAACTGATCAAGAAGATTTCAAATAAGTCCATACTTTTGACAATGCTGAGAGAAAACTTTATGAACTTGAACAAAAAGCGTTTGGTTATATACAATGGCATTACCCACCGAATTACTACATCACTTCAGTACTAGCAAGAAATCGAAACAATTATGGGATGCATTATCATCAAGTTGTGAAGGCAACGATCAATACAAGAAAAGTCGGAAAAGGTGTTGAATAAAGAGTTTGACAACTTTTAACATTATGAAAATGAAAATATTACGACTCTAGTTTCAAGATTTTCACATCTGATTAGTGAACCAAAAGTTGTTGGGATTGAGAAAACCGATGAAGAATTGAAAGAGAAGATTATGGAAGCATTACCAGAAAATTGGGAAAATTATGTCTTGTTACTCACTCATGACAAATAATTTTCCACGTTATCATTTCATGAGCTCACTGGTAAACTTCATGCTCGATAAATGGAAATGATGAATTCAAAGAAATCAACGGCCAAATTGCAAAATCCATAGTTATATCATGGTGAGAATGCTAAAAGCATAAATGCTAAGGCTAAACCGAGTCTTAGTTCTGCACCACCTATGGCATTCATTGGAAATATTTCTCGAAGTTTGGATAATAATTCTTCAAGGGGGTGTAGCTTTAAGATTCCAGAATCATCTAATCAAAGTGCATTTTCTGTCAAGTCAGTGGATGATTGTGTAAAATTGATTTCTGCTCATTTCATCGTCTTTTGGAATGATTATCAATGATGTTAGCAAGGCTCAGTTTACAAAAGATGATCTGAATGAGATTGATGATGATTAATTAAATGAAATTGATATGGCCTGGCAATTTGCTATGCTGACTCAGAGGTCAGATCGATTTTACAAGAAAACCGGAGGACAAGCTTTTGGTGACAAGTTGGGTTTTGACAAATCTAAAATCAAATGTTACAAATGTTCAAATCTTGGGCACTTTGCAAGAGAGTGTCAGCAATATCATCTTTATAAGCCTGATTCTAAAGCTATAAATGGTTCTCAACCATCTTCAAGCAATTCAAATAAGACAACTTTAACTGTTCGGAATAACGATACTTATGATTGGGGTAAAGAGTTTGATACATCTGCATTGATTGTTATACATGAGCAAGATGAGTATTATTCTAATTCAAGTTCGTATGAAGCTGCTGAAAATGAAAAATTCGAGTCTAATATTGAAAGTTTGTTAAAGGAAAATGAGAGGTTATTGAAAGAAAAATGATTCATTGGAAAAGGAGGTTAAGATGATTACCGAAGTTCTTCAGCTGGTAAAGAAAGATTTGGAGATATCTAAAAATAATGAAATGGTTTGTGAAGAAAAGATACCAAAGTTGGTTGAAGAAAATGAAGAATTGGTTAAAGACATTCGGAAATGGAAGTATGAAGCAGAAGATGCTGCAAATGATTTTCAGAATCTGTTTGATAAATAAAAAATTAAGCTTGATTTGCTTACCAAAACTTTTGATGAGTATGCTGCTAAACTTGAGGCTTATCAGGTGGATATGGAAAAATTATTGGATGAAAAGATAGAGTTAGTGAGTGTAAATAAAGTGCAAGCTGCAAATCTAGAAATTCAGAAAAGAAATTAAGATAAATGGAAGAAAGAGTTGTTTGCTGGGCTTGATGACCTTCGATTGCATAAATTTGTAACTCACAAAGTCGCTAAGAGGTTGATAACTACCGAGAAGGAATTGGATGAGGCACAACAAAATATCTCTGATTTAAAGATTCAAGTGATCAATGCAAATCAACTTCTAAACAATGTTACCAATTCACAATCTTTTACAAGCTTTTTATCAAACTATGGAAATTTCGAAAAAAATGTATGATAAAAACTCATCACCTCCAGCTAGTATCAAAGAAGCTCTTAAAGATGTGAAAGAAAATGTTGAAGATTGTGATTATTCTAAGTTTTCATCATCTAATTCAGAAGAAGCGAAGGTTGTGAAGAAGAAAAAGAATAATAAGAAGGGTAAAACGATTGAAAAGAATGTTGAAGTTCCTCAAGTTTCAAAGTTTGTGTCTGGTTCGTCATCGACAGAAAATGAGAAATTAGCTGATTCTTGTAAGTACGTGAAATGATCTTACTACTACATGCTTTGATCAATCTAGTGAACACGAAAAGTAAATTAGAGAAATCTTATTGAATCACTTGAAGAATACAAAGAAGTCTCTCTGGTTTCTCTCTCTAGAACACACACAGAAAGGTGTAGAAATGACAGAAGTTCTAAGTTATCATTCTAACACATGGTATTTAGAGTATCAACATACAAGCCTGCGTACCATTGGCGGACCAATTGGTACGGGCGTACCAGTTGGTGCGGCGTACCAGATGGTACGGCACCTTGGTATATTGAGACTCAGACTCACAACGACATGCTCACTTAGATACAATACACGAGACACATTGTAGCATAGGAATATGCTCTAACAAACTCCCCCTTCACATGTAGTGTATCTATTCTCTAACTAAACTTCAGTCTTCAATCTTCAACATTGTTGCATCCGATCTTTGACTTGAAATCTTGTCAGAATCAGAGCATGCAAGGCTGGAACACTATTGAATCATCTTTGAACTTTAAGATCCACTTGTGAAAGATATTGCAAACTCCCCTTTCACCATGCTTGAGTCTTGACACACATTACCTGCAATTTCAAAAGACAGGAACACGGTTTCCTTTTTCTTTTGAAAATTAATTTAATATTGGTGCAAAACTTCTCTTCGAGAATCCAAGATGTAGATTTGAAATTTGATTTCGTATCACATGTCGATCGGTCGAAAACAAATAAGAAACATCTTTTTGCCTTTCTGAAACTTTACATCAAAACACACCAAAAATCTTTTTGATTTTTCTATGTTTATGCTAAAACACACCTAAAATATTTTTGGAATTTTCAGATATGAAATATAAATGCAAAACTGAATCAGACATTATTTTTGTCTTTTACGAGAAAGATCACAACTTGGGATCATATTGAACATGACATGCTGAACTACACTTCAATTTCAATTACTTCAGCACATAAGCCATGTCGATTGCTGGTATAATTTGTCCATCATAAACTCAGGCACAATCACACTCATAACATCTAGATATGTTAAGGCATTGATTAGATTTGCTTTGACCATTGTACCCAACACTATCAGACATACTCAGATATGCATTCGCTTATCACATTTTGTGATTTTATTTGTGATTTAACACATAATGATTGTATTCATGATATAGTCAACTGTGTTCCATGCAAAAAGAAATAATGTCACACCACCAGTTTCCACTAACGAAATATAACCGTGTGGGGTATGATCCAGACCAGGATCCAAGTCTTTAGTTACAACCAAGCCATCAAAATAATATAATTAGTTAAAAGTGGCTTTACAGACAGAGTTTAAATAGCACATCAGTGGAAGCATTTTAATAAGTTACAAAATTTGTTGTTTTTGCTAATTGTAATACAAAAGTGTTGGAAGTACATCTCCCAAAAGAGTTTTCAAAAAGAGAGGTATTGCTAATGCCCGTGCCTCCACGAGATCCTCCTAGCGACCTGAAAAGCATACAACAATCAAGCGTCAGCCAAAGCTGGTGAGTTCACAAAATCAGCCTATACAACACCGTGTAGACCAGAATGTATACGGATAATAAAGACTAGTTAGTAAGTTAAATGCATAAACTACAAATGTTATCCATATCTTCAGGTAGCTAGCCTATGTTTATGTTCACCTGAATGTTTACACAGAATGACACATAGAAGATTTGACCAGAAATCTCTTGAGTACAACACAAGACGTCTATTTATACTAGCTAAACCACGACTGTCCGAACCTCAGGTTCGGACAAGGTTCGCCCGGTCCGAACCTAGAGTTCGCCTAGGGTTCGACCAGAACCAAACTTGCACATCTTGTCTTGTACTTGATACTGCACATGACGATCAGGATCTAGGTACTAACAAACTCCCCCTCGGCATGTGCAGTATCAACTCTTCCATTAAAACTTGTATCTTGTATCTTCAATCAAACTCTCCCTCAGCTTGACGATGAGTTCAATCTTGAATACATGATATTTCATCGTGTGTAATCTCTTTATCAACAATCTTTAGAAGACTAGAAGTTGTGATGTTCTTTTTCCACGTAGAAACCTGCCAACATAAATAATCTTGGCGCAAAACGTCTCTTCGAGACTCCAAGATATTTTAATTTTGAAATTGATTTCGTATTCCGTGTTGATCAATCGAAAAGAAATAAGAAATAAAATCTTTTTTATTTTTAGAAACTTTACATCAAAACACACCTAAAATCTTTTTGGTATTTGCTTATAGGAAAATTAAATGCAGTACAGAATCAGACACTATTTTTGTCTTTTGTGAGAAAGATCACAACTTGGGATCATATTGAACATAACATGCTGAACTACACTTCAATTTTGATTATTGTAGCACATAAGCCATGTCGATTGCAGATATAATTGTCCAAACTTTAAACTCAAGTAGAAACATACTCATAACATCTGGATACGTTAAAGTATTGATTATATTTGCATTGACCAGTGTACCTCCACACTTTCAGACATACTCAGATATGCTTTGCTTATCACATTTTTTGTGATTTCACTTGTGACTTATCACATAGTGATTGTATTCATGATAAAGTCAACTATGTTCCATGCAAAAAGAAATAAGAACATTAAATCGTCTACCTTAAGGTCGATCTTTCGATACGCAGATAAGGCCTCGGATTTAACAAAATAAGAAAATAAAACAAGTTGAAATTGTATAACCCAACAACAATCAGGTCGGTCATGTGGACACACAGAGAAAGTCCGATGAGTTATACGAAACACCAAAGAAAATAAAGCAGAACGTCAAACGGACAACGATCACGTCGATCTTTTGATACACAGAGAAAGTCCGATCGTTTGACAAAATAAAGAAAATCAAACAAGTTTAAATCTTTGCAAAATGAACACATGTATACACAATGACTTCTTATTTTATTGTTCACATATCTTTTTCTGGATATATCGTGAGCATCAAGATGTTGTCCACTAAGTCAAGCATCAGATTTAGTGTATATCACATTTGAATACTTTCTGATTTGCCGAGCCTACCTTACACATTGATCAAATGGTCTTATGGCTTTTTCATCTATTTTATCCATGAGACAGACGATGTAAGCCAATGTACCATCATTTCCCAATCATGTCGGATACAATTCTCATTTTTTTCAATGTTTTTGGATTTTTGCATTTTTCAATGTTTTTCTCTTTTCAATTTTCAAATATCTCCCCTTAAAAATGACAACTCTATATTTAGATTTTCATTATTACTATTTGAAAAACAACACTATTTTTGTATTTTTGCAAAAACAAACTCCCCCTCAACATGAGAGGGAGCGAAAAACAAATCAGAAATTGATCAACCAACACGAATACTTGTCGTTATAACTTTTTGAAAACCAGATTGATTTGGAAATTCAATTTAAGTTATCACAGATGTTTCACAATCAGCAATTTACCAATCACCGAAATTTCTTCCTGAAATACCTACTGACACCAAATAAAACATTAGTTGCTTTGGGATCGACCCGATTCAACAAAGTCGGGTCGCCCGGTGTCTTCCACATAGTCATTGTTGGCCTTGGAAACAATCTTTGGTTTCCATATTTTGGAAAATTTTGATTTTTGATCAGAACCTGAATCAGAATCAATTGGCGTACTCGGTGTAGACCAAGACGACTTTCAAGTTGATTTGATCTTTGGAGACCATGGTTCATAAAAAATTTGACATTTGTTATCCATATACTTAGCCGTGTTGTGGATATATGCAGTCGTCAGACAATCAGCAGCAAGATGTCCAGGTTGACGACATGCATAACAAAGTCTTTCTCGAAATTTGAACACATTTAAAAAATTCTTTGAATTTTGAAAACCATATGAATATTCAGAATCAAAATTATCAAAGAAATCATCAGAAGAGTCATACCTAGGAGATGGATTCCTTGAAGATGATGAACTTCCAGTATAATAAGATTTTTCGTTCAGAGGAGGTGATTTCCTTGAAAGTTTAACTTTAGAATTCTGCTTAGATTTTTCTGGCTTCTTAGCTTGAACCGGTGCTTTCTTCACCTCATAACCCAAACCTTTGTGCTTGAAACCTGGAGTCTTTGATGAACTTGAAGAAGAACTATAAGCATCTCTCCCCTTAGATTCTCTAGTGAATTTAGCTTTGATGTCTTTTAGTTTATTCTTTTCAACCAAAACTTTGTCTTCTTCAGTGGCAGATGAAGTACTTGTACCACTTTTGTCAAAAACTTGTTCATTTTCTAGAAAAATAGACTTTGAACTAAACTTAAGAACGTCACCCAAATACTTTTCCTTTTTCTTAGACTCCGACTTCTTCTTCTTGGATAGAGTGGCAAACTTCGAATAATCATGCAATTCGTCTTTAGGATCAAGCGGAGCAGATGTAGCTACGGATAAATCCACTGGTTGAGGAACCATATGAATATCATCTTTCTTAGAACTATCTTCACCCCAATCCTGTTTGTATAGGAATTTCAACAATGTCGGTGACAAATTGCAATTCTTCACTTGTCTCTTTAACTCCAAAATATCCTACTTCAATTAAGAGATTTGCTATTGAGCATCAAACATTCTTTTTGTGACTTGATGAACTTTACATTGAGATCATCATATTCATATGTTTGTAACTTCCGGATCTCACATTCAGCAAATAATTCCTCAAGAACACTTTCTCTTTTCTTCTTGTAAATTTCAACATCTTTAGTCAAAACTTCATTTTTATCTTGATAAAGAACATTTTTATCTTGAAGCATAGAAATCTTGTTCTGAGGTTTCTCAATAGTAGCTGCAGACTCAACAATAAGAGCATTCGCCTTTTAATACTTTTCTTGAACAGGATAACTCTTTTCAAAAAAATTCTGAAAATCTTGAGCTGCATCCAATGCTTCAACTTTGGCTTTCTCACATTCTTCTGCCAACTTACTCTTTCCTTTCAAAACATCCTCATGGACATGAACCAATTCATAATATTTCTTTTGAAATTCATCCAATTCCTTCTTTGAGGACAACAATTTCTCTAGAAAATAACTCAGAATCTTTCATAAGAGTTGCATTCTTCTTTCCCAACTTTATACATTCAAGACATTTTGATTCTTCGACTTTAACCTCTTTAACCATTGATATTGTCGAATTGGAATCAGAATCAGTCAGAATACTATCATCATCATCATGACGAGCAATCAATGCAATAGTAAATGGAGCATGTTTCATTTTTGCTTCAGAATCTGCATTCCAGGCAAATTCATTTGGATGCCAAAACGTGTCTGTCAGTTTTTCATCAAAAGACACAGATTTATCTTCAACCTTGGGAGCTGCATTTTGGTGAATGAATAACCAAATGAACATGTTGACTAGACTTCAGCTTGTTTCCAGATGAATTTGGACATTCTCGTGCAAAATGTCCATAAACAGAATACTTATAACACTTAACTTTTGACTTGTCCAATCCAGTTTTTCCATCCTGATTCAATCTTTTCTTGCCAGTTCTATAGAAAAATTTCTTCGTTCTTCGAACCAACATAGCATATTGCCAGTTCAAATCCATTTCTTCCAAATGATCATAATCTATTTGATCGTATTCTTCATTTGTCAACTCAGCATTACTAACAACACCAAGAATAACCCTGAAATATGAAGATACTAATGCAAACATTAAAGCATTATAATCATCGACAGTTTGAGCAGACAAAGCATTCTGAGTCGAAGAAATAAGAACAGAAACATTACAGCCAGCAGAAAAACTAGGAGTTTTAGATTTACCTGCAATAAATGCTATAGGAGGTGCGGAAGTAAAAGTATTAGATTTCCCAGCATTCATGGTAGAATCATTATCACCAAAATATACAGGAGGATTTGTTAACCATTAACTCCATATCCCTTGCTTTAATTCTTTGAATCAAATCATTGAAAGATAATCCCGGATATTCTTCATCATGAGTAATCATCATCACATAATTCTCCCATTTCTCAGGTAATGCTTCCAGAATCTTTTCTTTCATATCAGCTTCTTCTTTTGTAAGATTTACCAAACACATTTCACTCATTAAGTGAGCAAATCTTGCAATCAGATTTGGATTTGACACGTTTTGATAATGCTTGAAACTATCAAATTCCTTCTTCAAAACTTCTGATGACTTATCTTATATTGGTCATTGCCTTCACATCGTTTTTCCAAAGCATCCCACAAACTCTTTGATGTGTAATTACCAGAAAATTGATGTAGTAACTCTTTAGGCAAAGCAATCATCAAAGTACCATATGCTTTCTTTTCAGCTTGATAAGCTTTCTTTTGTTCAGATGACATCTTTCTTTGAAGTACCGGTTCCCTGGTTTCATCCTTAGGATAAACATATTGATCAGTAAACGACAACCACATATCAATATCATTTGTGTCCACATATGCTTCAAACCGTTTAACCCAACTATGATAATCTTCCAATTTGAGAAATTTAGGAACTTTCTGACATGTTTCCAATTTCGTTGTCATAGTTCATCATAGTTTGCATCATTGCTTGAACTGAATTTTGAATAGCCGCAAACGCTTGAAAATCGGACATTTTGTAAATTCTGGTTACTGTTTACCCCGAACCTGTCCCAAACTTAAACTGTGTCGCCGAACTTCGTCCGAACCCTGAACGAACTGAAATGAAAACGTTGAACCCTTGCCGAACTTGAGCTTTTCGGTAATAAACAAACTTTCGCCGAACTTTCGATAAACTTTCGAAAACAACGAACGTCGTCCGAACCTTATCCGAACCTCACACTACTAGAAAAAGGGCCTTCCTTGACACGCGAACGATGACACTCGGTCCTTTCTTGACGTGCAAAAGAGAGTGTCATAAAAAAACTGTCAAGAATTGAAAAATCCTAAGGCTAGATGACGCGCATTTATGGGCGTCATAAATTTCTGTCATAATTTATGAACCAAAAAAACACGGAGGACACTACATATTTGCGCGTCAAGAAATAGCTGTCGTTTTTTTAATTTTTTTCCCGCCAAAAAATTTTCCCAAATTTTTTGCCCTAATTCACCTCCAATATTTTCCCCAAAAACACTTGTCTCTTCCCGCTCTCGCAAAAAAAAAAACACGGATCGCCGCTAGGGTTCTTCCCAAACAAAAATCAAGACGCTGCTTCTTCTCTCAACTCACTCACAGATCGACGCCCTTCTTCTCTCAACACATAAATCGACGCCTAGGGATTGCCATTTGACACACAATCGTGGTCGTTTTGGTCTCCGATCAAGGATATCGCTCTCGCCATCTCTCTTATGGTCTTCGGCATCACTAGCATCGTAGCTCATAAAATCAAATCCCCTCACCTCAACAACAAGACGCAATCCAATCATGGCACGAAGCAGGTTCAGAGATAGCCAAAAACTAATGGTTATCGATGACGGAATTGCTGGCTCCTACAATGCTAAAATGCTCCAATTTCACGCCAATCTAACCCTAATTGATCCGTATGTCTTCTTCTCATCTTTTCCCTACCTAAATTCCCGTTTTCGTCTCAGATTAGGGTTATTTTTACGCAAAATTGATACAGTTCTGTAACATCTCTCTCATGTATCATATATCTGTTTGTTCATTTTTGTTTGTCACATAGGTTGATGTTGAATCTAGTCATGTAAGATAGATTGAGATTAAAATCGATATTGATATTGAGATCATCATTAGGATAAACGAAATCAAATAATTTGTAAATTTATCATAACTATCACTGAGTTTGATGTTTATACTTCCTTAGCCTGAAGAATTATTTTATTTGAAATATCTTGACAGGAAGGATTATTTTAGAGACTCCATGGGCAAGCTTTAGAGGATTTGAGTAAATTCATTTCAGTTATGGTTTCCTTCTTGAATTCAGATTCTAATTCCATCAAATTCTGCTAACCAAGCTGATACATAATAGAACTTGATTACAAGTTCTCGGAGACTTGGTTCGTGTTGCCAAAGCAAGCCGTTCATCAAAATTCACAACCCCTGATGCTTAAGCCACGGCCATTGACAGTGGCTAACGTTTTTGATACATTTAAGGTTGTTTCCAAGGTATAGTAAAGTTATATATGAACTTGTTTTTGAACAATATGTGCTCTAAAGTTTCCTCTCAAGCTGAACTTTTATGTTTCACTCTATTTCTCATGTTACTTTCTTATTAATGATTCTAATACATTTCCATCAGATATAATTTATCTTGAATGATCCTTTTAATTACCTCAACTGGTTGATGTTCTATGAAAGTATAATTCATGATTAGCTTAACTATCTCTTAATTAACAAATACTGAACTAATCTGACAGCAACTTGTTAAGCTAATCATGAATTATACCTTCATAGTATGTTTACTTCAGTAATATTTTTTAAATCTAGTGGCACTTTTGGCTAATCATGAACACTAAAATTTATGTATATGCTGCTGACTTGAACCTGCTGATGACTTGAACCTGCTTCTGGAACATGTTAGTATTTTTATGGAACATTTTTTTCTAATCATAAACCTGCATCTTTCTTTTATCTTCTGACTTGAACTTGCTGCTGGACAACCTTTTGTTGTAACCTGACTGTTACCTTATTTTATGATTTTGCATGACTTTTGCTTAAATTTTTCTGAATTACTGGTATTTTTCTATTCATTTGTGTTCATACTTTGTCTGAGTTCTCATTTCATAATACAATACATTTCATTGTAACCATTGGGAGATAGATTGCAGGTCAAAATTAAAGCTGCCAGGAGAAGACTGTAGGTGGTATTCCACTTCCATCAACTTGAGTTCCTATCTGAAGCATATGCTTAGAAATAGAGAAGTTCTATGATCAAACTTGACTTCCTATCTGAAGCGCATGGTTGATAATCATATTTTTGTGATTGTTTTTTTCCCTTCTCTGTGATCTCATCATCTATGTGCTTGTTTGACTTGAAACAAATAGCTTGTATGCTGATGCATTTTTCCTTTAAAAATGAGTTATTTAATTTTAATATGGTTGTTATCTTTGGGACCTCTGCAGATACAATATGGTTTTACTTAAAATTAGTAAATTTCTTTATAAGTGACTAGTTCTTGAACTATTCATGTTTCATTGGTTTTACTTTCAGATGTTGTGTTGATTGTGGTATATTTTTTACTTTTTTACTTTTAAAATGCTGCTTTCTGTGTTCAATTGTTTTTGGTACAAATACTATTATCAGTTATTTGTAAATCTTTACATCAGTTTTTGCTAATGCGTTCTACTGTTTGTGATAAAGGGCTACTTGCTAATGCATGCTACTGGTTCTGGTTAAGTTAGAGATTGACATAAAACACATAAGGGTATGATCAGATTCCTTGTTTTGAAGGTCTAAAATGAGCAACCTGTCCACTAGTAAATCTTTTTACCTATTTTTTCTTTTCTATTGGTCATTTCTAGAAGGAGCGGGCCTGATTCGAGAAGAATTCTGGCATGTTATGCTCATACGGATTTTGTTGTATGTTGTTTTAGTTGATGTGTTTGCAGATGCTGCACTTATGGTGAGCTCTGTGTTCGATGGATACAATGTCTGTATATTTTCTTATGGGCAAACATGGACAGGAAAGACTTTTACAATGGAGGGTACAGAGCAGAATCATGGAGTCAACTATAGATCATTATAGGCATTATTTCACTGTGCTGGAGTGTATGATGAGCAGATTAGGGATTTTCTTGCTATCTCCCGGTCCTCAAAGAAGTAAGCTATACATCATTTCTTTAATATAGAATGATAACAGTATTGTATGGAAAATACTGGAAACATGTTGTGACTTGAAATAACCACTATTGATGATTTCCATTAATGAGACATGTTTAAGATTAACTTAGAAAATTTACATCCTAGCCGGTTTGGCCAGGTTGGAGCATCTTCTAACAAGCATAATTGTTGATGTTCTTTGTTTAGTTTGCACGCTATCATAGGAAATTGCTTTGCCGTGTTTCATCTGAGCAGGTAACGTTCCTGTTCTCATTATTCTTTACTCGTTTCCTCATATGCGAACTGATCCTCTGTTTGCTACTTTACCATTGTTTTAAATTGAATCCTAACTAAGAAAGTTACACTTTATTGACTAACTGTCTTCGTGCGATGAATGCTAATTAAAATTAAAAAAAAAACTTTAGGTAAATCATCTTTGCATTGGTATCTTCAAGTTGTGTGTTACTCTAACATTTGAAATAAGTAAAATAAAAAAATAACTCCTTAAAAAGAAATAGTTCAAAAATCCCACGCATCTCCTTTTTGCTAATTTTCGTTCAACCAGTTAGAGATAAAACATAACAACCAATTAGCAAGCACATAGATAGTAATTGTGACCTCTCAACGGTCTGATATGAAATTTCGTTGCTGCAGATCCGGTTGACAGGACTTCAAGAGCAAAAACCCGGGAATGATTTGAAACCTGAACAATTGGAGAAGGTAGCTAAATTAGATGAGTTGGGTTGATATGATATGCATTTATACCTGTATGAATCTTTTTTGTACCCCTGATTGTTTTTATACTTGTATTGAAGCTTTAGTGACTGGTATGCAACTATGCATGCGGGTTTGTTAATAATAATTAATTGTTTTTCTTTGCATGTAGGCATCGGTGTTTGGTTTCGGTCGTTATGATGGTGAGTACTTCTCTCCTGTGCCTTTTGTTTCTTACTTGAGTATAAATTTTTGGTTTCCTAACTTCTAATTATTTCTATTTACATGTAGAAATTGGTGGTTGCTCCTGTGTTCTAGGCTGGTATGTTTTCGCTTTTTCAGTCTTTGAATTCTTAATTGGTTATGTTTTTAGTAGAAATCTGTTTATTAGAATATCTAGGTTGATTAGCATTGACAGCCTAATTTTATATAACAAAATTTAAGTTTGGACACAATTTTGCTTTGAGTAAACCAGAGCCTGCCCATTTTGCATCTCAAGATATAATCAAAATTAAACAGTGGGGTTTATGCAGCTTCACTCAAATTGGTATATTCTAAACCGCTTTAGTTATTTCTAATTGTATCTCATGTAGGTTGCTGCATCAACAAACAAAGAAGTTGATGCTCATACACCCTATTACCCAACCTTACCTCCATAACTCGGTCGAAATTTGGTTGCTGCAGATCCGGTTGACAGGACTTCAAGCACAAAGTAAGTTTTCTCATATTCTAATGAATTAAATTTATTTTTGATGATATTATTTTCTCGTATTTTATCTTCTATACAGATTGGTGGAGATAATAATGCTTATACAGATGCTGATTTTGATGAGATTCGTGAAGAATGGTTGACCTATGCTTGCCACTTCATTTACACGGACGAGAAGTAGTAGTAGTGATCCAATATATATGCATGTAAACTTTGAACACTTTACTTTTGTCGTTGTGATCGAATTGCATGTATGAACATGAAATCGAATTATTTTCAATTGCTATATGTATGAAATGCATTGTTTTGGTACACCAGCAATTCTGTATTTTGGTTTGTGAAATATGATTTAATAGGGAAATCAATAATTTTAAATAATTTATTTAAAAAAAAAACAGTTAAAAGGATGACACGCAAGAATGAGTGTCATAAAATGCATGACACGCAAATTTACGTGTCATAATCAGACTACACAAAAAAATATTATAAATAAAAATTATATTAATCACAGACGACACCCTTTCTTGACGCGCAAAATGGGTGTCAAGAATGGAGTGTCAAGGATAGCGTGTCATTGTTTGCGCGTCAAGAGCTTCTTAACACGCATTTTGCGCGTTAAGAAGCTTCTTGACCCCGGCTTCCTTGACGCGCATTTGCGTGTCAAGAAGGCCCTTTCTTGACGCGCAATACACGTCAAGAAAGCCAGTTTTTGTAGTAGTGTCAACTTCGTAGACAGCTGTCCGAACCCTATCCGAACCTGGAGTTCGGAGAGGTTACAAATCAGTTACGCTGAACCTCATAAGAACTCGAACACTCTCGATTCCATTTTCGCGTTTTTCAGTTTTTTTGGAAGAATTTTTGAACAGGAACTCAGATAAGCTCCATAGAAATGATTTAGAAGAATATTTTTTCAAGAAAAATACACTCAAGATGATCAAATAAGCTCAAAAACTTGAAGAATTTTCAAAAACCCCACATTTTGACTCAATACTCTGAAAAACAATGATTTCCGATCAGTAAAATGAACCACATGCTCTGATACCACTTGAAAATGCGTGAGCGTATGATCGTCTACTCAATCGTATTGAAATCAAAGTAAAAAGAGAGTGAACACAAGAGTAAATACAATGAAGCTTGTATTAAACCATAGAGAGTTTACACAGAATGACACATAGAAGATTTGACCAGAAAGCTCCTGAGTACAACACAAGACGTCTATTTATACTAGCTAAACCACGACTGTCCAAACCTCAGGTTCGGACAAGGTTCGCCCGGTCCGAACCTAGAGTTTGCCTAGGGTTCGGCCAGAACCAAACTTGCACATCTTTTCTGGTACTTGATACTTCACATGACGATCAGGAACTAGGTACTAACAATTGGTCTCAGTCCGACCGCCAGTCGGGAGGGTGCATCCGGTGCACCACTATGTGGGGGTGTCAATCCCCAGTAGTACTACTCAACATTACCTCGCTTTTCTATATTAACGGTCCGAGAAAGTAAGGACTTTTTGTAATTATAAAGCAATTCAGTGAATCATGTGATATGTGTTGGATAACTACTTAAACATAAAAAATACCTTTGTCGTTGCATTGCCATACTTTACTGGACGCAACAAGTTGTGTGTTATCATCCTCAACCAGATATAACTAAATATAGTAGTGAAACTCACCTTAGGGTGCACGGGTACTCGACACTTGGAGCATGTATTTGGTGACATAGCTAAATTGCTCATTTCTTGGAGTTAACTCCTCAAATTTTACAGGTGTACACTACTACTTAATTAGGACTTATTTCAAAAATAATCAATCTAAAAAGTTAAGCAACAAGAAAGTTACGCGCGTCGGAAGTTGGCAATTTAAGCTTTTTGCAAAATAGTCAAAGTAGGTTTAAAATTTGCATAACTCATTCAAAACTTAGAGTTTGAGCACCAAACTCTCCAGATCTTACTTTTATTATATAAACCTCATTTTTATTTAGCAAACCCTTCATTAAAACAAGGTTATCATGCTCAACCAAAAAGCAAAGTCTACTTTTCACAGAATAATACATCTTTGCGCACCTAACTTGCAGCAGTGTTCTGGATGACCAAACGGAGGTTTTAGGAGACGTGCGAGTAGACCAATCGAAACTAAGACATAATACTTTCTTTTGGAAAAAGAATCAACTAATTTCGAGCAAAATTGACAAAGTTATGATCTCTGCAAGTTGACCTAAAAATCTGGCCGAATCTGTTCAAAATTTGTAGTTTGCAAAAGTTTCGTTTTACAAGTTTTTAGCAACAATTTGGTCATTCCCATACTTGTAACATCATTATAAACATTTTACCATGGGTTTTCAGTTCTAACAACTTTCATACTAAGATCATAGTAAAATCCCAACATAAGGCTAGCATACAAGCACATACACCTATTTTTCATGCTTGTCTACATAACAACTTCAAGAACACTCAACATAGAAGATTTTTTAACTTTATTTCCAGCCCTAAATCTAACCTCATAACAACCCTAAAATAACATTTAACATAACCTAACCTAAATCATGTTTCATGAGCATCATAACACTTCATTTAGCACATAACACTAGAAATCACACATGCAACCTACCAAATTTCAGATTTGTGGTTTTAGGGTTTTACAAACGTTAAAGAAAACGTGGGTAGGAGAAGATGAGTTGGAGGTGAAGCTTCCTTATAGGTTCTTAAGACTTCTAATAGCTTAGAAACTCCAATTTCTTGATCCTTGAAGCTTGGTTCACGAGAATTTCAAGTTTGTGTGTGTGTGTGACCGTAAGGTGTGAGGGGGAGGGAGAAGATGAAGTTATGAAAATGAAAGGGGAGAAGGAGGAGGGCATATTTCATAAGGGTAAATTACATCTTTGGTCGTCAAACTTTCATTTTAAACACATTAAGGACATAACTCATTTAAATGAGTTTTTACTAAAACTTGAAAAGTAAAAACATTAAAAAAATGTTTTCTAAATGTTTTTTACTTATTTAACATGTAATGTTTAGTCGGGACAAGTATAAATGTCATTTACACATAAAAATTCCAATTAACGCACGAAGTCCGATTTTACCCGAAACGCCAAAATTTTACAAGTAACACATATAGTCACGAAATAAATTCACGAAACAAGTTACTAGAATTAATTAGTAAGTAAACATAAACAAATGTGTAATCATTCAAATAACGGGCCACAGACTTGCTAACGGAATCTAACGGAACTAGCGGAAAGAGTTAACGGCATTAACCTGGGAATTTGGCAATTGTCACAGCCTCCCCTTGATAGAGAATTTTCGTCCCGAAAATTTAGCTAGTACATTGGTTTGATGTGGAGGCTTGATCAAACAAGTGAGGGTATTTTTCCTCATCAGGTCTTCCCGTTCCCACGTCAACTCCGGTCCACGTTTAGAATGCCATCTAACCTTGACGATTGGAGTCTTACTTCTTTTCAATGCTTTTTGTTCGCGTCACAATATTTCCACGGGTTGTTCTATAAATCGGAGTTGTTCATCAACATGGAGTTCCTACAGTGGAACTACTAGAGTGTCATCATCCAGACACTTCTTCAGGTTTGAGACATGAAACACATTATGTACCCCATCTAGCTCAGGTGGCAAGTCCAAACGATACGCAACCGTTCCTATCTTTTCTGTTATCGGGAAAGGTCCTATATATCGGGGATTCAACTTCCCACGCTGGCAAAGTGTACAATACCCTTCCAGGGCGAAACCTTCAACAGTACACGGTCACCGATCTCGAATTCCAGTGGCCTTCTACGTTTGTCAGCACAACTCTTTTGTCTATATCTTGCTGCTTTCATGCGATTTCTGATTTGCACGATTTTCTCTGTTGCTTCGTACACCATTTCTGGTCCAGTAAGTTGGCTGTCACCGACCTCGGCCCAACAAACTCGTGATCTACACTTTCGTCCGTAGAGAGCCTCAAAGGGAGCGACTCTAATACTGGTATGGTAGTTGTTGTTGTAGGAAAATTCGACCAGTGGCAAGTTAGTTTCCCAGTCTTTCTGAAATCCATTACGTAAGCTCGAAGCATGTCTTCAAGAGTTTGGATTGTACGCTCAGTTTGCCCTCTGTTTGAGGATGGTATGCGGTACTCATATCCAGGCGAGTACCTAGGGCTGATTGTAAGGATCTCCAAAAGTTTGAAGTGAATCTGGGGTCTCGATCAGAGATAATTGATAAGGGCACTCCGTGGAGTTTGACGATCTCATTGATGTAGATTTGTGCCAGCTTGTCAGTTTTGTCACTTTCTTTTAGGGCTAAAAAATGGGCGGATTTGGTTAACCTATCAACAATCATCCAAATCATGTCATTTCCACGGGGAGTACGGGGCAATCCCGTGATGAAATCCATTGAGATTTCTTCCCATTTACACTCGGGAATTGTCGGTTGTTGTAGTAGTACTGGTGGTCTCCGGTGTTCTGCTTTGACCTTCGAGCATGTCAAACACTTGCTGACATACTTAGCAATGTCGGCCTTTATATTGGGCCACCAATAGAGCCCTCTCAGATCTTGGTACATTTTATCTGAACCGGGATGGACCGAATATCTAGACTTGTGAGCCTCGTCCATCACCAGCTCCCGAAGGTTTCCATTGAAAGGTACCCAAACACAATCCTTGTTCCATCCACACCACTCAAGGATTCAGACACAAAGTTTTCTTCACTCAGGGCCTCCTTCTGGGCATCCCGGATTCTATCTGGTAATCCCGCATGAATCGTCAACTGTAGAGCTTGAACCCTTCTAGGTTTAACATGTTCCTTTCTGCTCAAGGCATCAGCCACCACATTGGCCTTGCCTGGATGATACTTTATCGCTAGGTCGTAGTCTTTTAGCAATTTAACCCACCTACGTTGCCTCAGGTTGAGTTCCTTCTATTCGAATATACGCTGGAGGCTTTTGTGATCAATGTATATCGTACACTTAGTACCATATAGATAGTGTCTCCAAAATTTCAAGGCAAACACAACTGCTCCTAACTCCAGATCATGAGTTGTGTGATTCTTTTCATGAGACTTTAGCTGCCTTGACCCATAAGCGTAACTTTACCTCTTTGCATTAATACACATCCAAGTCCTTGGATTGAAGCGTCACAATAGACCTCGAAGTCGTCGACACAATCGGGTAGAGATAATATAGGTGCGGTACAAAGCTTCTCTTTCAAGGTTTGGATTGCTACCTCTTCCTTGTCACCCCATCGGTATTGAACGCCTTTATGTGTGAGAGCAGTTAGCGGTTGGGCTATCTGAGAGAATCCCACAATAAAACGTCGGTAATAACCCGCTAACCCTAGAAAGTGCTGAATTTCCGTCGGTGCTCGTGGGGTAGACAAGTTTTTGATTGCCTCTATCTTGGCTGGGTCAACATGGATACACTGCTCGTTAACGATGTGACCCAGAACTGAACCTCTCGGATCCAAAAGTCTCATTTAGAGAATTTCGCGTAGAATTGCTCCTTCCCTAATAACTCTAAGATTAATCGTAGATGTTCCCCGTGTTCTTCTTTCATCCTCGAGTAAACGAGTATGTCTTCGATGAAAACAATTACGAACTGATCTAGGTAGGGTTTGCACACGCGGTTCATGAGGTCCATGAACACCGCTGGTGCATTCGTTAAGCTGAAAGGCATAACCAGGAACTCGTAGTGACCATAGCGTGTTCTAAAAGCTGTCTTTGAAATATCCTCCTCGCGGACTCGAAGTTGATGATACCCGGACCTCAAGTCGATTTTCGAGTACTAGCTGAATCC
>JBCNJP010000027.1:96621445-96689791 GCA_039602395.1 Deinandra increscens subsp. villosa
TTTCTGAACGTTCCTAGAGTGTTTTCACACTGTATTGTTGCAATTTCCAGCTCAAAAAGTCCAAAGTTCGAAAAATCAGTCGATTTCAGGAGATGTACATTCTCGACGCCCTTGAAGTTATGGTACTGGTCGAACATACTGGTACACTAGGAAATCTTCATAGGTTTCTGGTATAGTGGTTTTTGTACGGAAGACAATCTTCAACAGTCGGAGTCGTTAGTTTCTAATCAGGGACAGGATCGTCTTCTCCAAATAATTGGCTAGGCTGTCTAATGGTACGTTGATTTTTATGTCTCCGTTTCTTGGTACGTTGGATTTTGGTCCGCTGGTGGAAACATCCAACTTATTGTTACGAAGTCGACATTTTGGTACGCTGAGGGTGGTTTCGGTACATCTTGGCAGAATAGTTGTGTTCACTAAAACTAAAGTAACTTGAGAACCATTAAGAATTACGGAGCTAATACCACGAGTTGCCGTCTCGACGAGATCTATACTTTTACTAGCCTAACGGGACAATACGATTCGTTTCGGTACCACAGACATCATATTTCGGAAAAGATGTTGGATTTCCAAGCATTTGCTGGCTATGCAAATTACACGATCTAGCAAGCTATGCTTAGCTTTGATAACAATCCAGAAAGTTCCCAAATTGTTAAAGTTTCTCGGCAAACGATTATCAAAATTGGAAGCAACGATTTTCCGCTGATATCAGCACGAATGATATAGATTTGTGGATTACAATAAAAAAGCTTTATGTACATCCAACTGAAGCGGGAGATTTCAAAGAAGTTCATACTTTTGATCAAGCTGAGAGAAAATTATATGAGATTGAACAAAAAACATTTAGATATTTTACAATGGCTTTACCAACTGAGTTACTACATCAGTTTACGTACATGCAAGAAGTCGAAACAATTACGGGATGCATTATCTGCACGATGTGAAGGCAATGATCAATACAAGAAGAGTCGAAAGAAAATGCTGAATAAAGAATTTTAAAATTTTCAACATTATGATAAGGAAGATATTTATGCTCTTGTATCCAGATTTTCACATCTGATAAGTGAAATGAAAGTGGTTAAAATAGAGAAGAAAAAAGAGGAGTTGAAGGAGAAATTTCTAGAAGCTTTACCATCAAAATGAGAGAATTATGTCTTGCGCGCTGCTGACTCATGACAAAGTGTATTCTGAATTATCATTTCATGATTTAACAGGATTCCGCACTCGTGTTTGATTAGATATCGTGTGTTTGGGAGATTTCCGGACCTACAGAAACAACAAACTCAGAATAATGACCAGTCTCGACCTTGTCTTTCAAATCATGAACTCCTTCTTTGAGACTACCCTGTGGTGACACTGTTTTGTTGAACATCTTCTCAAAATTCTCATCCTTAGCTAAGAAACTTGTAAAAGATTGTGAATTAGTAACATTATTCAAAAGACGTTTTGAATCAATGACTTCAATCTTTAATTCAGAAATTCTTTGATGAGCTTCAGCCAACTCTTTTTCAGTAGCTATCAACCTCTTCGCCACCTTGTGAGTTTCATATTTTTGCAATCTCATATTATCAAGCTCCGCAAACAACTCCTTCTTTAACTTGTCTTCATTTCTCTTTTGAATATCCAAATTTGCATTTTGCACTTTGTTCACACTTACTAACTCCCTTTTCTCATCAAGCAACTTTTCCATGTCAATATGATAGGATTGAATCTTAGCAGCTTGTTCATCAGAAATTTTAGTAAGAGTATCAAGTCTAGACTTGGATTTGTCAAAAAGCTTCATCCTTCCATTTATTTGCTTCTTTGAGTAATTCAGCATTTTCTTCAGATAATTTTGTAATATTCTGTTCAAACTCGTGTTCAACACTTTGAAATTTCAATTCTTTCTCAACCACCCTTTGCGTGAAAAACTAAAAACTTCTCCTTTTGAACTACTAACTCTTGAATTATACCTTCCAACCTTTTCTTTTCATCACTCAATTCTTCAATCTTCTTCTCATAATCATCAACCAATAAGTCATTGTCCTTTACCAAACTCTGAATCCTTTTGTCTTTTTGTGAATAAAATTCACAAACTGATTGATAACCACTAGTTTCAGAACTACTGGTTTCAGATTCAGACTCAGATACTTCTACTTCGTCATCACTATGTACAATTTGAGCAACAAACACAGATTTGACAAAAGAATGCAGATTCATCAAGAAAATCGGCAGACCAATCATAACCTTCATTCGATGTTTGTGCGTTTGACTCAGAAGTAATAGCAGTTAAAGCAATTGGAGGATTAGAAGTTCATCCCTAATCATATTGTTTATCAACTTGAGAAACCAAAGTTGTTATAGACTTTGATGAAGAAACATTGGACTTTGAACATTCACGAGCAAAATGTCCAAAATTATAACATTTGAAACATTTTACCTTTGATTTGTCTACTCCAACCTTGCCATCCGGATTTAAACTGTGAAACCCGGTTTTCTTCCTGTATCTTTTAACTCTTTGAGCTAACATCGCAAGTTGCCAATTAATATCCATTTGTTCAAACTTATCCGGATCGATCTGATCAAAATCTTCTTCAATCAGATTAGATGATGTCAAACCACCATTCAGCAATCCATAATATGAAGATAATAAAGCAAAAATTAATGCCAAATGTTCATCAGGTGTTTTTGCAGAAAATGACGATTAACTTGAATGATTCGGAACAGTGAAATTACACCCTCTTGATGACTTTTCAGAATTTCCTGATCCATGACCAACAACAAATGATGTTTGAGGTGGATTTGATGAATCAAAACCAAATGCTTTAGACTTTGCATTAATACCTGCAGAATTTTAACCATGATACAGTTCAGGATTTTGCAATTGAGCAGTTTACTTATTTGAAGTCATCATTTCCATCTCTTTAGCATGAAGCTTTCCAGTTAAATCATGAAATGATAATTCAGAATACACTTTGTCATGAGTCAGCAGCGCGCAAGACATAATTCTCTCATTTTGATGGTAAAGCTTCTAGAAATTTCTCCTTCAACTCCTCTTTTTTCTTCTCTATTTTAACCACTTTCATTTCACTTATCAGATGTGAAAATCTGGATACAAGAGCATAAATATCTTCCTTATCATAATGTTGAAAATTTTAAAATTCTTTATTCAGCATTTTCTTTCGACTCTTCTTGTATTGATCATTGCCTTCACATCGTGCAGATAATGCATCCCGTAATTGTTTCGACTTCTTGCATGTACTAAACTGATGTAGTAACTCAGTTGGTAAAGCCATTGTAAAATATCTAAATGTTTTTTGTTCAATCTCATATAATTTTCTCTCAGCTTGATCAAAAGTATGAACTTCTTTGAAATCTCCCGCTTCAGTTGGATGTACATAAAGCTTTTTTATTGTAATCCACAAATCTATATCATTCGTGCTGATATAGGCGGAAAATCGTTGCTTCCAATTTTGATAATCTTCCAACTTTAACAATTTGGGAACTTTCTGGATTGTTATCAAAGCTAAGCATAGCTTGCATCGTAATTTGCATAGCCGCAAATGCTTGGAAATCCAACATCTTTTCCGAAATATGATGTTGGGTACCGAAACGAATCGTATTGTCCGTTAGGCTAGTAAAAGTATAGATCTCGTCGAGACGAACGTTTTGGCTGGTATTAGCTCCCGTAATTCTTAATGGTTCTCAAGTTACTTTAGTTTTAGTGAACACAACTATTCTGCCAGTGTACCGAAACCACCCTCAGCGTACCAAAATGTCGACTTCGTAACAATGAGTTCAATGTACCACCAGCGGACCAAAATCCAACGTACCAAGAAACGGACCATAAAAATCAACGTACCAGATTAGACAGCCTACCAATTATTTGGACGGCGTATCTGCCTGCGTACTAGAAACTAACCGCTCCGGAACACTGTTGAAGATTGTCTTCCGTACCAAAAACCACTATACCAGAAACCTATGAAGATTTCCTAGTGTACCAGTATGTTCAACCAGCGTACCAAGACCTTCAACCGGCGTACGAGAAGTGTACCATCCTGAAATCGACTGATTTTTCGAACTTTGGACTTTTTGAGCTGGAAATTGCAACAATACAGTGTGAAAACACTCTAGGAACGTTCAGAAATCATTTTTGACCTTAGAAACATTGAACGAAGAAAAACCCAACTTTCTCTCACTAGAAATTTGAATCTGACCAAATCAAAGCAGTAGAGCAACCTGGCTTGCTCTGATACCACTTGTAAGTACATGAAACGATCTTACTACTGCATGCTTTGATAAATCTAGTGAACACGAGAAGTAAATAAGAGAAATCTTCTTGAATCACTTGAAGAATACAAAGAAGTCTCTCTGGTTTCTCTCTCTAGAACACACACAGAAAGGTGTAGAAATGACAGAAGTTCTAAGCTATCATTCTAACACACGGTATTTATAGTATCAACATACAAGCATGCGTATCATTGGCGGACCAATTGGTACGGGCGTACCAATTGGTACGGCGTACCAGATGGTACGACACCTTGGTATATTGACACTCAGACTCACAACGACATGCTCACTTAGATACAATACACGAGACACATTCTAGCATAGGAATATGCTCTAACAATTCTAGTGAGAAGATTCCGTCACAATCAGAATTTGATGAGATGATTTTCTATGACAAAAGAATGTGCAATAAGTCAAAGCTGAATTTTCACGTTTAGCGAAGAATGAGCATAACTCATCAAGTTCTGAGGAAAAGATTTCTGGAAAGAATGTGGGATTGGGTTTTAAGGCACAGAATGATAAAGCTGAGGGGGTTCAAGCTTCAAAACCACAGAATCTGAAGAAAATGAAATTGAAGCAAGTAAAGAAGTAAGTTTTTAAGGCTGAGAAAGTTCAACCCAAAAGGTTTTAAAAACTCAAGGGTTCAGAAAAAATATATTTTGATAAAGAATTCCCACTTCATTATGTCGATGCACAAAAGATTTCTGGAGTGTTTGCGAAAGCTGTAGCTCCAAAGACCAAGAAGAAACAAGCTCATAAATTTTCTGATGGTTCTACTTCAAAAAGCCCTACTTTCAAATGGGTTCATGATCATCGCCATCAGGTATATAATCCTTTTTATGATCACTCTGAAGATAGAAATGCTTATGAAGCTATGCGGGTACATAAACGATGGGACATAGGGCGTTTGGGCTATATTTGTCGTTAAACAGGACATATGGCAAAAGAGTGTCCAATTCCTGCTGCTTCTAACTCTATAACTCAAAAGGTCAAAGTTTTTGGTAAATCTGTCAAACCAGTGTTGCTTCATGAACATGGCAGAGTTTTTGATGAATTTCAACCTACATTTATTCAAAAACAAAAACGTTTTGTTCCAACTTTTCAAAAGGTTCAATATTTAGGTTTTTCGTCTCAGTCATCTGTGATTGATTCATCAAAAACTGAATTACCAAAACAACAACCACAATGGAAACCTAAGGTGGTTTCGAAGCAAAATCAGGATACTTGTCGACCAGAAGCACTTCGCTTCGGGTCATTTATGAACTGAGGAATTTGACCAGTGTGCATGTACTTCTAAAATACCTATCGACAACTAAAAAGTTGTTGATGGAGGAGTATTATGTCTTAACTTAAATTTCATGCTATATTTTTATAATCTGAAAGTTTTCTGAAACTTTAAACTGCAAGGTATCCGTGTTGGTTGATCAATTTTATTTCTTTACATTTCGTTTGAAAGAGAAAATTGACAAAAGCCAAAAATAGTGTCTTGTTTTTATAAAATGAAAATATAAAAATAGAGTTTTCATTTTAAGGGGGAGAATTGCAAGTAAGGGGGAGTAACTGCATGTTATGGGAAGAAGGTGAATACATGCAAAATATATAGTGAAGGTGAATACATGCAAAATATATAAAATTTTGAGTAATTGATCACTGGGAAATGATGGTACATTGGCTTACGTATCTGACTCATGGATAGAGTAGATGAAAAGGCCATAGGATCATTGTTTGATGTGCTTGGTAGGCTCGGCAAATCAGAAAGTATTCAGATGTTATATACAGTAAATACCAATGCATGACCATGTGGATAACATCTTGAAGCGTATTTCATGACAAAAAGAAAACCAAGTGTGAAAAACAAAATGAGAAGTCACTGTGTATACATGTGTTCTTTTTGCAAAGATTTAAACTTGTTTGATTTTCTTTATTTTCTCAAACGATCGGACTTTCTATGCATATCGAAAGATCAACCTGATTGTACGCTTGAGATTCTACTTTATTTTCTTTGGTGTTTCGTATAATTCATCGGACTTTCTCTGCATATACGGAAGTATCGGTCTGATCGTTGTCGAATTATACAATTTCAACTTGTTTTATCTTTCTTATTTTGTTAAATACGAGGCCTTATCTATGTATCGAAAGATCGACCTTATGGTAGATGATTTAAAGTTCTTATTTATTTTTGCATGGAACAAAGTTGATGATATCACGAAAACATTATGCTTTGTGATAATCACAAGTGTAATCACACAAGAAAAAGAAAAATGTCTAAATATGTTTGATAGTGTGGGATACACGAGCCAAAGCAAATCTAATCAATACCTTACATATCCAGATGTTATGAGTATAATTGTGCCTGGGTTTAAAGATAGACAAATTATACCGGCAATCAGCATGACTTATGTGCTTCAATTAGTTGAAATTGAAGTGTAGTTCAGTGCGTTATGCTCAATATGATCTCGTATAGTGATCTTTCTCATACCAAAAATAGAGTTTGATTCTGTATTGCATAAGTTGAAAATCAAAAGATTTAGGTTTGTTTTGATATAAACTTTCTAAAAGCCAAAAAGATTTTGTTTCTGTTTTATTTTCGATTTGATCAACACGTGATACAATTCAAATTTTTCATAATCATATCTTGGAGTCTCGAAGAGACGTTTTGCGCCAAGATTATTTAAACTTTGAGTAGGTTGCTTTGTGATGAAATGTCACAACTTCAAGTCTTTTGAAGCTGCTAAAAAAGAGATAAACACACTCTGCATCGTCAATGTATTCAAGATCAAGCTACTATCAAATTGAGGAAGAGTTTGTTTGAAGATATTTTGAACGAATTCTACACTTGAGGGGGAGTTTGATTGAAGATATATTTTTGTTATGTTGTTAAAGATACTGCAAATGACGAGGGGGGGGAGTTGTTGATACATAATATGTGTGTCGTGTGAAGTATCAAGACAAGATGATGTGAAGATCAAGACAAGTTCATGCTGCAAAACGAACTGGATCCGAATTGCCAGTTCGGATCAGGCGAACTGGTAGTTCGCCCGAGGTTCGGCCAATCGGGTATAAATAGGAGTTTGTGCTTTGTAATTCATAACTGAGCGTATTAGAATCTGAGCTAAATTGTGTGTTTTGTACGGTGTTTCTCTAGATCGAGTAGACGATTCGAGGTTCACGAACTTTCAACTTTCTATCTAACTGGTATCGTCCATATTCGTTGTCAGTGTATGCATAAAGATCAAAGGAATCATCATTAGGGTACCAAAACCCTAATGTTGGTCTACCCTTCAGATATCTAAAAATCCTTTTGACAACTTCTTCATGAGATTTCTTTAGATTTTCTTTAAACTTGACATAACTACACTTGAGAAACATTATATTTGGTCGACTAGTAGTTAAATACATCAGAGAGCCAATCATTAACCAATTAGTAAATTGGATTAATATCAATTCCCTGAGCATCGGATGATAACCTCAAGGTATCAGATGAAGGTGTAGAGACAGGAGTACCGTCCGCCATATTGAATTTTCTGAGAATATTATTGATGTACATCCCTTGATGAATAAAAATTTATTTGTCAAGTCCCTCCACTTGCAGTCCGAGAAAAAAGTTCAATTCACCCATTGTACTCATTTCAAAATTTGAGGTCATTACCTTTGTGTAAGGAATTATTTCTCCAACTTATGATGTTATCTCGTCTAGATAAATTTATCTCGTAAGGATTGAAGACCCAAGATAATAAGTTCTCGGAAGAGCTAACTGTCCGAAGTAAAATAAGTTACCTCGGGTGGCAACTTTATCTCAGAAGCTATTTTCACCACGGGCAGTG
Organism: Deinandra increscens subsp. villosa; assembly: GCA_039602395.1. Classification (NCBI taxonomy): domain Eukaryota; kingdom Viridiplantae; phylum Streptophyta; class Magnoliopsida; order Asterales; family Asteraceae; genus Deinandra; species Deinandra increscens. Next base: position 96,629,539 of record JBCNJP010000027.1, read on the forward strand.
GAAATGCCCTAGATAACTCGAGTTATCTCGGACAACTTGACCCGACAAGACTAGTTTTTGTCCGAGACGCAACCTGCTCTTCTCCCAGCCTATTCGAAGCCGTCATTTTATCTTCTAGACTAGTTTATTATATTTGTAGTTAATATATCTCCGTTTGATGGTCCAGATGACCATTAGAGAAATCAATGGCTCTCCTTTATTCTTAGGCACTATATATAGTTTACTTGTACTCTGTAATTCACAACATTGATGTATGCTTTCTCGAATTATCAAGTAATAACAATATAGTGCCCTTTATTATTCACATATGTGTTCTTACTTGCTTTACATTTGATTTCCGTTTTATTAAGTAAAACAAAGCATATGACTTTACTTGTTTCCGCCTAGTTAATCCTAAAGTAAATTCTTGTATTTGGTTTACTCTGTAACCAGTATCGATCCTACAAGTGGTAACAGAGCTTTGCTCTTGTTTTAAAGATTTCTTTTAAAACTACTACTTTACTTACATACTCTTTTTTCTTGTTAAAAAGGAATTTTCCTCTCATTTCATACATCCTTGAACTATGGGTGATTCACAAAATGGCAGTTCAAAAATACCACCATCTTTTATGCCTGATGACGATACGTGGAAATTGCGTATGATTGGGTACCTTCATCACTCCGATTATCGAATGTGGAAGTTAGTAATCTATGGCCCTACTATCCTATAGTAAAATTGGCCACTGTACCTAGTGTCAATATAGTAAAATCCTATGTAGACTTTTCCGACGATGACCACAAGTCCTTCGAAGGAGATCATAAGGCACCTTAGGCATTATAGGTTGCACTTCCTAACTCGGTTCTCGTTGGTTTTAAATTTGTAAAACTACTTTCGGTCTTTGGAAAGATTTAAATGAAATGTACGAAGGAACCGATGAAGTTAAAAAGAACAAGAAAGATGTTCTGAAACGGATATATGAGAACTTCTCCCATAGAAGTGGTGAGAGTAGGAATGCTCAGTATCTTTATTTCGTCCAACTGTTGATTAATTGCAAAGAAATGATGAAAAGATGGAGAATCGTTTACACTTTAAGCATCAAGTATAATAAGGACCTCAAGACTCTGAAACTGAGTTAACTACATGAGCATAGGACTTAACTTGTTTTCGCCTAGTAATCCTAGAATATATTCTTGTATTTGGTTTACTTTGTAATCAGTATCGATCCTACAAGTGGTATCAGAGTTTTGCTCTTGTTTAAAAATTTTCTTTTAAAACTACTACTTTACTTACATACTCTTTTTTCTTGTTAAAAATGAATTTTCCTCTCATTTCATACATCCTTGAACTATGGGTGATTGACAAAGTGGCAGTTCAAAAAAACCACAATTTGTATGCTCGATGACTTTGATACGTGGAAATTGTGTATGATTGGGTACCTTCATCACTCCGATTATCAAATGTGGAAGTTAGTAATCTATGGCCCTACTATCCTATAGTAAAATTGGCCACTGTACCTAGTGTCAATATAGTAAAAGCCTATGTAGACTTTTCTGACGATGGCCACAAGTCCTTCGAAGGTGATCATAAGGCACAATGGGCATTATAGGTTGCACTTCCTAACTCGGTTCTCATTGGTTTTAAAATTTGTAAAACTACTTTCGATCTTTGGAAAGATTTAAATGAAATATACGAAGGAACCGATGAAGTTAAAGAGAAGAAGAAAGATGTTCTGAAACGGAGATATGAGAACTTCTCCCATAGAAATGGTGAGATTAGGAATGCTCAGTATCTTTATTCCGTCCAACTATTGATTAATTGCAAGGAAATGATGTAAAGATGGAGAATCGTTTACACTGTAAGCATCAAGTATAATAAGGACCTCAAGACTCTAAAACTGAGTTAACTACATGAGCATATGACTTAACTTGTTTCCGCCTAGTAATCCTAGAATAAATTCGTGTACTTGGTTTACTCTATAACCAGTATCGATCCTACAAGTGATATCAGAGTTTTGCTCTTGTTTTAAAAATTTCTTTTAAAACTACTACTTTACTTACATACTCTTCGTTCTTATTAAAAATGAATTTTCATCTCATTTCATACATCCTTGAACTATGGGTGATTGACAAAGTGGCAGTTCAAAAAAACCACCATCTTTTATGCCCGATGACTTTGATGCGTGGAAATTGCGTATGATTGGGTACCTTCATCACTCCGATTATCAAATGTGGAAGTTAGTAATTTATGGCCCTACTATCCTATAGTAAAATTGGCCACTGTACTTAGTGTCAATATAGTAAAAGCCTATGTAGACTTTTCCGACGATGGCCACAAGTCCTTCGAAGGTGATCATAAGGCACCATGGGCATTATAGGTTGCACTTCCTAACTCGGTTCTCATTGGTTTTAAAATTTGTAAAACGACTTTCGATCTTTGGAAAGATTTAAATGAAATGTACGAAGGAACCGATGAAGTTAAAGAGAACAAGAAAGATGTTCTGAAACGGAGATATGAGAACTTCTCTCAGAGAAATGGTGAGAGTAGGAATGCTCTGTATCTTTTTTTTATCCAACTGCTGATTAATTGCAAGGAAATGATGTAAAGATGGAGAATTACGGCATAATCAGAAAATTTCTGAGGTCACTACCTGATGTGTGAATCGTTTACACTGTAAGCATCAAGTATAATAAGGACCTCAAGACGCTGAAACTGAGTGAACTACATGAGCATATGACTTTACTTGTTTCCGCCTGGTTAATCCTAAAGTAAATTCTTGTATTTGGTTTACTCTGTAACCAGTATCGAGCCTACAAATGGTATCAGAGCTTTGCTCTTGTTTTAAAAATTTCTTTTAAAACTACTACTTTACTTACATACTCTTTTTTCTTGTTAAAAATGAATTTTCCTCTCATTTCATACATCCTTGAACTATGGGTGATTGACAAAGTCGCAGTTCAAAAAAACCACCATATTTTATGCCCGATGACTTTGATACGTGGAAATTGCGTATAATTGGGTACCTTCATCACTCTGATTATCGAATGTTAAAGTTAGTAATCTATGCCCTACTATCCTATAGTAAAATCGGCAACTGTACTTAGTGTCAATATAGTAAAAGTCTATGTAGAATTTTCCGACGATGACCACAAGTCCTTCTAAGGTGATCATAAGGCACTATGGGCATTATAGGTTGCACTTCCTAACTCGGTTCTCGTTGGTTTTAAAATTTGTAAAACTACTTTCGTACTTTGGAAAGATTTAAATGAAATGTACGAAACAACCGATGAAGTTAAAGAGAACAAGAAAGATGTTCTGAAACACAGATATGAGAACTTCTCTCATAGAAATGGTGACAGTAGGAATGCTCAGTATCTTTGTTTCGTCCAACTGTTGATTAATTGCAATTCTGAGGTCACTACCTAATGTGTGAATCGTTTACACTGTAAGCATAAAGTATAATAAGGACCTTAAGACTCTGAAGCTGAGTGAACTACATGGGATGCTGAGTGCCCGTGAGATGGAGATAAATGAAAAGTTAGGTGTTCTAAGCAAACCTTCAAATTTAACACTTCCCATGTCTATAGCACCCATCACTTCTCATGAAGATAGAAGTCAATTCAGTGATCAAGCTCTTGTTTTCACCTATCCAACATCACCACGAGGTAATGAAATCATACCTCATTTATAACAACTTAATTCATGTTCTAGACAACAATCATATAGGTTTCACCAGATTTGGTCTGGAATGCATAAGTGCTGATGACCTTGAAGAAACGGACATGAAAACTCCACTGGCAATGGTCTCAATAAGAGCTCAAAGATTCTACAAAAGAACAGGTAGCGAATACAATGGAGACACGGTTGCCCAAAAACTGGTTTGGAAAAAAGTAAAGCCAAGTGTTACAATTATCACAAACTTGGACACTTTGCCAGGGAATGCAAACAATGTAGAAGGGAGGTTATGAACAATGATGGAGGAAGCAAATACTCAAGACCTTAAAATGCATAATCAAAGCCACAAACATCAAATGCATCATATGAAGGTCCTTCTGCTCCCAAACCAAGGTTAAAATCTCAAAACCAGGCAACTGGTACTGTAGCCAACCAAACTAGTTGTGTTGATTGGGAAGATATCATAAAAGAGTTTGCTCCCATCAATCATGCATTGATGGCCAATGAAGTTTCATTCTCTACTGATAACTCTCTAGTTTCATCCACTGATGATACCTCTTACAACTCTGAGATAAACATTGCAATTCCCACTGAAGTACTTTCTTTGCTTTGCAAACCAGCTTGTGCGGAGCAAACTGAAAAATATAGAAAGCACAATATGGTTTTAATTGAGGAAATGGCCAGCCTTAAGGAAATAAAAGAATATTCTAGAAAGGCTAACATTGCTTACAATAACAAGATTGAGGAACTAATTAACAGTATAAGTATTCTTAAACATGATAAAACCAATCTTGTTACTCAAATTAAAGACCTGCTTTTGAAGTTAGAACTTGCAAACAAAGAATGTAAGGATGTCAAATCTAAATTAGGTATCACCAAAATCAAACTTCTGATACTATTGCTGACTGTGAGAAACTTCAAGCTAATAATGAAAAACATCTTAAACTATGGAAAAATCATAAGGTAAAGGGAAATAAAAACAATAACCGGATTGGGTATAACAAGGTCACTCACCCAGATTCTAATACTGAGTGTGTTGAAAAGGTTAAAAATGAAGAATCAATAGTTCAACTCACTCTTGATCCCATAGCTGAAATTTTTGATGAGAATGAAATTTCTAATGAGACACCTGCTTTGATAACTGAAATTGATGAAACAAAATCAGAAGGTGCTGAGCCAGAAAGGGTAGTCACATAAACTGTTAAACCACAGTTAGCTAGTACTTCTAAAACAAATGTAAAAAATCTCATGAAATTAAAATCTGCTGAAAAGACTGAATTGGTAAACTTACAAACTTTTTCTAATAAAAACAAGAAAACACCATCAGTCACTTTCTCTCTAAAAATGATGAGATTCCTGAAGCCAAAGTGTTTTAGGAAAGCATCATTTGTGGAAAAATTGGTCATGTTGCAATTAGTTGTTATCACAACCCATTTTGAAAAATCAGTGAATCTGTTAATAGTCAAACAGTTAAAGGGATGGAACATCAAGTAAACCCATGGGTTGGTGGTGATAGCATGTCTGTCAACAAGAAAAATGTCAAAGGGTTAATTCATCCGGATAAAATCTTACTCCGGAAGAAGTTTTGAACACCCGGGAAAACATTACTCTGGGAGTTCAATCAATCAATCGGGATCTATTGGCATGCAAAGACCAATTTATTTTAAAACAATGATTATGAGGACTTGGGATAGAATTTTTCCGCAAGATCTCATGAAAACAGGAATCCTAGGAGAATGTCTGCTCCTAGAGAAAGAAAATGGGCTCTAGAGGTAAAATTTACCCTGGACAGTGAAAGTTACTATCTCGAGGTACATATTACCTGGGATGAACAAAATTACTTCGGTAAACATTTTACACCAAAATCAATAAATTTTGGTCCCGGTGTATAATTTGACCAAGAAGAAAATGTTTTCAATAGCCAAAATCAACAGTTATTTCAAAGGAATCATTCTAATTTTATGATCAACCTGCAAATTCTGTAATAACACATTGTGAGTCTCCTAAGGCTAGAAAAAAAGGGATAATAGGCAAAGAAAAGCAGCTAAAAAGCGAAAACTCATTAGCTTTCAGTCAAAACAAAGCTCTTTTCCTATTCCTAAAGTGGGTTAAAACTTTTTAAATTATGATCAGTCAAAGGATAAATCATCAAAATCAAAGGAAGTGACTCAAACACTTGTACTCAAGGAGTATAAGAATAATGATGCAATGGGTAGACTCAAGACCACAGAGGCTTGGGTCTCCCTTAGAAAATAACTCATTTGTCTTACATGTGCAGAAACATCCAATAAATCTCAGAGTAGCATGTGGGTTGTAGATAGCGGATGTTCTTTCCATATGACTGGAAATAAAAACTTACTGAAAAATACAAAATGAGTTAATGGAGGACCAGTTGCTTTTGGAAGCACTTAGGGTTACATTTCCGGACAGGTAATGGTAACTAATGGGAAGCTTACCTTTGGTAAGGTAAATTTTTTGAGGTACTTAACTTCAATCTTCTAAGTGTCTCACAAATGTGTCACAAGAAATTAAACGTTATGTTAAGTGGTCTGAGGCTATTGTTCTTAAACCTGGTGTCATAATACCTGACGACATGATTTTAATAAAAGTACTAAGAAAGGATGGTGTATACATTTTGGATACTACATCTAAGGATGGTATTACCTGCCTTATATCCAAGGCCCCAGTAGATAAATCGGATCTTTGGCACAAAAGGCTAGGACATGTAAACTTCAAAACAATGAAAAAACTGGTAAAATATGGTTTGGTTAAAGGTTAACCTAAAAAAAATGTCTACATGTGCCGAGCAATGTGTTTCTTGCCTAAAGGCTAAGCAACACAAATCTTCTCATAAGCCCAAACTTAAAAACTCTATTTTTTGTGCCCTTAGAACTGTATATATATTGACTTATTTGGTCCTACAAGGGTAAAGAGTTTGGGGAAAAAGTCTTAGTGTTTTGTAATAGCATATGATTTTTTTAAGTATACTTGGGTTTTCTTTCTTGCAACCAAGGATGAAACCTCTGAAATCTTAAAAGCTTTAATAATTCAAATTGAAAATCAATCTAAGTTAAAGGTCAAAACAATCAGAAGTGGCAATAGTACTGAGTTTAAAAACTTTTTGGTAAAATTATTATGTGAAGATAAGGGAATTGTTAGACAATTCAGTGTAGCAAGAACCCCTCAGCAAAATGGTGTTGCCGAGAGGAGAAACATAACACTAATTGAGGCTGCAAGATCTATGTTGGCAGAATCAAAATTTCCTGTAACCTTTTTGGCAGAAGCAGTAAATACTACATGCTATGTGCAAAACAGGATTTAAATTGTGAAAGGTCAAAACAAGACACTTCATGAAATTCGGAGAAAAAAGAAAACTAAACATCTATTTTCTAAAATCATTTGGCTGTCCTATAACAATATTAATAACCAATGAGCAGTTACAAAAAATTTGCTAAAAAATTTGATGATGGCTACTGATAGTGGTAAGCTTACGTGGAGATTTTCTACCATGTTAAACGTTCTAATCATTAGACGTTTAAATAAATTAGTCATGCAAAATGTGGGATTTAAACCACCATCCGGGTTCGGGTCGAAACTATGGAACGGGTCGAAAATATGGAAGGGTTCACCCATGATGATCAAGGTAGTAGTCGAAGAACTCACGTCCACATCTAATTTATTTTCTTAGTTTACTTCTAGTTATGTGTTTCTTTTTCTTTTCTATTTTATACATTTTTAATTATTTTCTTTTATTTAAATTCCTAGAACTTAGCTACGTGAATCATGGGTAGTTATACTCTTTTATCTATTATGTAACCAGAAACAAATGAATGAGAGGGGCAATGAGTTTGAGTTTATGAATATTGATTGTGTTTTCTCTGGTTTTGAGAGATCATAATTTTCCATTGCTAATCCAAGTTTAGCATCTTGGGTGGTGATCTTTGGAACCTATACTCGAATCTCGGTGGTGGTTTTCTGTATCCGATATTCAATATGGAAGCTCTTCGATTCAAGTTGGGTGGTGAATCTATATCCCAAACCGAAAATAACACAAATAGATAGGCAACGATCGAATTGGGATACAGATTCACCACCCAACTTGAATCGAAGAGCTTCCTAACTGAATATCAGATACAGAAAACCACCACCGAGATTCGAGTAAAGGTTCCAAAGATCACCACCTAAGATGCTAAACTTGGATTAGCAATGGAAAATTATGTTCTCTCAAAACCAGAGAAAACACAATCAATATTCATAAACTCAAACTCACTGCCCTTCTCATTCATTTGTTTCCGGTTACATAATAGCTAAAAGAGTATAACTACCCATGATTCACGTAGCTAAGTTCTAGGAATTTAAATAAAAGAAAATAATTAAAAATGCATAAAATAGAAAAGAAAAAGAAACACATAACTAGAAGTAAACTAAGAAAATAAATTATATGTGGACGTGAGTTCTTCGACTACTACCTTGATCATCATGGGTGAAACCTTCCATATTTTCGACCCGTTCCATAGTTTCGACCCGAACCCGGATGGTGGTTTAAATCCCACATTTTGCATGACTAATTTATTTAAACGTCTAATGATTAGAACGTTTAACATGGTAGAAAATCTCCACGTAAGCTTACCGCTATCATCCTCCCGATCTTCAAAAAAGTTTGTCCTCAAACTTTGATGGTTAAACTTATTCTCAGGTGCATATCTATTGCACGGGTGTATCTTGAGGACTGCAATTGGAATAGCACCTTCACCAGCACCTAGGTCTCGATCTACAACCTGTTGTTCCACCCAATCAGACTCTTGTATGATACCGATTCTGGACTCAAACTCGGGTGCATCTCTGCTATACGAGCGTAACTTGAGAATTGCAATTGGAGTAGCATCTTCACCTGCATTTAGGTAGCTATCTAGAGCCATGTGTTTGACCCAATTGGACTCATATTCGTTGGCAGTATCGGGTGTCTTCTGCCCCCCACTTTCAGCCCATATAAAATCATCATTTCTTCTAAAATTTTGTGCTAGAGTCGAGTCATCTTCTTGTTCGACGATACCGTAAAGCACCCGTTTCACAAATAAACACTCCTTTTCATCGGGAACGAATCCATCATCCTCATACTGTGGTTCAACATACGAGGACTTCAATTGTTCTTCCATGGCCGTTGGTTCGTGAAACATGTGAAATTCCTTACGTACTATGGAATTGCTAGAAAAAAAAAGTGGGAATTAAGTTTGGAAGAAGCCACAAAAACACATTAACTGGGATAGAAACCAATCGGGTTTTTTTTTTATTTTGTTTTCTTTTCTCGGGAAACAGACGATAAATAGATTGAAGAAAATGCGGAAACATATGATATAGAAACCGAAAATAACACGAATAGATAAGCAACGATCGAATTGGGATACATATTCACCACCCAACTTGAATCGAAGAGCTTCCTAACTGAATATTGGATACAGAAAACCACCACCGAGATTCGAGTATAGGTTCCAAAGATCACCACCCAAGATGCTAAACTTGGATTAGCAATGGAAAATTATGATCTCTCAAAACCAGAGAAAACACAATTAATATTCATAAACTTAAACTCACTGCCCCTCTCGTTCATTTGTTTCCGGTTACATAATAGCTAAAAGAGTATAACTACCCATGATTCACGTAGCTAAGTTCTAGGAATTTAAATAAAAGAATATAATTGAAAATGCATAAAATAGAAAAGAAAAAGAAACACATAACTAGAAGTAAACTAAGAAAATAAATTAGATGTGGACGTGATTTCTTCGACTACTACCGTGATCAGCATGGGTGAACCCTTCAATATTTTCGACCCGTTCCATAGTTTAGACCCGAACCCGGATGGTGGTTTAAATCCTACATTTTGCATGACTAATTTATTTAAACGTCTAATGATTAGAATGTTTAACATGGTAGAAAATCTCCACTTAAGCTTACCGCTATCAGCTACTTTGTTGGATACTCTCGTGTGTCTAATGCATACAAAGTATACAACACTAGATCTAGAATTGTTGAAGAAACTATCACTATTTTCTTTAGTGAATAAATTAAGAACAAGCTTATATCTTAGCCCTCGTGGTTATTTGATATTGATTCACTAACCAATGCTTTCAATATAACTTTTGAGAAGCCTTCAAGTGAGAATGTGCAGGTAAAGGTACCTCAAGTTACTGTTGAATTTGGTCGGTTCAAAGCTCTTGATCCTCCATTATTTTCATCAGTAAGCACAAATACTTTCATTCTATCAAAGATGTTCAACTTGACTCCGGGCTCAATCATTTAATTCAACTCTGAAGGAAACCCTATTCCTCAAGTTGTAACTGAATCAGATAGGTCGGCTGAAGAAGGTACTCTCATTATGTATAAAGATGCAACTGATGACTGTGCAATCTCAAGTAATCAAAGTGATCAAGGTATTCAAGATGATCATACAAAAAATTTGGCTTCAACTCCTATAGGTAGTGATAAATCAGATTCTCATTCTGTTGAACTCTCACCTGAGAAACTAAGTTCACCTACTCCAGTTGATGAAACTGAATTACTTCAAACCATCTTTGAACCTGTTGCATCACTATCTCAAGAAGCCCCATCTTCGTCACATATACCAAAGTTAGAGCTTATGGTTGATTCCACTCCTATTATACACCTAAGCCTAACTTCAGTTATGAATTACCACCATCATACAATTCCAAAGTGACAAAAACTCATCCTTTGGAAAATGTATTTGGAGAAGTTAAAGCCCGGTGCTTACAAGAAGCAAGTCACCAAATGTAAATTTCTATCTACATGCTTGTTTCTTATCTTAGAGACAACCAAAGTAGGTATCTGAAGCACTCAGAGAAAACATTTGGATTGAAGCCATGCAAGATGACCTACTTCAAATCACAAAGAAAAAGGTATGGGAATTGGTAGACTTACTAGAAAATGAACCACCTCCTATTAGAACAAAATAGGTCTTTAGAAACAAGAAGGATGAAAGAGGTATTGTGGTGAAAAACAAGGCAAGGTTAGTAGTTCAAGGTTTTGCTCAAGAATAAGGAATTGATTATGATGAAGTATTTGCACCAATAAGAATCTTTTTGGCTTATACTGCTTTCAAAAACTTTCATGTATATCAAATGGATGTCAAAAGTGTTTTTCTTTATAGATTATTGAATGAAGGAGTTTATGTGTATCAACCACCTGGGTTTTAAGATCCACATCCCCCAAATAAGGTGTGTAAACATACAAAAGCTGTTTATGGTCTGAAACAGGCACCAAGGACCTGGTATGTGACCCTCTCCAATTGTGAAAAAAAATCTTTACGTAAGGACAACCAAAACTTGGGTTGTGGTATCCTAAAACAAAGAACTCTATTTGAAGGATTTCACAGATAGTGACTATGGAGGATGCAACGATGATAAGAGATCAACATCTGGTAGTTACCATTTTCTTGGTGACAGACTTGTCTCCTGGCAATGCAATAAGCAAACACGTGTCTCAACTTCTACAGTAGAAGCAAAGTATATTACAGCTTCAGCATGTTGTGATCAAGTCCTGTGGATTCAGAATCAGATGATGGATTATGGTATTAATTTCATGGAGACTCCAATGTATGCTGGCAATACAATTGCCATCAGCATTATCACCAACAATCTAGTCAAACATTCAAAGACCAAGCACATTAAAATCAGGTATCATTTTATTCATGATTGTGTTAAAAAGAAATTAATCAAACTTCATCATATCCCAACAGATAATCAATTGGCTGATCTATTCACAAAACCATTTGATGAGGCAAGATTCTTCTACCTCATCACAGCCATAGGAATGCTGAACTTTGATTAAATAATGTCTTATCAAACTTTCAAATGATTTTTGGATCCATCTCTTGATACAAAAAGAAATTTTTTTTCTCTCTACCAAGATAAGTTCATCCGGAAGAACCTTTGAAGATCACACCCAAGATAAGTTATCTCGGGTAAAAACTTTGAAAAGTCCTTAAGGCACGTTATTTTTTGTTAAAAGTGGTTCCGATGTAATCTCACCCGAGATAACTTCAACCGGAATAAATTCTTTTATTTAACCAAAGTAATCTCACCCAAGATAACTTCCCCCGGAAATAAGTTTATTTATTACTGATGAAGACATCTCAACGAGGTCAATTAAAAAGGGTATCTCTTGTGAAGACCTCTTTCGAGGTAAGTTCACCCGAGATAAAAATAATTATTTTGTGTGTCTTTAATGTATCATTAAAATATCTCTTTCGAGATAATTTTTAATGATGACTTAACTCTGGGGTTTTCTCCTATAACTTAAATGACACCGCCCAAGCGGTCGATGTGAAAAAGGTTGGTCTACGGAGCGGATGCCACGTCAACACCCCTTCTTGCTTTTACCAGACCCCACTTGCACTTTTACAGACACCGTCCCTTCAAAATCTCTATTTAAAAGCTTAACCGTTTTTCCCTAAATCCACAAACCCATGATCAAACAAGCATTTACTCCCATTTATTCCGAAATTCTCTCAAAAACTGCCAAAATCAACCTTTCTCTCCATTCCACCCTTACTATTCTCCGATTCACACTCGTTTCAACCAATCAAACTCAGATGGCACCGAAAGCAAAGAAGGTCAAATCTTCATCTGAAGCTAATTCATTCTTCAATGTAGATCATAACACCTTGGCACTTCTCACAAAAACATAGAAGAACACCATTTTTCACGAGATGATAGATTTTCTACAAGCTTTACACTTCCACTTTTCTCTAACTGTGAATCCAAATATATGTGAAGTTGTAATCACTAAATTCTAGGAAAATGCATCAAGAACAAAAAATGCAAATGGAGTTTCAACTGTACACTCAACTGTACAAAACAAGAAGGTCACCATTACTGAAGAAGTGATAAGAACTAACCTTAGATTCGACAATGCCGGCGGATTCAAATAAGCAAGTTGATCTGAATACCTTGCCACACTAAGGTCAGTTGGATACGACGATAATGAGAAGAAGCTGAAGATATCTCAACTACCTTTCAAGTGGACTTACTTGGCACACATTATTCTTGCCGGTCTCTCAACTGAAAAGAGCTTTGAGGGCATTGTGGTTAATCTTTCACCAAACAAACAACATTTTCAAATGAAAACTTGTTTACTTATCTCTCAAGTAATGAGAAAAACAAAGATTATGCAGGAAGGGACACCAACCAACTAATTCCTGCACCTAGGCATGCAGTGGATGCACCTGTGGCTAATGACCCTGTGCAACCACAAGAAAATCCTGAGCAAAGTGCTCCACTTGACAACCCTGTTTCACCAAAAGTGGTTGAGCCCACAACAAACAATCCTTCCTCTCCCAAAAAACTCCCACTCAAAAGAGGAAGAGATAATCTAGAAAAAACTATTTTAAAGAGTGCAAGGTCTACTCCACATGTGCAACCTTCAACCACCCAACATTCTGGCCCTGCTAAGGACAAGGTCCTTTGGTAGAAGAAACCAAAAAGGGATAGCCACATCAAAGATAAATCTCCCAAGGGAGATGTATCTCCAAGAAAGGATGTACATCCCTCATCCACTAGATTTACTCCACTGAAACCAATCCTACAAACACCTTAAAGTGAAGGTTTAGAAATTTTCTCAAGTTCTCATGATACACAATCTCCAAACACCTTACTTGCAAGTGATGTGTTGAAGAACTTTAAAGTAGGAGTGTGCACGGTTCGATTAGGTTCGGTTTTTGACTCCAACCGAAACCGAAACCGAAAGTTCCCGTTTTTTATTTCGAGAACCGAACGGTTTCGGTTTTTATCGGTTTTGGTTTTTCGGTTTTTAATCTCGGTTCGGTTCGGTTTCGGTTTAAAACCGAAAATCAAAAAAAAACCAAAAATCAAAAGCTACCAAAAACAACCAACACTCATTAACTCTTTCACCTAGACTTATAAGCCAATGGGCTAATAATCTAAAGAAGACTAGAGACTAAGTTAAAGTAACTACGCGTATCATCCTATGTTGCATCACATGAGCCTCCTTTTTATAAGGCATGAACCCATGTTATTTGTTTCAAATAAGCAATGTGGGATAGCTTTTATTGAAGAATTCCCATCCAAATTTTTCTTAAAGTTTCCATGTGGGATTGTTGCTAATATACATTGAAGACTATTAACTTGCATATGATTTTGTTGATCTTCATATATTTTTCTCATCCTATGCTGATTTTGTTGATCTTCATATATTTTGATTTCTTTGCATATGATTTTGTTGATGTTGCTGAAGGCAAGAGATAATAGTCCCATGAATTGTATTCATTTTTTGTAAACAAAAAGCAGGCACTAAAACCTTCTGTACATATTTTAGCGTACATATTTTAGCCCAGAAAAGAATGAAGAACTTACTTTGGAGGGAGAAAAGAATGCAACATAGTTTCAATGTTGAAGGCATGTTACTGTTACAAATGAAGTTGTTACCTCTTCTTTGCCTCCCTTAAAATGACAACAAAAGAAACATGTTCTTTTTAAAAGCTTGTAAAGCATATCAAACAATAACGGATTGTATACTGGTAAAGAAAGCTCAATGTGGCCACAATGACCCGGGCAACTAAATGATTGCTGCCCACATGATTTACAGCTGCACAATTCAAACATCACTTTTCATTATACACAAGCATTAAGAACATAAATCTAACAAATAAAACATAAAAATTGTGTCAAAAAATAAGAACATAAGACTCGTAAAGAACTAAAAATGTGTCAAATGAATAAACAAAAAATAAATACTACATGATCAAAATAAAAAGGATTGTTATTGAGAATTATGGTCGACCCATTCTAAAACCATACAATAATATGAATTAGAGTTGGTCAGAATCGTTGTACAAGCTGATGAGCAAGGTTGGTGATTGGGGGGATGTCTTCTTTACTTTATAGAAAGGGAGGAGCTTGAAATTTGTGTCTGGAATCGATGTGGGATAGGAATAAATTCAATGTTAAAGGAAAGGAAGTTTTGAATAAAGAAGAGAAAAGCAACCTAATATGCTAAAAATAAGTTTTCACATGGAGGAGGGTCGAACTTGGGACTTCTTCCTCCTAAGAAAAGGACACTACCAGCTGTGTCAAATAGGTTTTTGTTTATATTTTCAGTTACAATTCTATTATCATAGATTATAACTAATATTTTATATAATTATATACAAATTCAGTTCGATTCTGTTTTTTCGGTTTTTGAAAAACAAAAAACCGAAACCGAACCATAAATTTCGGTTTCGGTTTTTATCGGTTTTTTGTTTGGTTCGGTTTTTTTCGGTTCGGTTTTTTTGGTTCGGTTTTGTCAGTTTATTCGGGTTCGGATCGGTTAATTCGGTTTTTTGCACACCCCTACTTTAAAGAAGTCTCACCTGAATCACACTTTATTAAGGAGGTCAGTCATAGGAGTTTTGAAATGGCACATTTGGTGCCCTTCTGGAACAAGTGGTTAGTGGTAACATAATTAAGACCCCATTTCCAACAACTAAGTCAACATCTGACCGAAAGGAACCTTTAGTGCAACCCGGGTAAAACAGTTTAATATTAGGAATCCCAGGCGCCAAGAAACCAGGGGTGAGGAACATGATCAACCTAGGCTTGATGGTTCTTCCATGCTTAAGGATATTGGTGTTAAACTAGTTGAGAGAAAGCTTTCACTTAATGAATTGACGGTTTTATATCAAAATTTGGAAACTTATGTATCCCTAGTTTCTCACACTGTGAAAGTACAGGGAGAAGAATCGAAGAAGGTACATGCTAAAAAACCAACTGCTGAGCACATTCATTTGTCTGATATTGAAGGTTCTAATTTCAAAGCCCCTAGTCCACTATAAGAACATGGAGCGAAGAAAGATGATGCTACTAAAATGAGAGGGTATAAAGAAGAGAGCTTCACATATAAAGAAGGGAACTTCACTAACTATGATTGGAACACAAGGTTTCCTCTTAAAATCAGGAAGAAATTATTTCAATCTACAGGTGTAGATTGTTGCGTCCCAGAATCCCGGGGGGGGGGGGGTAGTATTCTTCCTAGTTAGCGACTTTAAGATGTCTTGAGTGATGCTAGAGCGTCCTGCAAAACAAGAGACACCGTTAGCCTCGACACGAAGGGCCCCGAATGGGGTCTTCGTGACCAAGCTCCAGCGTGAGAGTAAGATTTTGTTCGTTGGAAATATGCCGGAATTGTTGAAAGAGAGTTAGAGAGTGGAGAGAACTTACTTCTTTTCCGTCTTACCTTTTCCTTTTATACTTGAAGCCATCGTGTCTGCATTTAATGCTACAGGGAGCATTTAATGTCCCAGACGTGCAGCTTCTCCGTCCAATAGGGAAGACTGTTTGTACGGAAGCCCTTCCCTGGTCCAGGAAGCCCGTACCTGGCTCCCCTTGTCCTTTGAGGCCGTCACATTACCGTTCTCCTATTCCCGAGGCTGGCGCTAGTCCCATCCTGTCGGAATTGTACATTTGAGGAATACTTTAATTCCTTTTGTTCTCACGCAGGCCCTTCCACCCAGATGCTTCTCCTTCAAGCTTTGGTTGCGTCCTTCTTTGAGTCTTTGTCCTTCTCCGAGGCCATTCGTGGGTATATCCCATCAAGTCCCCCCTGGTCTCTAGTTTGTTCGAGAATCAAAGGTGAAGAACACTAGAGACTCGGTTTGGACGGGCCTTCGCTCGTTCTGCGGCCCCTTCCGCTTTTTCTAACTCTTAAGGGTCTTCTAGCTTCTCTTTTACCCTAACCTTTTTACCCTCTTTAACAGCTGTAAACATGTTTGGTGGTTGAGGGCAGTTTATTTTTCAGGTCGGACACGCGTCGCCCTGGGAGTGAATCCCGAGTCCCGATAATTTCTCCTCTTATTTATTAACCGTCGAGAGGGAAAAAAGGGTTATCAGTTTCCTTCTCCACCTGCTGGCGATTTTCTGCGATTTCTGCCATTCTTCACAGGTTAGTCGTCTTTTTATTGCCGGAATGTCTCGATCTGACCTGTCTTCTGTCGCGTCCGTACTAACCGGAGGCGAACTTGCAGCGTTTATCAAAGATTTTGATCTTCCCCTAACCTTGAACCCTAGATTTCCGTTGTCGGGAGATCGTGCCGGGGCGACGCTTGATCAGGTGACCATTTATACTTCAACTTTTCGTCAGTGCAATGTCCGATATCCCTTGTCTTCCTTCTTAATTTTTGTTCTTAAGAGCTATGGGTGCCATTTTTCCCAAATGCATCCCATTCCTTTTTGCAAGATCATTCACTTTGAGGTTGCATGTTTGTCTCTCTCTGGTCAACCTTCAGCTCCCCTGTTTCGCCGTTTTTATAAACTCCATTGGGATGGGGATTGGCTGACCTTTGAGAAGCGTCGTGCCCTGAAGTATCCTAGTTATACTAATTATATCCTGAATTGTGTTCATGATTGGAAAAATAGTTATCTTTTTGTTTCTTCTGATTTTCTTCCTAAAGCCCTTCCTATTCTTCCTGCCGGGACGGCCACTTCTGATGCTCCCCCCAAGGACGGCTATGACACTGATCTGTTGGAGCGTCTTGTTGCTAACCCTTCATCCTGCCGGACCTTTAGCGAGGGGCTTCTGGTGATGGCCGGCCTTAGTAAGAAAGGACTTCCACCAGGCCACCATTTTGTGGTTTTGAAGGATGGAAAAGGTGTGTGGCCCTTTATGAATCTTGTGAATGCCTTGTTTGTTTGGTTCTTATTTTGGTTTCTTTTGTTGTTGTTTGTAGAGATGAGTTTGAAGAAGATTCTTGGTGCCGTGGGCAAGGGTTTTGACTTTATAGATGTCCCTGTTAGGAAAGGGAGTTCTAGCCATTTTGGGCCCCGTGTGTCTTTTGCTGATGATTCAGTCACTGCTGACAGTGTTGCCGGGGCATCGGATACAATTAGTGCTTCGTCGAGTGCTGACCCTTCAAATATTGAAGGCCTTTCTGTGACTCAGAAGCCGCAAAGCAATATCCGTCCCCTTCCGAGCTCTGATCTAGGAATTACCAAGAAACCCACCCTTCGACTGAATCTTAGAAGTGGAAAGAAGACTGTGGCATCTCCTTCTGTGGAGATGCCTGTTCCGGTTGTTGAAGCATCCACTCCATTCCCTACTTTTTCTTCTCCTGATGTAAAGTTCAAGGAGCATGCTCCTTCATCTAGTACTTCTCCCATACTCTTGGAGTCTGACGTTAAGACTCATGTTCAAGCTGGTATATCTTTTTCTGTTCCCCCCCCCCCCCCAAGGTTGTCGATTCTACCCCTGCCAGTTTTGCTAGGTTAATTAAGCTATTTGGTCCTTCTATTTGTGGTCCTTCTAGCTTTTTTTATTTTCTTCCATCTTATGACCGAATTCTAGAATCCCAAGAGGATCTTCTGAAGGACGAATCGGAACCATCGTTTGATCCTTATGACTCTGATGGTGTTGGTCCCCTGACCGCTTCCTCGAAAGACCTTCCATATATTCCAGACTAGACTATTAAGTAAGGAACTATTATTGATGGGTCTGAGGCCTGTACTATGTTTATGAGAAGGGTCCTTCCTCCTGCCGAGCGTTGGACGGCCAGTGCCGTTGAGACTGCTAAGCTAAATGCCAATTTTTCCTGTAGCGCTATTGAGTCCTTCAAGCTAACTACCGAGGTCCAGAAAAGGTTGAGCTGGACCGACGTTCAGTTTAGGAAGCTTAAGGTGGCGTATGACAAGCAACAGAAGGAAATGAGGAAGGCTTTGGAGGATAAGTTTAAGCTTTTGAAGGATTTGAATGACCTTGAGGGTGAGCAGTTAAAGCTTTATGAGTTGAAGGGGAAGATTGCTTCGTTGGAGGCAGAGGATGGAATGGCGAACCATCGGTTGGGGGAGATGGAGAAGCTGGAACAGCAGTTGAGGGCTCGGGATATGGCCCTTGAGGAGCAGAAGAAGTTGTTTGTTGGTTAGCAAGTATGTTTTTCTGCCCCTTCTCTCTTCTTCCCCCCTCTTCTTTTTTTTTCTTACTTTGTCGTCTTGCAGGAAGCTTTAGCAAGAATGTCTTCCTCCTACGTGACCGCCAGCAAGGAGCGTGATGCAGCTGTTAAAGCGCTGATGTTTTGAGAAGGGAAATTGAAGGCCTAAGGGCTCAGATTGGAGCCCTTACTAGTGACGCCTTTGGGACTAGGGTGGCCAAGCTTGAGAAGGAGCATCGCTAGTTGATTACTGAAGGCCTTTCAAAGGCGGTGAAGCGGGTCCATTCCTCCTCCCAGTATGCCACCCTTCTTAAAGATCTTGCTGATTCTTGCTCCACTGCTAGGGTACCAGGTTGGTCTTTCTGCCGGTTACCACTTTTCTGTTGAAGGGGTTCCAAAGGAGGAAACTCCTTTTTATGATGAAACAGCCGAGGAAATGATGCAAGAGGCTGGTGGGAAGCTTGCCAATGCATCCTTTGATGTGTTAGCCACCATGGTTTCCCACCCTGAGTGGTCTATTGAAGAACTAAATGACTTTACCTCTATTGAAGACCCTACCACTCCTGGCCCTTAAGTGAAGCTTTTTATGTTTTTATGACCGGTCTGTAATAATATTTTAAGACAAGTAACTTGCCCCTTCTGTGAGTGTACTGTTTGTTTGACACGGCCCCTGGCCGTTGTCTTTTTATCGCTTTATCTACTACGTTTATGCTTGTGTGCTTTATACCTTTTTATTTGACTTTAACCTTATTGAAGGGCGTCCCCTTAGGTTTTTTTAAATGGATTTATGCCTAGCATTTTCTCAAGGATAGAGATATTTTCTATCTTTGGTGCTATCCTTCTTTTGGTAGGTGCCTAAGGGAACCTTGTGAGGTCTTCCAGAGGCTTTAGCCTTTTTTATTAAGGTCGCCATGTGCTGGCCCATAGGCTTTTGGAGGACTTGGCCCTTGTGAGGAATATTCAAAACCCGTTCTACTTAGTACTTTTTCGAACCTTGTTTATACATATTTTTTTGGATTTAGGTGTCTAGACCCGACTAAATCAAGTACCCGACCCGGTCAAGACCCGTAAGAGTTACACCGGAGGCAACGGGTTTTAAAGTCTGCTTACTTTTATAACCGGCAAATTCGCAGAAGAATTAATTATTTGTTTATTAAATAGTTTAATAGATAAATAATTAATTACTTATTTAATTTACTATTAATCATTAAGATTAATCAAGCGACAAAAGACGACATACAATATTAATGTCATGGACGGAAATAAACGATCTATTAGTTTGTCTAATATTCGTTAAACAACGGTAGAGAAACATTTAAAGGGTTTCAATGTTAATCTCGGAAATTAAATGGATCGACAAAAGATTAAACAAACACGAGGGACTTAACGGAAAAATTAATCAGATATATATATCTGATTAATGGAAGGGGGCAAAACCCTAATCGCTAGACTAAAATTTTCGGCCCCCTCCCCTCTCTCTCTCTCGTTCGACGCCGCCACCCACGAGCCGCTGCCGTCCTTCCCTTTTTCTCTGTTGATCGATTCATTCGATCGCGAGATAGTTTGATCCGTCTTTCACCATTTGCCGAGTCGCCACAGCAACCAAGTCGAGCCGCTGCAGCAGCCCAAGCCGAGCCGCCGCAGCAGCCGACCACCCTTGCTCCGCCATCGGTCGCTGCCGCCAGCCACTCGCCGTTCTCCGTCCTGCGAGCCGCTACTGCCGTCCACCGCCGCGACCCAGCCGCCGCCGCCTGCAGCTCAGCCGCAGCCGACCACCGGGCTACCATCACCGTCTCCGTCGCTCGCCGCCGCCGCCCCTCCTCGCCGTCGCCGGTTCCACCGCCGACAAACCCTAGCCGCGAACCGCAACACCCGCGTGTTCCACCGTCGTCCGCGAAACCCTAATTTCGTGTCTATCCGACGTACGGGATTTCAGTGCCGTGTCACCGAGGGAATTCCGTATCTGCGAGGTCGTTTCGATTTGCCCGTCAAATCGTCCTGCGAAACCCTAGCGTCACCCGTTGACTTCCGGTGTCTCGAACGTCTGTTTGAATCACCGCTCAGGTATATCTAAACTTGTTATTAGTTTAGATTTAATCGTTTATTTATTTTATGATATGTCGCGTTTTTATATAAATGCGCTTTTGGTGTTTGCGCGTATGGTGATTGTCGAATCCTGTTGTTTTGGTTCACGCTAATTATCTGGTTTTCGCGTTTGTAAATTAAAACGTTTTCGCTACGTATTAAATTAAATGTTAATTTAATTATTTAAATTTAATTTACTCGGTAATTGATTATATATTATTTGTCATAAATAATTATTTCCAAAGAAAAAAAATTGCTATTACCGAGACCCGAATGTCACTGTCGTAACCCAACAGTGGTATCAGAGCCTTGATCACCACACGCAAACCCAAACCGGTCGTTTTAAACCAGTGTGCTTTCGCGAACTGGGTTCTGAACCCGAAAGTCGCGAAATTGAATGAATCGCCTTTTAAATATGTTTAGTCGATTTGGATCCACTAAACATAATCCGATTCAATATAATTGATTGAATTATCTTTCGTGCATATTCGGCCCAACCCCATTTAATTTTGTCATGGATTCGTTATGGTTTGGCCCATTAGCCTATGGTGTTTTGTTTTGCATTGGCCCAATTTTACTGGGTTCAAAGTTGTAATTATTTAGAATTGAATAGTTTTATTTTAATTTGTTATCGCTCACCTTCGCCTGAACGAAAAAGATGAGCTTGATACAAGGACCTATTTGAGATTATCCCTTTATGGGATTTTCGAAAATGGCTAGAAGTCAAAACGAAACCGACGTCTCCCGATGACGCGCAGGAGCTTGTTGAAGCCAGTGGGAGAAACTAAGTCGATCAGGGAGTTTTCTGTTCTCGTGGTTGATTTACTTTTATGCCCTTGCCCTTATTCGATATTGTCATAGGCTCTGACAATATCGAAGCCCCTGCATGGCCGGATATGTACATGTGTGTTTGCTTGTTTTGGTTGCTTGTCTTAATTTGATTAACGCGCCAACTATAATCCAAACTTAGTTTTATCGATATACAACTAATTTTTCAATCGATTAAATAAAAGTCCTAATTTTATTACGACTTCATAAAATTTATTAACCAATTTAATTCGACATTAAATTCGAATTTTTCGATAAAGTAATCGAACATTAACAAAATTGGTTATCGGTTCGCGACACATAGATCTTTAATACTTAGGTTATTTAAATGATCGTCCCGAGTGAGATAGGATCCATAAAATCTGTCGTCACATTAAATTATTATAATATGACTATATAATCCTATATGGTAAGCCTAAAACCGGTAGTCTATGCCATCCTATGTCAAGTCTAACTTGGAACATATTGACCGATACATCTGTGTTGGAGTATTTCAACACCGCACGTGGTGTTTAGGGTATCTTCCAAGGTGAGCGTATTGGAGTATTTCAACACCGTACGCACACACTGACCACTTAGGACAACTACTATTTTCTTTACACGCACCTTTGGTATTGGAGTATTTCAACACCGTACCTCTGGTCGGCATGTAGATAGAATGGGCATAGATGGGGCTAAACGTATTTCGTTGATTCGTTCGCGAAAGCCTCATAACGGGAGTTGTGACAGTCACAAGTGACAATCGTTGTCCATTCAGCTACTTAGAAATTTTGAAAGCACTTTACGCTGCCTGGAGAAATTGTCTAACTAACTGAATTCCCAATTCCTATTCAAGATTAGCTTGCCATCCTTGAATACGAATCAAACATCGAAACACTAAAACATTTGCCTATTTTTCAAATGGCTAACCGCGCAAACCAAGAGATTTTCCATCTCAAGTCTCTCCTTGAGAAGGAGAAACTTGATGGCGCCAACTTCCTAGATTAGGAAAGGAATCTGAGAATCTTCCTGAAAATGGCTAACATGGAGAATGTGTTAGAGGTTGAGGTTCCTGAGGAACCTGAAGCTGACACGGTCGCGGCACGAAACGCCCATAACACACTGCGAACAAATGCCAAAAATGTCGCGTGTCTTATGCTAGCCACCATGAATTCTGAGATTCAGAAGAACATGGTTGACAGGACGGCTTTTCAGATGATCGGTGATCTGAGGGGCATGTTTGAAACTCAGGCCCGACAGGAGCGCTATGACACAGTTGTGACACTCATTAGTTGTTGCATGGCCGAAGGCGCTCCCGTCAGCCCTCATGTCCTAAAGATGAAGAGTTACATCGACCGTTTAGCAAAACTGAATTACGTCATCCCCGCCGAAATGGCGACTGACCTGATTCTTCACTCACTGTCCAGTGCCTTCACCCCTTTCCGGGTAAACTTTAACATGCACAGCATGGTAAAGACAGTGACTGAACTTCACGGTATGCTTAAGACCGCTGAAGTTAATTTTGTTAACGGCAAGGCACCCGATGTACTCGCGATCCGATCAGGAGGCGTCAAGAAGCCCGAGGTAAAGAAGGGTAGGCGTGGGAACAAGAAGAAAGGCAAGGCAGCTGTCACCAGAGCGTCTGGAAGCTCCCAGAAGGGCAAGCCTAAGGCAACCAAGGCACCGCCGCCTGAACAGCGCGAGTGTTTTGAATGCCACAAGATGGGGCACTAGAAAAGAAACGCCCAGAATATCTTGCCAAGGTGAAGAGCGGAAAAGCCCAGCCGGGTAATTCCTCAGGTATACACATAAGATTATGTTGTATGATGCTTCACTTATTCCTACAAAATATATGTTTGACATACTTTACATTTTGTAGGTGCAGGAAGCTGAAAGGAAGCAAGCCAAGATGACACTGAGCTATTCTGCGATTCACTACTACAAAAACTGCTTTCCTTGACACGCGAACGATGACACTCGATAATTCTTGACGTGCAAAAACTGAAGTGTCAAAATAAAATGTCAATTATAGGTAATTCCTAAGAATTCATGACGCGCATTTTTGAGTGTCAAGAATTTCTGTCATATTTCAAAAAAAAAAAACACGGAGGACACTTAAAACGTGAGTGTTAAGAATTTTCCGTCGTTTTATAAAAATTTCCCCCCAAAAATTCCCCCCTAAAAATTCACTCTAAATTCCCCTCCCCCCAAAAATTTCCCCCAAATTTTTGTTTTGCCCTAATTCCCTCCCCCCCCCCCACCCCCACCGATTATCAGTTCCCCTCCTCTCCCCCAAAAAAACTTCCCCCGCTAACACAAACTCTCTCGACCCTCACTCGGTTACCACAATTTTGACGCCTCTCCACCGTCTCTCTTCTGTTCTCCTCCTCCTCCCTGCGCCTCCTCCGACATCTCTCCCTCGACCCTCACTCGGTTCCCACAAATTTTCCCACAAAGGCCACCGACGCTAGACCTTCGAGAAGTGTCAATGGATCTTCTCCGATTAACGGCACGATACATTTTGTCAATAGATCTCTATGACTCCACGAAGACAAGTCTGCGAAGGTAAATCTGTGCCCTAATCTCAAGTGCGCTGATTCTCCATTCTGATCTTGTGACTGACGATTCTCCATCTCAGCTCTACTCCTCATAAAATCCATCAATCATAGAGCGCTGATGGATCTCTACTCCTTCTCACAAAATTCGTCCAATGAATTATCGCTGTGGTGAAATCCACCAAATCGCTGATTTATTTCTTCCCTAGAAGTCAGATTCGCCATCGATAAGAAGAAATTGATTCAAGGTATGCGATTCAAATCCTTTAAATTACGTTTATATCTTTATATAATCGATTATGTAGCCCCAATCATCTTCCAGTTGATGTGCTTTCTGTCTCTCGATTTCCTACTTAGGGTTTGGAATCTCTATGTGCCTCTAATGGGACTCTCAAATTCTAAAAATGCTCTGTTTTCCCCTGTTCATTTGATTTTGGCGAAATTGGGCTCAAATACTTACTTGTTCTTGGTAGTTGTTTATAGTTTATATAATCTTTGATGAACAAATTAGTATCTTCAAAGATGATTAATCTCATTTGGGTTGAAAACAGTTAACAGGTTACTAGGTTAGATTCTTTTATTTGACTTTATGTTGATGTAAACTTGTATCAGTTTCTTTGTAGGTAATCCCTACGCTACAACGTCGAGGGATCGGGCGGATGATTCTTCAAAGGATTATCAGGTATGTTAAATGTTAGAACATTCTGTACCAACTGCTTGTACAAATTTTTATAAACAAAAATTCATGGTATTCAAGTTAGAGATACAGTTTGACTAAGAAAAGTCAAATTTATGAAATGTTTGCAGATTGCTTTCAAATAAAGGTATATATGACATAGCAGCTCTATGTTCTGATCAAGAAATGTAAGTTACTACAGCCCACAGACTCTTAGCAGCTAGAGCAGGTAGAAATGTTTAATGATAAGAGTAGCTACAGGGAGTTGTCTGAGCTTGTTGAACAGGCCAAGAAGCGGGTTAAGGTGGAGTTATATTAATTATGGAAATATCTTAATTTTGACTGGTTATAATCTTTTATACGGGTTTAGTTTCCCTAGACTTTTTTTTTTTGCTGCAACCTCTTACATTAGTAATTCCTGAGATAAAGAAGGGAGTTGTCTCAGCTTTGTCAATTGATTCAGGTTGCTGCTAATGTTCTGCTGCTACTGTTTTAATAACACGCTATAATGTTCTAGACCTTGCTGCTGCTACATCTAAGGTTCTTTGGGCTAACCCTTTTTGTATAAGGTTTTCCAAAAAAGGCACAAGGTTATGGGTCAATGAATCAGTAGCATTCCAAACCTTTATTCAATCCATGAAACAATGATGTTCTAAACCTTTTTTCACCAGCAGCAATAAGTTTCTTACTATGTACACATGAGGGTAAATCTTTTGTATCTATAATAAAAATTTATAATTTATCATCTTAACAAAACTGCATTCAACAAACAAGTAGTTTAAAATAATCAAATTAAGCCGATTACCTCATGTATAACTTCTAAAAAAAGTCAAACTACGTTTGATTCCTAAAAAAGTTCTTTTGGTATACTAAGTGTTTATTAAAGTAAGTCAATCACTTCATGCATGACAAAAAGTCAAACTAAGTTTAATTTCAAAAATAAAACTAGATTTAAAAATTAGAGAGGCACTTGAAGTCAATCACTTTCATGTCTCTGATTCATTCTTATATGCTAAAAGTCTAAAACTAGGTCCACCTATGGCAACTCCTACTTTTTTTGCTGGTATGCTTTAATGCTTAAAAATTATTTTTCTATTTACTAGTGTTAAGTCTTCTGTTGGGTTGCTTAGAATTCATTATTTATTTCGCAGATTCCAAAGATTTTCTATTAAGAACAAACCTTCTTGCATATGCAAGGTTTCTATCTTTTCATTTGTTTTTCTTCAAGGGATTGCTATGTAAAAGGAGATAAAGTTGATGGAGACTGCACTTTCAGGAGCTGCTAAACAAGCTCAGGTACGTAAACATGAATAGTTGGGTTAAATTTGCCACACGACTGCACTTTTAGTGGCCAATTTCATCTTTATAGGATTTGAAGGGAGTGTGAACCAAGGCTCATGAACATATTTCGTGACTTAGTTCTTTGACTCTTCAACTGTATAAGTTTACCAAAGCTCATGAACATATTTTGTGATATCTATACAGGCTTTAAGCTACGCGCCGAAGAACTTGAGTGTTGGTTCACAAAAATTGATCATGTATTTGAGCACACTAGGATTCCACAAACTGAAGAAGTTCTGGCTCCATTCTACAAAAACCAGATCGATAGAAGTCATCACCAGAATCATCTTCCTGTTGTCAGTCACCTCAGTTACAAGTAATGATTTTTTTTACTCATTTTGCTCTTATTTGTCTGTTAAGAGGTGTGGGGTTGATTGTGTCTTTTGTTCTTTACTAATTTGCTGCCATTTGGGGATACACATTTCATTTGCTCCTGCAGCTTCTCTGTTCATGCTATTCAAATGAGTGAGAAGGTCAAATTCATTTTTGAGCATGCTATTGGTGTCTTCTCTCGTAAGGATGATGCTAATCGTACAGGGTAAATGTGACATTCTACACATATATTGGTTTATGACTCTATATTATGTATCTCAAACATTACTTGTCAACACCAAATCAAATGAGTGCAAATTATTAGTGGTTACAGATGAGTCTTCTCAAGTTAACCTTGAAAACTTTACATTACTCTCTTAGTTATGAATAGTTCAACCAACCTGGTTAATAGTGCAGTCGTGTGGTGCAATCTTAAATCTTTATATAGAATCAGAATCAGAACCGTTAGTTGGTGACAGGATGGTGCCAAAGGGTACTGCTTATGCCAAAGGATAGTGACAGTTCTTCTGCAGATGGTTCAGATGCAGGGCAATACATGGGAACTTAAAGGATAAGTATATTAAGGTTAGCTTACAGGAATTCTAACATTCTGATGCTTGTCACAAACTAATTTGCTTTTTTTGTTGTAATGAACATTTTTTATAATTATATTTAACACAAATGATCTTTATTTAGAACTGTGAATCTTTACTATAACAGTTTTTGTTTATACAGGGAGGTGAACCTGATCTGATGACCGCAGCAAAGATGGTTCTACATGATTGGCAGAGGGGTAACTACAGGCTGAATATGCTATAAATAAAAATGGGTTCAAGTTAAAATAAGCAATTTTTTAGTTCAGGTTTGGTTGAGAACGTGTTGATAGTTTATGATTATAGGTTTATTGTTAAACCCATTTGTAAACTCATGTTAACTTTGTAATGTTGTTAAATGTATTTTTATTTTGCATTATTAGATTAATTGTCATTAACTGTAGAGAGTAGTGATTCTATTAAAAATATACTTTTTTTTATTTTAATTTTTACCTTCTTGACGCGCAAAAATGCGTGTCATCTCTCTTCTTGACCCCGGCTTCCTTGACGCACATTTTATGACACGCATTGCGCGTCATAGATGGCGTGTCATTGTCCGCGCGTCAAGAGCTTCTTGACACTCATTTTGCGCGTCAAGAAGCTTCTTGACCCCCGCATCCTTGACGCGCATTTGCGCGTCAAGAAGGCACTTTCTTGACGCGCAATGCACGTCAAGAATGCCAGTTTTTGTAGTAGTGATTTTCGCACCTAAATAAAGTTCGTGTCTCAAGTTTTCGGTTTAAAACAATTCTTGGTAATTTTGAAACAACTTGTTTTGTTTGGTTTTCCCTGGCTGTTTTCCAGGATGAACAAATTGCTTTCCTTGGGTTTTGATTATGACATGTTTTGACAATGGTTGATTTTCGAAACATACATGATTGTTTTAATCTACTTTGAATTTGATTCAACCTTTTGTTAGATTAAATTCAAAATCCCATAACAACATACCTTAAAACCTGGTGCACTTGATTTGATCTAGACTAGCTTAAATGCGACATGATAACCCTTTGGTTAGCATATCCCATCGAAGCCATAATGCCTTAAGCGTATACCGTACTTGTTACGAGAAAACGCACGACGTAACGGTCATTCATAAAGTCTTATGACTTTTGAACTATCCGACGTCAAAAGAAGATATTAAATCAAGTCGAGCCAAATTGAAGATCGTCGTTTCTGTAGAAGCATATTCCTATGCTATGAGTGTCTCGTGTATTGTATCTATGTGAGCGTGTCTGAATATGAGTTGTGGTAGAAATGTGTTTAGTGGTGTATCACTTGGTCCGGCGGACCATGTGATCCGGCGTATCAGTTTGGTACGCTGGGTGGTTAGTCACTTACTATAAATAGGGTGTGTTAGAATGTGCATGAGAACTAGTTGAACACTTCTGTCATTCTACACCTTTCTGTGTGTGTTTCTAGAGAGAGAAACTAGAGAGAACTTCATTGTATCTTCAAGTGATCAATAAGAATTCTCTTATTTACATCCGTTGTTGCTATGATTGATTGATACACGCAGTAGTAAGATCGTATCTCGTTTCTACAAGTGGTATCAGAGCTATTGGTTGCTCTACTGCTGTGTTTTTGATTAATTTTCGGAGTTTTAGAGAGAGAAAGCTTGGTTTTGGTAAGTTTTTCTTCAATTTCTTCCAATTCTGAGTGATTCCAAGGATAAAAATGATTTTTGTATGCTCCTGGAGTGTTTTCGCATCATATTGATCCAGTTTTCAGCTTCAATTGTCAAAATTCGTGAAAATCAGTCGATTTCAGCTTTATTTGCGTCTGGTCCGCTGATAGATCAGCTGGTCCACTGACTGGTCCGCCCAGGCAATCTTCAACGAACTGGTCCGTGGCGGTTTTGGCGTATCACATCTGGTCCGCTGGTTTATTTGGTCCGCCGTACCAAATTTGATCCGCTGAAGATATCTGGTCCGCATCTGATCCGCTAGTATAATTCTGGTCCGCTAGTTCATCTGATCCAGAATCTGGTCCGCTAGTACAAATTTGATCCGCCTGATTGTTTTGGTCCGGAACTGGTCCGTCGATTTGTTTTGGTACGCTGGCAGAATAGTGACCTTCACTAAAACTGACGTAACTTGCAAACCGTTTGGAGTTACGGAACCCAATACTAGTCAAAACGTTCGTCTTTCCGAGATCTAGTACTTGTACTGGCCTATGGCCAGTACCGTCTAGTTTTGACCCTCAAAATCCGCTTGGAAGACCTCCGTTTTTGAGTTCGAAGTTTTTGAAGTATCATTTTACGGTGAAAAATGTCTGATTTTCAAGCGTTTGCGGCTATGCAAAGCACGGTACAAGCTATGCTCAATTTTGATAATGAAATAGGAACAAGTCAGAAAGTTCCCAAGTTGTTAAAGTTGGAAGATTATCAAAATTGGAAACAACGTTTTTCTACATACATTAGCACAAATGATATTGATTTATGGATTCCAATTCATAAGTTGTATGTACGTCCAACTGCAGATGGCGAGTATAAAGAGATTCAAGATTTTGATAAGGATGAAAGAAAAAGTTATGAACTTGAACAAAAAGTTTATGGTTATCTTACCATGGCTTTACCTACCGAGTTGTTACATCAATTCAGTACTTGTAAGAAGGCTAAACAGTTATGGGATGCTTTATCTGCTCGATGTGAAGGCAATGATCAATATAAGAAGAGTCGCCGAAAAGTGTTGAACAAGGAATTTGAAAATTTTCAACAATACGACAAAGAAAATATTTCTGCTCTTATTTCAAGGTTTTCACATCTAATTAGTGAGATGAAAGTTGTCAAGATTGAAAAGACCGAGGAAGAATTGAAAGAAAAATTAATGGAAGCATTACCAGAGAAGTGGGAAAGTTATGTGTTGTTGATTACTCATGACAAAGACTATTCCACATTATCATTTCATGATTTGACCGGAAAGCTTCATGCTCGAGAAATGGAAATGATGAATTCAAACAAGTCCACTGCTCAATTACAAAATCCTGAATTATATCATGGACAAAATTCTACAAGTATCAATGCGAAGGCAAAATCATTCAGTGTTAATTCATCAAATCCACCTCAAACTGCTTTTGTTGTTGGTCATGGTTCAGGGAATTCTGGAAATTCTTCAAGAGGATGTAATTTCACTCTTCCAAATCATTCAAATCAGACTTCTTTTTCTGCAAAAACACCGGGTGAGCACTTGGCATTAATCTCAGCTTTGTTATCTTCATATTATGGATTGTTGAATGGTGGGTTAACAACATCTAATCTGATTGAAGAAGATTTTGATCAGATTGATCCTGATAATCTTGAGCAAATGGATATCAATTGGCAATTGGCAATGTTAGCTCAAAGAGTTAAAAGATTCAAGAAAAAGACAGGATTTCAAAGTTTAAACCCAGATGGCAAGGTTGGAATAGATAAGTCAAAAGCAAAATGCTTCAAATGTTCTAATTTTGGACATTTTGCTCGTGAGTGTTCAAAATCAACTGCTTCTTCATCAAAGTCTTCAACAGCCTTGGTGTCTCAAGTTGATAAACAATATGATTGGGGGCAAACTTCTAATTCTCCAGTTGCTTTAACTGCCATTGCTCCTGCATCCAATGAAGGTTGTGATTGGGATGCTAATGTACTTGAAGCATTTGAAAAAGCACGAACATCAAATCAAGGCTATGATTGGGCTACTGATGACATTAATGATGAGTCTGCATGGACTGGTTCATCTGCGATGATTGCTCAAATTGTTCATAGTGATAATGAAGTAGAGATAACTGATTCTGAATCTGATTCAAGTGAATCTGGAAATAGTGGTTATGAATCCGTTTGTGAATTCTGTTCTCAGAAAGATAAGAAGATTCAAAGTCTGATTAAGGAAAATGAAGATTTGGTTGCTGATAGAGAAAAGTTGGAAGGTGTTGAGCAGGAATTTGAAAAGAAATTTACAAAATTATCTGCAGAAAAGGATGAATTAGTTCAAGAAGTGAAGAAATGGAAAGATGAAGCTGAGGATACTGCAAAAGATTTTCAAAATCTTTTTGATAAATCAAAGTCCAGACTTGATACTCTTACTCAACTTTCTGGTGATCAAGCTACTAAGATTCAATCTTATCAGACTGATATGGAAAAGTTACTTGATGAGAAGAGGGAGTTGGTTAGAGTGAACAAGTTGCAAAATGCAAATTTGGATATTCAGAAAAGAAATGAAGATAAACTCGAGAAGGAATTGGTGGCCGGATTAGATGAGTTAAGATTGCAAAAGTATGAAACTAACAAAGTGGCAAAGAAGCTCATTGGAACAGAAAAAGAGTTGGCTGAAGCTCATCAAAGAATTTCTGAATTAAAGATTGAAGTCATTGATTCAAAACGTCTTTTGAACAATGTTACTAACTCACAATCTTTTACAAGTTTTCTGGCCAAAGATGAAAATTTTGAGAAGATGTTCAACAAAAAAGTGTCACCACTAGGAAGTCTCAAAGAAGGCGTTCATGTGTTGAAAGACAAGGTTGAGACTGGTGATTATTCTGAATTTGTTAGTTCTAAATCGGTTGAAGGAAAGAAAAAGGAAACAGGTAAGAGTATTGAATATTCTGAAGCTCAAAAGGGTGTGTCTGGTTCTTCGTCTACAGACAAGGATAAATCAGCAAGTTCAAACACTGACATTGATGAAACAATTATCAATGCTCCAAAAGATCTCAAGAGAGTTAAAGCTGAATTTTCTAGGTTGGCAAAGAATGGGCATAAATCTACTGGAATGGGAGAGAAGGGTTCAGGAAAGAGTGTTGGTTTGGGATTTGAAGCTCATGGTGGTAGTTCAAAAGTTACAAAACCACAACAACTGCACAGAGTCAATGTGAAGCAAGTAAAGAAAGATGTCTTCAAAGCTGAGAAGGTTCAACCTGAGAGATTCTACAAACTCAAGGGTTCAGAACAAATATTTTCTGACAAAGAATTCCCGCTACACTGCGTGGATGCTCAGAAAATTGCTGAAGTATTTGTGAAGACTACTGATCCGAGGAACAAGAAGAATCAATCTGCAAAATTTTCTTCTGGAGGATCAAATTCTACTCCAAAGAGCCCGACTTCTAAATGGGTTCATGATCATCGACAACAGGTATATGATAATTTTAATGATCATTTTGGAGATGAATATTGTTGTGAAGCAATGCAGGTTCCAAAACGAAGAAATGTATACAATCGCTTGTGTTATAATTGCCGACAAAAAGGGCATATGGCACATGATTGTTCGGTTTTAGCTGCTTCTAGTTCTAGAAAAGGGAAGGTTCCATTTGTTGGTAAAGCTGCCAAACAACGATTCATTGATGAACATGGCAGAGTATTTGATGAATACCCACAACCTACATTTTTTAAAACTCTAGGAAGATTTATTCCTCGTTTTCAAAATGTTCCATATGTAGGTTGTTCGTCACAATCAACTGTGACTGGTTCATCAGATACTGATTTACCAAAACAACAAATCTGGAAACCTAAAGTGGTTTCGAAAGGAAACCAAGATACTGGTCAAAAATGAGAAATTGATCCGACATAATTGGGAAATGATGGTACATTGGCTTACGTGTCTGGCTCATGGATAAAATAGATGAAAAAGCCATAAGATCATTGATTCGATGTGCTTGGTAGGCTCGGCATTAAATCAGAAAGTATACAGATGTGATAAACACATTAAATACTAATGCTTGACCAAGTGGACAACATCTTGATGCATATCTCATGATATCAAGAAAAGATATGTGAAAAAAAAATGAGAAGTCACTGTGTATACATGTGTTCTTTTTGCAAAGATTTAAATTTTTTTTATTTTTTTTATTTTGTCAAACGATCGGACTTTCTCTGCGTATCGAAAGATCGACCTGATTGTTGTTCGTTTGACGTTCTGCTTTATTTTCTTTGGTGTTTCGTATAACTCATCGGACTTTCTCTGTGTGTACGGGAGTACCGACCTGATTGTTGTTGGGTTATACAATTTCAACTTGTTTTTATTTTCTTATTTTGTTAAATCCGAGGCCTTATCTGCGTATCGAAAGATCGACCTTAAGGTAGACGATTTAACGTTCTTATTTCTTTTTGCATGGAACGCAGTTGACTGAATCATGAATACAATCATTATGTGATTAAATCACAAATGAAATCACAAAGTGTGAAATAAAAAGCAAAAACATATCTGAGTATGTCTGAAGTAATTGAAATTGAAATGTAGTTCAGCATGTTATGTCCAATATGATCCTAAGTTGTGATCTTTCTCGCAAAAGACAAAAATAGTGTCTGATTCAGTATTGCATTTATGTTTCATATTTGAAAAGTCCAAAAAGATTTTTGGTGTGTTTTGATATAAAGTTTCAAAAAGCCAAAAAGATTTTATTTCTTATTTGTTTTCGACCAATCGATATGTGATACAAAATCAAATTTCAAATTTCTATCTTGGATTCTCAAAGAGAAGTTTTGCGCCAAGATTAATTTAATTTTCAAAAGAAAAAGGAAACCGCGTTTCTGTCTTCTGGAATTGCAGGTTATGGATATCAAAGACTCAAGCATGGTGAGAGGGGGAGTTTGAAGTATTTTTCACAAATGGAACTTGAAGTTCAAAGTTGATTCAAGAGTGATCCAGCCATGCAAGCTCTATTTCTGACAAGCTTTCAAGTCAAAGATCGAATGCAGCAATGTTGAAGATTAAAGACTGAAGTTTAGTTAGAAAATAGATACACTACGCTTAAGGGGGAGTCTGTAGAAGCATATTCCTATGCTATGAGTGTCTCGTGTATTGTATCTATGTGAGCGTGTCTGAATATGAGTTGTGGTAGAAATGTGTTTAGTGGCGTATCACTTGGTCCGGCGGACCATGTGATCCGGCGTATCAGTTTGGTACGCTGGGTGGTTAGTCACTTACTATAAATAGGGTGTGTTAGAATGTGCATGAGAACTAGTTGAACACTTCTGTCATTCTACACCTTTCTGTGTGTGTTTCTAGAGAGAGAAACTAGAGAGAACTTCATTGTATCTTCAAGTGATCAATAAGAATTATCTTATTTACATCCGTTGTTGCTATGATTGATTGATACACACAGTAGTAAGATCGTATCTCGTTTCTACAGTTTCGATCTACAACTGTATGAACATATCAATCCTATGCTTCAAGCAAACGTTTGTTCATATGAGTTCGAATCACCAGCTGAGTTACTACAGGAATAATCACTTGCTGATTATAACATTATAGAATGGTCACACCACCTCTGGTGCACATTACCGTTACATGTGCATACCTAAACACATCTTGGAAGTCTTAGACTACAATAGTTGTACTCACGTGTGTTTAAATCCGACATGCACTAAGTGTTTTGTACGACGATCAAAAGTTTCATCTTGAAACTGATAAACACAAGACTAATGACTTGCCACAACAAAGACCTTGACATTTTGTAACCATAACGCCCCTTCGCACATCACTTGCATAACTAACTTCCAATCCCAAGACCTTCATCTTGCGAAGATGGAATTTAATAATTACATGTCCAAAGCTAGATCTTTAAATATCTGAAGAAAGGTGACTCTTATAAGTCACTGGACTATGTAAAGCAACTCTCACACCGGAACGAGACGAGCAAGATGGGCAATGTTTCACCAACAATGGATTGTTGCTTAACGAAACATAGTGACATTCTGATTAGAGTTTGTATATTAACCTTACCTGAATAAGGGAAACATCCTCTAATGTCGGACCCGAGAATCCGATAGAATAAATCATCATCTCGATCATCACGAGATACTTTCAAACAATCATAGACGAAAGCATCTCCGTGCTATCAAACTCTAAAATGACTTTGTCAATCGTCTTTGAACTTATAAGTAAGTCATAACATCTGGATATTAAGCATTCGATTACCGTACCACATGCTACGACATCGAACAATTTCGTTCTTGAAAACGAAAATTGATTGCCACGTTTTCTTCGTGTAAATTAGTATCCAAACGGTTTGAAAGAAGAATGATGATGGGGAATGTCAATCTGCCTCAAGCAAGTGGGAGCATCGCCACTGATCCTTACCGGAATAACGATCAAGTGCCGATCTAAAGATTATTTAAATTTACTGGAGTAAAATTACAAATGACACCTCAATTAATTATAAGTTTCAAGATTAAATTAAGTATTGATCATCAAATGTCTGAGCAACCATTAATACGATCAATCTCTTGAAACGATTCGAATCATACTAAATGTGATGCGAAAATAAATCCAATACTTGGATATTGCATGGAATGTTGCCGTAAAGTGTTACGCCATGACCATAGATGGGAAAATCACATCATCACTACTAAACACTGATGAAAGGGAATATATGTTCATTAACCGAGTACCAATTGTACTCGTTGAACATTGATAGCCACCTTAATTGAATCTGAACTAAGAATGCCGTAAAAAATTCAAAGGGTTAATTCGACTCTGTAAATAGTCGCTTAACATGCTCAAGTGATAACACAGTCGTACATGAGCTTACCAAGGGCACTACATTATCACAAGTTTGATTCACTTAAGAAGACTCACTGTTCAAGATAAACACTGAATCTTAAGAAACAACAGATATTGGCAATCCTAAAAGGAAACTCGAGGAAATGATTGCGAGTTTATAGTTTTCAATGATCAGGTCAGATCAGTGAAATGACACTATTGGATAGTGCATGAATTCTGCATCACATCGATATTCGATTTTAGTGTTGGATGTCGAACATTATCGTTTGCACCATATCATTCGATCTCCTCTAAGCTGTTAGACGGGACTTTGAATTCTACGTAACGCATTCGAATTTTATACGTTTTGTTATCCATGAATATTTCGTCAATATTCTAAAGGTCCGTAGTCGATCAGACATTGCGGGAGCAACGCCTGAAGCAAGACTATTCTGACTCTGGACCCAAGGTGTTGATTTCCAGACTCACAAGGCCTCATTAGAGAATGACGTCAGGACGTAACTTGCATCAGAGTGTCTTCATGGATTTAATCATAAGACAATTCTGATTGATGGTATACTCAACGGTATCCTTCGACCTGAAAAACATGAGCGACCTCCCGTCTGCCAAAGAACATTCTTTGATTGTAGCTTAACGCTGTCGCGTAACTGCCAGCCATAACGGTTACTTTTGGGAACGGATCTGAAGCTTAGTGGGATGTAGTCAATATGGGATTATGTGCTCTTGCATTGATAATGCAACAGTTTGACATCGTGGGCCCTCTCGTTAGTTCCAAGTGTTAAGTGTAAGGCCTTACCCAAACTTACTGTGTTTGATTGGACCACTTCGAACAGAACAACGAGAAATACAATGATCGAACATGAAAGAGAATGAATAAATCCATGTATCTAGTTCGATTGATGTCTCATACAGAAAGGATCTGATGACTTTATAAATACCATAAGTCTAAACTATATCACAAGTTTACTGATATGCCTTGGTTGTTTTGACTTGAAGTGTCATGACTGGTTGGGACAGCCACGTGTAGCTAGAGCACCTCTGACTGTATCTTGATTAATAGTCGCGATCAGTCCAAGTGGGAGACTGTTGGATTTAGGTGTCCAGACCCGACTAAATCAAGTACCCGACCCGGTCAAGACCCGTAAGAATTACACCGGAGGCAACGGGTTTTAAAGTCCGCTTACTTTTATAACCGGCAAATTCGCAGAAGAATTAATTATTTGTTTATTAAATAGTTTAATAGATAAATAATTAATTACTTATTTAATTTACTATTAGTTTGTCTAATATTCGTTAAACGTCGGCAGAGAAACATTTAAAGGGTTTAAATGTTAATCTCGGAAATTAAATGGATCGACAAAATATTAAAAAAACACGAGGGACTTAACGGAAAAATTAATCAGATATATATATCAGATTAATGGAAGGGGGTGAAACCCTAATCGCTAGACTAAAATTTTCGGCCCCCTCCCCTCTCTCTCTCTCGTTCGACGCCGCCACCCACGAGCCGCCGCCGTCCTCCCCTTTTTCTCTGTTGATCGATTCATTCGACCGCGAGATAGTTTGATCCGTCTTTCACCATTTGCCGAGCCGCCACAGCAACCAAGTCGAGCCGCCGCAGCAGCCGACCACCCTTGCTCCGCCATCGGTCGCCACCGCCAGCCACTCGCCGTTTGCCGTCCTGCGAGCCGCTGCTGCCGTTTACCGCGGCGACCCAGCCGCCGCCGCCTGCAGCTCAGCCGCAGCCGACCACCGGGCTATCGTCACCGTCTCCGTCGCTCGCCGCCGCCGCCCGAGCTGGCCGTCGCCCCTCCTCGGCGTCGCCGGTTCCACCGCCGACAAACCCTAGCCGCAAACCGCGACACCCGCGTGTTCTGTTGTCGTCCGCGAAACCCTAATTTCACGCCTATCCGACGTACGGGATTTCAGTGCCGTGTCACCGAGGGAATTCCGTATCTGCGATGTCGTTTCGATTTGCCCGTCAAATCGTCCTGCGAAACCCTAGCGTCACCCGTTGATTTCCGGTGTCTCGAACGTCTGTTTAAATCACCGCTTAGGTATTTCTAAACTTGTTATTAGTTTAGATTTAATCGTTTATTTATTTTATGATATGTCGCGTTTTTATATAAATGCGTTTTTGGTGTTTGCGCGTATGGTGATTGTCGAATCCTGTTGTTTTGGTTCACGCTAATTATCTGGTTTTCGCGTTTGTAAATTAAAACGTTTTCGCTTCGAATTAAATTAAATGTTAATTTAATTATTTAAATTTAATTTACTCGGTAATTGATTAAATAATTATTTGTCATAAATAATTATTTCCAAAAAAAAAAATTGCTATTACCGAGACCCGAATGCCACTGTCGTAACCCAACATATTTATCGTATGGTTTTGGCTGTTATCAGCTTTTTTGGACATTTCAATGTCTTGAGGGAAAATTTCTTGACAATTTGGCTCTTTATTGGTGCTATATATTATCAGATATTGTAAGTTACTTATACAAAGTCTGCCCCTTATACTAGGCATAACTATCTGATATTACATTAAGGTAGTTCATAAATAGTACTTCTTCAATTGTTAGTTGTTCCAAGTTCTTGGGATGTTAAGCCTGTCAATTGTGGCTAGCCTTTGGGCGCCTTTCCCATTTGCCCATGTGACTTTGTAAGGCCCTTCCCACCTTGGACCTAACTTGCCACAGTCTTCTTGCCTGCTGGCTTCATTTTCTCCCAGCACCACATCCCCTGCTCTGAAAGTTACCTCTTTGACCTTTTTGTTGTATTGTCTCTCCATCGCTCTTTTTGTAGCAGCTTTTTTGATAGCTATTATTTCTCTTCTTTCTTCTAAGAGGTTGAGGTTGAGACGTAGGTCCGACTCATTATGTTGCTCGGGTTTGTTCGTTTAGTGGATTTCCTGATTTCTGCTGGTATCATTGCTTCTGTCCCGTATGTGAGACTGAAGGGGCTTTCCCCCATGCTTGATTTTGGTGTTGTTCTGTGAGCCCATAGCACGTGTGGGAGTTCTTCCACCAAACCTTTCTTCTTCCTTCCCAATCTTGCTTTTATGCCCTCTGTTATGCTTCTATTTGCTCTTTCAACCTGTCCATTGCTCTGTGGGTTAGCTACTGAAGTGAACACATGGTCTATCCCGCGTTCCATGCACCAATTTTTGAACTTTTTGTCTGTAAATTGGCTTCCATTGTCGCTTATCAAGGTCTATGGTATGCTAAACCTGCAAACGATGTTTTCCCGTACAAACCGTAGAATTTGCTTACTCGAGATTGTTGTAAGGGGCTTAGGCTCTATCCACTTGGTGAAGTAGTCTATGGCAACCACCAGGAATCTTACTTTGCCTGGGGCTTCTGGGAAGGGCGCATTATATCAATCCCCCATTTCTGGAAGGGCCATGCTTTTCTCATTAGAACTAAGTCATGTCTAGGGTGCCTTGGGATGGGCGCATGTATTTGACAGTTGTCACACCCCTTGATTTCATTGATTACACTCTTGTACATACCTGGCCAGTAGAAGCCGACCCTTTGAGCCCTAGAGACAATTATGTTAGGGCCTGTGTGCAACCTTCAGATCCCTACATGAATTTCTCTTGTTACTGCAGCGGCTTCACTTTCGCTCATGCATTTTAGGAGCGGGCCAGGTAAGACCTTCTGTATAGGCGGTCCCCTTCGAGACAATAGAGGGTTGATTTTGCTTGTATTTTTCTTGCGTCCTCATAATCTATTGGTAATTTTCCGTTAGACAGGTATTCTACGAGAGGGGTCATCCGGGATGTTCCTTCTATTGCCAATATGTCTTCTCTTTCGATGGAAGGAGCTGCAAGCTTCTCTATTTTCACCTCTTTGTCTGGGTCTTTGGATGATACTAAAGCTATTTTGCTCAGAGCGTCTGCTTTCTTGTTTTTTGACCTTAGGACATGGATTATTTTGCAATAAGAGAATTCATTGATGAGATACCTGACCCTTTCAAGGTATTTTTTCATCTTTTCATCCTTGGGTTCATATACCCCACTTATTTGACTTGTCACCAACATCGAGTCGACATGTGCTTCTAGGTTTTTAACCTTCATTTTTCTGGGCATTCGCAGGCCAGCTAGAAAGGCCTCGTATTCTGCTTCGTTGTTGGTGGATGTGAAGTCGAACTTAAGAGCACTTGAGATTTCTTTCCCCTTTGGGCTTGTTAGTATTAGCCCTGCCCCACAGCCTTCATCGCTTGAAGCCTCGTCAGTGAACAACTTCCAGGTCTGATAAGGGGATGTTCCTGTTTTTACCATTGAGGGAAGACCATCTTTTAGCTCTTCTTCTGGGGGTATCTTGACTAAGAAATCTGCAAGGACTTGGCCCTTCATTGCAGTTCTGCCTTTGTACTCTATTTCGTAGTTTCCTAACTCAACAGCCCATTTTGCTAATCTTTCTAATACTTCTGGTCTTTTGAGCACAAGCTGCATGAGTTTATCAGTTATTTCTTATACAAGGTGTGCTTGAAAGTACATGGCTAGCCTTCTTGAGGCGTGAATGAGAGATAGTGCAAGCTTTTCCAGCGTTGTATATCTTTCTTCTGGACCTTTGAGGGTCCTTGATAGGAAATAGATCGGTATCTGCCCCTTGCTTCTTTCAACTATCAGTACTGAGCTTACCGCTTGGTCGGAGATGGCTATGTATTGCTTCAGGGTTTCTCCTTGCCATGGAATGGCCAGCGTCGGAAACTCGCAGAGGAAAGCCTTGATGTTGTTGAACCCTTCTTCGACCTTTGGTGTCCATACAAACTAATTTTTCTTCAAGCATTTTCTCAATATTTTGACTAGGGGCTTGGTTTTGTCAGCCAACCTTGAGATGAATCTCCCTAAGGCTACCAGTTGCCCATTCAAACTTTGAGCTTCTTTGAGAGTTCTTGGTGACCTGAGGCGAGTAATGGCTTCCACTTTTTCAGGACGCGCTTGATTCCCATCCTTTTTTATTATCACACCTAGAATTTTTCCTTCTTCCACTCCAAATGAGTATTTACCGGGGTTCAGTTTCATGTTGACCTCTCTGAGGGTTTCGAATGTTTCTCTAACGTCTTGAATCATTTCCCCTTCCCGTTTGCTTTTTATTACGACATCGTCCACATACACTTCCAGGTTTTTGCCTATCTGATCTTGGAATAACCAATCCATCAACCGTTGATTTATTTCCCCGACATGTTTTAGCCCGAAGGGCATCTTAGTGTAGCAATACGTGCCGTCTGGGGTGTGGAATGCTTTTTTTTCTTCATCCCCCCTGGCCATTCTGATTTGATGGTAGCCCTTATATGCATCCAAGAACCATTTAAGGGGAAAGGTGGCCAATGCATCAATCTTTGCATCAACCGACGTACGGGAAACAGTCCTTTGGACATGTCTTGTTGAGGTCAGAGAAATCTATGCACATTCTGAGTGTCCCGTCTGGCCCATGACGGGGTTTGCTACCCACTTTGGGTATTGTATTTTCCTCACTATTCGCGCGACTAGCAACTTTTTTGCTTCTTCACTCGCAACAGTGGCATACTCGGGGCATAAACTTCTGAACTTCTATTTGGTCGGTTTAGTCCCTTCCGGGATGTTGAGGTGGTGTTCTATATATTTTGCAGGTATCCCTTCCATATCGCTACATTGTCAGGCGAAGACGTCTATATGTTTGAGTAGAAGCTCCTTCAAGGCAGTCTTCCACCTTCCTGGCAATTGGGCCCTACCTTGATGGTCTGTTCAGGGAATTGGACGTTCAGAATCCAATTCTCTATTCCTGGCTCAGGGCTTATGCTTGGCATCCAGGATACACTAGCAACAATTTCAGTGGCGAACCCTACTGTCGCGATACCCGCTGCTATGAGGAACATCATCATACCATGCGTTGTGGATGTAAGCGACCGCAGGGCCCGTATTCTGGGCCTTCCGAGAATGGCATTGTACTTGGAGTTGCCCCTAACGATTGAGAATGTCAGGTCGATTGTCCTTCTGGTAAACCCCTCCCTAAATATTACTGGGAGGGTGATTTTTTCCAACGGCCTGACCACTTCCTCTGAGAACCCTATAAGGGGCATGTACTCTTCTACCATCCCCTTCCTGACCTCTGGTCTCAGCCTCACGAAGCAGTGCTCGTACATGACCTCGGCCCCACTTCCCCCATCAACATGTATTCTGGCCACTCTGTGTCCTGCTATGTTAG
The DNA here is from genome assembly GCA_039602395.1 of Deinandra increscens subsp. villosa. Classification (NCBI taxonomy): domain Eukaryota; kingdom Viridiplantae; phylum Streptophyta; class Magnoliopsida; order Asterales; family Asteraceae; genus Deinandra; species Deinandra increscens. The sequence goes on from JBCNJP010000027.1 coordinate 96,671,142, forward strand.
CTGATATGTTTAAAGGGGCTTCTTGGGCCTCGTCGGGGCCTAAAGCGGGGAAAGTGATGGATCTTTCAAGCCATCTAGACCCTTCGTCCCCTCAGAGCTTTACGGCTCTTTGGGGCTCGCTGTCTTCGTGATCTCTTCTTCTTTTCATATCTATGTATTCTGGTTCAATCTTCGCTGATCCTTCTTTGCCCTTCACCTTCTCGCTGCCCTTGATCTCCCTTATCAGGTGGGATAGTGATGTGTTGCAAACACATCTATATTTCCCGTGTATCTTTGTATATAATTGAGTCGAATTTGAGTCATTTGTGTTTGTTTTTAGTTCAATTATAGTATTTGTGTGATAATTAGTTTGTTAAGTCATTTTTGTATATTTTAGTGTGAGTTTAGTTTAATATTTGAGTCTTGTGTTTAATTAGGATAAATGTGATCGAATATGCTCAAAAATTGGTTTATTTATGTTTGATTGTAGGTTGGTATAAATGCCCAAGGGGATGGTATGAAATTATATTAATGATGGAGGGCTAAAATAATTAATTTGAAAGTTTGAGGTGCTACATGTCAATAAAGGAAACATGGAGGGTGCCTAATAAAAATTTGAAATTAAAGTACATGCACATGATTTGTGCAAATTCGCTGGTCACGGGAAGGAAAAAAAAAGAGAAGTCGGTGAGGAACCGACTATATTGGCGTTACATGCCAATCATGTGTTTCGTTTGTATTTTTTTTTATTATTCAAAAACCCTAGTTATGGTACAAAAGAAACGGGAGTCCATAGAAACAATGGAACCTTAGACAATTAATTTGACAGTCGACCCTAGAAGACGTGGAGGACGAGTTCGGACGTGGAGGACAAGTTCGAACGTGAGGGACATCGTAAGATCGAGAGGAAGCTCGAGATAAAATCATTCGACTATTATTCTCAATTTCGGGTTCTAATTCCTTTTTCGTTTCTTGTAATCACTTGACCAAACTATGTTCTTGAACCAAGTTTTAGATTTCATTAATTTTTCTGTCAAGAATATGATTGTTGGTTAAGTTTTGTTACCACCTAGACTATTTGATGAATTTTTAGTATTTTTGACATTCTTCGGTTTATGACAATTGTGTATGGATGTGATGCTCTATTAAATTCCTCTAGTTATCTATAATCGAATGCATGTGCGTATTAATTTTAGGGTTGTGATCATTAGTAAATTCATACCTAGTTTGTGAATGTCTTTCAGTTTGAATTAGGTATTTTAATGGCATAACCTATGTTTTGCTAATTAATTGTGATTTGCCTACAAAGTGATCATAGAATTTGTTAGTAATTAAAATCTTGAAATTAATATTCTGCCTTATCTAGAGCTTAGAAGGTAATAGATTTGTCGGTTAGTCGGGTTGGTTAACCACCTAGGATAAAATTGTCCCAAAAGGACATTCCCTAGGATCATTAACTAATTTGCTAGTTGTGTCGTTTACAGTAATTAGAGGTAGCTCCGGCTATTTTAGCGTGCCTTAGATTGTTTCGAGGGTGGCTAGGATAGTTGACGTGGGAAGTACTCAAAAGGTGAACCATTTGTCCGAGCGTTAGAGTTGTCAATTAGGAAGCACTCAAAAGGTGAACTAATTAAACCGGTAAGCGTATTCCAATCTTTAGGGATTCTATCAGTAACATCCGGAGAGTGATTCGGGGGCTCGTAGAGTTTCTATAGGTTGTGTGTTAAGATCCCAGTTCCATCAGAATTGTCATAGCCGAGTGAGGTCGTTAATATTAATTTGGATTCTAGGTCTAGGTGGTACCTTTCTCATTCTGAATTCTCCTAAGTTCTCTGAGTCGGTTATTAGTTAGATAGTCAATTTAGTTAATTTAATTATCTATTTATTTTAAAACCAAATTACTCATATTTCCATTCATTAGGTCCTAGTTGAGCCTTGTTCATAGTGTCTCTAGGGTTCGATATCCGGTCTTACATAAGCTATATTGTCACCGATATGTACACTTGCCTTAGGTTCGGTCTAGTTTAGGTAGTTTTGGTAAAATTAGGTGTGTCTAGGTTTAGGAATAGGTCTAGGATAATTTAGTTATTTTTAGGTGTAGTTCCGAACACATCAAGTTTTTGGTGCCGTTGTTGGGGACACTTGGCAATAGCAAGATTAACTTAGGTCGTGATTAGGAAATTTGAGTCGGTTCTAAGTTTTCGTGTCTACAGTTTTATGTATTTATTCTTGAGTCTAGAGTTTTAGGTTAGTTTTTTTTAGTTTATTTTTTTATTATCATTTATTTTTATTTATTTATTTTATTGTGTATTTTGTTTTTCTCCATGGCCAAAATCGATCTACCGAGTTTCATTAGGTACATCCAACAATTCTTGGATGATATGGCTACATGGAATAGATATGATCATAGGTTACCTCGACGCATTGAGGTTGCACAAGAATCTATTAGAATGATAAAACGACTTCATGAAGAAAACATGCCACGTTGTATGAGTTGCGATGGACCACAACACTACAATGATTATTGTCTTGTTCGGGTTGGTATTTGTAGAGAAATTTGTCAAAGGATCTTCCGAGAGCGAGAAGAAAGAGAAAGGCGTACGGGGGAGTCATCAAGGACGGTGTTTGAGGAAATCCGATATCAGGAGACGTTAATGGACGCTGAAGTCCCACCTCCGTTTAATCAGGGTATCCAATGGATTTGGGATGATGATGACTGTGATCTGAATCAATGGACAAATAATAGTTCGATAGACGCCACGGAGATCATTGAAAAGGAAGATTCAATAAAGTGGAGGTTAATGATTCGGATGATGAAATATTAGAAGATGATGAGAAGGAGCTTCCCACGGATGATGACATGGTTGATGGGGATGCATACCCTTCAGAGCCAATTTGGGATTGGTCGGAGGATGACGATAACATTATGTGGGATGAGGAGTGTAGGGATGAGTTCGCAGCGAGTGCAACAACTAATGAGGTAGCGGAGGACGGATGTGAGGAAATGCTTCAGGAGGGTGATTCGGATAATTTGTTCGAAGCACAAATGGTAGAAATGTTTGGTAAGGAGTGGACGACGAGGTCACCAGGAGTGTTAGATGAGGATCGGTTTGACCCGGAGGGTGATTTGCAAAAACTAGAAGAGATGCTTTACGGGGAACCGATCGTTGAGGGTGAAAACGTCCCAATCGAGGAAGAATTTTGTGAGGACACGGTTGTTGAGAAAGATGATGAGGCGTTAGAAGACGTCCTACTTGGTAGGTTTGCTAGTGATAAGGATGACCATGTGTTTAGTCCAAGTGTGGGGAAATTAAAGGATGTAGGTTGTAAGAATGTCCCGAGGTTGAGCTTTATTGTAGTTATTAGGTTAATTCCTGGTAAGTTCAAATATTGGTGGGTTGACTGGTTACTAGGCATGATTTTTGGAGGTTGGTTAGTTAGTGCCTTAGGAATGTTAAACGATCTGATGATTAGGGGCCTGGTTAGGAAGAACATTAAGGAGAAACCCCCTGATAGAGTTAATTGAAAACTCGGGGAAGCCTGAATTGTAAATTTAAGTAACTTATTTATTTGATTTTGCTTTATTTTGCATTTCGGTTTTTGTCGTTTTGCGGTTGTGTTTTTCAGTGTTTGCAGGAAACTCGGGCGATTCAAGATGATGAAATTGTGTTAGAAGTGTCCAAGTTCCAGGTGAGCACGTTCCATATTGGTTTTATTTTATTTTTGTTCTTATTCATTTTTTTTTCGTGATTAATCGTTTACGTCGAGTCGTGTGTGTGTTGGTTTGTGTGTTTTGTCGTTTTTCAGGTTCAATGAGATTCGCGTTGGGATGATTATGAAGATTGAATGGAGGACCTGCGGTTACAAGCTCACATATCACTCCAGAATAAGGGGAGTTTGTTCCAATTTTTCTTTTTGTTTCTTTTATTTTCGTTGCATTTTTATTTTTAGAGATTTTTATCCTTACTAAGCACCTTTATTACATATATACCCAATGTAAGTCCCGAAAACGATCCTTACACGATATCGACGATCAATCGAAGGTGCGGAATCCCGACGATTGATTGATTCAAGATGAGAAATAAATAAAACAATAAACACAATAATATGACTTAGAAAACCTGGTTGATGCACACGATTACAATTGATGAGAATCGTCTAGTACACCTCAGAGAATCTCGAATTCTCTATTTCTCTGGTCTCTCTTCTAGAATGGCCAACCCTACAAAGTAGACTAGGGGTCCTATAAATAGGAATGGACAATCTTGGTAAACAAGCCATCCAAAAACCCTAAACTACATCAAATTCCCGTATCGGACTTTAAAGGCCCACTAAACATCCCCTAAACACTTTCTAAATGAGCCCAATCATGTCTAAATTGGCCCAATGACCCAATATAACCATAACCCAGCTATTTTACACCTATTCTATCACATAGGCCTTCAAAATAGTCCACCAAGTGATGATTTAATACACAAGCCACAAATTATTCCCTTACAATCTTCCCCTTGGCTTGTGCTATTAAATGTCTTCTACTTTCAATCTTCAGACTTGCAGTATTCTCCTTGGCTTGAGCATGGGTTGAAGAAGATTCTTTTCTTTAACAATCTTCAATGGGCAGCATATGGGATGTTAGATGGCTCTCTCTCTTTATCAGCATCAGCTTGAACTCCAAATGATAAGCACGTAATGAGAGGAGGATTCTCATGCACTTGTTTCTTCTTTAATGATCTTGGGTCCTCACTGAATCATTGGTAACTGACTTGACTTGCTGGTGACTTCAGAGGACAAATTTTGAAAACCTCTGTCTTGGCATTCTTGAACTTCTTGTTGTGACTGCTCTACATCTTTTCTTTAATTAGCTTCCCCTAAACTTGAGAACGGTGTCTTTGGAAGCTTTACTTGAACAACCAACAAACTTCCCCTAAGCATAGGGTAAGTCCTTTTCCGGCTGGTTCTTCAACTTGATCAGCAGTAGAGTTCTTGCTTTGGTCAACTGAGTCCTTGACCTTCTTCTCCATGAGTTGTCTTTCTCACGTAACCTGTCAAACACAACATGAAACAGACACTAACCAGACGATGACTGGTTATCGGGTTAGCATTATTTAACCAAAAGCACTTCCCCCGAACCCGAGAACTCTTCACATTATCTACCCCTGTGATTCTGGAGGGGTGATACTTTCTTGCACAAGACCCATAAAAACTTATTAAAACCTTTAAATTAACCTGGCCATGGTTGTAAAACAAAATAAACAATAAAAACTTAAGATAACACGAAAGAAAAATAAAAATAAAAACCAACATACCAAATTACTAAACGAGAAGGTTTCTATGGGATCAAACCGTATAAATCTGACCGAGGAACCCTTTTCAGCTTCTGTTACTCGAACACGTCCAGGTGATTGCCAATATACTGATCCACTTTAAACTCAAACCCTTTTCTTTATCAGGCTGTTTGTCACTTTATTATCTTTTATTATGTATTAATTTATGAACAGTAAGTGGGTTACAACAAATCCAAGGTACATGTTATTGCACACTATCAAGCACATAAATTCCCTACCACATATTTTCACAACCTGATCCAGAAGTTTGAAACTGAGCTCCAGACTGGATTGAGAAGAGAAAGAATAGATCACATAGAATTTTTGGGTATAATATACAAAGTCAACTGAATTTTTGAAACATTTTTAGTAATGCTCTCATCAGTGACAAAGGCTGAGGGTTTTGGACACTTGAGGGTCTCTTTTGATGTGCTCTTTGGCATCTTTTGGGTGTATATTATTTTTTTATTTTTTTGATTTTAGATGATCTAGAAGTACGTATGTATGGACAACTCCAGGTCATTGCTCACGCAAAGCAGAGGAGAGCCTTACATACATGTGAAGCATCCCCAGGTCATTGCTCACGCAAAGCAGAGGGGACACCGACTTTTTGAGCTCAATTTCACACTCTTGGAGACAAGCATGTGTATCGGGAACTTGAACATGCAGTCAAATAGAAATGCAATTAACCTAAGTGCTGTTACCCAACAAACTGCCATACGTTATCTTTAAGTGTGTAACGCATACCTTTTCAGATTTTAGAGCCGAGCCTACCAGCATATCACCATGGATCATGTCTTTCACATCTGCCTTACGCGTGTCAGCCATCTCCAAAACAGAAATTTATTTCACTTCCCACATTCTCAAACACACAAACAAAAGATTAAAAATTAAAAAGCACAATTTAATTTTGAGGGGTCAACAATTTCATCTTTCCTATTCTTCCCCTTGCTTTTTGATTTTTAATAACAACACACATTTTTTTTTTTTTTGATAATTTTTTTTAACACTCACAGACACAATACTAAATATGTACTAAAAACTGGCCAAGCTAACCTTCAAAGTTTATCTTTTGAAAATTTTCAGAAATGGGTTTTGTTTAATGCACTACCAGACTTCACATAAAATTAACCAAGAAACAGACAATGTTACCTTTTCTGCTGATCTTTTCAGATTTACCTCTCACATAGAGACATACACTCTATTGAAACCTTCATGTCATGTAGTAGAGAGATGCCTCATATCCTGTGCCTGGAACAATCACTGTCACAAACAAACAAGGTTAATGAAAGTCCTCCTTGACTGTTCCTGCACACTGTGAGAGATTAGTTAGCCATTAAAACCCAGACCATTGTGGTTCTGGGTAAACCCGATGAATCAATGAAAGTTACTTCTTTTAAACACATGCCCTTTGAAAAATCAGGAATTTGAGTTGCTGCTGCCTTTGATTTTGGTTTCCAAATACCAGGTGATTTGAAAATTGTTTTAGTCACCTTTGAAGTAGTGACTTTAGGTATTTCAACCTTCTTCATTTCAGGTTTCCTTTTCAAAACAGTTTTAGTTACCTTTGGAGGAGTAACTTTAGGCTTGTCAACTTTGTGTTGTTTTGAAATCGGTTTCTTCACCTTTTTATGAAAATTCTCAAAATTTGGAAAAACATATTTTTGATTTAAAAATTTTCTTTGCTCTTTGGCAGCGCCCCAATGTTGATCAGAGGGTTTTATCGAAGGAGAAACAGTCTTCATCGCCTTAGGTGGTTGCACCTTCATTGGCTTAGACTTTATTGAATCCTGAGACGAAACACTCCGACTTTGCGGATAATATGGCTCATAGGGGCGATAGAGACAATTTCGGGCAATGTGACCAGGATTACCACAATTAAAGCAAGTTTGCTTCTTCAGGTAGAAGTCAGAAGTGTGACCGTTTGAGCTGCATGGCTTTGATGGAAAGGCATTGAGATTCGGTTGCATGTTCAGAAAGACTCCAGATCTCCAGTTGTTCGATCTTTCTGACCTTGATCCATTTCTGTTGAATCTTTTCTGGTTTGTTGAAAACTGAGCAGAACCAGACATTTGAACTTTTGGGCCCACTGGTTTCTTTGAGACTGTTGTGTTGCCACTGCATGAGCCCACTGATGAGTTTGGAGACTTGATAGTAGTTTTGGGCCTTTCAATCTTGATAGGAACAGAAGTTGGAGGCTTGATGGTGATCTTGGGCCTCATGCTCTTAATGTTAGATGATAAACCTCCATCATGACCCAAGCCTTTGAACTTGGAGGAGAAGGATGGTAGTTCATAGCCAACATTTGGTTCTTGGTCAAACATAGACCCAGATGTCATGAATATCCTACCATTGGGCCTTGTAGTCATCACTACACGTTCCCGCTTTACCTCATCCACCACTTTCGAATAAGGAGTCTCGATCTTTGGATAAGGAGTCAACTTTTCTTTATCAGCTCTGTTCACTTCACTAGAGCTTGAACCAGCACACTCAGTAGTGTTATTAGACTGAGTTGCTTCAGTGACTGTCTTTTCATCTTTCTGCACTGGTTGAGTCCCATATACCATGGTTGCTTCATTCAGGGACTCCTTCAACAATTCCTCTGCAGTTTGGGGCACTTTGATGTATTCATGTTGTAATGGGGGAGGAAAATTTCCATCCCCGAGGCCAGATGTTTCTTTTACATGCTCGAGTCGCTCCTCTGATTTGAATAAAGTACGATGAGAGTCCATCATTTTCTTTTGAATAACTTGATGTTTCTCAAGGGCAGATTGGGAAGTGTTAAGTTTTGCTCTTAGTTCCTCAACCTCCTTGGTTAGCTCTTCTACCTTAGCGTTAGCAAGCCTAAGATATGTGCTTTTATTACTCACCTGAGATTGAAGATTCTTAACATCAACCTGAATGGCCTCAAGTTTCTCTCTAAAAATTTTGGTCTTTCCTTTGGACTCCCTAAGGTCTCTAGCAGTGATTGCATGATTTTGACATTCATTTGTAAACTTGCTCTCCCATTCTTTAATCAAAGCACAGCACGTGGGGTTTGAGCATTCCTCGCAGTTACAGATCCAAGTTCCATCAGCACGATTGATCTTCCGTTTTTCCTCCTCTTTTTCACGGAATGTCCGGAAAAGATACTTCTCCTGACTGAGTTCGTTACCTAAAGACTCTATCCTCTTTTTGTAGGGTTCGACTTGTTTTAGATGATTCTTTAGTTTGTACTCTGCATTGAGACGGTCTCTTTCTTCAGTTCGAAACAGTTGCTTATAATGTTCGATTGATTCGGAGCAAGCCGAGTTCGAACATATCTGAGTTTGATCACTCACAGGAGGAGAAGCAACTTGAGTACTTGTCATTGTCGTCTTTGGATGAACTTATGGATAAAATACGAACTGAAAGACTTGAATGGATTGAAAAGGGATGGATCGAAAAGTCTCAACTGGATCGAAAAGTCAGCTTTTCGATCGGGCAGAGTTTCGGCTCGATCAAAAAGTGTAAGCAGATTGAAAAGTCACGAAGGGACTTTCCGATCGAAATGCGAGCTGATCGAAAAGTCACGAAGGGACTTTCCGATCGAAACGGAGCTGATCGAAAAGTCACGAAGGGACTTTCCGATCGAAACGGACCTGATCGAAAAGTCACGAGGGGACTTTCCGATCGAAAAGTGGGGAACCGGGAAGTACTCTCCGATCGAAAGTCACGAAGGGACTTTCCGATCGAAAAGTGTCCAAAAGGGTCGAAAAGCCAAAAATTTCGATCGAAATAAGGGTCCAAGCCACAGATTTTCGATTGAATAGCTTATAGAACACGGGCTTCTTGCTTCTGCAACACTTGTAACCTGCACAACAATCACAAGAAACTCACAAATAAAACCGTTAGTAACACCTTGAAACACTTGGAGCAAAAATATGAAAAATAAAAAACGAATTACTCCACAAGGTGCAGAAAAATTCAACGATCAAAACCCCGTCAACTAAAATTTGCACCAACTTAAAATGAGTGGCCGTTTACTGCTTCAAAAACCGGATGATGTGGACCACCCGTTTTAAATAAATCCAATGGCACTCTTGTAAATAACCTAAAGATTAATTTACGTAAACCAAATCTCAGTTTTGATCGATGGCAGTATGGTAATTATATCACTTTCACAAATAAATTCAAAATTTTCGGACGTGAAACCTGCACTTCATGAATTCCGAACAAAGACACACCGAATCAAACACTTGACGACTAACCGAGAAGCTTTCACAACCGAGAACCTGATTTAAGCTAAGAGGTGGATTTCGGTCAAATGAAACTTAAGTTTCGATCGAAATCTTGAGAAGCCGTACCCCGATTTTCGACCGAACACCGAGTTCGACCGAAAACCTTCAAACGGAACCGTAAACACCCGAGACCAAATGTAAACTTGATGAACAGTACACTCCGATTCAAACCCCGTTAAACAAATTAGCCGAGATCTCGAGTAAAACGACCGAATACTATCGAGATGACCGAGAGCTTCAATAATCCGAGAACTTGCTAAATCCGAACCGATATCTCGAAGGCCCGAATCAAAAACACAAACTTCGACGAACCAAAAACTCGATGAACCAATCTCCAGTCAAACCGAAAACTTGCAAACCCGAGCCGAAAACTCAAAACCTAACACTTGACGACCCGAGTCGGAAACGTGTAGGCCGAACCGAGAACTTGAGGAACCGAGTTGAATACCTCAATTTTAGGCCCACCCCTCTTTTGAGCCGAGAGCCTCTGATCGAATATGCTATAGCCGACAACACCAAAAAAAATTTAAAGGGCCGAAAACCTCCTTGAGAAGACCGAACCAAACCCAGAAGTGGAGACCAAATTCCTTTGAATCGAGAACCTTCAGCTAAAATCCACACTTTCCAAAAAAAACAACTTTGACCAGATCCTTAGAAATTAAATTGAAGCCGAGAACCTACAATTTTGGAAAGTCCACACATTTAATTAAAATCACAAACCAAAACAGTTGCGATTTACCAAATCTTCAGGAATTCTCCCAATATTCGATTTTATCCTCAAATCATGCAACAAATATGATCAACCTTGATATTGGATCGAAAACCTGAAAACTCAAAATTTCTTCACAAAAACGTTAGAAGCTTGAATCAAGATATCGTGTGAGCCTCGAAACACGTGTTTCTTGGCTCTGATACCAATTGTAAGTCCCGAAAACGATCCTTACACGATATCGACGATCAATCGAAGGTGCGGAATTCCGACGATTGATTGATTCAAGATGAGAAATAAATAAAACAATAAACACAATAATATGACTTAGAAAACCTGGTTGATGCACACGATTACAATTGATGAGAATCGTCTAGTACACCTCAGAGAATCTCGAATTCTCTATTTCTCTGGTCTCTCTCTAGAATGGCCAACCCTACAAAGTAGACTAGGGGTCCTATAAATAGGAATGGACAATCTTGGTAAACAAGCCATCCAAAAACCCTAAACTACATCAAATTCCCGTATTGGACTTTAAAGGCCCACTAAACATCCCCTAAACACTTTCTAAATGAGCCCAATCATGTCTAAATTGGCCCAATGACCCAATATAACCATAACCCAGCTATTTTACACCTATTCTATCACATAGGCCTTCAAAATAGTCCACCAAGTGATGATTTAATACACAAGCCACAAATTATTCCCTTACACCCAATGCTAAATTTTAATTACATATATACCCAATTTTCATAAAATTACCCTCCTACCCTTCTAAACTTTAAAAGAAAAAAGAAAATATACTGATGCAGGTGACCCATTGGCTGACGCAGAACCACCGGCGCTACAGAACATGCCAACTCTCATTAGCCATCCCCGTATTGCTGAAACTTTCATGGGAAAAGCTTTCATGGAGTTTTGAAATTCAAAATTGTTTCTTTAATGCTTATCTTCTAGACTTCTATTTTTCGTTGGATTTATCTTGAGTTTGTTTTGATGTTTATCTTTTCATTTTGTTTGTTACTCATGACCCCATTTTGTTTATTAGGAAGTCTACTGTGATTGGAAAATAATGATATTTGAGTTTCTAGCACTTATTAAAACCCCATTTTTTTCTCTCATTCGTTGTTCATTTATACATTTCCAAGCTTAGCTCCATCATATACGTAATCTATTATCCTGGTGCCTAAACCCATTTAACGATTCATATTTTCTGGAAGCCTCTCGACGGCGACCTTCAGTCCCAAACCGCGACGACAACCTATAATCCTGCATAGTACATCGGTGAAGACGACCTTCAATCCAACATCGATTTTAGAGACCTTCAATCCAGCATCGATTTTGTACCACTAAGTAGCATCGTTTTTTTCATGTGCATCAGCCAGAAATTTCACATATACGAATTACAATGTACAATAGCGATTTGGTTTGTTCAATAAAATGTACAGTAGCATCAATTATAGTCCAATATATAAAATATGTAATTTATACTTTTCTTAGATAAGTATGTAATTAATCATATTAACAGGAGAAAATATGAAAATATTAATAAGGGTATAATAGTCTTTTAATAAGTTATTTTAAATGAATTGAGTAAATATGTAATATATATTGTTTAGGAAGGGGATATATGTAATTAAAGTTTAGGCTTGGATATATATGTAATAAAATGACTTAGCAGGGACATATATGTAAATGCCCCTTATTTTTATTGTTCGTGTGTGCTTATGTTTATTTCTATTTTATTTTTATTCTCATCCACATTGAGGGCAATGTGTGATTCAAGTATGGGGATGGGAAGACTTGCGTCTTGTTTTTATTTTTGGTTTGTTTTTGTTTTGAGTCATAAATTTGACCAGAAATCCAAAAAAAATAATAAAAAATTGTTCAAACATGTCTGAGAACCTGGTTGCAATTAAATGGAAAATGATAGTACGATCAGGATCAATTTTCTAGCTAAATGTGCAGAAATGATAAACTGTTTTTAGTATTAGTATCTATAGCTAGTTTCGATGTATTGGTAGGGCTAGCTAACTAATTAAGCTTAAAAATCCTTATGCATCATAAGTAACATAATAAATCATTAAAGTGAATGAAATCAGGATACTTTAGTGGGTTCCCAATTGTCAAAATTAGATGATAGGTACCTTATTATTTAAAAGTATATTTGTCTCTTAAATATAAGCACGCCTCTGTCTTTTCATGAAAGTAAATCCGACTTTGGTGGCGCTTGCAAAATTCCATATTCCATATCCATTTCTGCTTCAGCTGGGCTAAATACCCTATGTGCTACCCATCGGGTTCGCTCTCAGTGGATGCTCCTCTAGGTGAAGCTCTCATAAAATAAAATAAATAAAAGAAAAATATATATATATATAGCTCAAACTAGCAGACCATTCATCCATCATTTTTTAGACATATATAGTTTAAAGTTCTAGGGTAGGAAAATCTAAATGGTTTAACCTGTGCCTTGATATCTTGAGACAGGATTAGGGTAAAGTTGCAATTTGGGGCTGAACGGTTGGTGGTTGGGTTTAGTCGGACAGAGATACTGGTAATCGAACTAGGCTATAAGATTGAAAATATAATTGTGAGAAATTATAATTGCGAAAAATGAAAAAATAATAAGTTAGAGGTTGAGTCCGGGTTATGATTCCATTGCAGTATATTTCGAGGACGAAAAAAGAGTAAGTGTGGGGATGTTTGATGTGTTGCAAACAAATCTATATTTCCCGTGTATTTTTGTATATAATTGAGTCGAATTTGAGTCATTTGTGTTTGTTTTTAGTTCAAATATAGTATTTGTGTCTTAATTAATTTGTTGAGTCATTTTCGTATATTTTAGTGAGTTTAGTTTAATATTTGAGTCTTGTGTTTAATTAGGATAAATGTGAACGAATATGCTCAAAAATTGGTTCATTTATGTTTGATTGTAGGTTGGTATAAATGCCCAAGGGGATGGTATGACATTATATGCCAATCATGTGTTTCTTGATTTCCCTTATCAAGTGGGATAGCTTACCCGAACTGTATACAATCGTCAGTAGAGTGACCACTGCCCCTGTGGTACTCACAAAACTCGTGAGGATGGGCTTTGCTTCCGTACCTGTTCGGACGGGGCTTTCCGAAGGGGGGAAGTTCCTTCTCGGTAGCGAATATCTCACTCGGAGACTTAAGGAGTGGTGTGAACTTATCAAATCGATTATCAAAGCGATTATCAAAGCGATTAGTCGTACCTGAAGAAGCTTCTGGGGCCCTTCCCCCTTTGGAGCTGTATGGTGATCCTAATGGCCTCTTCTCGGGGGTCCCTCAACATCTAGTTTGGGGGCCTCCGTTCCGGGAGTCATCCTTCCCTTCGGGTAGGGGCTTCTGTTATCCCTTTTAGTTCCCCATTCCTTGGCTTTCTGCCCGGTGTCCTTTCCTCTTATGTAGGCCCGGACACGGTCCATGAGAGCATCGAATGTTGCTGGGAACTCTTTTCCCAACTTCTCGCACAACTGAGAGTTTTGGACGCCCTATATGAAGCCGCTTATCTCCATTACCTCCGGCACGTCCCTTATATACATGCTTTCTTCTATGTAGCGATCGTGAAGGTTTCCAAATTCTCTTCGTCCTTCCTTCTGATGTGGAGTATTTCGTTAGGGTTTCTCGTTGTCTTCTTTTGCTGGCTGAAGTACCTGAGGAACTTTTCCCTTAACTCCTCGTAACCGTTGACGCTCTTGGGAGGCAGGGTGTCAAACCAAAGCCTTGCGTTGCCCGACAAGGTTGATACGAACATATGACACCATGTGGGCAAGGTCCAGGCTCCTGCAGCCCCTGCGGCCCGGATAGCGTGTAAGTGATCTTCCGGGTCCTGAGTCACGTCGTACTTACCCACCGAAGGAGGCAACCTGATCTTTTGCTGGATCGGGGCTTCAGATATCCTCTCCGTAAACTTGGAAGCATCCCGAAGGTCTGATGGTTTGTATGGCACAGCCATGGGGTCCACTTCATTGGTCTTGTCTCCTTCATCGAGGACCTTCTGGGTACCCTTTCCTTTTGCTCTTTTGTCCAAGGCCTCCAGTACCTTTATCACCAGATTTCCTACTTCCTCAGGGTTGGTGTCAACCACCTTTGCTTTTACTTATCTTGGCTCGTGATCGTCTTGAGACTCGTCGTGATCTGAATGACCTTCGTCATAATGTTGGAATAGGATTCTCGGAGACACCTCCCTTCCTTCATCCTTTTCCAACTCGAACAGGCGAGCCTTCAGTGTCTCTCTGTTGTTCTTGACGAACTTCGGAGTAATGAGTCTTTCTTCTCTGGTGTCGTCTCCTCTTTTACTCTTTTCCTTCTCTGAGCTTTCTTCCGGAACTTTCTTTCTCGCGTCGGACACAAAAGTGAATCGTCCGGTGGTGAGGTCGATGGTGCTCTGGTCAGTTACTCCGGGTGTCTTGAAGCCTAGTGGAGGAACGACAACGTCACCTTCATCCGCCATTTCCACCAAAGTATTTCCCTTTGAGTGGTTTTAGACCAAGTATATGCCGGTCCCACAGATGGTGCCAATGTTGCGTCCCAGAATCCTGGGGGGTAGTATTCTTCATGGTTAGCGACTTTAAGATGTCTTGAGTGATGCTAGAGTGTCCTGCAAAACAAGAGACACCGTTAGCCTCAACACGAAGGGCCCCGAAGGGGGTCTTCGTGACCAAGCTCCAGCGTGAGAGTAAGAGTTTGTTTGTCAGAAGTATGCCGGAATTGTTGAAAGAGAGTTAGAGAGTGGAGAGAACTTACTTCTTTTCCGGCTTACCTTTTCCTTTTATACTCGAAGCCATCGTGTCTGCATTTAATGCTACAGGGAGCATTTAATGTCCCAGACGTGCAGCTTCTCCGTCCAACAGGGAAGACTGTCTGTAGGATGCTCGCAGGAAGCTCATGTGGTTCAGGAATCCTATTATCGTCTGGGAATCCCACTCGTTCAGGTATCCTGATTTGTTTTATTTAACTTACCCTTATATTTGCCACGTGCCTATTTGACCAGGTACCATTGAAGTTATCAACTACTTCCGAAATACAAGCTCCAGCTAAAGAAGATCGTGGACCAAGTGAGCGGAGAGGGCTGTAACGGTCAAGTTAGTTGGACGATAGGATCCCGGGAATCCCGGAAAGTTTGTTATTGTTGTAATTCTTATATAAATGAGGATTCGATTGACTTAGACACACACCCGACACACTAGAGCTCTGTTAGCTTACAATCATTGTAAACACTTAGTGTCAATCGATCAAACCTCCAAAACTCTGTAATCCTTTGTTTCGGATTAATAAAACTGCTAGGCAGCAGACTTTTCAGGCCGACTCCCGAGGTTTTTTGCCAGGATTCCAAGAGGAAACTCGAAGGATTCTGGATTTTCCCTCGTTACATCCTTGTGTTCAACTTAACATTTTCGAGCATATTGACAAGCACACTACCTCACATTCTAAGTTTGGAATACGAAATTCCTTTGTGAATTTTTGACCAAAACAGTTTGGTGGCCACCGTGGGGCAAGTGGTGCTTAATCTTACCAAAATCCCATATTTCATTCGCTCCATTTAGTCTCCGAGAATGTCGAACCAACAAAAATATGTCATGGCTTCTACATCATCCTCCATCCCTCCTCTTCCTTCAGCTCCAGGAAGCCAGAAGAAAACTAATGATCGTCAGAAAAAAGTTGATGAGCAGCCAAGGAAAATTGATTATCCTGTGTTCACAGGATCTCAGGTTCAATCTGTCGATCCTGTTATTACTAATAATGATTTGTTTTCCTTGATTAAGTAGGTGAAGAATTAGATGGATCAACAAGAAAAGACCAGTCAAACGGTAATGAAGGAGATTGAGGAGCTTAAGAAGTCTAAGAAACCTGTGGAGTGAACAAAGTCCTCTATTTCCCAGGCATCTTGACTTCAATGCTTCAGGATCCTCAGATCCAGCTCGCTACAATTACAAATCAGCACCAGGCTTCACTACAGCCCCTACGATGACTTCCCAGGCCGCTGGATATGCAGGGAGTACTACTGGATTCTCAGGAATCATCCCACCAGAATCCTCGCAGCCGTACCCCAAGGATCCTTGGATTCCACTATCGTTGGGATCCTTAGCCACACCGTCCCAAGGATATCCTTTTTCTGCTGGGAACTCAGGCCAGAATCCCCAAGGATATCGATATTCTAACCCTTCTGTTTCTGCAGGAATCTTCAAGACCAGCTCCTCAGATGTGCATGATGGTGACTTCATCCCCATGCAAACAGCAGCCACTACGGAGCCGAGCATCCCAACAAGCTATGGATATAATCCCAGGATCCTAGTCCAGAATCCTGGCCCAGGTAATGTGTCCAATTCAGTTCCTGTCGTTTCTAACCAGGGTGCTCCTTATGATGCAGGTATTCATCCAAGTATCGCTAGGGAGCTCCAGAAGTTGAAAGAGATGATATCGAGTGTTCTAAGGATCCTGAAACCTATTCCTGAGGTTCCTTTGGAAAGTCACAAGATCTCTAGATTTTGCTTGGCCGATTTCTCAAGTGGAGATCCCGAAACGTTTCCAAACTCCAAGCATGAAGCTTTACGATGGAACTACGGATCCTGAAGAACACGTGGCACATTACAGGGAGCGTATGGAGATCAACCCCATTCCGATTAGAAATCAAAGAAGCCTGTCTATGCAAAGGCTTTGGTTCAACCTTGACAGAACCAGCCATGAAATGGCTACTGAGCATTCCTCCTAACACTATTACATCATTTTCTCATTTAGTTAACCTGTTTAACAATCAATTTTCTTGCAGTAGAACCTTTGAGAAGCTCACAGGTGACCTGTACCGAATAGTTCAGAAGCCAGATGAGCCGCTCAGAGAATACATTGCCAGATTCGGACGAGAATCCCTTGAGATTCCTAATCTGGATATGGCAGCAGCCGTAGAAGCCTTTAAAATGGGGCTTTCTAAAGATTCACGTTTTTATGATGATCTTGTCATGACTCCTTGCAGGAATCTCGACGAAGTACGCAGTAGAGCCTTGAGGTTTATCCGTTTGGAAGATGACAAAAAGATCCACCAAAGATTGGAGGTTCCTAAATATGATCCTAACAGTAAGAAGTCGGAATCCCCCGGGAAGCCATACAGATCTCGTCCATACTCCAAACCGGAAAATCACAAAGTCAATGTTGTAGAGCAGGATGATGACGATGAGGAATATCCTAAGGTATCTGAGTATTGTTTTTCTGTTGACATTGGTGGCCTAATGTGTGCAATG
This sequence comes from Deinandra increscens subsp. villosa, assembly GCA_039602395.1. Classification (NCBI taxonomy): domain Eukaryota; kingdom Viridiplantae; phylum Streptophyta; class Magnoliopsida; order Asterales; family Asteraceae; genus Deinandra; species Deinandra increscens. The sequence goes on from JBCNJP010000027.1 coordinate 96,688,672, forward strand.
CAGGATCTTGGTGAAAAGGCAAGATGGCCTAGAAAAAATGATAAACAGGGATCCTGGAAAGACAAGACTAAGTGGTGTGCCTTCCACGAAGACTTCGGCCACCTAACAGATGAATGCATAGCACTCCGAAAGGAAATTAGCTATCTACTCAGCAAGGGGCATCTCAAAGAATTGATAGGCAGGAAGAAGGTCAAGACTCAGGAAGCCGACAAGGTGCCCCAGAGAGCAACTTCTCCACCCCAGGATGCTCAAATAATCAACTTCATCTCAGGAGGCTCAGACATTTGCGGCACTTCGTATTCCTCAGCCAAAAAGCATGCTAAGGAATCCAAATCTGAACAGGGTGACAGACCTGTCCGGACGTCCACCCTAACTCAAGACAAACTCATATCCTTTGATGAGAGCGACCGCTCCCATGTTCAGGATCCTCATCATGATAGTCTTGTGGTTACTTTATATATTGCTAACCATTTTGTTCGCAGGATCCTGATTGATAATGGAAGCTCAGTAAACATAATCCGTCTTGATGTGCTCAAGAAGATGGGGATTCCAGAAACTGAAATAGTTGCAAGATCCTCAGTCCTGGTTGGCTTCAGCGGTGAAACTAAAAGCACCGTTGGGGATATCAGGCTGCCAGTATACATAGAGGGGGTAAACTCTATGCAGAAATTTTGTGTTATAGATTCTCTCTCTTGTTGCAATATCATTCTTGGCAGGCCATGGATACACGAGATGAAGGCAGTCCCTTCAACTTATCATCAGTGCATCAAGCTTCCTACACCTTGGGGAGTTGTGAGGATTGAAAGTGACCAGCAGGAAGCCAAGAACTGTTATTCGACGTCGATGAAGAACACCACTAAGGTGACGAAGGGATAGCAATTACAGAAAAGGGCACTTGAAGTACAGGAGGACAGGGAGCTTGATGTCAAAGAAGTGCCTCTAGACCCTGGGAATCCTGAAATCAAGGTGCTCGTGGGAACAAGCATCCCAGCGAATGTTGAGCAGGAATTACTTCAGCTTCTCCAAGCTAGAACTTCAACTTTCGCCTGGAAGCATGAAGACATGACATGTATCCCTAGACATGTTATTACTCATAAACTTGGTTTGGATCCTTCTTTCA